>OX453053.1:7438797-8075821 GCA_949699805.1 Tromatobia lineatoria | reverse complement strand
AATTACCGTGTAAAAGCTCATTAATGTGTGGAACGTGTGAGCAAATTAAAAAATAGCAAAAACGTCACACCACGCTTGGTTTTTTTGATGGTGGTCATTTGACTTTGTTTGAAAAGGAAAATCACAGCTTCGAATATGATTTTGGCATGGTCGCAAAATGCACTTATCTTTAGCTAGCTGACAAGGATGAACAGGAGACGGTGACCAGTCACGATGCCGAAGATACTCCTGATGATCGGGGTAGACAGTAGATCGTCCGGCGCCCAATATGCACGAATAGAAAGTAGTGGGAACGTGGGCGTCATCATATTGAGGAGCTCGGGTGCCTTGAACCGACTCAACCGGAATAACCGTGCTACAGACCGTCCACACGCTCCAGAGGGAGGATTATGATAGGCTACGAACGTACCGAGCGATACACGGAGAAAAAGGCTTAGCTGGATAAAGTAAGGCATTGTGTTATATACTGTTATTGGTTGACCATCCAACAACTTGGTTAGGCTAACCGATAACTTAGTTGGTGCACATATGACGATGCGCTTTGGTTGTTCTAGAAAAGACTTTTTAGCCTGCCTGGAAAACAAAATATAGTTACTGGCGTGTTCATGACATGTGACTTCCTCAACATAGAATATTACGGAGTGGTCGACCTTAACTCCGGAAACAAGAAGGTGATGAATGTTAACATAAAAACGATGATGAGGGCATGTGATAATCTAATCATAGTGATAAGAATTATTGAGTATAATTATTTTTAAGTAACTGCGGACCCTTGATACAAAAATCGACATTCGAGTCAATCTAAATTGGCGTTCTATTAAAACAAAGGATTTATTCTGCAGTTTACGTATTGCCTTTTGGTTGTCGATACGCTGTTGATGTATCGCTAGAGGCGTCACACCATTTATCTGTAACAGCAAGACGCAAGTATTGCATGGAGATTCGAGGGCAAGCACGCTGTTTGTAATAACATAACTCTCGCATAGTCGGCTTCCCTCACTACTCTATAAACAGCCCCTGGGAGTTTGATAATCGAAGCCCAAAGCTTTGAGAACCGATCACCCGGATGCGCTTATGTCACCCTGAAGAGATAAATCTATAGCGAACAACGATAAAAATGAATTGACAAGTTTTTTAAACCGCTGGCTGTGAAATAAAATATAAAATATACTGAAACAAATAGAGGATTATTTTTCTGCTGCTGTAAAATGGAGTTATTAATTTTAATATGTGAAAAAAATTTGATTGAAACTTACCACATATTAGACTGTGACTAATTGAATTTTCATTGCAGCGCGAAATCCTACATTCAACCTGGAATGCCTTTTCTCTCAGAAACAGAATGATCCATCAAAACCCATTTCATGCCATTGAGTTTGCTATAAAATTCACGACAATTGGAGAGAAGTGTTGGTGTCGGAGAATGAACTTTCAATATTGCTGAACAATTAAAAATCTTATTAACATACCTTCCATGACACATATTTTCTAATATTTTTGCTGACTTCAAATGCTTTTCCAATGCTTAGTAGACCGTAATCCACACCATAAAACAAACACCGCTATGTCTCCAGCGGCACACACAATAATTTCGATGCATGCGTTGGCGGCATAATCCATTTTGAAAGTACTATCATTTGAAAGTGATAACGGAATGTTTAATTATAAAAAAATGAATGTATTTGTGATTTGATGACGTTAAGTGAAATCAAGGAATTTCAAATCAACACGTGTCACATAGAAATTCCAGGAAGCATGTCGTAGTCCGCCTGGAATACTCTCCGAATAACGAGATTTCCGTGTCGTTCGAGCCAGCAGTGAAGCTCTGCTCATGTATCATTCTCAGGGGTGCGTGACGTACGTACGTTGGTTATTCCACGGCGGACGGGCTAGTTACCGTTGGGGTGGGTGGTTGAGGGGGGCGCCGGGTGTCGCGACAAATGTGTCGATGTATTAATTTCCATACCCACCGGGATGTGTGGTATTCGCGAACTAGGGAATCGCACACTCGTTCAGGTCTACGAAGTAACGTACGTTCCAAGCATCGAAAATTGTTCATTGAGGACGTGAAATAATGGAATGAAGGATTATGTACGTATATGCCTTACATTCATTAGCCAGTACGGATTTGAACACAGTGTACAACATACGTTTGTTCAGTGGCTCCATTTGTTTGCGCAGTGCAAAAGCCTCGTTTATTTGCACAGTGTTAAAGTTGTAATAACATGTCCATCTCATCGTTCTGGTAAAACAAGAGAACAAACCACAATGCACATCAAGCCGACCAGGCGAATTAAAAACACCCAAATAGTACATTCTGACATTAGGGTGAAAATATTTTTTTCAGCACGTGTGAGCTTGTAGTACGCGCCCAAATCGGGTACTACAACCATAGTGGTTACAAAAAAAGTATTTTTTCTTCAACGTGGAACGAAAATTCTCCGTACAATGTTATGAGTATGCTGTTTTCGTCAGCGATGAATCGCAAAAGTGGACTTTTTCACATGGAGGACTGAGAAATAAATTGACAGCACGATCTAATTGTAAAATTTTCAATTTTGTCGATTCACTAATCCAAGGGAAATTATATCGATAAATTTTATATGCATAGTATGGTGAAGTCTCTCGGCTCAAATATCTTTTACTATCGATTTACTCCACCCACTCTGATTCCTAAATGATTCGATTGGATGGAGTGACTCAACAATTGTTGACTCACTCTACTTACACTCCCCTGTGCGTGACTGAAGTGACTTTACTATTGTTGAGACCTACCATTTTTATTTTTAATATAAGATTTCGAAATTTTCGGGTATATGAGTAAAAAGTTATTTCGATTACGACACGTACAATTGTAAGGAACATGTACAATCTTTGATTTCATTCTTGATGCGTTAAGAATATTTCCCTACTTTTTGCGAGCAAGAATGATATATAGAAAATTTTAATCATTTCTTCTCATAGTTATTATTTGCGAGACGGGATTACTTTATAATAATAAACTGCAAATGAGTTTCTAATTGTTTTTTAATTGATGGAAATTATGTGACCAATTATACGATAAATAACTTAGCAATAACCGTCATCACTGTTTGGCGAAAGCTAATCATAAATAACTCGCTATACAAAGCAGTTGTGAATCGTTAATTCAATTTACTGCATTTATCGATTATCTCAACTAAATTTGTAGAGCTTGAGGATAGGAAAGTAAAACCATTACCCATGTATAATATCATGTTTATATAACATTTAGCATGTAATATTCAACGAATCTTCATAGTCAGACCATTTTGAGCGTCCTGATATAAAAATCTCGAAACCAAATATTGTCATCATAACGAAGCTTCCGCGATGAGGAAACAAAAAAATTTAGAATGAGTGGGACACGCGAAATGGAATATATTTGGTAATTAGTTCCTTGGACGTATAGTCACCTGTTCGTGGCATATCGCATGCCTATAATTGAAAATGGTCACCGACTGCGCCGCTGTAAGTCTACTGGAAGGGACTTGTTGGCTTGTAGAGAGTTTGCACAAATCGATGAATCTAGGTATTGCGAAGGAACGAACAGGCCAGTACGCAGAACAGTACTAGTCACAGAAGCGTACGAAGATCCAGTACAACACAGTACGCTATGGCTACCGAAGTCCTATGTATATATGGAACAAACACGATCACGAGGACGAAGCATCGAGTGAACGGCGTGGCAGTAGTGGCGAGACCGGTGAACGTAAATCCTTCGTGGAGTGATGTATCGGTCGTCCGGGGGTGCGGCATACTTCCATGTAGATACCGACATTCCCGGAATCGCGGAGCCGGCGTTCCGATTCCTCGTTATCCCTTGGACCATCGCTCTTTGCGGGTGTCGGGGGTGTTGTGAGATCCACTCGCGCGAAAGCACGAGTACGTGGGCACGTGGATACCCGCTACGATATTATTCCAGTAGAAGTCGAATCGTGCATACCATCTCCGCTCGCTGGATACAGAGTATTTTACTTTACAGTGATTATCGAGAATTCGGAACCTTACGATGATGGAACATTTTTAATTAAAGGGGACAAGTCAGTCAAAGAAGTATTATTTCACTACGAGGTCACCTCTTCCTATCAGCGAAGAAAAAATGTAACGTAATTTTTTTACTTTAGGATTCCCTAAAGAATCAGGGATTGGCCTTCGCTAGGTCTCATCCCCTTTGCAGTTACACTGCGCACTATTTAAGCGGAGCAATTTGTTCCAAAGGTCATACCCATTTTTGGGGCAGTTTTCTCGCACATTCCTTTCCCAAATGGGGCCCCTTTAAAGTTGACCACGAAAGTCAGTTGATTTTATTCAGAACCTGAAGTATTAGCAGTAATACTTGAAGGTGGGATACAAAATTATATCTTTATGATACTTTTCGTTTAATTGTTATCCAATCCGTGAAACACACTGGTCGATAATTTTGTTCAATTTTTGTAGAGCAATACTTGCTCACACCAAGATTTGATGTGAAAGGTTCTATACATCGATGTATCACTATATATTCTTGAATTCTCTCCCGACACTTTTCCTGGCTCGTTCTTCTTCTTCGTCAAAGTCTTATTCTCACTTGGTTCACCATTTCCGTTTTATTTCTCGGTTGGGCACATTCTTGACTGTATGCGTCGCTTCTCTGGGGTGTGCATAGTACCAATGTTTACCATGAGCAGTACTTTCCGGGCCGCATACTGTCATCTACTTCGAAACTTGGTCTGAGGACTTCCAGAGCTGAGAGTTGCAAAGAGCAAAGCGTAAAGCTAGGCTATACGAAAGAGGGGAAAACTAGGAAAGGAAGTCGAGGTGCAGAGAGCTGAAGTGACGAAACGAGCGACGAGAAAGCCAAAAGTGTGGTATGTAATGGTTGCATCTTTTCGCGTCTTTCGCACGAGGATATCTTGGTGCCTCCCTGAAATTTCCTGCACTCGTTCTCTTTCCTTACGCTGCAATGCCCGAAGTACTACGGAAAGTCGTATCTCGAGACGCGGCCTTGTTGATAACCATGAGCATGTTTATTGTTGGTGTCGCTTTTGAAAGTACAATCATGAAAGTGGCATTTTTATTATTGTAATCAATCGTCAACACATCGAGACCACTATTTGAATTGAAGTACAATAATTTGCCAATATACTGTCAACAATTCATTGTGCTAGATGAGATTGGTGTGTATCGGTGATTAAAATTCTACGTTACCAGCAACTGCTAACAATGTTCAAGTCACAGCGTGCATTCAACATAACATAGATGTGCTATTCATAGCCACTACATAATTTATGGTTATTTTCGCTATTACGTATTACTATATCGTGGTATTCCCACGTTTCCATCATGATGCATCAATAATATTCATGCAAATATACGCATTTATTGACTTGATGTCACTACGATTGAACCAAATTCCATTCGAATCATATACACAATAGAGTCAAAGGCTCTTTGAAGTGTATTCACTTTTTTAATTGAAGGGGGTCGCGTTAAGCTATGATTACACATGAATAACTTCAATGTATAATTATGATACAAATATGGCAAAGATACATATTCAAAATATATTTTTTTATTGTCTAGGAATAAATACCTTTGAAAAGCTTAAACTGTGAAGTGAGATTCAATACGAGTTATCCATCATCATGATGGCTACTAATAAAGTCCTACTTTCGGATGTATAATTTCGATCCTGCCGGCCCCAGATCGGTTCGAAATGAATAAAAAACCATCTTGATTTTTTTTCAGATTTTTTCTCCAACGCTTGACCCTCCCCCACGGGCATTAAAGTTTTCCATTCAAAATACATGGGACATTTCGGTCTTCGCAGTCAATATTTTGTTGCGGAATTATTCGTCGATCGAAAAATCTGAAATTTACACAAATTAAGCTATGAACATACTACTGTAAGGGAAGAAATTATTAACTCCTACCCCCCGTGAAACGGAAATGAAACTTACACCCTAAAATTATGTGAAAGTCATACCACAAGCGTAGAGATACACTGTACTATATGGATCCGGAGATTATCATCCACCAACCAATTCATAACGCTGCGTTAGTCACGTGGGTGGAGAGTTTCAGTGGGCAACGTACAATGGGCAGGAACTACCTCGATCCTGATGGATAATGCAATTGACAAACACGCTCAGGACTGAACTACTTCATTATTCAAAACGTTCACATGTATTGACAACGGTGAGAATCATGGTAGTAGTAATGGTAGTAGTAATGGTAATGGCACTTTGTATAACACAGACTTCCCCAAAACATATATGGGACACCTATGGAGCAGCAACTATGGCATCAACGACGTATGCAGTTACAGCGATGGTGAGCGCATGCGCGCAATCGTACACTGGACTGCGTGCGTGTGTCCACTATCTGCATATAAGGTATAGAAATCCGAACTCACTCGGACAATTGTGTGCTTGCTGCTGTTTAAACTGGGCCGGGACAAGTTCAGTTTCGAGGGAGTTCATTGCCCTCAGGCTTTGTTTTCTAATTCCATTGAAAATTGTTATACTAGTGATTGGTTGATCGTCAAATATTGTTTCTATCAGCGGATTTCTCTGAACTAAATGGGAAATCCTGAGGATAAGACAAGCACCGACTTGGACTCGTGAACTCATATTACTATTCTTAGGACACGATTGGCGCCATACCGTGTAATCGAAGAAAAAGTAGATTATCTGTAATTTTTCCTATTCAGCGTTCAATTTGCATATTTTCACGCGAGTCCACAAAGCGTCACTGTCAAGGCGAAGAAAGAAATCGCTCTTCCCAGTATGTCGTTGTTTTATTTAGTCTGAATGATTAACGATCTGTCTCAGCAATGAGGTAGAACACCTACACTCTAAAAAAAAGTGTGTCGCGCGACACTCTCTTAATTGAGTTCTCAAGAAATTGAGTACAAGCTTGCGCTGTACCCTTTTCCATATTTTGTGAAAATTGTGTTTGTTGTTCAGGTGTTGAGAAAGCTGTCAGATCTCCACGTTGTAAATGTGATCACGGTATCATGGAAGGGACGACAGGGGCTCACTTAATAATAATGGATCTTAATAACGGTGATTACAATCTTTATGATTAATAAGCGCTCTAATATGACCGTCTGTCTGTACTAGTACGAGTTTTCCGAAGCTTCAACCCATCACTGCCAAAAAACTTGTGTTATAAAGTGGTATATTACGGCTTGAACGCGCTCGTTCATACATTATTATATGCTCTTATCAGATCAACTATACAGCCAAGTTGGAAAACGAGCCATTCAATACATTTTCATACCCAGTGGCAAGCAGAACATCTAGTACCATAAATTGCAGCCGTACTCATCACCAGGAATAAGGAAGTAATAAGTTGCACTATTAGGGCTTGATAACTTTTTCATTCTTCCGATTTTGTTAGGTTTCTTCGAGCTCTTTACTTTCTATAGCCGCTCTTGATAACTTTCCAGTAAAAATATACACTGATGGACATGGTTCCATGTACCGCTGCATGGGTATATACGGATGTTTATGTGTAAAGTACAGAAGGAGGCCATCGAAACTGAATCGAGTACCACACCGTTCAAAGTAAAGTAAAATAGAACGAGTAAGGATAATGTTCTTCGAGAGTGGGGAGAACGGAAAAACTTGTCCCTTCCTTAAAATCTTGAACAACCCGTGGCGTAGCAAGACGGAAAAAGAAAAAAAGCCAATGAGAGAAAGTCTGTCAGATGTGAGTCGGATATCTTCGTCTTTCCTTGCCTAGAGGAAAGCACTTGAGTGCTTCGTGGTGCACTCGGTTGCCCTGCTCTTCCTATCCACTTTACGTCGCTCTCACAGTTCCTTTCCGTTTTGTGTCTTTCAGAACCTCGCGGAATCACTCGTTTAACATTTTTTTAAAAACAAAACATTGTACCTAACATCTTTTTTCTCGAATCAGACAAAAGTTCGTCTTCCTCACCCTTTTCGATGTCTCTTTTTACTTACCCCTTGATTAGAGATACAATTTGATTTACGGTTTCATTAACTGTATTCCAAATGCGGCATCCAAAAATAAACGATAAAAATACATTCATCGGAAATGTTAGAATAAAATATGTGTATCAATCTCAATCATCGTTGTTTTATTAATTCAGCAGACACTGAGTCGGTCATATAAAATAAGACAGTGTCGTGGAAACCGAAAACAAAAACTGTTGTAAAATGATCACGCGGAATGCAATAGTGCGTTATTTCATCTTGATGAAAAGAAACGTCGATCTACAAAACGTTCATCTTCGTGGAAACATGGAGTGTACATGCCTCAATAGAAATCACCTCCCATTGTGGTTATTCAATGCATTAAACGTTAAACCATTGATCCCAAAAATGTAGCACTGATTTGTAGAGTCATACCGAACCTTCTCAACGTAAACATATTTAACGGCTGTGAATTACACTTGGCGCAGAGTACCTCCTCATGTTGGAAGTAACTCTTAATGCCACGTTGAATCAGACCATTGAATGACACTTTGATGAGCATTCTGCTACAAGAGCGACAGTGACAGTTCAATTCGAATGCAGTAGGATGGAAGACTGCGATACACGAGTTTCATTTCAAGGCGTTGTTATATCCGACAAATATACGTATATATATACTATCGATTGCAAAACGTTGGTATGAGAATGATAAAATAATAAGCGGTATTTAGTTCAGTGGTAACTCAGAGAAGAATGCACTCTTCGATCCATGAAATAAGACATGGTAACTACTAAAAATTTGCCACCATTTTGGTCTGAAAGCAGCGACAAGTAAAATTTTTTCATTTTCACCTCACACTGTGTTGGTTTACTGTATGTGTTGACAATATTGCAGAATAACAATACTTATCATTCACCTAATGAGGTTTAAATGTAAGATTTTTTGAAAGACGGATATAAACATTTTTTCTTCTTATATTTTTTTTTATGACTGGACCCCTTCAAGGTTATGAACTTAAACTAAGTATAAGATTGAGTCAACTCCTTCAAGTTATTTCAATGTCATTTTTCTAAGCTAAGCAAATTCTAAGCAAACGTAGATTGCAATAGTTCTATCCTACTAATTTTCTCTCGGCGTACACGTTTGCTTCCAGTCAAAAGTTTTAGCAGCCACATTATCATATTCTCGTGCTGTTGAAGTAACTATTTTAATGCTCAAGTTATTCGCTGGGCTTGCGTGAAACTTTTACGGGCAATTGTTCTGGGAGAGTTAGCTTATTGAAAATAGGCCATATTGCAAGAAAGCGACCAAGAGCATCATCCGGTAAGGTAGAACGTTTCTCTCCATGCACTCTCTTCTGGACTACTCGAACTTTCCATCCAGAGAGTTCGATCTGTTTGCGGAATGGAGTAACAATAAAAAAAAGTTGGGCTATAGGATTCGAGTGGCCGTCGTGTCATTAAAGTTCATAGTGACGCCGATGGTATAAAGACGCGAGAGGTGGCAGTGTCGAACAATCGGTGCCTTCGGACTGGCTCTGGAAAAGGGGTGGCTGACATTTGCCCCCAAAGTCCTGATTCTCTTACTGGTTTCGAGGTTCACCCGAAGGATAACCCGGAGGATGGAAACTCGCTGCAGAGCGAAGGTAAGAGGAAGATAGCATTGGGAAGGAGGAGATGGGCAATCGAATCGGTGGAAGTAGTGAACTCGCACTGGAGTTTTAGATCGGATTCGTGCGAGTTAGCGGAAAGTGGAGAGCAGCTACGGTGGTTGCGGTCAGACGAAGTAATGCGGAGCATGAAGGTAGATGCAGTATTATAGCCATTCTTTCCGGCGATTCCGCCACCTATTCTCGTTTCCTCTCCATTATTTGATAACATTCGTCATTAATCAACAGCACCATCCACCAATTTTCATTGCTAACTTCCCACGAGCTTTTTCCAGTCCGCTGTATCTATAATGCTTGTGCGCCACGTGAAGTTGGTTCGTGTGTCTGGTCGGTGGTCGAGCAGAAATTTCTACTTAATTTACACGGCCAAACTACGCAAACGAACTGTGATTCGAAGCAAAGTTGACGCGCCACCAACAGTTTGTTTACAGTTACCGAGTGTCAGTATTTCGGGGAAGTATACGTCGGCCGGTACGTCGGAGGAAACGTGTGTTTATGCAACTGGCAGGACGGTTGGCAGATCGTTAACGAACTCTCGAGTGCTACTTCTTAGATCTCGTCATAATTATTCTAATTAGAGGGGACTCATTACGCGAGCTTCTCACAGAGTACAACTTTCATGATATACAGCCGGGAGGGAAGTTCAGTTCTCGTGGAGACTAACGAAGGATTTTATGTTTAAAATAAACGTATTTAAAAAAGCAGTGAAATATTTCTTTTTTTATGTGTCTTGTTCATAATTTCGAAGTATGCAGTTATAACGTGAAAAAACAAAATGGAATACTCAGTGGTGCCGCTTTGGAATGCATGTCTCGTGCGGAATGCAAACTTGTTCACGAATACTTTCATTGTAAATGAATATATACGTGAAACTGTTATCTACATCGTGCAGTTGACACATCGAATCCCGTGAGTTGCCAAGCTTCGTGCGCGTGTGGCATATTCAGCGTTCTCCTGCTTTATGCTTCGTCGAATAATGTGAATGACGTCTTGAGTAATTGGATGGATACGGTGGAGTTTCCGGCTCGAGTAGATTCTTCCAGTCTTGCGAGTTTCCAGTAATACGTGCAAGGCTAGTTCTCCCTGTTATATATATATATATTTTTTTTTTTTTCTTTAACGGAAATTGCCTTCGTGGTTAATTACCGTAGTATCAGTGTGATTTAATAAAATCAAAACATATTTCGACCCCAATCTGACTTTTCCGAGAATTCCGAATGATTTTAATCTTCGAATCAATGAAATCTTGCAGTTGAAGATATTCATCATTCCATTTCGTTTAATGTCACGATTGCACAATGCCTCAGATTCTCAGTCAAGAGTAATTAGACACCATTTTTTTTTATAGATCTTTGGAGATTAAAGTCGTTACGCAAAGATTAATAAATTTGTAAACCTCAAATTTACTAGATCGTTCATAGAGTGGATGTGGTTATTTGTACCGACTACGCTTTTCCAACATTATATTTGCATGACCGGAGAGATTTGAATAAATCAAGAAGGCTGAAGCATAACCAGCAGCAGCGTACCTTGAACCATGCTTAGCTATACGATACCTACTTACCCTCCCGCAATGGTAATAAGAAGTCGTGGGAGTTAAGAACTCTAGGCCCTTTTCAGCGGGCCGTGCTTGATTTAATGGTTTGGTCGTATTAAATCTGGCTTCTAAGCAACTAGGCGCAGCAAGTGCTCGAATTGCTCAGGAAAGAAGGGTAAGCGTTAGGCTGGGATATAAATACGGGAGAGATGAAGAAAGGATAAAGTGTTCGGTTTCGTTATCGTTATACACCGTCACGTGAAATACCCTTCCTTACCCCATAATAACATTATAAATACAGGCTTAAAGATGCTACCGTTGCTGTTCCTGACGTTGGCATAAATCGACCTTATTTAATATAAGTTAAGTACCATCGAGAGACAATCTTGGGTATAGAAATGGAAGACTAAGAGAAGGCATCATCGTCGTTAACAGGATACTTGAAGAAGTGAAGGAGCTTTTTACTCAGACGATCCTTTATTTCTGAATTTCTGTTTCACTTTTGACCATTCTGTAGACTAGAGCTGGGGCACTTTTCCTCAGTAACAATATAAAAATATAATGGATGAATAAAGTGGAAAAAAGTTTGTTGACGGATGCATTGAGTGGTCGAAGTTGGCCGACATAAAAATAGGTTTTCTTTGTTCAATGTTTATTTTTTTCAGTCTATCAATATATACTTTACGTATAATTCATTATCGTAGGACTACAATTAAGATTTTTCTCAGCGATGTGAACAAGATAAGTTGTCAACCGAATGGAGAATCCATGGCAGCCCAATAGCCCATGTGGGCTGAATAGGTTTGACTTGATCTGCACACGTTAACCTTTCGCGAGAATTTAATCGATTTTTTATCAGATCATGTTAGCAAATTGATAGGAATTCATCCTATCATTCTTGCACAGCATTTCGGCTTACTACACAAATTGAAGCTCTATACATATAGATAGACAAAAAGTGTAAGATCGGATGATGAACTCCTGATTCTCAATCTATTAATTTCGGCTTAGGTACGCATGAAAGAGTTCGTTTGCTTAATCCCCTCGTCGACCGATGAATTTACAACTGAAATCGTATTCGTTCCGGAGGATGACATATTACGCCTCTATTTCGGGCAGCTGTTAGTGACGGACTACATATAAATGTAGATAGAGACGCGGAATACTTCTACTTATGTCAAGGATGTAGGCGATGCATAATTCAATTTACAGTAATAATATAGGTTTGATGAAGTTACTTTTAGAATAAGGAAACGAAGCCATCCGATTGCACGTATAGTTAATATCATTATATAGTTCCAATTCAGATTAGTTCTACATCCCTCATGAAATTAATAACGATTTTATTCATCGGGGAAATAAAAATATTCCCATATTGAAAAGTCCGTAATTCGCGCCATCGTTACCCTTGTTGTCGATATAACTCGGCCTCTGATTGGTCGTGGACCGTGCAACCGGCATTCAGCTGTTCAACAGCGCGAGATTTGACAGTTTGTCGTTATGACCGCTGCATCGCTGTTTAACCTCCGTATTTTCTTCCTATAAATCGAAAAAGAATAATCCTGTAATAATTTAATTTAAGTAAATGTGATCGGTAGAAATACGTGCATCATAGTAACAATTTAAAAATTGTGTACATTGTATGTAGTATAGAAAATGCTGAAGTTATCCTATCGGGTTACCTATACTTAAACTATATACGGCACATGGCACGTTACTTATTTTTCTGCATACCGTTTGGCGAGGGAATATTTAATAAAAATCAATTCGGATGGTCATGGTAATGGAAAAGCTCTGGGGTTTTCTGGCGCAAAAAATTGCTATGGTACTTCTCTTCGTGTATACGTTGGCTTCCTTTTTTATGGCTTTGGGCTTGTGAAGCTGGGGCAAGTTGTGAATGCAATATGCCGTATGTAGTCAGTTGTGCTAGCTCGCCACCATCACCATATATCGCCTCTCTATTTCTCCCTCAGGTACCTGGTCTGTTTCGGCACAATCGAGCTGATCGGCTCACTACGGCGGCTGCTACGGATTTTAAAGCGCTCACTGCAGTGAGCCGATCACTTTCATTGTACGAATCACACACGCCCATCTATATATTGTATGCATATGTATATATATTCACATATGCCAACGTTCCACAAGGATGGTAGGCAATGTTGAATTCCGCAAATAACACGACAACCGACACGCCACGGTATATACACTTTTTCGGAACTCGAGAGATCGAACGGTCTATGCCATGGCAGATAGTACATGTCGTGCGTGCATCTGCGAGGAACAAATTGAGAGCCAAGAGGAAAATGTGAGTGAGAGCGAATATTCGTGGAAATGGATTTCGTCGAGAGATTCGACTATTCAGTTGCTTCACCTCTCGCTCACGCTATCCCAACTCCCTCGCCGATGTTTTTCAATCTACTTCGTATATACCAAAGCTAAAACCTAAACTGGAACACAATCGCTCATACACCCCAGAGTGTCCACGTGTCGTGATCAACCATATTTTTTTTTTTCAATAGTAGTTGCCGAACTGGCGTTAGGAAAAAAAAAAGGTGCTGTCGAAAGAATCGCAAAGAGCACATAACTCTGAAAGGGTTTCGCAAAAAATACGGGTGAAAACTGTACGATAGAAAAGCCATCCTACAAAATCATAACGTCTATGATAGGGTGACAGACCAATATCGACAGGTATTTTACTATTCATGTTCGATATGTACTATCTATGCTCTACCGATCATATAATTGGCATACGACCACTCATAAGCAATTTCTGATTTTCCAGCAGACATACCGAAAGCGCTTCAGCTTTAAAGGCACCGGGAATATGTTTAAATAGCCGTTATTCGAATATTCCTTTTGGTTGAGATAGGACTCCATTCATGAATTTAATGTTGAGCAAAATCCAGTCAGCAGATAAAATTCTTTTCGACTCATTACATTCACATTAATATTACCAGTACTATACTACTAATGGTTGGGAAATTGAATACAAGTTTTTCGCTAACGATTGACTCATAATCCTCAATTAGAACTAAAGCGTTCCTGTACGTATTTTGGATATATTTAAAAAAATACAAAATGAAAAAAATGAAAAATAGTGCAAATAACTTCCTTGAGAGAAATTCAAAGTAAGAATAAATATGAGAAAATACGTGGCAAGATATGTCAACAAGAAATTTTATTCTGTAGCGGTCTTTGATATCCATTTCCCAATATCTCGAAATTAAAAAAACACCGCAAAATTAATTATGAGGGAGAAGAGCAGCAACATGGTGTGAGTGGATAGTACCAGTCTGTCAGCGACAACGCGTGGGCGGGAAACACCAATTTGTCGACGAATTGCTAAGCATTAGGATGCAGGTGGCTGTGGAGGGGGGAGGGAGGTTACTATACATTTGATGGGCTTAACAGATGCGACGATATATGCACGCTCTGAACCCTTGTATGTGTTAAAGTGATTGTGATACAGTGACTCGATTATACCCTTCGGTCGTCACCGTCGCCGCTATTTATTGCCTGTGGTCCATTCGTTTAGTAATTAAAATAAATATTCATTTCCAGATACATTCGTCATTGACAAATAAAATACTGGTATATTAACATATTTTTAAGGAGCCGATGTTTTTGGAGATTTCCATGTTGAGCATGTGTCACGGTACTTCAGGTGGAATAAGACAAACGAAAATTCTAAATCCACCCTTCAAGATGATCGATGAAAAACAAAGTTTCTGTTTGGTCAAAGGATTCGGTAGAAATCTTCAGATTATTTTTGTACACATTTATGACTTAGGAGATTTTGTTTGAGTATTTGGTATTGCTTTCCAAGTTGCAAAGCAAAACCAAAGTCAAAGCTTGAAATGAATCACCCTATTGCAGTATCAATCGAATTTTCACCCGTAACGATTAAACTTTCTAAAGTTTTATGGAGGAAATTATAATATCGTTCCACTGTAATATCTGTTTCTGCTATGTCATATGCAAGAACGAATGTTATATATGGTAATGCTCATATTGCACAAGCAGTTTTCTCATTAAGCTTGACTCTACAATATGCAATGGTCCAGTAGCAGTGCTTACTATGTTATCGTGATTGAAGTTGGTTGGCTGGGGCCGTGTTAAGTTGAAAAGCGCGGCCATCGCACCAACAGCGTAGAATCCGCATTCGCATATTATACTGTATTTCAATTAAAACGTTCACAAATCCCGCTTCGTCCCGGTTGACTTTATCTGCTTAAACGATATTTCATTGATATATCACACATTTATTTTTTTTCTTATGTCCGTGGGTAATTCAAATTAAAGCCTCATTGTCCCGAGTAGAATAAGTGAAACCCTTGTCGTTCGTCGCTATTCGAGGGAAAAAAAAGTATTAAAAAACTACTTAAAATAGTTGTTTTTGGCCGATTCGCAACACGCGACACTCTCATCAAATTTGTTACGGCGTAAAATTTTTATCGTGAATTTATTCGAGCATCATGACGAAATACACGAATAGAATTTTTTAAATACCGTATATCATTTGTGATTTGCGTTTTTAGCTATAATTCGTTGAGGTCACGCTGTTAAATTCGAATTGAGGCGCTTTCCATTCGCATCACTCGTGCGTTTGGGTGGAGTTATTGTCGGCACTGCGATAGTTTGACAAGACGGATTAACGTTTCAATTATTCATAAAACAAATGTTTCGAATTTCACGGTGTTTCGAATACGAGGACGCCGCAGGATTTCGGATTTATATAAAATGTTATGCGAGTGATCAAAACTATGATACGTTGCAGGTATGGGTGTTTATAGTTTAACGTCATAAGTGTTGATAACGTCAAATCCGTCCTTGCATTTTTTAATCTGTTATTTGGTGATAACAATTATGGTATATGTTGTATTGAAAACTGCTCAAGATCATACTTGTTGTGGATTGCGCATTGACTGGTAATGCGCAATTGACTGGTTGATCCTGAAAGCTAATAATTTTGTCTAACGAGTTTTAGTATTGATTCAATCCAATACACCCTTTTTATACATTTTGAAACCCTGTCTTAACTTTTTTTGTTCGAGTACATATTCCAGCTAGGCGTTGAGATAGTATATGGTACAAATTGAAGAACAACAAACTACGGGAGAATGCGAGAATCAAAAAAGCGTGGGAAAGGTAACATGATGAAAACGAGAGAAACATCGCACGCAAAAATTCAAGCTGGAAATGAATAGCTGTAGCTCGAAAAGTGAGAAACGAAGCCTGAGTTGCGTTTATTCATCTGTCCGTTCCGATTGGGAATTTCAAGCAAATTCGCATTGATCTAGGAGGAACTTTACTAGGTCACCGTCCGTTCCATTTAAGCAGCTATGTAAATTGGGTTGCACGACGTTTATCCCAGCAGCCGCGATTTCCACACCCCTCCTCGTGTCTCGTATCGCCATCGCGAGTTTGCTCGAGCTTGACGTGATCCAGTGACCGAGCTATCGTTCTACTGGAAAAGAGGCAGCCTCTATCTAGCTGCAATCTCACATATATCGTCCACCCTACACAAGAGCTCAATCTCACTCTCTTATTTTCCCTGTCTAGCCATACACAAGCTTAGAATAAGATCGAGTTTCGTATAAGGGAACAATCGTCATATCTTCCGAGGCTACATATAAAACACCGCAACAGTGTATATATTCAGTGAGAGAAAGGAAAATAGAAATGGAGAATATACAAAGATAAACAAAAACGGAGAAGCGGCGAGTAACTGGACGCAAGGGGGATGGAGATAAGGGTGCTACGAGAAGGAGATTTTCGTCTTGACGATACGGAAACTGCCTAGCATCACCAACAGCACTGTCGTTTTCTCGCCGGCCGTTACAATAAACTCGGATTGGAGTAATCCTGGAGGGCCACGAAGACGCGCCAGACCCGATACCGGCTCCTTCACCTTCTTATTTCCACCAAGAGCGTTGCTGGGCAAGTGTTAGGTGTGCAAAGGATAGATAAAGAGAGACATGAAAAAAAAGTGAGACAAAGAAAGAGGGATCGCTGCCTCCACCCTGTCGTTGAGGAAACAGTGGATCACGGATAATGGCCGTCTCGACTATATTATGCATGCCGTTTCCTCCGCTCGTACAATCTACTTTTCTTTTTTTGTTGCTTTTGGCCATTCCTCTTTTCCTACTACTTTATATTTCTCTTGGTCCTATTCTCTTTTACAATGACTTCCTCAATTCCCTATCGCATTCGTGGTTCGTACGCCGCACTATTCGCCGAGTACGACCGTCTCTACCATCAGAGTTTTCGGCCTGCGGTGCTCTGATGCATGTCCGTTTTCACAGTAACCCCGGACCGAACTGGTCGGTCGAACAGGTGCGGGTTTATGGCCACGCTTGCCGTCGCTCCAAGGAGATTATTATTGCTACGTATATATATCAAAGTTATACGATCAAGCTCACTGGCGTGCTACAATACCTGCAAAGGACTATGCGGCAGAAGGTGATCAGTTTCACCGTGTGGAGCCGATACATATATGGTATCCAGTAAATGTTGGCCTGATGTTGTGGTTTACATTATATACATAAGCGCTTGCACAAGACCCGGCTGTATCAACCCAACGAAACATATGTACGGTATATGTAACATAGGCTTTATTGCGGACCTATTGTTCCCGTGAATCTAGCCAACGAAAATTCTAATGACTGTTCGCGTCGACTTTGGTCGCTCAACAGTCTCTTTGAACTATTTCAGTTTTGAATTGATGTCGTTAATGTTCACGCTTGAAAGTATGAGAAATGTCATTGTCGCCTTGGTATCAGAAAACATACCAATATAGACTTGATGATGAAAGTTTTCAATAAGCCACAATAATGCCTAATCGATATATCGATTAGCTCTCAACGTTCTTCAACTACGTCATATAGATGTA
This sequence comes from Tromatobia lineatoria, assembly GCA_949699805.1. NCBI lineage: Eukaryota > Metazoa > Arthropoda > Insecta > Hymenoptera > Ichneumonidae > Tromatobia > Tromatobia lineatoria. The sequence goes on along the minus strand of OX453053.1, from coordinate 8,057,779 downwards.
GTTAACACGTGATGTATTTAAATTGTATCATAAACGAACCCATTAGATTAGGTAAGGAGCTTCTGAGTAAGTTATCGCGATCCGATAGATGTTTAATGATTTAACCCATTTTTCGATATTGCGTTAGGAAGAGGCATGACCCGCGTGGTACTGAAGCATAAGGATGCGAGGGGGATAAACCCGTTTATCCGACAAAAAGGTGATGCATCGGGAAGGGCTGACGGGATACACGTTTACTGTTTGAAAGGTCCGTAGGGTGTGATCCAAGTGGAAGTAGGTTCTCACTGAAGCCACTTGGACTTATTCCGGGTGGCGAAAAGCGAGGCGTGAAAATATATACCAGGACTGTGTTTCCTTCTCCCTTGGTTTTTTCATTTTGGCAATAGCCCATTTAAGTTTCATTTGGGTGTCTGGGGAATTTCGTCTCCGTTCTCTTCGATCTCTATATGAAGAACGTATATGTGATAAGTGTCTGCTCAGATAAGCTATACAGCAACATTGCTGCCGAGCTGACATCATTCGGATTCGAACTGAGATTATCACTATAGATTTTGTCACACAAACATACTTATGATGAAACGGAACAAGGTATATGTTGAAGCTCCTCACCACCGTATTTTGGCAACACTTGCGTGTTTGTTAAACATACGCGGCTTCGCTTCAACGCGCGTCTTAATTTCGGTAAATTTTGCAGGGCTCTAAGCATAGTGTTTACTTCAAGGACGAGAGATAGTTGCGAAAATTCTATTGGAGCACATATGTCATAGAGGAAGTTTTATTTTAGTGAAAACCTAATTTTTCCTGATTATCACGTCAGAATGCTTAAGATCGCGTACACATGGAGAAAAGCGGTTTAGATAAAATGTATATTTGTATGTATGGGTGTGTGTGTGTGTGTGTACGTATGTGGCCGACATGTAAGAGTCAAACTTGTTCTATCGATCGAGCTAAAGTCTTGCACACACGTGAGGCAGGAAGGTCTTTGTGATTATTTTCGAAATAATGCAAACAAGATAATTTTTTAAGCAATTTTGGATTATTTCGTAAATGTCTGTCGTTTTTCAAGCTTTTGAAAACCTACAGCTATCGACATACGTCATTTTTTATAAATAAAACCATACTAAAGGAGAAACCGCATTGAATTTGGGATGAATCTATAAATAGGTTTGGGATTTCGAAAATTTTGAAAAAAAAGTGACGATTTGTGCTAACTCACGTAAAATTAAACCCAATCAATTTAAATTTCCTACAGACTAACAATAGTATTCAGTGCTCCGAATTCATAATGATCGGTAAAGCGATTCGAATTTTATGGTATTTCGGATATTTCCATAAATTTACATACTGCTATAACGCACGTAAAGTGTGATACAACAAGGATACAGATTAAAAACATGCACAACGCTTCCACATTTTTCCTCACTTTTTACAAAGCTTCTTCTATGAGGAAACCAAAATTAATTAACATTCCACCTCATAGAGGTAACGTTGGGAGAACCTAAAAATGACGAGGAAGCCCTACTTTTCAAGATTCAAGGTTCTACTTTGCAACCCTGTTTAAGATCAATTTCAATAGCTCGTCGCTGCGTAAGACATCGATTGTTCGACGTAACGATACATGCAGAACTAATATTGCCTTGGATGCAATTTCCTGCTGCCTAGAAATACCCACCATTCAGTGTAACTATGCATACAGTTGCATACAGTTGCTCAAGTAATTACATCATGCTCAACAATTCTACGCTGAGAATCAATGCTGCATTTACAGATCACAACCCTGTCGAGATGATGTAGGGATAGCGACGGTAATCAAAGTGAACTTTACACGATTTCAGAATTCAATACTTCGGATGCGAAGGACAAATATACCGAATTCGAGCCCAAGTCTTGGTTAAAGACGATCGATTAGTTGGCTTCCGTTCTATATGGTCATATATCGTCTTAGCATGGCCGATCGTTTAGATATCAGGGGGGTCTCTCTTGTCAAGTCTGCCTATATGTTGGTGTTATCCAGAATTATACGTACGTCGTGTCTGCCCCTTGAATCCCATCCCTTCTCTATCTCCTTCTCGATAATCATCGTGATTCATACATTGCTAGCGTGCCACAACACCATAAACCGCCCCTAAACCGTGGCCACTCGTTTACTCACACCAATGGCTTCCTTTCACCGAATTGAAATTTATTGAAAGCTTACCGATTCATTGTCTCTACTGCAGATATACAGGACACTATCCTGGCTCTGCACTACCTCTGATAGTATTTGTGGGGCTATAGTTAAGCTACCAAACCCCCCAGCACACCCTCGGAAATCGGGCCGTGCTAACAACTCTGGCGTCAGGTTATTTCGTCTATTTATTCGGTAGTCGCACAGTTTGTTTACAACTTCCGCAACATAAATTCAGTTTTCCGTCACATCGACGATGCGTACACCACTATTATACGAGAACCGCTCGCTTTCGCGTTCACGATCGCAACTCTCGCTGACTCTCTGCCACGTCCATTTTATCTGAAATCACACTTTGCTTATAGGTGCGTACCGTAATGGACGCCCCGTTTCGCTGTTAGCATAATAGTTATATCATGAGCAATGAACTTTCAGAATTGATACTAAAAGTTATATAGGTTTAATTTCTGTATAATATCGCGTGTCAAAATAATTATATAAAGTTGAGGTTCATAAATCGACATATGTCATGTCAAAACATGTCATTCTTCAGATGTGTTGAGACGAAGTATCTTAGATAATTAAGGAGCGATCTTAATCTCAAGTTGATTTCAGTTCACTTGATTTTTACAACTCGGTAAAATCATTTTATGATGGATCGCAAATCTCACATTTTGACCAATTTGAACGCTGCTTGGGATGGAAGTTCAATCCAATATTACATAACTTAAGTTATATGAATACGATCATCTCCGTATGAAAATAAATATGTATCTGTCAACTTATATTTTCAAAACAAAGGCTTCTCATGTGTTATTTTGCACCGCTTCGATAAAGTGTCGACAAGCACAATGTTCTCGGCTAGATTTATAAAGACGCAGAACAACTGAGAGAGTATAGTGACTAGATAGAACAGTAGGGGAAAAGAGAAAAGCTTCTAGTACTTGGTGTGGCGATAGAAATATCGGGGCTTGAAGCTTGAGCTGGAGCTCTCGTATCTGTCTCGTGGTAGCACGTATTGTACCTTCAACTGGCTCTGCTTCCACTGCTGTTCTACGGAGGCTCTAGCCGCTTTAAGGAAACTCCCACTGTCTCGCCTCGTAAACATTCGGCCGAAGTAGTAGTAATCGTAGTAGCACTAATGTTAGCAGCCAGGTAGTGCACTGGCAAAAAATCCTTTTACGAAAAGCGTAGAAAAAGTGGTGTATCGCAGCAACAAGCCCTGTTCTGCAAACTAGCAGTATAGGTGGGAATATGTGCACCCCAACAGTCGACCATGACAGGAGAGTATGCCGTGGCTCTGTACACTTCTTCCATGACCCAGCAGCACACCACACCGGGTATCCTTACCCACTTACCTGTGCCTGCGTACTTAACTGCCCGTCACAAAAAGCCTCGGTCTTTTTACGTTCCTCCTCCTACTGAAAATTGCTCTTTAATGGTGATGCCACCAAGCGCGTGCACCCGTTCTCTTGGTACTGGCTTACTCTTGCTCCGCTTGTGTTCCTGGCGTTGACGCATGCAATTACCCGATGGGAGTATCGTGTACTTGTTTCCTTCGGTATTCCTGCGCTCTCCCTTGTTTTCCCTTCCTTCCAACTTTGCCTTAGTACACCTCTGTTCGTTTTTCTGCTGTCTTATTGTATATTCACATAGCAACACCCACGGATCACAGGATTTCACATGACAACTTTGTAACTAAATACCGGAAGGTTTCATTTGTCTTTTGATATTTTCGTCTTCCAATTTTGCTTTGCCGATGCTGTTGCCCATGAAGGGTTACCGGACTTGGCCGATGACCGGCCCAATCTCGGTGCCGACACTGCCAACATTGGCATATGCTGTAGCCCGATTACCGGTCCCAGTCTTGGATGATAAATCCGGTTCGAGATTAGCGAACAATGCTTAGTTGAGCATTGGCCTAATATCGACAAACCAACTCAATACTTGGCCGACCATTCGCCTAATGTTGTGAAGTCGATCGCGGAGTCACGAATTGCATGTGTTTTAAATGACTGTATTGCAGTTGTGGGATAGAATACATTTTTCTTACATCTAATAAAGACATGGCTTATCGAAACTCGATTATATTGAAATACTGAAGCAGAAATAGAGTCACGTAGAGTCGCCAATCCGATGAACATGCGAATGTCATGCTTAGCCATAATAAAAAACAGATGAAAAGATAGGAGTGCGGGCGAAGTGAGCGGGTTGTTTCTTATTATTAATAAATACAGTAGATCTGCTTATTCATTGGTGACTGTTAAATTATTGATACTTTCACCCTATGATCTTTCGGTGACATGGCTTCAATAGAAAAGTCTAGAAAAAAGTTACGTCAGATCGATGTTTTATCGCTTGAGTTATGAGGTGGTGTGAGGCAGTACGTCATGGTGAAAAAAAAGTGAGGGATAAGAGAGGATGTTGAAAAGGGTGCAAAGCGTTCTACCAGCGCTAATAATCTCCCGCATTCTGACTTCTTAATCCTTCTCAACTTCTTCTCCGTTTATATTTCCGGATCAGTCTTAATCAATGAGGCCCTTAGGATGAAAGTCTTCTCGGTAGTCGACATTTCTCATGACTTCTCTACAGTGAACGGCACAAGAAATTGGAAGAATGTGACAATTGGAGGAATATGACAATAAATGATATTCAACCGGTTTTCGGAGATTCAATACTCCACCGATTCTCCACTGCATTTACAGACAGGACTCAAGAACGATCTAGTCAGCTCGAGAGGGGACACGGACATTCGGTCGCCTCGTTGTCAGGCTCGAAGCAAGGGGTGCGATCAACGATTCCTCACTCCAACATAGGGCTATCATTGTCAGGAGTAACAGCCCCAGTCCTAAACTGCTGATCTTGCTTCGGAATTCAGGGAGCACTGTACAGTAGTAGGAGGATTCGACGAACGGTTGAACGTGGGCGCTATGTCCATTAGCGAAATGGACATAGCGCAAAAAATGCAATGATGAATAGTGATGGCTATTAGACGGAGTATGTGAAGGAGGCAGAGGCTCGAGCCGTTGCAATGAGGAAGGAGGTGGAGGTAGACTGAACGGTGAAGGGAGATAGAAAAGCGCGCTGGACTGGCGAAGGGGGTTAGTTCGCCCACGGACCGACGTAGCGCTGGAATGGTAGGAAGCAATTAATAACTTTGTCGTGGCAGGTAGGCAGGCAGCTAGGCAGCCGCTGTACTACGTATATTGGGCTGGTACGCTTGGTGCTGCGGGTTGGCTGTGTGAAAGGGAAAGGGAAGCAGGCACAGAACGGCAGGCAAGCAAGCTAGCCGGCGTGCTCGTAGCTTCGGTAGATAGACATACATATAACACGGTATACATATATATATCGTACATCTCCGTGCGCTACGTTGCAATAATTACGACGTCACGCCTCCTGCCCAAGCTAATTAACTAATGCTACGGCACTCTCTCCCTTGCACTCACCTACCCTTTCTGTTTCTGGTTCCTGGCTGCACATGCCTTTACCTTACCGTTATTCTACCTCAGGCCCGGTCTATATAACCCTTTATTTTTGCTAATTCGCGAGTTTTCTTGCGCGATACCACAAACCTCCCTTTCTCTCCGGTGGCTTCACACCGAACGAAATTAGGCTATGCGGTTTGAGTTGCCACGGCCCTGGCTTCTACATGATGCACGATCGCCCGGCGTTTGCAGCAATCTCACTTCATCTCTCTCTCTCGCTTCCTCTGCCTGCTCCGATCACGACAACGAGAAATATAACCGACATGACGTACTGAGATTTTATTTCACGCCCTACGAACGTGAAGAATTAAAAGTACTTTGCAGTACATTCCAGGTAATACTATATAGGGGAGTAGCGTTCTTTGCAGGCGAGCGAAAATGCTTGGGGATATTTCTTTTCCAAGCTCTCGGTGTACACGTTTTACTTCTTTCACGAATCCGCTCTTTTCTCATATTACTCGAACAATAAAACGGGTTTCCCACTGCAGAAAAAAAAAAAAATATCATATCCTTTTTTTATAATATCAACTGGTGTGCGTTACTAGTGGTGTCAGTGTTTATTACAACCCGAGGCACACATTTCATATTAGTTTTTTGCACTTTTTCATGTAGAATATGGGAAATATCTCTTGGCTCGTGCCGAGCTGAGGATTGCTTTGTCCAACTACCTGATTTTGTAGAATTGAAGAAATTCTTCGTGACACCGCACATCCGGAGTTCTAGTAGACAAGAAATAGAAGCAACGCTCGAAAAACGAGAGAGCAATGTGTGACGGCGTGAAATTTCGTCAGAAAATACTTTTAGCCGCAGGGGCGTTATATACTGGCTTGACCACGTTCGCAGAAAATTGAGTATCCTAGTGAGCCTCTGTCGTTCCACTTCAGAGTGCGCACAGCGTTCCACTAGTGCGGATCGATCGATCGGGAGGGTTTATACTCCAGACGTGACTTACGTTATTACCGTGCGAGAAACCTCAGCGGAGATATTCGACCTCTTATCGCGCGCTACTTCTTTTGCCATTTCACCGAAAAGGAATGGACATGCCAATTCCGATGACATTGCTGAGTTTTGCTTTGGTTATCGCCTAACCCTGCTTTCGTTTTCAGTTTGCTTTACCGTTTCTACGATCATAATCATGTTATTTGGAAAATAGATATGAACGATTACTAATAATTCCACATCGTATCATCTGATATTTCAGTAAAAGAAAATACCGTTCCAGTGGAGTGTTCGCTCTATCAACGCTTGACTATGTAGATGGTGGAAAGTAAACTGGATGTGGATATACAAATATTACTGGAACGATCCTTCAGAATATCCTAATTTCATACTCATACGTTCGCGTATTTGAATTTGAAATTTCTATGTTTGCCTCCCTTAGTCCACCATTCATTAGGCGTGTAGAACGAATACTAGCAAAATTATTGATTTATTGGTAAATTTTTTTTCCTTGTACTATATAACGACTTAAACAACATTGTGAACACGCCTAATAAAGTACGGTTTTGAGGCTGATACATACGAATCAAATAAAGGCAGTCACTTAATCGAACACTGAAATGATCTGCGTAATGGGAACTTATAAAGGACTTTTAGTGACAGCCCGGTGGTCATCTATCTCAGTACAGTCGAATCAAGTCGCACAGAGAATGAAACAAGCACTTATATTGAATATATTAATAGATGGCAATAGCAACACAATGTACCCTGTTTGTTTTTTTTTTTCTGCATGAATGAAAATTTCAACCTCCTATTCGTATCCCGTATGATCTCTTCTTCATGTGTTCGGGTATAAGATGTAACTAATAACTCAGGAGTAAAATATCTACCTACTCTATGTATTTATGACCAGGACTGTTTAACAGTTAATATCGTAAACTTGACAGATAATCGACATACTCGCTAGTGAGTGTATATAGTCCAACGTTGGGGCATAGCTCGAGACACGGTTCGGGACATTATACATTAACGAGTGTCCGAATTATATCTGCGTAGACTGGTAAGGGTACTGACGTCGAGCGGCATACGCGTACAGCTTGTACAGAGGATCGCAAGGCCACGATAGCTCCGTACGCGCGCTACTGGCGTATAATGGAAGGTGTGATGTGACCAACAGATGGGACGTGGTGCGGCGTAATCCTCCTCATTCTCTGGTTCCTTGTCGTCTATGCTTTAAACATATACCGCGGCTTCGCTCTGCAGACTATCTGCACCATACTCAACGTTTACAGACGCTGGGACCTCCATGCGTGTGTGACTGGCTGCGCGAGTTTATTACGTGCGATATGAGCGAACATCGCAGCAACATCACCCATGAGCAACGCCAGCAAGCCATACTAGGCCAGCGAGCCCGTGAAATATCTAACAGTGGTCGGGCGCAAGCCACACAAATTTATGCGAAGACCTCCTATGTTATACGCGATGGGAGGGCCTTCGCTATAACATTAGCAGAGCCGCGAACATCGAGTGAATCACGTCGTATTTCAGTGCTAACCACATCGTACCGTTTTTATCTCGAATTTGTTTAAACAAATTTACTCGAAAATTAACTAGACCAATGAATTGATAACAGCGAATTTCGCCAACGTTAAATGCCTTGATTAGATGGTAACAAAAAGTGATTTTGCAGGAACAAAGTAGTTGTGGCAATCGATTGCCACATTATAAGTTATACATTTTTTAAACTCAGAACAGCTGTCATTTTTACAAAATAAAAAAAGAAATTTGCCCTACCTCTCACCATAGCTATTATTTTTCTTAATAAGAAAATTTATCTTCCTCTCTTTTAGACAATGCCTTGTCTTGGGATCGTTTTGACCCCGAGTGACCACGAAGGGTTAAAGTGCCAATCACTTTACCGTTGAAATAGATGTTACATATCATGCTGTTGGTCTCCACTACATACTTTTTCGAGTGTTCGCGCCAAGCCGCGTCCCGTCAGGGCTAAGGCATGCAGGAGTTCGGGCTGTGTCGAGCCGCGTTGCCTTAGGGTGGCCGGAGAAGCCTGAGAGAGTAAAGCCTGACAGAAACGTATAAAGCACGTGGCAAAGTGCCAGTGTACAACGGCCGGCGTACCACGAGAGCGAGACTGGAATGTCACATTCGCCGAGGTCGGGAACTTCCTTTCTCCACTGCGCTCTCCATCTCAACGATTTTCCACCCGTCGAGAAACCGACAAGACCCACTAAAGCCAAGACGATAGAGCTAGTGCGGATCGCCTCCAGCTACGGCCGTCAAGTATTTCGGCCAAGACGAGGTGAATTTGGAAAAAAATGTCGATATATCCCTATCAAAGCGAGAAAACATAAAGTGTCAGTTTTGATGTGGAACTTGCAATCACATTGGACAATTCTTCATTTCCGATACCATTTAATGCGACACTTAGGTCTTTATTCACCCTGGTTTCCATTATTATAATAATTACCACATAGTGCGATTGCTATGCAAATTTGGTCAGCACTCTTTAAGGCCTCCTCACGGTCATCAACGATCCTCATTCTGCACCCAAACAAACCTTTCTGGTCATCTTCAATCATACAAACTTTCGTCCCTCAACATGTCTTGAACTGTAGATATCCAGATATTTTCAAGTATTTAATTCGTATAAGTTGCAGTTGAAGTCCTATTTCTATCCTCAATAAATTAAAATTAAATTATTCTTAAGCGTCAAGTTTATATAGGTTTGATGTTATAATAATTACATCGTAGGAAGTAAGTTTTGTGAAGTATAATATCAACTTAACAGTAATGAACTCGAACCATTTGTGATAATTCGGAATCCACGTTTCGACTCCTAACTGAACACTTCCCCCTCATAATAATTATGATAATAATAATAATAATAATTAACTTCGTCTCGTTATCTTGAAACATAACAATTGTATTTTTTTGCTACGAGCTGTTCTTGTGCGTAGGTGTTATGGACGTCTCGGTTAATGTGGTTAAAATATGTCAGCCGTTTCGTTTCAATTAATAGGGACCGTTTAGCAAGCATGCAATGTTGGTTAAAATTAACACTATATTATCATATTGAGCCACTTATTATAATTCTCGGTCTTTGTTACGTTGAACGAACTTGTCCATGATGACAAGGGACTGCTGCGCGTTTTATTCCTTTCTCATAATTTACGTTTTAAACGAGTCATGAATGTTGCCATACTTGATAATAATCGTAAGCAACTTAGAGAAAAAATTTAATTCTATGAAGATTCTGAAAAAAAACCTACATGGTTTTTCTAATTGAAAAAATGCACTGAGACTGTTTTTGTAGATTATCGCGAAGTTCTCATGTGTTTTTGCATCCGTCCAACTGTGCCATCAACTATCAAAGATATAATTTGTCAATTATTTCCAGACCCACTCAAGGATCGTTAGCCTGAAGTGACAAGAGCAGTTTTCCGCGGGAACTGCTACGAGAATAACTTGCTCTAAGTGAGTTATTGACGAGAAATTGATGTCCTCGTGGGCCCCCTCATCATCGGATAAAAATTCGATTAACAGACGCTTAATTCCATAGGAAAATTTCCCGCTTTATCTTCTGTTATCGTTAGGTCATACTGTCAGTTTTCTGTTGAGGGATACTTTCCTTCATAGGAGCATCTTACACTATACCTCCTGTTATTTTTAGGTTCTCATTGTCTTTTCGCTTCTAAGAGCCTAAAATCTTTTATGACAAGAAAAGGAGGTCAACTGTCTGGGTCGTCAAGAGTAAGATTGGCAGCACTAAAACTGTGCTCAAGATTTCAAACTTCCATTTGGAAAAACAGCGACATTCGGGCTTGGGAATGAGTAATGACTTTTACACAAAATATTAATAAGATTTCGTGGTTCCCGTACTTATTTCGATATTGAGTCGATGGCGGAGAATCATAGAATCCATCGAATAGCACAATGTTTAAGATTCACCTTGTAAAACTCAGCTGTGGACTATTCGATGACGTTATCGTTTTTATCGTGCATTAATTTTCAAGTCCAAAATGATCATAATGAAATAGCAAAAAATCGACTAAAAGCGATTATATGAGTGAAACGTGGACAACAGACTCATCACCGACGCTTCCACACCCATTGCGTTGACGACTTGTCAATACTGCTGTGTAGAAAACTTGATGCCAATTGGAGGTTTTGAAGCGAGTTGAATCAGACGTAGCTAGCAGATACACCATCGTTTGCTCCACCGTACTTCTCATAGCTTCCTCGCCACTGCGAGTAGCATCGTCGACGAGTAAAATGCTTCGTTCGGCGGGTAGACCTCGAGGTTTGATTGCGAGGCTTTTGCAGTTTCGCTCATTCTCAGCTATCTATTGTTCAATTCTCGTTCTCTTTTACTCCAGTCAGCTTTTCCAGGAATCTACACAGAGTGAAACAAAGCGACCAGGCGAAGAGCCTCGACGTAGTTACGACTTTATTCTCGAGCTTTTCTATCGCCATAGTATGGCGGTCACTAAAGTTTGGTAGAGAAAGAGTAATACAGGAAAACAGGGCCAAATGAGCGAAGCTGGAGAGCACCGAGCGTCATAGAAAGGGAAAAGAGGATGGAAAATTCAATTTTCTCCCAAGCTTTAGTTCATTGCTATGCTGTTGCAGCTACACCTGCTGGGAATAGTTATGTACCGTCCGTACATACAGCGACTACTAGTATTATATAGAACACAAAGCTCCGCTGAACGTGTAACAATGATGTCGCCTAAAATCTCTTTGTTGATCCAGTCAGCCGATAGCAAGCGCACTAGGGTAAACGCTACTGTTATTTGTCAGGATAAACGCTAGCTGGCATTTGTCGTTCTCTATCATATCCATTCATAAGGTATTCACCATTCAGCCATCATTGAAAGCCTCGAAACGAAAGTTTTTATCCAACATAGATTTCAAATTTCCCTCCCTAGTACAAAAATAATTACATGGACAAAGTTCAACGGCTTACCAAAATACAAATTTTCATATTAGCTCGTGCGATCCTTATTCAGATAGCATAGTAGTTTATACATAGTAAAAGCATATACATATATGTAAATTGTATAGAAACAATATAGATACTGAGTGTAATAGTATACAATGCTGTGGGGTGAGTGTAGTAGCTACACGTCCTCTACTATGCAGCTTACACGAGGGACATTAAACCAAATGGAAATTGTTCTGTACCTCTCTTTCCCTGCCCTTCTCACGTTCTCCACGTCGTCCTACTCCTGTTTACGAAGAAACGCATGCCCGGAATAATATTCCGTTGGTTTCTCTCTCCCTCGCTGTTGCCCAATAAAGCAACGCTAGATGCTTTTACTGCCTGGTGCACGAATATAAATATCCTGGCCAAATTAAAAGCTGTATGTTATCGTGGAAAAGAGATGGCGCGGAAAGAAGTCGCAGGAGTGAAAGCACACTCACCAGCGACCACCGAACTAGGTTGAAATGACATAATTCGGGCTATGTTCGTGTATTTGTTCATCCTAATTCAAGACTATCGATTCTATTTTTCATTCTCTAACACTAGCATTTATCTGCACTTTTTTTCGCTGTCTCGGTTCCTCGAACCGATGGAAATCTGTCCGTCGGAGTTTGCTCACCACTCAACGAAAACTGTAACGACCAAGAGTTTATTCCACCAAGACGAACTCACCGCCTAGACGAAACAAAATGCATAGTACATTGCTTCAATACTTCTCTTCTATAACAACTTGGAAGACTTGTAAAGCAGAGGACGGAAATGAATTTGGCTTCGGGGCAAGCTGTAGAACTGTCGGGTCAGGATAAAATCTTTATGCAAAATCTCAACCCCGGGTTTTATGGCGATGAGCCGCATAGTATGATGTCAGAAATAGCTGAAACCCACGTTGATTTATTATTGATCATATCTACATTAGAGTAGTCGATATTTTGAATCCGGACGAATCTTGAGATTGACTCACATCGTTTTTAAGGGGACCAAGTCAGCTGAAAAATGTTAATATTGAACTTTTATTACAAGATACCCTTCTATTCACAAAAAAAAAATTAATTTCATTTTTTCCGTTTTCCGTTTACTAGTTTGCGCGCTAACTGTTGATGAGGAAGCAGTTTTCCTAAATTTTCATAGCATACCGAGGAATATCAAAAATTGAAAAATATATGTTTCTTCCGATAAGCTATAGTGTAGTCTCTTCAAGCTTACGTATGGTCAGTTAAGCCGAAGATTTTGCTTATGAAATTCATGTTGGGCACACTTAACCAACCATACGATCAAAATAATAAAGTATTTCGTCAATAGCATTATCCAATCGATAGGGGCAATGATATATTGAGTTGATATAATGATATCCATTCTTGGAAATCGATGGCAATGTTCAGTCAATGCAACTGAATATTCCCTTCGTTTTTTTGGGTGTAGGATCAATTAATATGCGTTTGAAAATTCGTAATACCCAGGTACCGCGATCAACGTTGATGGTACTGCGGCACAGCGTTCGTAGCAAGAAGACCAGACGCACAATTAACGTCCTGCTAATCCCCTTGAAAACTCGAGAGCGGAACGGTTGCTCTGCCAGACATTGCGAAAAAGGATGGTGACTACGCAGGATATGCGGTGAGAGAGAAAGAGAGTGAGTGCACAAGATAGAAAGGATCAATGTACAGAACAGAGACAATAAGTACAGACGAACTAGGATAGAACGGAAAGGTAAGGACAGCGCTGAAACCTAGGGTGCAGAACAGGATTCTCGGGGCTACAGAGGCTCAAGGAAAGCGGAAAAGCGAGAAAATGCGCGGGAGGGATAATCCCATCTTCTCAAAGCACAGACACGTTTGTATGGTGAAGGAGACTCTTCCCTTCTCACTTTAGCCAGCAAAGAATTTTTTTTTGCTCTCCACCGTGGGCGTCATCACCGCTGCTGCCACCATCTATACATACGTTCCAAGTTGTGCGCCTACCTCGCTATTCCTTTGCACATCTCAACGTCCCGATGGCGTATAGTCTGCGCGGTGCAATCTTCCGAGTACCGTGAGATATATTGCACCCGCTTATGCTGAAAAGGTACGACTAACCGTGCCACATTTTTCACTCGCTCTTACGGTCTCCCCTAGCGTTATCGCCGAGAGGATCGGAGTCCTCTGCTCCTTGCTCGAGGTCGCGTACAACGAGAGTGCCTCTCTCGCAAGGGATTCTCGGTCAGCAGAATTTTATATTCGACCGTGATCGAACATCGCTTCTGGAGATAGTTAAATGCGAGCGTATCACAGTGCAGTTCTCGGAAAGAGTCTCAACATTATCAAATATCAAATGTAATTCGATGTCTACGTTCTATGTATATCATCCCGAAAAGGTCAAACCAAACGTCACTACATGACCCAGCAGACTTTCTGTTTTGTCAACGTACCGATACAGGAATGAACGTCAGAGGATATTGATGTTCATCAGATTATATCCAAATATGAATGAAAGAGAGGCATCACATCATTACTAACTGTGGTTGCCTCGTGTCAAAATAATATAAAGCTCATGAATCTTGGGTCGTTTTTTTCGTAGCTGAAGTGATCTTTGATATTTCTGCTTTAAAAAAAGGCGTTTGTATACAGATATCTTAGCAACCGGCTTGATGTGCATCCGTTAACCTTACACGACTTTAGATGGATCAATATTCGATCTCCATATGCTGTACCTAATCGTCCGGCAAAATAAACACACAAAAAAAGCCTCCAGCAACTTCCTTTAGAACGAGTGACGTGCAAGGTTTACGTCGAGTACACTGAGTGGAAAACATCAACCCTCTGGGTTTATCTGACAAAAATATCTTCACGGTTGTGCAAATTGGAATTGGCTAGTCGAGGCTCGAGTTCATGCTTTCATCCCCCTTTTTCCGTTTCTTCTTCTACCCTTCAATGGAGTGGGGCACAGTCTTTTATATGCAATATCTCGAGCAGCTTCCACGAAGCGCCATCAAAAAGATCTTAAGAGTAGCAACACGCATATCACGAATAGCTAGACTCTATTTTCGTCTTTTCTCCGTTGGTTTTCGTGAAAAAAAGACCACCTCTACAGAGCTTTCATGACCCGAATGTACGCATCGAGATTTCATCCATTCCTGAAACGAGATGAGTTATTTCCAAATTATTTCCACTTACTATACCCGAAAAATGTACAATTGAATGTGAATTCGTTCGTCCTACGCTCTTATTAATATAATTACACCATGGAAAAAATTTTCGTTCAATTCCGGAAATCTTCGCCAATGAAATAATAAACTTAAGTCTTAATACAATATTTTCTTTGGATAATCTGGAGCTCAATGGAAAGTGGCATTCAATGAAGGAAAAAATTTTCTAAGTCATGTAGTGTAAATTTTCTAAAATGACAGAAACGCCACAGAGCTAACGTCGCCAAGAGTTCTTCACTTTATTTCATATCGACGTCAGGCACTTTCGCGCCAGGAAAAAGTGTGCGACCAATTCGGGACTAAGCTGCTTTTGCCGGACCAACTGCAGTCGTAAAAAAAATGGTAGAGTGTCGTGTTTCAAGGCCAGGTTCTCGTGCAGAAGTAAAAAAAAAAATTTTGAACTTTGAGTTCCGAGAATCACAAAATGACTATTTATTCAAAATTACGAAAATTCAAGCTTCCCTGAAATATCTCCTTTACTTGTTCAAGCAATTCAAGCCCTCGATCAGCTGACACGCACACGCGCACGCACACGCACGCATAACCTAAAAAACGACTTGTTAAACCGAACGATTCCTTTGATATATGCTTATTAATTAAATGTCTTTTTACACGCAATAAATATTTTTCATGGAAATTCAAATGCGACCTTTTATAAAACGCAAGAAAATTTTTTGTTGGCAACAAAAAAAATTAATCTTCCAATTTATTTGAAGCCAACCAAATCTTTTCTCTCGCTGTGAATACGTTCATTACAAGTTCTGGCTTCTATCATTTCTGTGGGCACCGACAGCTCACAGCTTGTTAAAGGACGAACTGCTATAACTACAAACGAGAGACGTTTCATTGAGCAAACTGACAGAATGAAGGATGCGGTGTTCGCTTCGTCCCTCGTGTTAATTTCCCGGAAATGACGGTATGAAGATTGAAAATGTAAGCGCTGGTCTAATGAAGCTCTGAGCGAGCAGTGTTATTGGCCAGCAAATTGAAGGAAACTGTACTACGGTGAATGGTAGAAATACATTTTCATGCAATACTTTTTCATGAGTCACGCAACTTACTTGCTATTTACTGTGGAAATGCTATTACGATTTTTACGTATTTCATCAGAGAAAGTTTCTCGGCTCTTAGCTGATCAATTCACCATCGCTTTGTCGCTTTCAGAAGTTAATTTGAATTTCGTATATTTTTCTTTTCCACCAGGTATTTATTTTCTCGAGAATATTATTTTGTCCACATTCTGTGACCGAAAAAACTTGGGTCGCCAAATTACGTGAGCACAAAATATTTTCGGCGCACGTACTGTCGTTTACTTGTACTATTTTATCGTGTTCCTCTAACGAAACGTGGAAAAGACGAAGCAAAACTGTGTACTCGTTTTATGGAAACCCGTCTCGTTCCGTGCTACTTTCAACGGGGAATTAAAAATGTACGAGTGTCATCAACCGTTCTCGGGTACTACATCTCGACGAGCTCAACCCCATCCGCTATAGTGCTATCTCGGTCCTCAACGTTCCAAGGGACTGTGAAGTTTCCCGGAATCTTGCTGCGCTCATAGTACATAGAGTGCCACATATATACCCACTTGGCGTCGAGGCACCGCGGCTTCTCTTGATCTATTTACTTCCTTTCTCGCAATCGCATATGAGTTGAAGCTACAAGTAGACATGCCAGATCCGAGAATATCCCGTAAATACCATAAATTTCGAGATTCCAATTTTTCGATCAAGCGAGTCGTAACGGTGTCCGTCCACTCGATCTTAGGTCATAAATATTAAGCGATCAAGTTATGCGACAACCATTTTTGAATAGTTATCACTGAGTGAGGGTTTGTTCTGCAGTCAATAGTACAGACAGCAGTTGACATGTGGAGACAACATTGACGCCTTTTTGCTCCCTCGTAAGAGGAGCCGTATATCCGTTAGAATCTTTATGTTTCAGTGTCTCATTGTATGATCGGCAAATGCATACGTTCCAAGACGTTACCGCGTTTCTTGATTATCATGTTAACTCGCTAAGGACTAAAGGTATACTTGATTACAATTGAATTTATTGAGTTACGAACGCTTTTATTTTTGTAGTTCATGAAGTATTATTAACTTCAGATCCAAGCCTTTTGCATGTGAATGTCTGAAATTCCGAAGCGACGGGCGCATCATGTCTCATTACAACCTCAGTCTCTGGAGCACCTTTTTCCATCTTACCCTCTATCCGCTGTCTCGTCGTCGACCAAACTCGTAGACGCCCTGGCGCAGGCTAACATAAATAACTTTCTAACATGAGTTCGGGTTATCAAAGTGTACAGTTGCCGTCACTTCGACTAACCAGCTTGGACTATACCTCTGCTACATGTTTTCTCTTCTTTTTTTTTTGTCGTAAGACTTTATATACATATACTTCATGACATTTTTCTTCGCTATCTCCGCTACGACGTCTTCCGCACGAACGAAAATGGTAATGACTGCGTTCGAAAGGAGTAAGAAAGTATAAAACACGGAATGGTTTTCCTGTCCCATCAAATTCTAAGTTGAACGTGACAAGGGTAAGGCGCACCGACCCAGACGCTATTAGAAACTCGTGAACATTGTATTACTAAAATGCACACAACGGAACTGTCCACCTAACTGCAGTTCTTGTTGCCTAGTCGCTGGAACGTCATACAGTCATTAGACAGCTACAAAAGAAAATTTGAAACATTTTACTTGCTATACGAAGAAGCTTGCAATCTAATATTGAAGCCCGTGAAAGGAAAACTTCGATTGAATTTTTTTAGAGCCGACGCAACAGGCTTTTGTATTTCCCATCTGGTTAACGTTTAGAAAATCAAGTTATTTGTTGGAAATGATATCATTATTTTTGTACACGATTAATGATACTGTGTATAGCAGCATTTAATATCTCAAATAATAACCTTTCATTGATCGAATTAAGAAAGACTCAGTTCCGCGTAAATTGCAGTTCAGATTTGGAATAAAATGACACAGTATTGGAGAACGGATAGCTAAGTTGATCTTTTCCACGTTACTGTCTTGTGAAGTGCAACTCTATGATAATAAGATAGAAAAAAAACGATAGACAGGGTGTACGATGTGAAACGCTATACACTTCAGAGAAGATGGATACAAAAATCAAAGAAACCTCACCGTGAGAACTCGACTGAGTTTAATCTCTGGCCCACCGATTCTACTCCCTGAGGAAAGGGGTACGTTGGGTAAAAGAAAGGGTATACGAGAAACGCGATGAGATTGAAGGCTAAAGTGGAAATCACAGCATCTTTCTTTCATCCTCGTTCTTTGGTAAGACACAGACTGTTGACTTTGAAGGAGAATGCACGGGATACATTCGTATTGCGGTCACATGGAAATGAGTTGAGATGTGATTCAAGATTTGGCTTAGAGTATCGTAAAAGGAACACTGAGGAGGACAATTTTAGCATCCAATATAACGGTGTTGAAACTGCGATGTCCAGTGAGGATCTTGTTGGAAAGGCAAGATCTTTCCTTGAAAATAATCGATAAGTACCGAAGATGTCAAAGCGACTCTGCCGCGAGGAGAAAACCGAGACTGACTCCATCAAATGCCATGAGAACTCTTCTGTCCGCAGGTATTAAAAGATTTCTCAAAGCAATCTCGCCGTGTTGATCGAAGAGTAGAAAGTGATCGATAGATATTCCCTCTAGACTAGTCACAGAGAAGGATATTGCACATTCAAAAAGAAAAGTATTTAAGCAGTATTAAATGAAGTAGGGTCCGTTTTGATTATCGAAACATTTCAAGATATAAATTACAATAATTTTTACATGATAATATCATTGTCGCCATATTCATGCAAACAGTTATACTGTATTAGAATGCCGCCATATTATTGATCGAGTTATATTTCGTTTCAGCGTAAAAAATATATCGAAAGGTGGTTAAATATGGAGAAGCATAGCCACGGCGCGTCAACCGGATATCCGTAACAGGATATTGAAAGTCTTTTTGGGTGACCAGAGTATTGACGGGATTACGTAACTATCGAATGGCGTTGCCAGTATCGTGTGTGTAGCATATAGGTTAACCAAGTGAGAAAAGGAGAAATTCCGTGCACGGGATTCAGTCGATTGCCGAGTACGCAGCAGGCACATGGTGTCGCGAATGACCTGAGTACCTACGGAAAATATTGAAAAACAAATGCCAACATACATACGAAAAGAATGCGTTCGATTTGCAGCCTTTGCACCACTGGCGGATGATAAATGGACGACCACCGGCGTGCTAACTCGTAAAACGGTGCCTGGCGAATTTTCGTCGATACAACGCCCTCAAAATCGGTGTTCCGTCACATAGTAAATATAGGTCGTAGTACAGTACACATGTCGTCATGGTAGTGCATTACCCATATATCAACGTTCGTAACTCGTTGTGTCGAATCATCTGTATATGAACGTAGTAACAGATCCGTCCTCACAATTAACGTGCTAACTGAACAATTTTTTTTATTTACTTGAACATAAGTTCTCATATCCGTAAAGGATATTAAAATCTATAATAGAAAGCTCAGAGAGCAACTCTTGAGATGGTCTTCTTAACAATGTTCGTTGTAGATGATGGAACAAACTGTCGAGAAATTGCGATTGATAAGCAGGATCATATATAACGCACTAAGCTTGTCAAAGTTCAAGAACCGGTATCTCACAGCTTCCCAACTGGAATTGGCACACAAAGGAAACAGAAGCAAATGGCTGCCAGTGCAATTGCGCACGGTTCACCGAATAGATATAGTTTCTAAAAGCCATTTCTCGTGTCTGAAATTCCCTTTATCTGTACCCTGTTTAAGCATATCGAACGAACCCGCATTTCCTTTTGGTTTATAACGATGCATTGTACATGTATGAGTGCATAAAACGTTGAAAACAGTGCAAAGTACTTCACATCACGTGAGAGACATTTTTCGCGTTGTCCGAAATACATTTATTTCTCTGCTATGATACGCATTATTTGCGATAATTCGAGGAGTTTATCCTTTGTAGAAACCAATAAAGATTTTAGCTTAAAAACAGTATCAAATATATAATATTGCGTAATGCAAACAGTCTGATCGTGTGTAGGTAGGCTTTTGGTTCGTTGCGTGATGTAACGCTCAGCACGGAACGTGGAATCGATAACGCACTTTCCATCGGGCATTGATCAATTAGTCGACCCGTCAATGCCAGCAAATTAATCTCCTCGCGTGTTGGATTGTAGAATGGTGTGGAAGGAGGAGCTGGAATCCGTGCCGATATATCTCACCCTATTTCGCGAAGGTATTATATCGTATATTAATTAATCATTGCAAACGGAAAATAGGAAGCAGAGGTGGGTGTGTACAGCAGTAGGAGGTGGTGGAGCTGCCAATTATTTAAACGCTGTTTAAATCGAAAAATCAGGGTAAATCACAGGACAGAGATTCACTAAATATATACATTTACGTCTATTAACAGCGCGATATAAGCTTTTTTCAATAAACTTGCGACACTTTGAACAATTGCTTTTTCAAAAAATCTTCCAGTCCTTCCATGTTACGGATTCTATCGTTCTCTACCGCCTTTCCTACCCTTCTTCTTATTACTCAATACCCGTACTTCACTAACCTCACCCAACTTCCATATTGCATCTGCGCACTTAAAAAAATCGTGTTAGTATAATCACGTCTGAAATGACATCTATTATTCAATCCACGTGCATCAGTGTTTCGTATGATGCCGCTAGATGGCGAACAGATCAAACGTTTCTCGCAAGTGACTTGAAGCTTCAGCATCTATGAAACCGCATGGCAGTGTACAGACCCCACAACCATTCATGTAGATCACCCTCCAAACAATGGCTTGACACATATTCATTTGGAACGTTGGTTTATTTTTTAATGATACAAAGGTCACTCAGCCTACGAAATGTATGGATTTAAATTGTCGTCGGGAATTCAAGATTATCAACTATTTTACTTATACGCTAAGGAAGATGTGTCAGTCTCGAAAACTCTTTTAGGATAACTGAAAGACCCGAAACGTGTGCAGCAGTGTACCTGATGTACTTCTGTGTCGACTGAAAGCACGTAGGCACCTTTTCCAGTTGACTTTCATTTTTCGATTTAGCATTTGTCGTGTACCCGTGTGCACGTAACCAGACACGTTTGTGTAAAACGAGAGTTTAACCTATCGCAAGGGCGAGGTTATAGTGTCATTTCTAAATCACGTGGCATGCTCATGACCAGCATCCGGGCTACTGCCGGCGCAGGCAATCGGTACGAGACGAGATTCAGAGAGGTTAATGTATATCCAATTGACCCCTTCCACGATTCTCAGAACATCACTCACACTATATATCCATCTTACTATGATCATTGAGCACCGAATGCCGTTGGCATTAGCTGCAATAATGGCTTATTAATGATGCTCATGGGAAATTTCGCTGTTCTGCAGACAATAAAAAATGTTGTTGATGAAAAATTCAACGGATAAACATTGATGCGTTTACATTTGATTGTACCGTTACCTGAATATAAATTACAAAAACGTTAAATCAACAGAGAAATATAGAAGCAAAAAAATGTTTTAATATATTTCGTATCACGGAGTGGATTTAATTGCATTAAATGAAAAAAAGACTGTCACACTGAATACGACTGGATGTTAATGTAATCAACGTTCGTACATCATAATATTGCATGAATAATGATCTTGTTGAAACCGGGAAATATGATGTGTGATTTTTGTTTTTGTTCGTCCAAAGTTTAGCAGTAAGCATAAAAGGGGATGTAAGCATTACTTGATGAAGAAAACGGTACTACAGGTGGCGAAGAAAAACTCTGTACCGACCTTAGACGTCGTACTTTGACGCAAGGAAGAAGAATTCCTCCGGGAAGATTTATGTGGGAAATTGCACTCACCGTTGGAGTAATGGACCAAAATTCATCTCTACAGGCGCACAAAGAATGCAACGCAACGCAGGTACCATGTCGTAGAATTTCCGTTCGTTCCTCATGCCACTGCCTCCCATACACTTTTGAATGTGGCTCTATCTACTTTCGTCGTACATGTACATCGTTTTCTAGTAGCTGAAGAAGCAGTAGCGACTGCGTTGCAAGCGCAGTGGCTTCTCGCACGTACATACATACTTATCGTAGTACTACTGCACCAAGAAATGTTCGCTACGCCTGTCCTTCTTCCTTCTAGTCATCTTGAAGGACAAATTGGATGGTCTAGAGGAAGACTAGAAGCTCCATCCAATTTGCAATGCACAGGAGGTACACTTGCGGATAGCGCCGCGCGCCCTTCAACCTTCAAGGTAATCTGGAGCTTCTGTACTACGCGTAGCTTACGAATCTCTGAGAAAAGGTAAGAAGCATGAAAGAAGGGGAAAGAGCTTATACCTCGGTGTGAAATATGACTTCACGAAAAATTCATCCTGTTCCTAGTCATCATATCACAATTTATTTCTTTACGTGTATATTATGGTGCTTTACCAATTTATAGACATTCAATGATAAAGTCGTTCGCGCGCTCTTATTTATTTTCATTTCATTTATTTATTTATTTATTACATTCATTTATTTCACACGGGATCAGCGGCATTTCTAGCATGGACGTATGAATTCTTGGGAGGATTACGAGTCTTTCGATTCGAGAGAGAAATAACTTCACCTAGCTAGTAGTTTGATGGTGAAGAGAATGTTGTTCCTAGATCCACCCCGTATCTATTGCCGCTGAAACAGTAAGAGCTACAATTTCACTAATTACGTCGTGTATCAGTATGGGATTTCCTCGAATCCGGCGAGCTAGCTCTCTTGTCTCCTCAATTAATTCAATGCTATACTAATTATTACTACTGCGCCAAAACTTGTACATTGGACTATCAAGTTTGCGACTATGCGTTATTCCAGACTCCGAACGTTTTGTCCGAGACAATGAGATTGTACATGATGCTCATAGTTCAGGCTTTGCTTCAAGATTCCACTCGCAAGTTTTTTTGATAAATTAGACTGATATCTGACGATTTAATATTGTTTGCTGCAAAATTGAAGAAGATTAAGATGCTGAAAAATCTTTAACTGACATACGTAATTTTTCTTATGTTTTTGACATAAGAAAACGGAATTCTTTTTTAAAAAAATCGTCCTCCAATACAGAATACGGTAGCTTTCACAGCCGTGACAAATTAATCTCGCGATTATAACTTACGAATGATCATTATTCCATTCCAATTATTTTAAAAATATTGTTTCAATATCCCGTACGAATAAAACCCAGTACGTCCCGTTGATAAATAAATTAAGCCACATAAAGAGGTGTATATTATTTATCCAGATACATTTTGAATGATTTTGCAAGTTATGATGGACAAATAATCGTATATTATTCATCCGGCTACATTTTTAATCAATTTATAAGTTTTGTCGGACGTATAATTGATTGGAAAAAAAATTTAATTAACTCGAGTACAGTAAACTCGTTATATGTTCATACTGATATATATCCCATCAGCTTGTGTAAGTAAACTGTACATATATCAATACGAAGATCAAAGTATTCACTACATACTGAGTCTACGCGTTGAAGCCGTTTATTTTGTTTCTGTTAATCACATTAAATTCACCATAAATTGTAGTAGTCAGTGTTCTCACCAGTGTGAGTATGATCAAGTTCACAAAACTGCGACAAGTTTGGGAATCCGAGAGGTGACATAGACAATGCTGCATATAGATATAAATTTCGTAAAAGTGACAATGTATTGTAGTGAAATTCGCTTTTTTTAGTTCTATATATGAAACTATGTACATATATATGCTAAGAACCCTCTACTGAATTTTATACCGTTTCGTGACTGAACAGAGCGAAGTGAAGAAGCCTGCTTTTATCCGTATTACTTTTTTGCGTTCCGGGAATGCCTAGCCTTTCGGTCCCTCTTCAAAATTTACTTCCGCTCGTTGCTCTTCTCACGAATACCAGCGAACGTACCACTTGCAAAGGGTTACTGTTAGAGAGGCGAGTTTCAATTCGATCTACACCGTTGCGCACCACTATCCAGAGGTTTCCACCGTTCGCAATAGTATCCTCACGGACGAAAATTTTGTACTTTAAAAAGTGTCGACCGATCTTTCGCTTCTCGTATTATAGCTATGAATTTCAACAAACTTGAGAAATGTAATTTACGAGAGGAGAAACTTACTCAATGTTATGAACTTTATGGAGTATTTTTCGGTTATAAATGTATTTCGTTATGATAACTCAGACTGTAGAGGTGCTGCATACTAACATTTATACGAATATGCTAACTTGAATATTCTTCTCATTCAGAGTAACGTCAGTCTACAAGGTGATAAATGGTGCGTACGAAGGTTTTATGCCAATACAAGCTTTTACAACGCCGTGATTGCTACCGAACGAAAAAGCTTTCAAGCTCAGGTAGAAAAAAACATATCCTGAATTTATTTCATGAAGCTGACAGAGCCTCTCTACAGTTACTACTACTATCTGCTATAACGAGACCCAATAATATTGCAAGTCGTGCTGTCATACATGAAAAAAAAAAAAACAATAGGAAGGAATATATGTTTTATTGATCTCTCTCTAACTTATGATAAGGATAGGGCTTATCTGATAGGATGGGTAATATATATTCAGACAAAAAAACATTCACATAGAAGGAAGTGATTATTGGCCAAACCTGAGGTTGAAAAAATGATCAGATGAATACCCCGCGCAAAGTAGACAAATAATCGGGTATTCCCTTCTTATTTTCCTGCTTAGCATCAATTGACATAAGTCTTGGTTTAATATTTGTCACGCTGCGTGCTCGGGATTTTCTCAAACAAAACTTATCTTAATCAATGCTATGCGACGAAACAATTGGAAAATACCCGATAATTTCCAAGATCTCGAGTGATTGAAACCGATAATCATTTCGGGAAATTTGACTAAATTCGAGCGGACGACAATGAGCACCTTGGAAAGGAAATAACTTGACATTTTCCAGAGATCCCAGAAGTATGCTCGCCACCTCGCTAATTTCTCAGAAAATGTTTCTAATCTCGTGTTCAACTCGTTCTCTTTCAGCTATACAGAGAGGAAAGGAAGAAAAACAAAGAAAGTGACACCATCAAAGCGCTAGACTCGTGGACAAAGTGAAAATTTCCTCACTCGCAAACTGGAAAAAGTCAAGGCATTCGCATGAAAAGAGCTCGACAGAGCTTTCAGCCTCGATTCTTGTGTTAACCATGTAGCCCTTTTGCCTCTAACACACCTGTAACGTCAGTGCATCGTACTCCAGTGTAGTACCGTAAAGGTATACCTACGTATTGCATAATACCGGAGGGCCCACTACCATTATAACCGCAACCAGTGAGAGCGGACGTTAAAATAAACCGGCAATTTTCACAAGTTTTCCACGCGCGCTCACGACGAGGAATTAAGATGCGACACGATAGCTACGTAATTATGTTGCCGACTTGAAAGCTTTTCCATATTATCTCTTCTGTGCTTCATACTTGCTCGTTAAATAGGTAGACACGAGCAAAATTAACTTGCCTGTTTATCGATCTAATCTCTGTCGTATTGTGGATATATAACATTTGTTATCATTTATGATAAGGAAAGTATGGTGTACGGAGCCAAGTATTAAGTAAGTATTATACCATTCAATTCTTTTATAAAATATTTGAAACTTCAAAATTTAATCTAGTACTTTTTTTCTAGGAGTTGATGTGGCCAAGATACAGCGTGAAAAAGTTTTAGATTTGCGGAGATCGTCTTAATTTCACACAATTTTATTTTTTCAAACATGTCCGCCATCGGGGAATCAGAAAAGGAACAAAAAAAGTCAGTAGACACTTCGACGAAGTTTATTTTTGCAGATGTAGCAATTTTGATTGTCATGAAATATTAAGCCGTCCAGTTCGACATACTTCGGATACTTTAATTTTAATACATTTATTTTAATTGTTTAAACTTAACTCATAATTAGGGAAGAAATTGATAAAAAGTCTCTTCCACTCAGAAACTGTAAGAAAAAAGTGATAGAGAGTCGAGGTGGAGCCACATAAAGTATTCAGGATGTTCCAACGAACTTAAAACTCTTACGCTGCGGACCCAGACATGCCCATTTTCGCCAGTATGTAGCGCCGCAGAGCGTATGGCGTACTCACCAAAGCGTTTGGTGTGCGGTGTATCAGGTCCGTCGAGCACTTTATCCCTCTGTTGAAGTTACTTCGATCTCGCAACCTGTACAGATCCTCTGGTACTGGAGAAATACAGCTGAGTAACATCTATCTACGAGCATTACTGGACCATCCCTAATGGACGAACCGGTGGTAGGAACTACGTAGAGATAAATGGCGAAACCTTGGATTCATCAACTTGAAGAACCAAGTTTTGTCCCTTTTATTCTGTCTCCAAAAGGCTGAAAATGTCTCTTCTGTCTCATCCATTCATCGCGTTTTCCAGCAACTTTTCTCTAGGCTGCCTTAAACTTATCTTTTTCAGTGACTTTTATGTCCAGACTTCTCATTCCATTATATGGATGAGACTCTCCCATGCAGAAATTTTTAAGGGGATCCAGCTGGATCCTGCTTGGTATTCCCATTTTACGGTTGGATTCCCGTTGGTCATCGAGTCGGACTTCAGGCACGGGATGCAACCCGTGGAAACTGGATTCCAATCAGGTCACGACCTGGAATTCGATGTGATGGCTGACTGGATTCCACCTACCGTTTGGGAATACCAGGTTAAATGTAACAGGATGACTAAGGCGAAAAACGCGGTAATCAAAAATGTGCAGTGTGCATTGTGAAGAGAATGAAACTTTATAAATTTAATTTTAATACAAGTAATTGACCCAACCGGTGGTTTCAATTTTTTTTAATCTTTGGGGTTCATCTTAACGGAAGGGTATTATTGTTTAAATTTTGTAGTTGAAGGCGGAAAGTACTCCTTATGAGAAAAAAAAACACTTCGTTGCCTGATTTGTTCCCCTTAATTAGTGACGTTAGAGCAAATCTTCATGCTACTGTCGTGACTGATATTCAGTGATTTTTTACGATAATGCCCCGTGTTCATTTAATGAGACGAAGTGGGATTAGATAGATTTCCCTTTAATTTCCATAATGATCCCGCCGCTTTTACTTTTTCTGAGAGATCCTCAAAACAATAGAACAATAAAAACTACTACGATGTACTAGTTGATGTAGTATTACAAGTGCAGTAAAACTTTTTATGTCGAATTTTACAAGCCCACGAGTTGAGGAAAAATAGTTCGAATGTGTTCTGTATAACATTCTATTACATTGTGTGAAGAAAAATTGGTTCCGCGCAAGCCGCAAAAGAAGACTCGATCCAGAATCCATTCCGGTTGTAAATAGTTTCTTACGTTAGGGAAACCCTAGCAAATCCTTATCAATGATAATCTGCTATCCAGTGTGAAACCGATAATCTATTCAGGACCTATTCCGATTCAAAGTTAGATAACCCATTTGGGTAAATTCGAGCCAATGCCGACCAAGGGTTTCGAGTTTCAGCCTGGGATGCCCAGACTGATTCCTACACGAGTTGACACTATCTCGAATCGTACCTTGTGTTCTACCACCTTGTGTTCTGGCTATTACATCAAAAATACAAATTCCTGTTTCCCCGACTCACTTGGAAGTCTCAGTGTATGAAGTGTATCAATTGGAGACTCTTGGATAGTGACTCTCGTGGTATACAAATATACAGGGGCTAAAGTGAGAGATTCTAGGCGGTAAAGGCCAAAGGCTAGTTCTAGATGCAAAACGTGTCAACGCAAGGACTGAGAGAGCGAGAGTAGAGAGATGGCAAGGGCGGGTCGAAGAGAACTACTCTGTGTGCTAATTACTCGGCGTTGGCACATTTGCATCAGCGCCGGCGCAAGTCCTCCTCTCCTTCCGCCCTACGTTGATCCTGCCCAACACAGGCAGAACCATCGCAACTAGTGCAGGCGTTAACCTTCTCATTAAACGTAATTGTTTGCAATAATTTGATGCACCTGTCTCTCCCCCCCCCCCCCCCCCCCCCCCCCCCCCCAGTCGGTTCACCCATTCAGTGCAACTTCTCCACTACGTCTCCGGGGCATTTCCTAGCTCACCCTCTGGTAGATCGCTCTGTCCTGTTTCCCCCTTCTCGGCGCTTTGTCTCTTCTGACTTCCTGACTGTTGCACCACCCCCTGGGAACATCTGCAGCTGGCTCTCTCATCCTTACTATGTTCGGGCAACTCCTAGCCCATCGGGTTTACTCTCGTATGTTTCCAGAGGAACTGAGTAAACGTCCGGGGCTTCGCTGTACGAGAGTAAGATTGGTGGCGTTCACTGTCTAGGTTTAGGTGCATCAGGCATCTAAGGAAGCCTCTAGGTGCCACCGTGAACTATACCAAGGAATATAAGTTTATGTCAGTATAGTATACTATGCATCTACTACTTCAGGATGACGTACTATACAAGAAAAGCAACGATTCTACGACAGGTTCTGCACTACAGTTCGTGGTAGGTCGCTCAGTTTCACCGTGTCAAGTTAATAGATAGGGTGATATACATACGTTCACACAACGAACGCTTGCACGTTAATAGGAACCATCACCATTCCACAAGACTGCGACGAAGAGGACGATGAGTAATTCCGATTGGGGTTCTGTATCTGACTGCCATCACGGTTGTGTAACTTCACTTCTACCAAAGCTGAATCGCGTGGTATTCCCTTCTTGGCAGGTTGGAACATGTAATCTTCGCTCGTGGTTATATTAAATTACTCTGCGTGAAGCAGGACTTACGTAGCTTGTTATTATTCCAAGTTTTGTCACTTACCAGTTCCAAGTGATATCAGTAATCTGATGAACTTGGTAGTGGTAATAGACGGCCGAAGAGTGTATTCATTAACGACAATCAAGTAAATCATGCAGTAGTTACCGTTGCAGCAGCAGTGTGAAAAGTCTGACATTATTCTGGCGTTTACAATTCAAAACGAACCCGTACAGCTTCGATGTAATATAAATCAATACAGCTCAATTTTTATCCGAGAATCGCTTATCAGAACTTTCACGCCTGATACAAGGAACAGTTTTATTATCTCGTTAGCAACAGATTTCGTTTCCCTCGAAAATGTCGTTCGGAAGTTTCGAGTGAGAGCGCCGATTGTGAAACCTACTAGGGTATCTAAACTTCCTTAATCTGACCTCCATCAAACCAGTGTGCTTAATACCTCTTTACTTAGTTTTCCAGAGATCAAGAACCGAAGGAAAGCATTAAGGACAGGGAACGGGGAAGATATGATGCTGTAGAAGTCCAAGTGAAACCGAGTGAAACCGACGATAGGAATGTTGTGGTTGTCAAGAAGAGATGACGAAGAGAGAAGAAGTGAGGTAGCGGTGGACGATGCCGAAAAGGAAAAACGCTTGGTGGTACTCGAGATTCTCAGCAACATTCGTATAAGACCACCCTAAGCAGCTTATCTGTTGATGATGCACTGTATTTTCCTCTGATACTCAAAGCTCGCTTCTGCCACGCATACCACCGAGACACACCGGAGTGTTCTCACTTGATAGCGTGTCGTTTTCTCGCCGAAGTATAACCGAACCCCCAGCATTCCCTTATCCGTCTGGCCACCCGAATCCGTTGCTGGTCTCCCACTCCCATTCCCCAAGTTCACCCTTGCTCAACCCAGCGAGAGAACCCTCAAGCCTGTAGGATGATGAGCAGGACTGCCACTGAGCTGTTAGATGCACGTTGTTCCTTTCTCATCTTCCTCTTCTACTTTCTCATCCCCATTTTCCATCTCCGCCACTTACTATGATCCACCAGGACCGCAAACATCCGTGCTCCGTTGGCTTGCCTACATCCCAGAGAGCTTTTCTCGTGTTGTGTTGCATCCTTGTTACAAACTCAGTATCTCCACCTCTTTTCTTGTCTTCGTTTTAAAATCCCACTATTATGGCATCGCGGGCGTGATTTGCGATCATACGATTACGGGCTATCTACTGGAAATGCTATTCCTCGACTATAATAAAAAAAAGTGATGCAGCCGGTGATGGTATATCGTTATAGGAATAAAGATCAGTAACTATGAATAGCGTATTATTGCAGCCCTTCGGGCTTAATCGAAAATATACTCCACCTGTTTACTGTTGTCTGCTGCGCTGCGATTTTACTGGTAAAACAGAGATAGCGACTTTTCATTACAGTTTGAAATCGGAGAACCTTGCGATGATGGTAGATATTGATAGAATAGGTTGCGCGATGTCCTGAGTGAGTAAGTCGTTAGTAATAATAGCAGATGGTTAGTTTCTCCAGGTTAAGATTTGTATGACCAACTACCAGCTGTGTGCAGTAGTTGTTAACCGGTCGGCAAACTGGTAATTAGCTTGTCAAGTGTCACGCACTAGCTACCATCATTACCAACGGCTCTGCTCGAAATGATTCGTCGAGGCCAATTATTGAAATGTTTTAACAAACAGTTATAGACCCGTGGCTGCAGGCCTCGATTAGCTTTCAAGCCAAATATAGAACGACGGTATTAGGTTTAATTATTCAACGGGATTCGACGGTCGGATAGTGAAATGATGTGGGTTAGTGTGAGGGAGAGAAGGGGGTGCCAATGTATTAATGGTAACGCAGGATGAGGGACCGCACGCGCCACGTAACGTAATGCCAGAATCTAATTTAAATTGACCAGGAGAATACCTATTTATCTACCTTTACCGTTAATTACTTATTCGCGTCGCGTGCTATTGGTCCGCCCGTCCATCCACTATAACCCGTCGTACCTATACTCCAAGCCTGCACTTTCAATATTGCTGTGCCTGCTGTGTTACTGTACTGTCATCCACCCGGCATGCGTCCCTACCACGTGAATATTCAATTTCTGTACAACCTCTGGACTGGGGAGCATGTGACGCGTGGACAGCTGATAGCTCACAGTGCTGGTTGGAAACGAAAGCCCGCACCTATATAGATCATCATCCAAAAATATACGGGGTACTGGAAGAGCAGATTTCGCGTCCATATTCGCTTTCAAAAATCACTAGATATACTCTCACGATTTCATTCAGAATGCTGAATATATATTACTTGTGATGAAAATACATCAACGGTGTAAAGGGAATGTGAAAGTCAATTTAAATCTCATCCAGAAATGTTGTTAAAAATATGAAGCTCAGAGCGGAAATTTGAGTTTCCGCCGTTATAATCTGCATAAAAAAGATGGAGAGTCCAAGATAGAGTCTGGCTGTCCAGTCCGAATTCTAGGCAATTCAAGATAGAATCTGGAGATTCCAGGATGGTGTTCAAAATGGACAATGCGATCGAATAAAATCTGGTTCTCCATGCTGGACTACCCAGACTCCATCCTAGACTTATCATTTTCACGTGATTTTGCGCGTGAGGAATAAGAACTGTAAGTGGAACCTGAAGTAATGAAGAAAACTAGTCTGTCAGGTGGACCAATAATCGGTTACCCTAGCCTATTCTGTCGCATGGCGCGTATTTAGCCACGCCAGAAGGTTAAGGCAGCCAATTTTTTTTCGTGTACTTTCGTAGATTGGTCGAATTTCTATAGGTCCTTCAAGCCCTGGTAAATATTAGGTTTTAGGCTAAATTGAGATTACGAACTTATACACACCCGCAGAAAGACTTACGTATACGCTAATGAACACTCATCTATGGTAAGCATCGTGCCGTCAATTCCGTTGTAACGCTCAACCACAGCTGGCCACAGACAAGTTCACAGACATTCGATGTCCTTTGTCTGTGTATCTGTTAATGCGTCTGTGTGAATATTCAATCGATATGCAGAATTTGTACTCTATCATTAGAAAGAGTAGGTGTTTTGTATAAAAGGTATATGCGTGAATAAAGGTGAATACCCTTCGTAAATTGGAAACTGTGGAAGGAAACAATTTTAGAAGGAAACCAGGAGAACAGATGTTCTCTATGGATACGGCGAGAGCGTTGACTTCGACCTCTCTTTTACTTTGCAGTCAGTTTAAGATTGTAATTTCTCGTATACGTATGAGAAGTGGTGGCAGTGACACGGAGAAAGAGGAAATGAGGACAGAAAACCACAAGCCTCGTGCACGACCCCTAGAGGGTTTGCTTAACCCAGGGTTTTGAACCTGTCATCGTTTATACTGGTTGCCGGTGTGCTCACTATAGCCACTCTTTCTTTCTCTACTTCTTTTGAAGAAAATAATTTTCTCATTCCACATACCATCTGGCATGTGTCTCTTCATCTTTGCCTTTATATCCAACATTCCTCACCAACCGGCAGAACACAGATTCTTCTGTAAGACAGATTCT
Source organism: Tromatobia lineatoria (assembly GCA_949699805.1). Lineage (NCBI taxonomy): Eukaryota > Metazoa > Arthropoda > Insecta > Hymenoptera > Ichneumonidae > Tromatobia > Tromatobia lineatoria. Next base: position 8,025,693 of record OX453053.1, on the reverse strand, counting down.
ATCGCTGATGCGTTAACATTCTGCATTTATAGAATAGAAATGATATATCGCGTTTTTTCATTTCACATTTGTAAAAATATTTCCTTTCTCATCGACTGGTGCTTTATTGTAACCACATGTTTACAATAAAGTACATCAGAATTATGTCACATCTTCTATTTGTAAAATGTTGTCAACGTGCAGATTCAATACCAATATTTCTTCCTCTTGATACTTTACCTAAAATGTACAAAATAGTGATGGTGAAATTTTTTTCTCGTCCGCAAAATAACCCGACAGGTACAAGTACAACTGTATTAAAATAGCCAGAGTACAATAAGAGAATCAGTACAGCAATCTCTTGGTACGTTATTTTGTCACTGACATGACCATGCAAATGGTAAATACACGAAGGACAAAAGTTTTGAAATTTAATATCTCACTTACACTTTTGACAAGGATAAGGTCTGATAAGTCAACAAATAGATCTACCGCAAAATATGTGTATTTGTAGCCAAACTACACGGAGAAAAGCGTTCAGTTAGAGGACCCACAGAATTAATACGTGACAACCAACGGGCATGGTACAATACGGCATTAGTACGTTATTGTGACTGATTGGTCATACCAATGAAATTACGTGTACAAGCATTTAGATATTGGTGTTCTCGAGCTGCTAGTTTCTCCGTATACGTGGATGTAAGGCCGTAATACCGCCAATAACGTTTTACTCTCCCTTCCGGTCCCTCGTGTACAGCACATTTTTTTTTGTCATTCCTCTAGATGTTTGTTCTCGATTTTTTTTTCTTGTAACTTGGAGCCATGAAGTACTGTAAGTGGAGCTCGCCGAGTGCAATTGGATATCTATCGATGTGTCAGTGTGTATGGGTGCGTTTTCGCTCACGGCAAGTAGGTCACCCGGGAATTTTATCTCCGATTGTTAGAATCGACTAGAAGGAAAAACAATAAGAGAAAAAAGAAATCAGAAGTAACTACCTAGTTCACGTTATCTGGCTCTTATGTTAATAAGGGTAAGACAATGGATAATGAGTTCGTTGATCCTGAGAGAAATCGAGATAAATGTAACGTGACAATGAGGATGACTCAAAAAACCTGTATAGCATGAAATTACAGCGATTATGTTTATATATATATCTATATACTAGAGGGGCACGCGCTTAGCGTGCCAAACCCCCTCCCGCCAAACTCAGAATATCCACACAAATATTATCGTTATTACGCCACTATGAAGTAGATAACATGGTGCGTTTTTTTTTTTAAATCCGATGTCTCAGACTTTTGATCAAAGTTTTTCTTTACGTTAACCTCACGAAATCGAGTTATAATCAATGTTGAAATGACAACCGTTGTTGTCTCTATATAATATCTCTATGTTATAGAAAGAAAAGATATATACAACAGATGATCCAGAGAACACCGCTATAAGGATTGACTGCCCTAAACCTCATGCTTTTACTTTTCTTTGACATTCTTTGACATTCTGCACCCTTGACAATAAGACTCCCTCACTATACCTGATCTAGCCCTAATGAAACATCAGTCTACCTGATTATATTTTAGCACGGGGTATTGTGAGTTCGCCCCGCTTGAATTGCGGAGGTACGAGCCTATCTCGCATAATCAGATATCGATCAGTACAGTCTTGCGTCTATTCGAGTTCAAGTAGGTCACAGTCGAGGATTGTGCCTACAATTATTGAAATCATCTGATAAGATAACACGACTCACGTGATAATTAGTGCATAAACTTCAGAACTGTGTAGTGCAAGTAATTGTAATGTACAGTCTGCAAAGATAACAGCCGACTGCTTGAAAGTTCTGTTTCAAAGCGTTTGGCTTCAAAAATATAGTTACCATGCATGATTTGTTTGGAATTTCCTGAATATTTAGTTTTATAGCCACTTAGTTTTGCCCATTGCATGTTAAGCATATATTTTTACGATTTTCGAGGTTTTCATGACTCGGAATTCGTATATACAACGAGCGATATTCTGTTGAAGGAGGAAAACAAATAATCGAAGCAGCTCGAACTCATTGCTCAGATGCCTGGAAAATCGGATCTCTTGTATAGTATGAACGTACAATATATGCACGTGTGGCAAAGAATACGGAAGTACTGATGCACGCGTGCCACCTCAGAACCTTTCGTGTATTGCAATGAAAAAGCGAAAATTTCCTGCTATAGATTATTGTGTGCATAGCTCGATCTAGATCAAAGTTGTCTTTAGCAAGCTTTGTCATACAACAACGTTTTTTGAACTTCGGTAAAGAATGGTGTATGTTCAGGAAAAATATTTTGTAACACATACTCTATACGTCACTTTGACTTAAGAAAGCCGCATCACCTAAAGACAGTAATAAAATGAAATTATGTAGATGATATCCTTCTTTTAAAAAATCTTACATTCAAATCTTCTTCATCACCATGTCTCTTTGACTGTATCCTATATGTTATAACACTTATCTAGGTTGCGCTGCTGTCTTGACCGTAGACTGAAATCTTGCCATTCTGGTAGACGTGTTGGTCGCATCTCTTGTGAAAGAATAAAGTGTAAGGGGGAAGTTCGTTCGGAAAATAATACTTGGGAACAGTGACGCCTCCGACAAGGAAGAGAAAAGGAAAGACACGAGAGGTAGCGGTTGGAAATGGTCGTTCACCACGCCGTCGCGCTATTATGTAGTATTCTTACCCTTATATACGTAAAACGTGACGCTTTCCCATTCACTTGTCTTCCTCTGCCTCGCCTTCCGATGTGACTGTCTTTATTTCCTTGGCTTTTCCCCTGAGACGTATATCATTTTGGGGGGGGGGGGGGGACACTGTTATGCTATTGCGTATGAAAGAAAAAGGACAGTTCTGCTTTCTCTTTCATATGCGAAGATCGGGTCCCGCGAGCCCTACGTAGGAGATCAAGATTTACCCCAGAAAGAGTGAAGCTGTTTCATGGCTTTTCTACCACGTTTTCCAGAGTCTCCTTATTTTTTTATACATTTAAAATTTTACAGTAAATCGTAGGATAAAAAAGGTAGTAAGGTGTCTCTTTCAAATCCCAGGACCACATCATCGTTGCTAACCAAGATTCCCATATATTATCAAGTTGAATCGTGATTATAAATCTTCCTCGTAAAGATAGATATTTTAGCATCTCTAAGTATTTATAAGCTGACAGGGTCACGTTTAATATAACGTGGCTAAACACAAATAGAAGCAAATTGACATATATTCGAATTATTAAGCTGTGAGTGTCACGTAATGTAATTATACGTAACTGTAAATGGAGAAAGGGGGATAAGAATAGTATCTTTACATAGAATGGCGTTCAAAAGATATTCCGGCCCTCTGTTGTATATTCCTAAATATAGCGGCAACATAACAATATCGCAGTCATGTCGTAGTTCCCCATGTGGAAATCCTGGTATACTGCCGGAGTTTCCACAAGGTCCAGTTCTATAATGAGCTTGGCTGACAAGTTGTTGTTAGGCAGTACAGTTGGCTGGTCCTGTGCCCTGTCAGATTTGGCGGTCGGGAATTCTAAGATAATATATACGAGCTCACTCAGCCGAGATTCGTCAAAGTACTAGGCGTAACCTCAACCACAACTCGTCTCATTGTCGGCGTACAAACATTGTGATTACCAGCATGACTTCCAACTGAGTACTAGGATGACACTGCCTCTTAACTTGTTGTACGTACTGGCTGTACGATATTGTCGTCGCACGGCAAACAGTGGCATGAGTACTGAGATTGTTTTTTTCAAATTCTCTACAACTAACTTCATATATTGTTCAATAAAAGTGGCTCGAACGATCAACATAACTTTCTTCCAAAAATGATTTAGAAAGAGATAACCGACAAATCTTGATAATTTGATACACTTAGGAAACCTTCGAGGTACCCCAATAACAACGTCAACATTTTAAAGTATCCTTAACGGCACATTTTATATTAGAAACATTACAGCTAAATCGGCGAGGTGAGGTCCAAACATTTGTTAATAGTTAGCGAAATGACATGTGTTGAAAGTGAGCTATGAGACCGGTTCACACGACGTTTTTAGAAGGCGATGACCTGATGGGGAAGCGGTGATAGACAGACGGCTGCAGAATGGGGGTGCGCTTACAAATACCTCGGTAGTGAAAGTGATACTCGGCTCGTTTTTGTTTGCCTTGCTTCAGTAGCAACCGTATAAAAGCGGTAGAAAGCGGCATGGGCTACTCTCTACCACTACTGGACGCATCAGCAGTGGCCCGGTTCTCGATTCGGAATGAATATTTCATGGCTCGTAGGCCCTCTAGCTTCTTTTATTGCTCTAGTCCGGTCGCTCACTCCTATTCTTTCTTTTGCGTTCGCTCGTTAGGTTGTTCTTCCAGTATCCTCTGTATCTCTCTATACGTCTGTATTAGTACGGTTCACCCCTCATGATCGACCCACTTTGCAAATGGATCTTGCCTTAAGAAGGCTAATCCCAACATAAAACCTATGCTAATAATATAATGATACAATATACACAAAACTTTTCCATTCATTTAGTATACATCTCATATGTAGGGTGAAATTTTTCGTAACAATTACCCTATTCTAACTTATTGAAATGTTTATACACATTTATTATAGAATTTTTCTGTTATGTCACTTATCACAGTCAAGAACTGATTTGTGTTTCATTTCGTACAAATTTTGGTTCACAGTTTCGAGGTTTCTGTCTTCTCAAGACCAAATGTGAACCTCATCAAATCATATTCATTAATTCTAATCAGCCCCATGCACTAATTTTAATAGGAATCCAGTCTGGTATTCCGATCTTTGGACAAAAATTTATCTGGAGCCAGGTTATGATTACTATCTTACGGTTGGAATTCAGTCATCTATTCTATCGGATCACGCATTCTATGTGTGACACCTTCCAAGTTCATATTTAAACCCTCTGCAAATCATAAATATAGTAGACACGTAAGGTATACAAAATTTCCTTCATTCCCTTGACATTCTTTAAATCCGACGGAAATGGCAGATATTACTAAATTGGAGTAAACGAAGACTATTGTAGACCAAAATGATTACGCTTGGACCTCCAATTAGGTTGTACAGAGTGAGATGAGATTCTTAGGCTCTTCCACGGACGTCAACAAGTGCAATATTTCATCTATTTTTATTAGACGAAGGGTGTTCGAAGGATTCAAATTTTAGCTCGGGTTGTCGACCTTTCTGCATGGGGAGAGGTCGCATAAATCAAGTTTAATTTCAGATTTGTCTCTGTTGCTTCGAAATAGATTTTATCTGACATTTCCTAAGCTTATGTATAATGACTGAGTCATGAACGCTTCATAACTATGTATAACTCTACCAGTGACTACTGCATTTGGGCTTCAAAGACGGTGTACATTTTACCTCGACATTCCTTTTTACTTCTCACGTCCGCAAGATCGTGGTTGATTCCTCTTGACTGCAATACTTCCATAGCATGACCCAATTTCCACTACGCGATTCTCCGTCAGTTACACAAGTCCTCGTGCACACGTTTCCTTTTCATTTTGTATCTCTCTGGGGTTTTTTAAGACGAAAAAGGTTTTAACGTTCACAGGGATTCCCACGTTGCTGGCTTTGTATTCATCTTCAAGAGCTTAGGCCAAGGGGCATTTCCGTTTTCCTTCATTCTAATCCTCAGAGAGTAAGTTAGAACGGATATGTGAGAAAAGGATGCAGATATGCAGTATCGCATTTATTTCGTAAGAGTGCGGAAAAGAATTACTCTTCGTCGTATCTGCTCTTCGTCTTATTGTATGCACCTACCCTTGCAAATATGCATTATCATTTTTATTCTTTTATACGAAGTCATGTACCAGGATTTATGAGAGTAGCGATGCAACCTCGTGCGGCTTAAGTCAAGGAGAAAACAAAGATGTCAGTGGAATATAAGTAATCTTCTGGAACGTAGCCCTTGAGCTTCTAGTGCATGAAGCACCAGGAGCCTCACAGCTGCGCTAGGAAACTATAAGATGTACCTGCAGTTGCGTTTCTGCCAACGTGATAAAATAACGGGTAAACGAAGCACGACGTTATCGTGGCTGCTATTCCTCCCACTGCATGTGAGAGAGGAAAGTAAAGGTAAAAGAGAAAGACGGACGAGTGTATTGTCTAGGTACGCTTCCTTCGCAGCTTCCAAAGCACCTTCGCATAAAGGAAGCTGAGAGAGGTAAAGCTCGAGGGGGGATCATCTCCGCCTACGGATGTGAAAGCACCGGGCTGTAATGACAATGGCGATTCGCCGACCTGCATACGATTTCTACGGTCTTTTTCCACACCACTCACTTTGCCTTGCTTTCTATCCTTCCGACTTGCGATCCCAACAGTAATCGTTATCCTCGTGTAACGGCGACGGTGTCGACGCCGGACCCTTGGGTACACAACCCCGTCTTTCCAGAAATCCCAACAGTAGTATAGTCATATACCATTACACGAAGCAACGTCGGACGCTTTTGTTCCCACAGCTCTTTGTCTACTGCACATGCTCCGATTGGACAAACGATAATTGAATAGTCGCGGACGGACTAATAATGAGATTGAATTCGGATGCGAGAAGCGTCAAACTGCCCGTGTCTCGAGACCTCGGGCATACGCTGGTTTCGATGTTGGATCTAGACTTGTACGTATTCTTTCTATATTTACCACTTTCGCTGGTGTCCACATTTAGAAGCACTTGAAGCGTATTTGTACCATTGGCGGCGTAACTGTACAACGAGAATTGCTGTCTCTGCATCACATAATTAGATGGCACTGATTAGGGGAGAAGGCGGATGCTGAGAGTAGAACGGTGAGCTTCGTAAATGCTCCGGTAACTTTGCATGTTACTTGCTCCTGTTATGTGATGCACAAATAACCACCCGTACTCCGCAATAATAATTTAGATCCTGGCGACATATTATTAGCACAAGAAGTTATAATGATAAAATTTCTGAGCATATATCTAATGCGAAATTAAACGCTCATTAGTGTTAGTTCGGTGAACGAAAATAGATACACTAGTCTTTTTCTGCGGGCACAAAATAGATACTATCGGACCTCTAATTTACGTGTGTACATAATAGGAAAAAATAAAAAGTTTTCCTAGCTACCCCTATGTTTATATTCCAACTGCAGTCACTATTCAGTTAAGTCATATGACTACGCTTTTACTCCGGCTCCCAAAAATATTGAGATGTATTAATATAGTATTAATGGACATATCATGGTCGTTAATACGTTAATGCACGGGATAATCTATTTGGTCCCCGGAAATTCCGTTACATTGCGCAGACTGGAAATGCCCTCAAATTACGAGCATAAATTGCAATACTCTTACGGTAATATAATCCCTAGAATTCCTATTTCCGTGAAAATCCACCAAGCGTTACGTTTCTCGGTAAAATCCCACCCAACCTCCAATTAATTTGTGACTACAGGGGCTTTACTATAAAACGCTTAAACAAAAATGCATCATAAGCATTCATGGTCAATGAGAGCAGTGGTTGAGATTGTAGTTAAAACGCAATTACTGAGAGAATAAATGGCTCTGGAAGATAGAATTGTCGCAGCAAGCGAAATAACACGAAAATTTTCCGGTGTCACATATTTTTACGCACAGATTTAAAGTGAGCTTTGTCGAAGATGGATTAGTCTATTTGCAGAAAAATACCGACACATAAATCTATTTGCTAACGGTCTAAGAGTTTCAGATACCCGTTGCGTTCCACATATGCTCAGTGAGAAATATGTGGAAAATTCATGTACCGTATAGTCGTTATACTAAGCCCTTATAATGTATTTTTACTAAGCCCGTGAAGGTAATTAAAAATTCAATGTACGTTTCGTGAAATTGAAGTAAACGTATATCAAAATCATGACTTTATTAATTAATTTAGTAGAAAAAAGGAGATTGGAGTCGCCAAGATATTATTGAGACTGAATAGTTATTATTAATATTCAATAGTAAGAAGTATCAAAAACCAATGGGTATTACTTGGTGTAAATAATCTATAGGTGACTCCAATAACTCTTGATAGAATTGGATATGAGGATTATAACAGAAATCATAATAGTATGTTCTTCAATAGGTATGTGTTACATTTTTGAATAAATTCAATAAAATCGGTGATTCAGTAACTTTTGCTCGAAATTAAAATTCAACCCTTCAGGAAATATATGGAATTAATACAATCCCTTTGAAATCTGGAATTCATAACATTTTCTATAATTAAATTAAGCCAAGCAATCATATATTGATAAATAAACAAAATCCCCAGCAGAAATATTCTGGTAATACCCGGTAATAACGGTGATTATTTGTCGCACCTGGATTTCAACCAATCACAGAGCGGTATTCTCGGTACTCGAGTTCATTTGTTTAAAATTTAATTGGAAATTCTACCCGGATATTGCACAATGTTCTTCATTTATTTGAAAATTGTCCTTTTACAACCTGACTCGCCGAGGTTCTGAAAACATTGTCATCCGGTATCGAAGTGCCTTAACAGCACCGATGTTGGCGTGACTGCTATTTACCGTTACGTCAGGACCGACCGTGTTGAGATTTTGCAGCCTTCCGGTCCAGCCGTTCACCAGGCAGGTGGAAGAATCGAATTACTTTGACATAGGGTGCGATAACGCAACCTGCCCACAGGAAAGCTTGTTTCATGAGAACATTGAACCCAGCATACAATAACAAGCTATAGACCAATAGGAACATGGCGCAAAGTGAAAATGAATAAGTGTGAGTATTTCACCAGTGCTCATCGCGTAATAAATGCTATTCGTGGATTATTGATCGTAAGCTCTGTGAAAAGCTTAATCGCCCAGATTATTATTGTATAATTCGGCTTTCCACAGAATTTTCACTCCGACATATTAGGCGTATTTACAATTATTTTTTATCTTGAATATATGTTTGATTATGAATTAATATTTATTCACTTTGTGTGTGATAAAGAAGTAAAAATCTGCAGTTGATCAACGGTTATTCAAACGTTTAGTTAACTCACTGGTCCATTTTCCTAAAGTTATGATCCATAATTCTGTGAACCGAAAAGGAAAATGTGAAAGTAGGTAAGAGATGCATCGAATACATCGAATGCATCGAATCACGTACCAATGAGTTAACTTCATATATTCACAACTGTTAATGAATCTTCCATCAGGTGAAAAGAATATTCTCGACACGTATTGGGTTACAAACATCAAATTCATGTCCCCAGTACTGTGATAGGCTTAGATTGACTTCACGAGATGAGCGAGTCAGACAGAGTGTGTGATCGCTGCACAGACACTAGAGTTATTAAGCTCAACATGATACGATGCACAACATAAGGGTGCATGACACTAGGGCTCAAAAAAAGTTTCACTACGAGTTCGTTATCATCTCACCCTCATTTTCCTTTGTCTCGCACGTTTATTCAGTGGTGCAGACACTCTGCAGTCAATGAATTGTGCGGGAACTCGACGCATGCAGCAGCAACAAAGTATCCGTTGGGGTCGCCTGAAGCCACATATACTTCTCGCTCAAACACACTCCATGAGACTGTTGGATGTGCAAAAGCTACGTATCCAACGAATCGTTGCAAACGCGTACCCCAACCACGTTTGATCTATCAGGGATGAGTGAACTCACTTACAATTCTTATTACGAACATTGGAAGGGAAACGGATATCAGGTGGCTTTGGTGAGCAAACAGGATGCGACTGACGAGATGAGAGTAGAAACGGGAGCTATATACGTCGTGTCAAACAGAGGTTAATGATGATGTGAATTCACATTCGCTGCAACCATCCTTGCTGCAAACCACACTGCCCACCACTCTCTAACCACGAGAGCTGACCCCGTAGTCGGCTTAGGAGGAGGAAGCAGTGGCTGTCCTCTTGGCTCGGTCGTATCCGTTGATTACACATATGTGTTGAGCGGCTCCTGCGCTGATACACTCTGGCAGTAATCCAAAGTGCAGCTTAATCCTTGAAAAGTGTGACTACGATGATCATGAGCACACAGGCCTTATGATAATCATGGATGCAACGCTCGTTTCACGACGTCATGGTGAGTGTATATTTATTTTGGGCCGTCGGCTTTCCAAGATACAAATATAGATTTCACATATGGTTCTGCATCAAGGTGACTGACATGTAAAATTTAAATCAGACCAACCTGAGGAGCTTTAACCAAAATATCGGTTAAAGCTCCTCATAAAACTGGATATAGCGAACGCGTTGTGATATATCTTAACACCAGCTACTCGAGGGAAGGATGATCGACAATGTTGCGTTAATATTTTTATTTTATTGTGGCTCTAACTAAACTTTCTTCTAGGCCACTTAATATTCATTAAGATCTTCAGATTAAGGTATGTAAACTATGCAACTCTAAATTACCCACTCTTTGTCGTTTATGGTGTCATAAAGTTATAGATTCACATTTGATTATTACAGTGGTGATTCATTCACTCCAAGCATTTTAATTTATCGATTGAAGTTCCTTAAGAAATCGAATGTTTATCTCACTTGTTGTTTTCCATAAATTGGTCTTAAGACAAACCTTGGAGAACCTATATTTTGTTATATCATCCGACTAACATATATCAATTCGTGGAGATCCACCGATTGTAGATTTACCCATTCTTCATGTTACAGGCATTTTTTTTTACTCGTCACTCAATTTGCGTCTTTCCTGTTATGCGAATGATTTCAATAAGGATACGCCTGCGTGACACGCCCTGACTCTAAAAGGCCCTTGAACATGTGCCACGCTTGGCATAGATTCGCAGCGGGAGCACGTTCTCACTCCGGTATATATTCTGGCTACACATTTTCGCGGTTTATGAAAGAATATCGTCCGTAGACTCAAGAGACCCTTGGATAATACACATACTGGCTTTGATGTCGAAGGTCCATTGTTTCGATACCAACTTCTCGCTATTCTGCGGAAATAAAAAATAATACGATATATGATAAATGAATAATACTTCGAAGTTAAAAATTTAACTTAGAATCTAATGTAGAAGATTTCCTTCGGCAATGATGAGCAAAAAATCTCAAATTTAGGCTTTCGTTTTATTTCAGTATAGTGATTGAAGTCATGAGAAAAGGGCATCAAAATTTTTAAGATTTGATTCCTGTTCAATATTTGGTGAAATAAGATAAAGAAATAATAGGTCCATTTTGCTTCATCTGTGTCGAACTTTGAGCTTTTCGTTTTTGCCAAAATAAATCATTCAACGATAAAGTGAGTCTGACAAAAGACAATCTTCATGAAATGAGGTGACAAAATTTTGTTGAACGCGATTGATCACTCACTGGAGCGCAGAGTTCCAAGAGACTACCACCTCGAACGTTATCTACCTCAGACAGAATACCGATATAATAGCGAAACGTCGATCCGTCATGCAGCCGAACAAGTATGCTATCCTATACGGAAACGATAAAGCTTTCTTATACGAAAGCCAAAATTGAACAACGTACTTTCTAAGAGGATTTGCAATATGTTTGCTAAAGGGAATTGGGAACTGAGTTCTATAGTTCTATTAGCTCTTGGGGTTTCGACATAGCAGTGCCACTCGTTATTTAGGCACGGAATTATAGATTCGATTGAATATCTCAAGACATGTTCAACATTCAGCATGAAAATATTTCACCCTGCTTCAATGCATCGAACAGAAAAGCACATGACCGACCACTTTCTTTTAAAAAGTTTCGCGAGGACAATAAACTCCTATATTATATACACCAACTTCTTTTCTCGAACGGCGTTGTTGACGTCAAAATTTTCAAAGACTTTTTTTTTCACGGTGAACCGTGAATTGTGGCTGAAAATGTTTTAGCGCCTGCCTCATCGGCGTTAAGACTCAAAGGAAACGTTGTCATCCACCCCATCTTCTCATTCCTTGTCCCTCAGGATCGCTTAAGGGACGTGCCCCTTTGCGAAATCCCAACCTACTGTGTCGTCAGCTTTTCCCAACGTTGCCTTTACTCCAACTCGCACGCGCCCCTCTCTTTGTTCCTCTTCATCATCTTCTCCACTGCCTCGTCCTACGGCTAAGATCCAACGTTATAAGATCTTCATTTTCCGAGTTACGGAGAGCTATTTGTCTACCCTATTACGCTGATAAATCTCGCTGGTTCGTGGTGACTAGCGAGAGAATGGGTGTTAGTCTCTCTTTTTCTGAGCTCGCTCAAGTGGCTTTCCACCACTTCGTTCACTGAGCCCATAACATCAGGGAGATAGATTTAGTCATGATCTTGTGAACTCACAGGCATCCCAGTGCTTCTCTTTTTTCACAAATTTGTGAATTAATCAAGAAAAAATCGGGTATACGATGCACGCAACCAATTGTCACTGTTGTAGGTCAAAAGTACGTAGAATTTCCTATTCAATCCAAAGGGTTCCACTAAGGAAATTAATCCTTCTATTGCGATGCCATCCATTTCACCGACAATTCCGATTCCGACACACCGGGATTATGAATGTCGGTTAAACAATACATCTGATGAAATGAAAAAGGACAAGAGTTATATTTTTTAAGTGGTATGTGCTTAGCGATAAAATCACAAAGTACTTTTTGGCAATGAGAAAGACATCTATCGACTGTCGACAGGCCTTGCAAAAATCAACGTAGCATAGGTGTGGAGGGATTCACAAGTATTCATTTTATCCAGGAAATTCTAAGGCTAACACGCATGTGACAGTTTACCGAGTGGAAAAGTGTCGAAAGAATTCTCCGTGAAATACAGCATCTACAAAACGAGACAGAAACGTTCGACTCTGTCTGAGATGAAATGCTCGAACAATCTCGCATACAGTGTAAAAGTATTCCGCATCGTAGTTCTGACAAACGAGATACGAAACGCCACTCTCGGTCCCTTCAATATTCTGTAAATCTCATTTGCGTCTCAGTAAAGTGTGCTCTTCGTGCCGATCTCGCAACGTACGCAGCGAATCCCTTTCCCAAAGGAGCTTGTTAGGCATAACGACGAGATGGATGTTCGATGGATATCCTCAAAACGAATGGCAAGACTTGCGTCAAGTATGACGAATATATATCCAGCTTAATTCTAACAAGTGACATTTCCATTTCCACCAAAGCAAAAGTTGCAATTTTGTGTTTGTTCGGTAAACGATATTTTGCAATGAGCTTTTGGATTTTTATGTTGATTTTGGTGCTACAAGGAAGCTGAAAGCCTTTTTAACCTCTGCTTACTTAGTAAAGTATGAAGAAGAATGATGAGAGGTAAAATTATTAAGTGAAGAATAATGTCACATCTTACAATATCCATCTAAGTGTCATCTCCATTGAACCAAGATATCAACCGTGTTTCGGATAGAAACTTTCGCAATCAGAGGTTCACACGTTACATAATATAATATTTATAAAACAATCCCAGCGCATATATATATTTCGTCTACTTTGAGGATCCGAAAAATGACTCAAGCCGAATTAAATGTACTAGTCATTCATGAACCTTGAATTTCATTAAGAATATATGATCTAATAAACATCGAATTCAAATGTTACCGCGAAACCTTAAAAGTTAATTCTGAATCTACACGATAAATCGAAACGAATCAGGAAACTTTATTTATGTCAAGCGATATTAAAACTATCAGTAATTGTAAACGACTACCCGAAAGACCGGAAGGCAACAAGTTTTTATCTCGAACCCATTACGAGGAAAAAAAACACATAAATTTCAGTACTTTCGTAATAGCTTTGCATTATTCGAAAGCCGTAGAAAGGTTTTCTCGACAATTTACCTCCAAATAGACGAATGGGGTGAGGGTGTTCAGCAGTAAAGTTCACGTCGAACGAAAACGGGAGAAGTATCGAGCCTTGATAGTGTACAATTTTTACTACCGTAGCAATCATGTACTACCGTTCTTCCATTCCTGCTTGATAGTGTGGCAGAGATAGAAACTGACTATAACGATTGCAAGACTACGACTACCGGTGCGATAAAAGGGCGGCGAGGGTACAGTCCCGCCTGGGGCTTCACTGCGAAAAGCTGGTCATCGATTAGGACCCCGTTTGCCCAACCGTTTCACCACCACTCAAACTTTTCACATTACGGTCGAAGAGTCGAATAAGTTTACTTTGTTCTTCCCCTACAAGGCGCGTGCCGTTTATTTCCATCTTCCTCTCTCTCTATATATCTATTGTACCCTTTGCCTCTTCGCTTTTTCGCTCTGCCAGATATACTGTGAATCCGCCACCGCCCTTCCGAAATCGAGATGGCCATTAGCCTCCCCCTGACCCTATTGGCCAATGTCGTTACAGAAAACGTCGTAAAGTAAATTCGTTGAGCCCGAAGGAACGCGCTTCTACTCTCCAATTCCTTGGCTCACTCCTGCTGAGAGACACACCATATATAGTCCTAGTCCTTTCACCACTTTTCTCGAGAAAATTTCCATGAAAAGCCTAATACCTAAGCTCATTTCGCACGATGAAACCAGCCAGTGCTGATACTTTGTTCACTCCGTGACTCGTTCTCATTCAAATCGATATGTCTTGCTATCACATTACTATGTAGACAGAAGAAGAAGAAGGATGCCTCTGAATCCCCAATGGACTCTTGCCCCAACTTTTTTGGCCGCGGGAACTAACGGCTATCATTAAAATCGTCCATTACCTCTAATTTCAGAATTGTGAAGATCTTTTCGTCATGCTACATAGGCGTTTTTTTCTTCTATGGACCCATACACAAAGTCTATATAAAGTTTCGTTGATGGAGCGTTAAACTTTATTGCTTTCGGAACTATCATGCCATACGAAAAACATATAACAGCGTTCAGATTATCTCCTCGCTACTCGAACTTTTAGCTCGTTTCATTCAGCTTTGAATCTAGTTATTCAGCTGGAAAACCTTTAATTCCTGTATATTTCCAACAGACCAAACTATTAAAATTGCGGGCGTGTTAACTCTGTGATTGTCTATGCGGTCTATACATCGCGTCGGATTAGTTCAATTGCTGAATGCTCCGTGAATGGATCGAATATTGCTGCAATTGTGGCGATATATACTGAACTTCGGGACGTCCGATAGCGTGTGTTGCATCGACTATTTGCAGTCATTTTTTTTCAATGACGGAGTTTTTGCGGAGCGCATCATATTACAATTTGCTTGAGATGAAAATGCGTTGGTTGTGACTGATTGATAAATGAATTCAATTAATGAAGTAGCTACCGTCGATATTTGTAAAAATTTGGCTCAGTGGAATTTGAATAAGGCTTCAGTTTCGTGGGCTTTAAATCTAGCAATCACTGATTCAGACTCTATTAATGTTAATAATACACAGCCTATAACCGACCACAGTCTGTATAGTATGTCCTCAAGGTACGCTTTCTGAAGGGTTGTTGTGATTGCAAACCGATTGCAAAATCTACACAAAATAAAGTACACACCTCGGTTATACAAAATTGAAAATATCAATCGCAAAGAGCAAGTTCTAGACATCGAAATTTTCCTGGAATGTTTTCACGGTAAAAAGTGGTGATTTTGGCAATAGTTAATGGAGCAAATGGTAATGGAAATCCGCATCTGTGAAGAAATATCGGTAATATTGTCATACTGACTAAGCTTTAATGGGAACCGTGCAGAAGGGAAGGAAGAGTGGGAGTGTAATACAAGACCACCGAGAATTTTAATGACTGGGGCTTCATTACGGAAGTGAAACACGAGAGACTATGTGCTTTTCCAGCTCCTAAGTTCACATCTCCGTAATAAAGCTTCACTCTAGATTATTATATATTATAACGATCGCAACTTTTAGATGAATGAGATAGTTATACAGAATAGTCTTTGGCATTCAGCGTTGGACATAATATATGTACGAATACTAGGATGTTATGAGCAGTTTATGTGTGAAGAGATAAATCTTCGTGCTACGTGACACTTACGGAAAAATTCCGGGGTTAAAAATATGAAGAGAGCAATTTACAGCAATTGGAGGAAACAGGGTGGAAGGTGTAAAAGAAAAAGAGCATGAATATAAAAGGCAAAAAGAGTCAGGCTATTCTAAGGGTCGCTCCAATGTGCGACAATCTTTTTTCTGCGTGAAATCACCGGGCGGAAGCCGATCGTATGATATTTCAACTGAAAACATTCTATGATATGGGCTTGGATCCTCCGATGTAGGACATCCGTGTCAGTTCTATAGATATGCCCCATAAAAAAAAGCTTTATTGAGGAACAGCAAACGTTTGTTTCGAAAGAATACTACCACTTTTACTTCACCTCAGGTTTACAACGTCGGAATTTCTCAAGCCACGCAGTCAGTTGCAAAGTGCCTTCTTTGCAGATATGTTACTTGTCATGTTTCTCCGGTTAGGTTTTTATTCCTCTGCAGTGAACGGTATTTACAATACGTACGACAGTGTTGATCAGGTGATGACAGCTACAGCACGGATATGTTTATTGGATAAGCGGAAATGTACTAGTCTCTTCATAAACTTTCGTGTCGAACTACATTCAATTTTGCATGGCACCGTTACATCCAATATTCTTGGATAACCTAGCGACTGCCGAAGAGTATTAAGTGAATGAGATGGACCTTAGCAAGTACTCTTTACAATGGACAAACAGTGTGATAGTTCTACAAGCTTATTCAATAATCCTAATCCGCTCAACTCCAGTGTTCGGATTGAAGTAGGACCACTAGAGTATATCGTGCTCGGCCAAGAGATGATTGATCCGGTTTAGACTTAGCCTTAAAGCTTTCCAATATCCACTCGGCTATGGACACTTGTGCCGTGGCATAGAGTATTTGATATTCGATTGTCCAGAAACATGGATTTGCTTGCACAGGTATCCATGGTGACGAATCAAGGTACCAATTTCCCGAAGACAGAGATTTATCTACTTGATCCCGAGTAGTCGAATGTATGCAGATTCTATTGAATCCTAGCGAACTATAATATGACACAAGATTCTATCGAGACAGATCCCAATGACAAATCCTCAATTCAAAGAAACTTGTGCCGTCATATTATAGTAATACTGAATTAAATTTTGCAGATACACTATTGAGTTATCCTTTTTGCAGCAAACTGTTGCTATACGACTTTATAAAATGTTGCTAGAGTTTGAACTGTTTGGGCGTTTCTACAGCACTTGGACTAACGACGCGCACACCATTGATCCTCGATTTTACGGAAACGTTCTACGTGAATTCACCCTTCCCCACTCCAACTGCTATTCCGGTTGAACTTCTTCACAGAGTTTCTCGATGATATCCTCCAAGTTTTAACGATCGCTGGTGTCATGGCAAGCAGCAAAACGAAACGGACCAGCTGAAGACTTTCGTGTTTCCAGACGCCTGGAAAGCCATTACAATGCGAGGCTATGGACCAAACGTACGTTTCATGTTTTATCTGTATATTTTTTTTCGCGCCCTTTTTATATCCCGTTCCTTGGGACTCGCTGATAGGAAATTGCCGCAGGGCAGAGTAACGAGAGTCATGAATGTATTCACCACTGACTGGATGCTCGTGCTGGACAGTCTCGTAATGTCCATACGAATTGATTCTCCCTGCACCCTCCCACAGTGCGTCAATGCTTTTTCCTCTTTCTCGTGGCCCCAACGGGCAAGTTGACGACCGACGAACGTTAACCCAGCCTGAGCTGTACGCGAAACGATACCTCCGAGAGGACGCTGACAAATACATTTCCGTCCACCGATCGTTAATCAAGATGAGCGGAGCATCCCAGTAGAATTTCGACGGGTCTCTCACTCACTATCGACCTCTCAAATTTTATCCCGTCCCTTCGTTCTCAACCAGTTTCATAGATATGGCCTACAAAAGCTGTGCATTCAGAGCTATCGTTGTACGACTGGAAATTATGGTTTTCCTCATCGAGCCATAGATACATAGCTGTATGTCCTCAAATATTTGACATATCTTGCGTAAACGTGCTCTCCGTCGGTGTATGACCAAGAGACCTCGTTGACATCGCCCGTTATTTGCCGCATATTACCCAATGGGCGCATGTGCGGACGACACCACACCATGTGTACGGATTGTTATCCACTTTGTCGGCGCTTGTGCATAACATCTGCTTCAATATGCACTCGGATTGATAACATTGCCCGTTGATATTTTGGTACAGTGAATCCAGAATTGGATAGCATCATCAACACAATCAGCCATTAAAACTGCGATTGACCAGTGACATGGAATAAATACGTACTATCGACGAATTTAGAATACGGAAACATTAGTTTTATGTCAAGACTAAAGAGCAATGAGACCAGCGATCATGACCTTATGCTCGATCTCAATCCTATCTTTGCACAAACGTCTTCGTGAAGTCTGACATAATATATTTTTACTCTAAAAACTGTTATGGCTGGTTCTCTGCTCTCTCTCGCTGTGGCCCCTGAGACATGGCATGTAAAGTACCTGGACCAGCGCAACCCTCGACTTTGCGATCCCTCCCGCTGTTTCTCACCCCGTATAGTCACCGAACGCCTACTCCTTCGCTCTCGCATATATGCTATACCGGTAACATAATAGGAGTTTAACCGCCTGCTCCATTCCGGCTTCCACGGAACTGTAAGATTCATGAAGGCCCCTTCACGAAACTTTTCAAACTTCCCTAAGTATCTCGTAGGGGACCCTACTCAACCCATTCCCTCTTCTCACTTTCATCTCTATCAGTCGGTAATCTATGCTCCTATTTCAATGCGGAATAAAAAATTTTTGTTGTAGAGTTGGCTTCAGCGTGGTTCGACTATTGTGACAATCAATATGCCTGCAGCCCACGTTCGATTGATTCAAATTAAAAAAAACTACAAAAGAAATATAAAAAAAATAAACATTGCTGTAAAACACAGAATTCCGTTAAAAATAATTAAAGTAATCGAATGACACAATAAAATTGAAGCTAGTGTAGTACACGCTGCGCCGGATCGTTTATAAGCGGACGTTTATGCAATCAGGGTTGCAAAATCACCAGAACGATGCAACGGTCATATGTGTATATGCAATAACATACATGCCACGCACTCGTTTCAACACATGGATATAGAAAATAAAGCGCTGAGGGCAAGAGTATAAAGCATTCGTAAAATCGAGAGGATGCGTCAAATGCTCTGGGCGTTGGTGAGCTTGACCTGCATCGATATTAGGCTCGTTCTCATTGTACCGTGGATATTCCCATGACACCCTGTCGGTATCGTTTAAATAAAGTGTAGAGCACACGTGTCGGAACATGAATTAGAGGAATCGAAGGCTTAGCGTGTGCTCACTAGTGTTTCTGTGATTAATAGATAGTCATCCTTTGCGCTCCCTCGACGAAGGCTCTGCGAATGCAATAGAGGAGGACTGCAGGTCCGCGACCACGCTTCACGTCGGCATTCAATTCAATGAATAAGCGGTACCATGGTCTGACTCCCTCCTGTATTACTATATAGCCCATCGTGACTATATATAGCTGCCCTCTTCCCTACACAGTCACTTCGCATTCATCACACGCAACATCGGGTAAACGTCGATAGAGCGCGATTGTTATTTACGATCATAATCAACCTGTACCTCGTACGTCATCGCATTGGGATTCTCTCTCGCTTGGAGACAATATTTCCGGTGTTAACTATACTCGCCTCTAGTAACTATTACTTCCCTTCACCACCTCTGATGTTTATTCTACTGACCAAACATTTGCATATCGTACCGCACTTCATTAACATATTTGGAAAATAGAACACACTTGAGCTTGGTTTACACAAAACTTTCGGATTCTCAGGTACCGTATATATATATATATATCTTCTTAATAAAAAAGTTTTTTGAAACGTTTCGGAATGAGAAAATAATTTACTGTTTCAATTGGAAATTCTTAGTTGACATTACAATTAACGAATAATAATCTCATACTATGAAAACGACTACATTGGCGCGTCTGTTAAGCCCAATGTCCCGTACATCCATGCCTCCAATATTTTCCCGTGCACTTAACCTGTGATGAGGTCAAATTAGGGGCCAATAGTTCTCGCCTTATGACCGTAAGCGATCATAGGCCAATATTGAATGTAATTCTCATAATCCAAGGTTCAACCAATGATGCTTCCAATGCCAAAAACCAACATTAGCAGCACGTGTTTTCGCGTCGTTGAACAAATCGTCGACGAAGTGGGATACAACTCGAGGAAAAGAAAATAAAAGCGAATTGTCGTAGGAGGGTCGGCGTTATAACAAGCTGGAGAGCAGCAGCCTCGAATCCTTTATACATTAGCGAAATTCTCGCGCTCGCTAACGAGTGTACTTAATTTCGCGACGGTGCTGCGATGGTGCTTTGGTTGTGCCACTACTGCTACTACGTACGCTGTATGAAAAGCGAGCTACTGCTGCTAGTGACGTAAGATTATAAAAATGTTTACGCGAATGTAATGTCCTCGTAAACTTAACGATTTACATATATGTAGGTTATGTCCGTTCGTAAAGCATTCGCACGTACGTTGTAATACAGCACACCATAAACGCGTACATATAATATTTTCACTACAGGAATGTGCAAAGGTACACATAGATATATGTCGCCTAGAGACAGACTAGCAATGGCCACACGTTGCTCAAGGATCTCTCGTGCACTTGTTACCGCAGCGGCACCAGAGTGCAACGCAACCTACAGTAGTTATACGTGTAAGAGGGTTCTTCGCAAAATATAGCGAATAAACGAGGAAACGAACTTGCAATTGGGAAGCTTGCTCACGACCTCAAGCTTCTAATGCGAATACAATTCGGCGAGCAGAGTGCTTATTATGAGAGGGAGAGTCGGTTACTACATTTTCATGCTAGGCTTCAAATCGTAAATACAAGAGTTCAACACTGTGATTAAAATCGTATATTAGCAAGTCTAATTTTTAAGCTTAAATAAAAGTAAAGAATCCGGTGTTCCAAAATTTTCGTGATTCAAGATATCCTGTAAGTTTAAGAAATCTTGCAGTCATTTTTTATCGTCTTGTTCATGATAAGATATAGGCCGCTAGTGTCGTACATACTCGGTTTCTTTTTTTTTTAAATCTTTTAAAAAAATTGGTCGAATAGAATATTTAGACAAATAAATGCAGAAAGGGTTCCTTCAGAAAACAGAATTTTTTGGAGGAGAAAAATTGCGAGCACTTTTAAAAAACCACGCAAATAGTAGTTAACCTCTAATTACTTACGGTGATAAAAAATAAATGTGTCGCAGCAATGTAACGAGTAAACGTGAGTGGGAAAGAGGAAATTTTTTATAACTCGGCTAAATACCAGATAACAATATCAATGGCCATTTCGGCAGGAGCAAGAGTGTAATTCGACTGGTCGGTGGATTTTCGAGTTTGATTAAAAAATCATTGATTCATCAGAGTCCCTTGGTGGGCATATGACGCAAAAGCATACACCACGAAGTAAACAGGTATGTCTGCATCATAGCGCAATACGGATAATTGCGGTTACCTCCCGGCAAAGCAGCTGGTTGGTGGCTGGTAGACACATAGTTGCCATTTATGATGATGTGAGTATTGAAATTCATTGCAATGTCCTCCCGCACCGCACTACAATCTCCCAGTAGAGTTTCCACGCGATGTATGAACACGTACGAAAAAGCACGCGTGCGCGTATACAATGAAACGCATGCTACATTTATGAGCGTTCCATAAATATTCCATTTAATCTCGATTTATCGCTATTTGTTATTGCGTGAATATCGAACCATTTAAGCGCCGCTTGCGGGACTCGAAATTGCGAGGCAAGAGTAGAATTCGCAGCGTTACGAAGCGCCCAGAATGGCATAGTAGTTGTGTGCGAAAACAGGAGACATCCCACTAGGCTCCGAACAACATTCGATTCGTTACGACGTGATTGTGAATTACGATTTGTACGTAGAGCTTGCGTTTATATTTACTTTGCATTACGTGGGATAACGTGATTCTGGTGTTTTCGAGAACACGTTCGCGTATTACCGCAGAGAATAGCCGAACCAGGAGTCGTTGATTGCCAGAATTTCATGGGACGTCAATATATCTATATCGATCTATATATACCGCTATTTCGATACTGGTTATGTACGCCATATTCTTTCACTGTAACGTGAACAAATTTGGAACGAATAAAATTCAATAAATCGGTGACGTAAAAACAGACCGCAGAGAAAACCGCAGTCAACATGTTTGGATATTTTTATTCTCTGTATTCATAAATGTCGATACAAGATCGCTTTTCCTAAATTAATTTTCAATTTTTTCCATTTAATATGCATAACTGAATGAAAACAAGTGGAAATCAGTAATATTTATTAATCGTACGTGACGGATATTATATGATAAAATATGCGTGCTTGAGCCAACATAGCAAAAATGTATTCGATAGCGAGATCATTTGGCTACTTACAATATTGTTCCATTGTCACTACTAAAATGTTCATTTTCATAGTAAATTTGATCGCAATTTTTTATACAAGACTAGATGCTGGGTTTGTGAGAGTGTATTATTGATGTGTGGTTTCGACTATCGATGCCACTATACATTAATGAGGCCACTATGTATTAATATGTAATTTGCAGCGTTTCAGAAAGACCAGTGATACCTATTTACGGTATGTGAACATATGGAGTAAAACGTACAAATCAATAATACGAATACGGCACAGTTTCGAAAATGGGGCAAAATAGTATCATTTCAGTCAACGGTAAATTTTCAATTCAAGTGAAAGTGCCATTATTTCGCAGTATGATTGCTCGAAATATCATGTGGTCATCCTTTGAAAACGTTCTCGAAAGTGCAATCGCACGTGGGTACATTTGTGACACTCTGTACCCGCGAGTATGATACTCATTAACCGTGATAAGCAATACGCTGAGTAAAGGTCGATCAAAATAGGGAATATTTGAATTTCGTAGTAGCATTGCTTGTGCCGATGTCATTGTTCAGGACATTGGCATACACTCAAATGAGATACATGATCGATATCATGGATAAATAGAGACGTGAACGACGTCCTATTCACTCTGCTTCATTGGGAGTTCAGACGGCGTACAATGAACATTGCTAACTGTACCTATAGTGTATTGCAGACATAACTGTCACGAACAGCGCCGTTAATGACTAATTGACTCAACGTTAGCATCTCCTGACCTTTCGGTTCCAACATTCGAAATGTCGCCAACTGAATACAGCACAATCGACGATGCCACATTAGTGCGGCTTCAAAACATATTGTTTTCTGATAATCAGTAGCTCTAGAAATGAGTGGTGTAAAAGGGGTGAAAAACATCATTTTGGGGGTGAAAATGTTGGTTATGACAAATTTAAAAAATACGTAAAAATAGCATGGAATATTAGGATTATTCAATTTGCAATATTGGAGAATTCCATATTATAATAGAAGAATAGGCCTGAAACATTTAATGACGTGTAAGAGTATTTTAGTATGATGCGCCTGCACTTAATGTTGGAACACATTTTACCCCCAAAATGAAGCTTCCGCTGGCTGGTATTATAGCATAGAATATTAGGCTTATCCAATTCGCACTATTGGAGAAACCCGCATAGCATGATAGCCTAATCGAGACGATAGCCCTATGTAATTCTCCGCTCGATTAACCAGTTTAAACACATACCACCCTTCGTAAATTTGCACCTAAAGTGCTCATCAACATGTCTCGAGTACATTCCTCTATGTCGAGTGTCAATGTATATACGCATATATTGTTGCGACCACGTAAACACACGCAGATGGTTCGTTGCTGGATAAATATTATTAATTATAAGCAAAGATATCATTACCTTAATAGCGCACATCGATACGTTTTGGAAGTTATATCAGGAGTCTCTTGTAACATTATTCAAGGGCACCCTTCCATTCATCAATTCAACTGTATGACTTTTGTATATACTTTACTCTCCGTACTCCGTAATAAAAACAAATTTGTTAAATTTAAGATGGTAGCATTCGAGATGCATTGTCCACAGTAACACCTTAAGGGCATCACTAGTTGTGAAATTATCGACATGGATCACAAGACGGCCTATAATCGTTTTTCGTAGCAGCAATTAATTGATTAATCCATCAGATATAAGAGACCTTTTGAGGGTACTTTGGATCATTTCTATGAATGTCGAATGTTTCAGCGAACAAAGATTTATCGAAACGCACGCATGAATCTGATCGATCCATCGGTCTATCGGTGACACATTGTGATCGACATGATGAAGAAACGATTCATACGACACGTGTACACATTCTTCAAGCTGTACATCAACGGAAGAAAAGAGATGTATGTACCACCCGACTAGTTGCAGTACACATATAGAACACGAGACCCGAGGCCGCAGAAGACCTAATAACGGGCAATAGTGGCGGATCAGCGGGTGCATCGGGGGCTGCAGGTCGCCGGGTAGGTGCACCAGGAAGAGGTTTAGTTCGGTACGTCGGGCAATATATCAAGCGGCGTGCCGGAGCTGCTGCTCTCTAGGATGGTACGACCTTCCGGCCGAGCAACCCGTCCAAACAGAGACCCGTATGGGGAGTGAGAGGGACCTGAAAGTAACCCTTCCGATTCCTCTTCTAGAGGAGGATACTAGTGCGATCGCGGGGAGATGGTGAGCGAATGACCAGACGTAAACGGGAAAGACGAAGGACAATATAGAGGAAGGAGAGTCCTGGAGGTTGGAAACCCCAGCACCGGCCACGAGGCGCCCATTATTGCCCGCTCGGCGACGCTCGCGAGAGCCTGCCTGCCCGCGCTCCCGCAACCGACGGGATTTATCGCCTGCTTGTTTTATTGGCCCGCCGTTACCAGGGGCTTCCGTCCGATATTCGGGTTATCGCGACCAGATAACAGGAAACGCTCACTCGCTCGCACGTTGCTGCTGCTGCTGCTACTACTGTTGCAGAGTAAAAGAGTGTGCAGGGGGAGAGAGAGAGAGAGAGACAGAACAAGTTGATGTTGAGAGTGCGCAGAGCTTTCTGGAGCAAAGGAAAACGGAGATAGAACGAGAAAGAGGATAAAGAGAAAGGACTATGGGAGAAGGGTCAAGAGAAAACGTGAACGAGCTACCGCAACGTTACTACCACCATCACCAACCACCTCCGGCACTCTTCTTCTTTTTCCTTATTACTTCACGAAAGCTATTACGACCCCCTTCCACCATGAGATTTATTTTTTCGTTCCTCCTCCCTCCCTTTCTCTTTCTGTCTGACTCGTTCTCTCTCACTTGAGTTCTATCTACGGCGCACTCCTTCTACTGGCGACCAGGGCGTCCGCATTCGAGTGCACTTCGAGTGAGTGCGCCTGAGTTGGCCCTCAGCGCAACCCCTCACATGTCACGTTATGACGCTAAATCTACCCTCCGCAAACTTTTGCCAACATTCAATTTTCCCGTTTCTCGTATTCAACGCCGTCTCTATTTGTTCATCAGGTTTTCTTTTTCTTGTTGTAATATCGATTTGTCGAACAATAAGTGGATTGAAATGGGTATAAGTGGAATTGGAAGGGAAACGGGATGAATGTCGTGATATACATTCACTTTCATAGGTTCTCTAATGTCTTAGTGAGCTAAAGTTCCTGCCTCGTTATATTAGATTTATCGGTATTATGGAGTACTCTTGGTACATTCTACTGAAGAAGGATTTTTGTTTTTGCAATATAGATAATTAGGATTATGGTTAAAGCTTTCCATGATAACAGCTTGTCTACGGAACTGTTTTCATTATTGTGGGTCTTATTTTTGTCTAACATTCCGTTACTTGTTGCACCGTTGGTCAAATACATTTACAGATCCGACAGCGGATAGCTCAGGATGAAAGCACACTGCCATCTCTTCCATTGATCCTCTGTATCCAATCCGTAAATCCTTTTTCCCAGTTCTACTATTGTTTTTGTCTACAACCCTGTTGACTGAATGGTTTTAGGGTTAGTACTTTAGTGGCGGATGGTTGACATTAAACAATGCAAGCTGTGGATGAATATTTTCTTGAATTATAGAGGTTGTGGTAACAAGAACGATGGGTAAATTAAAAAAACCGGTAAGCTGCTTCGGGACAATACTGTGGTGGAGTAGAATTTTCATATTGTTCTCTTTGTTCGAGCAATATGATCAGCGGCTGAAACGGGTTTGTTAGGTTAATTCCCCCCAACACATTCTCTCGTATTACACGTAGTTTGTGCGCTCTTTGACCATGGAAACGAGATGGAACTTTGTTATGGAGCAAAGCCGAATATTAATGAAACATTATAATGTATATACACCATGAATGAGGCTGCTTGGATATAAATAAAGTTATTTGTGTGCAAGGGTAATAAAAAAAGAATCCCCGTTTGCACTTTACATCCTATTGTCAGAATTAATTGATGTTTAAAGTGAGAATATACACTGAGAGAAAAATTTAGTTGAATTAAATAAATATTAAATTAATTTCACTAAATAATTTTTCTGGCAGCATTCACAAAAATTGGTTCATTTTATCAACTCTGCGGTTTACTTTCTCTATTTACTCAAGTGAATAAAATATTCATTTCATCCAACACAATATTTTATTGACCGAAATAAATCATTAAATTTCATCGAACAATTATATTCAAGGCAATATTTTATTCCCCTAACTAAATTAATATTTTCAATCAATAATATATTCACTAGATAAATTGTAGAGGTTATTCGGTTGATCTGATCAGAGCCTGAGTGAAGGGAAAATTTTGAAGAGTATGAGATTATCGTTTTCTTGTCAATCGGTTTGTTGGTTGTTTTAGTAAACAGAAAGTAGTGATAATGTGACTCTTTTTGTTGAATTAAATAATTATATAAATAGTTTGAATTATATATTTTGTTTATTTATAAAATAAAGCACCGGAGAATGATCTATTTGCCTCTCGGTGCAACAGTAAGTGTCAACAGAAATGGGGTAAGAGTTCCCTTCACGCTCCTCGACCTTCGGCGGTAGTGTTAAAACCACTCAACAAGATTTTGTTACACAAAGCCAAAGGTATTATCGAGTTTCCCTTCTGACCTTCTTAGCCCTGGTTCCCTTTGTTTACGTCCCTTGTGCTAGGCCATACATCACGTTCCGATCTACCTGATGATTTACGGATCTCTCCTTGCAGGTCAATGCAGCATCCGTTGGCGGAAAATCAGGCTCTGTTGATAGGACTATTATCGGATCAGCGTGAAGAAGGGAGAGCCTCTCCGAGTCTGCGATAAATGCGTTAATTTCGTTCTTGGTCGAGAGCACAATAAAGCAGTACAACAGGCCATTAAAGCTATGTCAAAGTTTTTGTAAACGTGCAAATTTTAATATGCATGTTATAACTGCTGGCATTCTCTATTTGGGTTCTACTCGTAGATGTGTCAATTGTGCTCCGTTTGACGTATCAGTCGTGCTAGCTAACCGTTATAGTTGCTTACTACAGCTCAGCTGATACAATCAATAAAAAGTAGTCATCGGAACTTACAAGATTCATGCTTCCATGGACTTACGAAAAGTGAGTCTGTACCAGCCACTTCTTGGGTTTGCTCAACTACTTCTTTTTCTTTGTGTAGCGCCTATAGCAGTCCAGAATAAGAGACGTGACGTGAGTGTGAGCTAGAGATGAGAGAGGTTTATCTGGGAATGCCAGCCACACAGTGCCCAAAGGTTGACGCGTTGATGTGTACACTCCTCACCGCACGAGCAATCTCCACGCTCGTGCATACAAAAGTTCGAGTTTGCGGTAGTCAAATCGACCGCGTCTATGCCTACACACCCACCAAATCGAAAACCCACTACAGCCTGAAAACATTGAGGAAGACGCCGGCCAGCATTTTTCTGGTACTTCGTGTCAGTCAGCATACGAACCACATTGTCTGAACAGAGAGAGACCAAGATAATGTTATAAGTGTGGTACCGAAGGATGATTAATATTAAAATTAGAATCCAATATGATTAGTGATGCGCCAAATGAGGACAGACGATATAACGATCGAATCGGGACGAACTCGTCAATTTTACAGGCGAGATATTTTTGTTCCTCGATTTTCTGTTCAGGGAGCTGTCGATATTCAAGCCTCTCGCCCAAACTTATCCTGGATCTCGAAGTCATTTAACGTAGACTTGCTGTCTGTACAACGCCAAAAATGCTGCGACCCTCGAGCTATTGTCGCTTGAATTACCAGCCAAGTAATTGAAATCATATTCTGGACTTAGTTATAACTCGAAAAGTTCAACTAGACCCGTGTAGTTTTCATAAGAAAATAATAGGTAGAATACGCTATCAAGTGCCTGGCCAAATGACGTCGCTACAAGTTAAAACGCTTGTGAGTCGTGATCAGTAGTTTATTTCTGCTGAGCTCTCCACTTTATCCACGTGCATTCGTTAAACCGGAGTGTCAATCATTTTGAGAAAAGAATTGATAATTCTCGGTGGACTAGCTTTTCCACGAAATATTGACTACGATATTTTAGTTTTTGGTCTGATCTTGGTTCGTGCTAAAATGTTTTAGCTACATTAAAAGCTTAGCGTCTCCATTGCACCCCGGTTTTCCCTATACGTACGTACGTACAACGACGCTCATGGACCATTATGTACTTACGGTGGAGGCTTCGAAATGTATAAGCACAATTATCGCACATATTAGCCTGCCAATAACATACAGGCTGCGTACATTAATGAGTCATCCTTTCCACATACAACGAGAACCAGCGCCTCTGGTGGGACGCCCATAATTCCAAGACTTACGACCGTTTACTCCCGTATTATAGCGGTTCTACTTATCATACCACTGCATACACAAAATGATTTGTAGGGTTTGTTCTGGCATGGCACAGTTATATACATATTGCATATAATAATGAAGCTTAAACCGTGCTCATGGCACTTGATGATATGTATCCATTCGAATCGACGAAAGAAGAGGATTTGTAACATTTTGACTCTATCAAATTTATCACTTTGAGGAAGCCAAGTCACCTAATTTCAAAAGTTTTATTATCGATTTTGCTCTACATTACGAAGCGCGCGCTCAGCGTGATCGTAAAACTTTGAACGTGTTTTCCGCGAAACCACTTTTTTTAGACTGGAGGTCGGACTACTTGAACACCATTGCATGGATTGGTTTGAAATTTAAACAGTAGCATCTCAATTGAATTCTCTATAGAATAACGTGGCCGTTATTTTTTAAATTTGATTAGAATTTATTCTATGAACAATTTACTGCTTATTTTGTTGCACAAAAATTGATTTTTCATTCCAAAAATGTACCATTTTTACAACATTTAATTTTTTTTAACCCACGTATTTTCATCGCCAAACATATATAGATTGTAAATTCGTTTGGTTTTCTGTGCCGGGTTTTATACTTCAAGAGATAATTACCAGATCTTAAAGTTACACTTATCTGAATTCATTTCTGGGATAATTTCACAGGTAGGCAAGGATTCTGAGATACATGACTAAGTTATATGATACCTTTTTGATTATTTATCGTTCTCGTACTCCTAATGAAACGCTAAATGGCCGATTAAACAACATATACGTGGAAAGCACGTGCCACAAGAAATACGCATTTGTCGCTGATTGGAGCAAATGGAAGGTACACGAGGGAACGGACTTACAATCGTGGTTCAAACTACGACGTAATCCATCGTCCTCTCGCCCTTTAGAGATAAATCGGTCACGCTCCCCTTCTGAGCTACTGAAGTCGTAGAACCGACATTCGCGTTCAACACAGATTTAATCCGAATGCGTAACATTAAACCGTGCAAATGGGTAAATGTCAATCCTGCCAATGTTCGAAATGGGACGAACGCAGAAAGGACACATTAAAGAGATTAAAACCTAGAAACCTTGATAACCTTGCTGTTAGTTATATGTATTGAACCTCTTGAATTCACAAGAAAATTAATATTTACTTTATAACTCGGTATATAAACAATGGTAGATTATTTACAAACTCCTCTGTGGACCACAGCTTAAATAATAAATTCACAATAAAGTTTCGGCAATGATGAGTATTGGAATTTGCGGAAAAAAAAATATTCATTCACAGAATCGAATGAAAATACTCGGATATAATTCGAAATCCGGTGATAAAACGAATGTATTAAATAGTTTGTAATATTCCGCATTGCGATAAACCTTGACCTCAGAGTGAGCTCCAAACCGCAGGTGAACATTGGGTTCGCGCGTACATACGCTCTGAAGCGAGGTCAGAAGTTATCGCTTTTGTACGACTGGTTCTCCGGGGAAATTTCGTAGATCGGGAGTACGTCATATAGCCTCAAGTAAAAAACCGGTCTGAATACAGAACCGTACCTCCTAATTACTTGGAAGTATATAGAATGTCTGCTGCATCTATTTTTGAAACACTGCAATCAATTTATCAACACAATATATTGGTGCCAATTTTTTCATGGTAAAATGGTCAGTCGACTCGATACCATGCTCAGGGGGTATTTATTTTGAGCAGCAATCAACTGGAAAGTTATTGGAATTATCAACAACATTATGACTTAAGCTAATTAGCATGTATGAAAAATTATTTGAAAACTAAGAATGTTGAACAATTTTGCTTCTACGGTAAATAATAATAATAATATGGGGTCAGTGCTACTGAACATCATTCGGAAATTGATACTTCTAGGGCAAAAATTCCTACGGTCTTACGTACCAGCGAATGTAACATATACCTAGAAATGAAAACTGTAATATCGGAATGCATATCCGAAGGAGCTCGAATCAATAACTTTTTGTTCTGCTCTCGACGTCCCATGAAAATTTATTGTCATATCCGAAGAATCGGGATCGTCATTGCAACGGTATTTCCTCGACATTTTTCCTTTCTTGAAACTCTTCACGTACAAACAGAATTGTACGACACAAAATGCATGTATAGGTCAAACGGGAAACATGCATTGCTTGCGACGTAATAATACCAAGCATTGCGCACATTTCCAACTCGTTTATAGCGATATTCGATGTAACACCAGTCAGTGCAGCGTTTACGGTATTTCGATGACAGTAAGATAAAAGAAACAAAATTATTCTCTCTATAACTTAGTCATAATCATACAAAATATCCACCTCAGTTTCAGATCGCTTAATTGCTAAAAAAAAATTTTTACTTTTTACCTTACCGGAGACTTTCACGGGCGGAGTCTTTGTTGGGCCAAGAAGGGCCCAAGATAGGATTCCCTATCATGGATTTCCCGAGAACGCCCAGAAATTATGTTGTGGAGCTTGTGTTGGGCCAAGTGGGGTCCAATATTGAATTCCCTATTATGATTTCCACGTATAAGCCTATAATAGGCACGGGAAGCTAGCTATTGTTATTTGTTCATGATTTCACATAATATCTACTCCATAACCCTATTTTATGAACCTCCTTTCGTTAATTGGATATATATTTAGCTTTAATATCGTAGAAACATAAAACCTCGCATTTCTAATGTTTCAATTGTCATTTAAAATATCGCTGAAAGCGCCTAACCAGCCGGTAGCTTTCGGCAGCTAGTAGTAGAGCCACAGAACGGGCAGACAGACTGCAGTAGTAACGGATGAGTTCGAACGGACGTCGAGAGGCTGACGGTGACCTAGAATTACGGGAAAGCACACGTGCCCAGTTACGTATCCTACATATCGCATAGATTATCCAGTCGGATACCACGCCTACGTAGCGGAATATTATGGACGTCCGTCAACGCATATTATACACACATACACAGACACGTATTCATGTATTGATCTGTATTGGTGGAGTAGGAAGAGGTACTACAGAGAAGTACGCAGACCATTCTCGTTACGTTAGCTAAATGTATTGCAACTGGCTTATGATAGCTAGACTCCCATCTCAAAAATAGTAAACAAAATACCTTCAGTACGAGTTTCAAGCTAAATGCAGCAATTGATAAAATCCGCTTAACTAGTAAAACGTTTGTAAAATTTGATGTAGCTATTTCCAAAAAGGTATTGCACGAGAAAAAGTTTTTAAAAAACCAATGCTATCGTCTGGAAACAGTTGGATTGATAAAAATAAAACCAACCAATATAGGAGTGTACAATTGGCCCAGTACTGGGCATGTATTGGTGGCCAGGCTCTCGGTCATGGCATTTGATATACGGAATATTCATCAACTGTAATCCGCGGGAATATCCACAGAGCCACCACACAAATGATTTAAAAAAATATAAAATTCCATAATCATGGACGATCTACATTTAGACGTTCCTTATTTTTAAATTCGCTATCTTAGCTATTCACTATTTTGGTCATTCGCTATTTTGACCCCCCACCCAATATGACACCGAGCTTTCTTGGCCAGTCGTTCAACCTTCAAAAAGGGTCTGCATTCTAACGCAGGATTTCTTGTATCTATTTTTGTGAGATTCACTGCAGATTTGATAAACTCATGGTAGTAGTTTAAGTACTTTAACGCAATTCTCGAGCGTGCCACAATTTAATTGGGGTCAGTAACTTGGAAACTCACTTTGCACGACATACAGCTCTATTCGACGCAGCAGTCAACACGAAAACGCCACGGGATCTAGGATGCAGTCACCGTATTGAATTACAACATCGTCCTTTTGAGCGACATTTATACGTGCGTGCTTTTTTTACCTCTTTACATCTGCTTTTTTATATGGTGATCATAACGTGTCGCGGCAAAGTGAAGCTTCCAGCTTGCAGTGTAAGTATATACGTAATTTTTATGCGTCGTGAGCGCAGCATACTTTCCATCCCTCGTTAATACAGTCATTACATAGTTACTCAAACCAATATATCCTTTGCGGGTCACCGGTTCATTCACAACCCACGCGAAAAAATAGTATCGGATGAGAATGAGAATAAAATTGGCTTGAAATACGTGTCAGTTTTTTACATTTGGTAACGATTTTTTCTCAGGAGAATTTCGCCTTTATTGACAATCAGTGTGTGATAACTTGTATCGGAAAATTGTTTTTATGAACGCATATTCCACACCGGAAACATCCAATATCGATTAAACTCCTAGTTCTGCATAATTAATTGTACATCTTTAAAGTAATCAATGATTCAAAAAAATTCATTAAATATAGCTGCATCAAACAATACGATAATAAAAGTTCAATTTCCAGCGCCTAATTTGATTTGTAAGAGCAGCCGTGTTAGATTTATCTGTATCATTCTGCAAGTTCATGTACAAGTTGATGTCCGGTATGGTAAGTGAATTTGGATGCGATCATATGTAAAGAATCTTTCATATCATGATACTCCAGTAACACGCCACGAAAACAATACCCGGGGTCTTCTTTGCTAAGCAAAGAAAAAATAAAAAAAACAAACGTATGAGTCAGTGGTAATGGGAGCCTAATAACTTTACCCGTAGTTGTGCTGTTATTAAAGCTGCGTGTCTCTACGGCCAAGGCATATGTTTATGACGGTCTACACGAATAAATGGGCGAACGAATCGTAAAGTTGTGTCGCGTGACATGGAACTGAATTTTCTAGTGCATACATGCAAGCTACTGGTGACTTTCGACGTTACGATGCGATTTCTGACAATTAGACCCATTCCAGGAAATCGCAATAACAGGGATTCCGCACCACGTAACGTGAAACCTTTATCAGATATCATAGAGCTTATTATCTTTTTGGGTATACATATATTATGGGTCGTTCCATGAAATATCAGACAAAAATCTGGTCACCAAATTTTTGGTCCTGTTTCATGATTTGAATTACTTTACTGAAATAAAGAAAAAGTCCAGAGGTCCCAGAAAAATATTCAAATGATACTTAGGAATATGAAGGTACAAATTAAATAATTAGATCCTTGAAGTTTCGAATCGCTAGCTCAATTGGTTTCCAAAAAAGACCAAAATATGTAGAAAGCACAGGAAATTCTTTTTGTCAGAATTGGCTAAGCCAATTGTAAGTAAAAGACATTTCTACTGCTGCTCGCCTAGAAGAAACGAGGCATCTCCGTCGACGATGTCGACGTCATTGACGACTCGGCTTCGTTGAACTAAGATTTCAAGCACTAATTGCCTCGGCCATTTTCTAACAGGCCAAAAGAAGGAGGCGAAACTATGAGGCGTCTTCCGGGTCTTAGAATCAAAACTGGAAATGGTAGAGAAGCTTCTCCATTCAATATTTAAATCTCATATCTCAGTGCAGTA
Organism: Tromatobia lineatoria; assembly: GCA_949699805.1. NCBI lineage: Eukaryota > Metazoa > Arthropoda > Insecta > Hymenoptera > Ichneumonidae > Tromatobia > Tromatobia lineatoria. Next base: position 7,991,570 of record OX453053.1, on the reverse strand, counting down.
AATCTCTTTGGTTATTCATGTCTATTAATTTTACCAGTGCTATGAATTTCTATGATTCGTGAATAATTATCGATTGACAATAGTAACTCAGAAAAATATGCTTCGGACATGTTAATGGAAGATTGTGAACGCACTTAGTAATTTTTATAACGGTCTCGTAATTAAATCATCCACAATTCTGCTGTCCATAGCAGACGTCACGGTTCTGTACGCAGATGACTTTGTTTTCTTGATTTCTGAACGTGGCACATTGAGAAAAAAATTGTATTAAGGAAGAGTTCGTTCCAATTTACCAAAGATTTCTTTCGCGACACTTTCAAAAGAAATATTAGGTTGATTGAAACGAATTTTTTTCCAATCAACCAAATATTTGTTTCGCCACCCGTAATCGCAGATTTGTTCGGTATTACCAATTCTTTTTATCGGTCTATAGGTCGCAAAGATTACCTTATCCCCTTTTGGTCTGCTGAACCGAGAAACAGTTGAATAAACAAAACATTTCGTTGTAGTAACTAAATGTTTATTTAATAGCCAGTGACCGCTAGATTTCGTTGACCCAACTAATCCTCTCCTGTGCGGACTTTTGTTGTAGCTGTGTGACGAATGCGAAGCTATTTCAGTGTTAGACAATGAGTGAATTATTCTCTCGGCGAGTGACAAAGAGGGAGCGAGAAATTTCATGAGTGAGATGCAAAGGTCGTTCCAATGTGGAGATCCGTCAGAGTAGGGTTGGAATTAACGATAATCCCAAAGCTTTGCCAGTGAGGCTCCTGGTAAGCATAGTGCCATTGGATGTTGACGAAATCAAAACCCTGTTTCATCGCAGAGACAAGCACAAGAGTAAAGCTTAAAGCAACACTCACGAACAGGCTTAAACCCTTGTTGGTGCCTCTGTTGTCGCTATTAGGATTCAGGGCGCCTTACCAACCTACCACTCTGGCGAATCTCAAGTATATATACCGCGTTTCTACAAGGGGATAATAGAGACAATGTTTTGTTGTCACTTCTCACTCGGAACCTTTCTGATGTACACTCAAGACAGAAAATGTACAGAATCGTCACGTCAATTTTTTTTATCACTTAGCAGTCCAAACGTCTAACTCTCGACTTCTCAAGTAAGGTTCGAGATTTTTTATGGTATTTTTCGACATAAGCAATTGTCGTTTCTAAATCATAGATATACGAAGCTACACAAAAAAAAATTTTTATGCTGATCTTGGATATTTTTGGTCAACTTTGAATATTTATATTCGAAAGACAACAAAAAGTTTTTTTTTTCTTAAAATCACAGGCAATTGTTCATACGAAAGTAAGGGATAAAAAATCGTGCAGCATATGAGGTTAACTGTGGTTCAGTCAAAAAATTATTTCAAAAACCGGTTTTACATAAGTAAACTTTTGATTAATCGCGTGTAGCAAATTAATTATTTTTCAATCTTTCAATAATTTCTTCGAAAAGCTTAAGAACTATGATAAGGATAGTCTTGCCCACCTTGGCTATAAACTAAAAAATTTCGATATTGAACAAAGTATTTTTCTGCATTTTTTCTGATTTTTAAATTATTTTAATTTATATTTCCAAAAAAATTGCCATAGAAAAAAAAATCCGACGCATTTGAGAGTCCAACTCCATTTTATTTTGTGTATAATACCGACATCAGTAAAATGCTCAAAAAGGTTGCGAGCAAATGGACCTTACTAAGCAGGAGAAGTCGAAGTTCTGTTTCTTGACGGCATCGTTCTCGCTTGGAAAACAAGATGGAAACTAATGACGCAGATGAGAATTGAGGGTAGGGAAGTAAGCATTTGCTAGTGTTTCTGCTAGGAACGCTGTAAGCAGAAGGGGTTAAGACCAGTGTTTGTGATCCGCTTCCTCGAACGACCGACAGAACGAAGCACGAGAATGGCAATGGTTTCGAAGAGTATGAGTTTGTATAGTAGGCCGGGGTGACGCATTGTCCTCAGCTATTGTCCCTCTCTCCTTGTCCCACGGACGTAGAACTATACTATGCTCTATATGTATGTATAGCACAAGGAGAACATCCCAGAGCACCATCTCGTCTCTCTATAACACCCACGAGAACATCCCTCGAGGCTGGGCAAAGGGATGGTAGGGGAGCCAACCAAACAACGAACGGTCTTCCGCTCAGCCGTGCGACACCCGGATCAGACCGAGCGCTATTGTTGTCGCGTAAACAATTTACGAACGCGCTAACTCCTTGGTGACAGGGCCATACTCGCCCTGGTCCTTCCCAATGAAGACGCCTCGATGACACCCTCACATCAGACAGGAAGTAAAGCTCTGTATCTCTCTTCTCCCCGTCCTCACTCGCTACTATTATATGGTCGGAGCGTACGACCCTTCGTGCCATATTCAAACAGCGGGCGATGAACCATCTCAGATCAAAAGACATATTCAAATATCACTCCCAGAGGATCGGATGACAAACAATTTTGTTCGTTAGTTAAACTTTAAAAAACCCATCGTAACAAGTGATCAATTTTTACTTTCTCATCACATATGGAGTATGTAGAAAGAGACGCATAAATAGTTAGGAATATAAATGAACTATTGACGATCAGTACAACTCACCTAACCTTGATTTTGAGATACCTGATACAAGAGTATGGAAACATGTCCATGGCCGTTTAGTAAAAGTTGCTGAAAAGTGTTAATTGGAGCCAGTTGTCGTCAAATTTATAGTAAAGAACCATAAGAAAACAGTTTTAAAGAGCTATGGTTGTACTGTAATGAGGTTAGGAATAACGAAGGTTGCGATCAACGCTGCGAGTTTTAGACGAGTTCCCAAAACAAAACAAAAATTCTTTAGATTGTCAAATCATTTTGGTCAGACCACTCGGTTTTTGAACTTCTCGCTGGTTAAGCCATAGCATTTCTGCAGCCGCTCATTCTCTCGCTCCAAGTAACACGATACGATGAGTTTGGACCGTGGCTTAATCTTTGGAGCGTAATGGCCGCCAGAAACAGCAATAGCACCAGATACTCGGATAGTAGAGCTTCGATTCACCCGGCCGATTTACAGGTTGTACATATCGAATTCATTGCCTAGTAAGGGATGGACCTTTCTACCGACTGCAGAGTAAGCTTCAGTGGCAGAGGTCCGAAAAGGCCAACATAGTTATACTCGTTGCCAAGCAACTTCTCAACACTCGTTCAATGCCTCACTTCCAACTTTTGAGCTGGCCTCGACGAATCCAACCACAGTTATAAAGCACTCGAAAACATTTCCCGTAAAAACCGCCAAAACTGGTTGAAGCGAGGAAGAATATAACAAGTTCAAAGCGTGGAAAAGTTGCGATGTGCGAGGTTCAGCTCACTTGTCGCATGTACGGAGAAATCGATTTTGCTTGCGCTACAAAATCGTGCTTTTGATAGGATAGTAATAGCATCAGGTCATGCTAGCCTAGCGAAAAATTCTGTTTGGCCAGAAAAAGAAATTGTAGGCTTGGCAGAACAATATGTAGCAAATGACACAATGATTTTTTAGCAAAAGATTCTCTGACGCAAAAAAATTCTTCTGTCCCTGTGAAATGCTACAATCGCTTAGTTCGAACCTTCTATGTATTAGACTCAATGGTTGTTTCGGATGAATATATTACTTTCTATTACTTTACCCCACGATTACTTCACTCTCGATCACAGCATTATTTGTTGCGTATGGTTTACAGATAAAATCGGACACCTGACCTTCGGATTTTTGCCATTTCACAGTTATATTCTACTAACGTTAATTAATCAATTGAGTTTGATTTTGGGATATTTGTGTCGGGACCCTGAGAATGGTCCAAAACATATAGAATGGTTTTTTATTTAAATTAAAGAATAACAATCAAATAGTCATGGTAGTACATCCGTCAAGATGTAATTAATTTTAACATAATTCGGAGAAATTTTTTCTAGAAATGCAGGTCAGACAATATTAATGGCTTGCTTAAATACCACCAAGAGAGGAAAGAAACTAAGTGCAAACAGTGTTACAAGATGAACTACATCATCATTAAAGCCGTGTGTTATCCTACGATGCTTTTGTTAAATCAGGTCAAGAATAATGTGGCGTTGCCGAGTACAGCCATTCGCTCACAACTCACTCCCATTATAAATGTGCGATCTTTCGGTGAGCCCCTCGGCTATAGCCACTGTGTCCTGCTACCTCAACGAGCCGGCAATTTAATTCTGCAATGTTTCCGTCTGAAGATAAATGTTATACAGCCCGAGTGAGCTGAAAATCGGAGGGCGCGCGAATGTACCCGACCCTCATCAAATTTTCATTTAAATAATTCATTTAATAAAACTCCCTTCGTCATTTACAAATTACTCTCGACGCGCGATTATACCCAAAAGGCTGAACTTGAACCTTTTCTTCTCATTATCCTGTTTACTTGTTAGAAATCAAAAGCCTTATTGGAATATCGAAAAATTATCTGGAAATTATATTGTATCCCAAAGATCTTGATCTGAGTTCTAATATTGCTACTGAGTCTTTTAGAATAGGTAAGTGAATTCCTGCGTTTGTGGAGGAGAACGAGAACGCGTTAGAACGAGTAGCTTTACACCAGCTCGAGACATCCCGTAGGAAGAAGGACTTCAGTAGTCGAGACCAGGCGATGCTGAGGGGTTTTCTCTTACAGAAGAAAATAGAGAAGAACGGTCATCAAAGTCACGAGCAAGACTTGTAACCTACTCTACGGTTTATGGTTACAGCTCGTCCCAGTTCGTTTGCCCGGGTATCGAAGCTACAAACGGGAAAAGGGCGAAGGAGGATGAAGTGAAATTGGCGAACGAACGATTTCAGCCTCTTAGAAGTCGTTAATCGTTATAGCGCTTCACGGCGTTAGTTCGAAAAACCCTTAAGAGCTGTGCAGTTTGTATTTGTACGAGCAAGCGAAATAGCCGAAGATCGAAACGGACGACTACCCGCGTATGTCCATCTACCGATTTTTACTACTTTCGATTCTTGCTAAATGAGGACTCACATCGAGTCACTGCTACCACGGTTTCTTACTTCCGCGTTGTCTTCTCAACGGAGATTGCAGAAAAGCCAACTGTGATTGACCATTTATGTTGGGCAATCATGCCCAACGAAGGACTTCAAAGTTTGAAAGCTTTGGAGCACTTCGGCAATATCTTTGGCAATGACGCAACTTCTAATGCTTTTTTGATTTGAATTTTTTCGTAATAAATTGTTTGCTCTACTGAATCACATACTTTTGTCTATTGTAGACAGACAGAAATGAGTTTATGTGTTATTTCGAATCTTGGACACTCAAAATATGTATTTCCATAAAAATCCAAGGGTTGAAATTTTTTACTTCAACTGCAATACTTCCTATTTTTACATGCCCTGCATGTGATGAGTGAGTGAAAGAATTCTAAACACTAGTAATCAGAATATTGCCTATTGCATGAGATTCGTGAATCCATACTACATGTTTCCTAAAATGTTAAACGTATGTCTATACATATGAGGAGGATAGTGTGTTAAGCTTGTAACGAGTTAATGGAATTGAGTGAAACTCGAAGCTCCCATTGTGTGTTTTTTGTAAAATCTCATTCAACGATTTTCCATTGGGTTGTATAGTACGAATTCATTATCGTTCACCAGGAATAGGAGGCCAAATTCGCGATTACAGCAAAACCTCATTCTCCTGCCGCTCGTACACTCGACATAGTCGTCTCTTCACCAGACTAATTTCGAAATCCCCTGCGCATTCGTCAGTGCTACATAGTAGTATTCCAGCGCTAAACCGATATATGTTTGCTAGGCAATTCGCATAAGGGAGTTGAGTGAGACTGGAACTCTCTGGTCGAACGTTTCAGGTTCTCCCGGACATGGATTATCGAGCTTGGGGATTCGATTTCGCGCACGTATGAACCATCGTAGAGTTTCGCTTATAGGTACTCTCTCACTTACGCTGCTTCCCAAGCATGCATGTGCCTTCTCTTTGGCTCTTGGCTCGACCGTCCCGAAAATTTACATAGAAACTCCTGGAAGATCGGTTCGCACTATCGTATAGCTCTTGTCGACGTGCCTTATAGCAGGGGTCCTTGCGAGGATGGTTCTGGAAACTCCTACAGAAACGAAGAGGCAAGAAATAATTGCCCTCTCCCTCATGGACTCTCGCACTCCCTCCGCACCCTCTTATCCGGCCGTTACTTCCGTATACGTATGCGGAAACACGTTCGCAGAAACTCTATTTCCATAATTATTATGTGAAAGGTAACGACCGCCACGCCAAGATGATGGCCCACATATCCGTATATATCTGTGGAATCTTCACAAACTGAGAACCAACTGGAGTCGTGTCACTTCACCGAGGTCATTATTTTTACGGGGATTTTTATGCCATCCAACTGAGGCTTCTGACATCGTCTATCTCTCCTGCTTTATCCCATTCTCCATTTTTTTTGCATTCTGAATCTTTTCCATTCTTTGAAAGGATATTAAAGCGGCTTTGATCTTTTATCACCTTGTATAACGGTTTCGAGAAAAGTAGATATGACTGTATACGTTGAATTCTAACAACTATCCAGATGGAATAAAAAAATACAGTTGGAAAAGAGTGGAATCACGCCATATGATCTTGAGCTCATGTGGGCCAGACATGAATTTGTACGTCACGAGATATAATCATCGATAAATGCAGCCATGAAATGTACCATGGATGGATGGATGGATACCATGAATACCATTAAATTTGAAAACTGAGATCGTCATTTTTTTCAGTGTTACTGAAGTAAAATTAATTGGAAATATTGTAATTATAATCAAAATGGATCATTGTGTAATGTCCCGTATTATTTTATTTTAACATATACATCGAATACTCATCGTTTTCGGTAGCAATTGTTTCACGTTCTTCGTGTTCGTCATCGCGATAACTGTTTTTTTTTTTCATCGAACTTGTAAAATATGCGACGTTTACAATTTTTTTTTTGATTCCTGTCAATACGCATGAGCGACTAGGTTATTAGCGATGGACAATGTCGATGAACAAACAAAAATCATACTTTGGGACTCTCTATCACTGTCACTTCAAATCAGATCGGATCGTGGCTTGTGGGCCTTGCGAATCGCGAAGCCCTCGAGATTCGATAGCCGTTCGCCTTACGATGACCCCAATCGAATTAAGGTGAAGATTTCCGGGCGCCTTCTAGCTCTGATCGTTTCGTCCGAACTGTTTCGAAACGTGCTGTAATCGTTGAGGCGCTCTGGGAACCAAGATGCTTGAAAGGGTTTGTACCGTTCCCTCGTTTCCTCTGTCGCCCAACTCAATTTAATTCGCATTGGCACAAACGGTTTCCGAAGCAGGAACGGATAGATACAATTGAACCACACAAATCCGATTAAATTACACGGGGTTGCTCTTACCCTGTATCTATCAACGGAGACCCTGTCTGCATTGATCAACTAGGGTATGGTATTATTATTTGGGGTTCCTACAGCAGCAGGAACATTGAAGTTGCGATCAATTAACTCATGTAATTGTTAAGTGAATTGCGACGAATTTTAAATGATTATGAGCTTATGGCGACGATGATTGAAGGTAGAATTGAATACAGTTCGCCTGGTTTCTATGTTTGGATACTGATTCAAGTTCTTCAGAGTGAAGTCTTCAGTTTTTGAGGCACTGGGCAATTAGGATTTGGATTTTTAGTGTTATCACATGACTTTTCTATTTATATATCGGCTGAATCGTGTACAAACCAGCTGCATTTATCCTAAGGGAAGAATTCCTTAAGCATAGATTACAGCCGTCTAAATTAATCTGATGAAAGAAATCTTTTATAAAATTATCTTCATCAGACTTTCTGGCTTCTCACTTAACTCACCGTCAATCCTGGGAGGATAGCCGATCGTTAATAAAGTGGAAATTTAGTGAATATCGAATACCAGGTTCTTGAAGTCAAAGGTCGAACCCGTAAATGCAAGTGAAGGATTTCAAACGACGGCCTTTATCTTCATGTCTCGAGGTCCATCTTCAACGGATAAAGTGGAAAAGAATATCACGTTTCCTAGCGAATCCGATCATGGATAGTTTTGAACTTGATCCTAGTAATGGAGGATTGAGCGAGAAGACGAGAGGTGAAATTTACTAGGCTGCTACGAGCGACCAAGAACACATTTCTAAGGTGAACGTATTTCACGAAATAAACGTCGGAGATTCATGGAGCTCTTGGCAGCTGTGAATATATATCTCAGACCACTTTTCCCTGACCCTTGTCGTTGTCGTTTTCATCTTCCTTATTCCACCGCTCGTTGAAATTCAATGGGGATACTTCACCGCGCAAGAGTCAAAACAACCAGATTGAGTACAAAACTCCAACCGGGACTCCAGCGTTCACACGTAATGGCAGACGTCACGTCGTCACGAATTGCGTGGCTCTCTATCCTGCAAATATAAAAACTATGGTACGTATACTACGGTGACCCTTCACTTCTTCTAGAGGCAAAAGACAGACTCACCGTTCCTGTGATACGCTGTCGGAGCGCAACACGTGGTCGCTGGATGCTACTCCGTTAAAACAAGAAGTGCAACTGTGCGCACGGTCTTCCTCTATGAGGCCGTCTATATTTAAACAAGAATTATATTGCAAGTACGAAAATACGGACGTCCAAGAGCGCGCAGTATTTAACTTCTGCACACTTTGTACTTTCACGTTCCACATACTTTTTGTTGGAAGTCTCTTCGAATCATAATTACGTTTAACTTGGCATTTGGAATATAAGTTGACATCATATGAGAATGTTTTTTTGAAAACTAGCATAATAAAGACAACAAACTGTTATGTAATGAAGTGCACAATATTTTAACTTTTTACATATTCTTATGTATATTTTTTAGTTCGTTTTTTATAACCAAATAATCAGCGGATGGTTTATGGTTAGTTTTGGAAAATCGACCAACAGTCAACCATTACCATTCCTGGCTGAATGCACCAACTTGAGTTGGTTCATACTATCCAACCGTGAACAAACTGTGAATCATGTCCAAAGAATGGTTGATTTACAGTTGGTTTACAAAAACCAACCCAAAATCAACCTTCAAAAAGTTGGAATATTGGCTTGGCGCACCAGTTGACCAGTTGTTTTTTTGGCTTGGTTTCAGGTTGTTATATTAAAGTTATATTAAAACGCACCCAATTCACAGTGAGCCTATTTAGCAGCATATTTACTGACATAACAGTACGAAATTAGTTCTCCAGATGCAAAGATAGTAATCATCCTGGCTGCAGACAACCTGTTTAAAGTCCCTCCCGGCTTCTGTCAAGAATTTTCACAATTAACGTTCGCTGCATCGTACCTCAGTGAGCAAAGCAATGCAGTACAATCGTGAATACTGACATTGCTTTCTGCAGTTCGGCATAAGCTTTGATTTAATTATACTCCGTTCGCTTTCATTCCAATTAACACCATCTACTCAAAGAGATACACAATACATAAGCTACTCTCATTTCTACTTTATTTTCTGTAAGACTTACCAATCACTTTAATGAATCGTGTTTTCCCAGCACATGTACTTCATAAAATACCATTACAGTTATCAGACCTGCAAATTATACACTCGATGAATCGTTCCTGACACAATATTGGAAATCTTGATAACACTGTTGCTTTCTCAAAAAGGTGCACTTGAATCCGATTGAGGGATGTCTTTGGAAGTTTTTGTTCATTAAAACATTATAAGTGCACTCCACGTCACAAACACTAGTACGATTCCTATTAAAACACATTTATTCGTTTCTGTTGCGTCGTATATTGGTCCCATTTCTTATTGGCATTGAAACATTGTATAACTGTATCCAAACAATGCTACTAACTTCTTCAACAAGGTTAATTGCGGTCGATATTTCACCACGATAAGAGAGCGAAATGTTTGTATCCTCATCAACAAGGAAAAGTACGGCTTTAAAGTTGAATGAGAACTCTTCGAGAACACGATTGTGGTCGACTTCACAGGTCGGAATATATGTTGAGATTCACGCTCTTGCTCTTCAAAAGGAAATAGGCATATCTATTAGCCTCAGTGTAAAATACTTGAAAATCGTAATTACTGGTTTCTCGTCTTCCGGTTACAGTGCAACCTCAAGGACGGCGTTTGCGTCGACTCACCGATTTAAGCCTCCGGCCACCAGTTCGATAGATCAACGTGAAATAATCAGATTTAAAGTGGAAAACGCGATTTGGCGGCACCAACAAGGTAAAGGCACCCTCGTTGGTGGTACGTGAGTGCGGCTGCTTTCGACTGATTCGCGAACGTGAAAGCGCGCAGGTCGCTACCACGGGTACTGCTGCTTCTGGTGAGCAGAGCGTCGCACGTCGCTTCTACCGCCACCCGCATGCCCTTCGCTATCGCGTCCGCTATAGTGCAACTACCAGCGCTACCTCAATCAAGCCCGTCACACTATGGCCATCAATGTCCAGTGATCTAATGATCGAAAGCGTAGACGAACAATCGAAGATTAGGTAATTTTTTGTGTTTTTTTTTAAACTCCGTTACTATTGTTGCCGTAAACCTCAAGACAAAAAATAGCATTAAGTTAGGTTAAGAATTGCAACTGTTGTCGTTAATGTTATTGTTTATAGTATAAGTTCTATATTCATCGTGAACTTTGAGATCTCACTTGCCCTTTCAAAATCGCGACCGACGAGAAAGTTCAAGAAATTAAATAGCTGCGTTTTTATTCGGTGTCGGCATGCTCTCCAGTTCCGAGCCCGACCATTAACCCTCGGAAAGGAAGGAACCCACGGAGTGTGCAATTCAGACCCTCATTTTCACACAGAGTGGATTTCAAATGGAGATCGGATTTCTCGGCGAAATCATCCACCTCGTCGGACAATCCAAAAATTGAGGCAGAGTCACGAACTGCTACAATATTACCATCGTCGTAGCTTCTCAAAGCGGAAGACCTCCGAGTGATAGGCAAGGGTGCATAAAGTTGTCGGAGAAATTCTTTGGACACTAAGCGAACTAATAAATCATTTTAAAAAATGCCCCAAACATTTTCTAGTGGTTAAGAGTGAGCTCGAAACAGTAATGTGCGTTTTTTCTTAGCGGTTGCGTGTGAGTGATCGTCTGGAGAAGGGGAGGGGGGTGACGTCCCTCCAGATTTCGGATGCTGATGGATCATGAGCCACTTTTCGCGATTCGCAGTCATCGACGGCGAATGTAGAATTGCCAGAATTCCCGGAATGGTTTTTAGAAGATCGACACGAGGATCAGTGCCAATGAGGGCCGTCAGTACCCGTATCTTCGAATTAATTATTTTAGATTCAGAACAGTGAGTAATTTAAGAAAATAATTGAACCACTAGATTTAATAAGATCAAGCTTATTCCGTTCCAATTCAGAGATACGCCCGTGAGGGTTTTATCTTGATCCCCCCTTTGCCGTTCCCTCCTATCACTGCGTCCCTGCAATTTACTAAGCTAACCTAATTTCCAATGCGTCCGCAGCCGACTTAACTACGCGGTACCGCATTCGCCGTGGGCACGGGGAAAATGCGGTAATTCCGTGCCACACAGACAGCCGTATATTCTTCTGAGATCGTGGTGCGTACACAACAGTAACTTTAAGGATTATACGCCGAAGCCTCAAAAAACTGTCCTACCAAGCGTTGTTTGATGGGGTAACGAATGCATGGCTGAGCATTCACCCATCCAAGAAATGACTTTTTTTTAGGTATAATCAGACACTGTCCGCATGTGTACATAATATCCCCCCAAAAAAACACCATGTATAAAAAAATTGAGACAAGTACATTTACCTTAGTGGTAGCTAATGCCACCAAAAAAAAAACAGTGTGTCAAAAATTATGTATAAGTACAAAAAGTAGTGAAAAAAATTTACTAAAAATATCTGCAATATGTCAAGTACATGTTGTTCAACATATACAGACAGTATTTTTTATATAAACTAAAAAAGAACTCTCGCATTTGAAGGTAAAAAAAAGGGAAAAAATCCCTGCAATTAAAAAAAATGACAATGACAAAAATTTTAAAAAAACTTAGTGAATTAATAAATAAATTCTAACTTCTCAAAAAATTGAACGGAAGTACTTGGCGAGTTTCTATGCTAAGATAACCATTGAATTATGATACCCTTTAGGATACTCAGCTCGTCAAGTACTTTCGTTCGATTTTTTGAGAAGTTGCAATTTTGTGCGGTTGCAAAATTGGGTGCGGGAACTGATTATTTTTCATTGTGTAGACGGCTAAAATTATATAAATAACGTTAGTAACATTTCGTGATGATCTAATTTTTATCTGGGTAAATCTAGTTCAGCAGGCCACAATGTACGAATTAGAGGAGTTTTATTCAGTTTCATAATATAACGCGGCCGTTAACAATTTTAAAAAACCGGAGCATGTAAAGATGTCAGAAACTGGGTCGCTTACCTCAATCTCTGTTCACGGAATCGATAAAGCAATCCTGTTCGAGGCTGTGATCGCAACACCTTTCTACGTCAAGAATGGACATCCACTGGAGCGAATCATCAATTACATTAAAGCCAGTCTGGAACGGACTAGTTAATCGACGTAAGATGTCACAGTTCCCGTCGTTTAAAATCCCAATACGGATTAATATTGATTGTGCTTGAACGTGGTTCCCGCACTAATAATGCCATTGATACGTGACACAAAGGATTTAATCGCCGCGCTCAGGTCCCGAACATTGCGATTTGTAAGTTCATTAAGCTTTGTGAAAGCGAACAATGCTTGACGGAACTTAACGTAGAGTAGTCGTCAACCGGCTAAAAAAGGACAAGCGTCAAAGGTATTCTCGCTATTTCGATTTGTGTTAATTAAACAGCGAATGGCACTAACCCCAGCGGTTTTCGCTTTTTCAATTACAAATTTCTTGCAACTTATAAGTATAATGCGACTCGATTAGCGGTCGGCACGTACATTCGTTTGACATAAAGCCTGATTCGCAAATACGTAGTTTACTGTTTATACCTACTTATGATATATTTTTCGTTGATATATATTCCAATGGTCGAAGGAATTCCAACGTTGATATTCATGTAATTCGTAACAATACCGCAGTAATTTCACGACAATAAAACCATGTCAGTAACGATAAAGTGATGTTTAAGTTTTTATCAAACTACAGTCGTAGTGTACTATTTATTTTCCTGACAAAAGGAGAACGTGGTTAACCCTTCATAAAAGATTACTATTAAAGGCTTTCACACGCAAATTGCTTAATTATTTATCGTAAAATCAGAGAGAGACAAGGTCATGAAGATTAATCAGCATACTCTCATAGATCTTTTCGCAATACAGCGGCGAGCTTTGTTGCGGTAGCCTTTTAGTAATTAATATCGTGGCTTCACTCCAGAAGACCTCACCCACTCTACTTTTACCCTTTTTGATATATTTAATCCGGAGCCACTCAAGTTCAGCGAAGCATGGATCAAGTATAATGGATTTCATTAATAGCTCACAACACTGTAAATTTCTGGAAAAAAAGCCTTTGTTTTTCAAATTTGCTAAGGAAAATGCTTTAATCCCTTAAGACACTTTATTACCTATAAGAATCTTTTTTTTCCTTCAAATTTCGAGCTCTGACTCTGTCAGTACGTACTCTGATTTTGTACTCAAAATTTGTACTATGCTGGGTGGAATTCACATTTGAATTGCGCGCCACACTTTCCCGCGGCTTGACAGCTACGCCTCAAGTGGACGACGAGCAGAGTTACAAAATTTGCGAGAGCGTATGAACATCGAGCGGTCACCAAGACGTTAGTTGGTGACTTGAGAGGGTGAAGGGAATCCCATCGATCGACAGCACGCGACATATCGATCCACTTCCGTGTTACCACTGAGCCGATTAGGACGTGCGCCTCAGCTGCCAACGACCGACACGCTGTGAGGACTTAGAGGATCTGCTGCAATCTACCGGTGAGACTTAGCTCTCCCATAATTATTAGTCAATGGAAAATTATTTAAAGGCTACCATATTAGTTCATTATAAATTTAGAGATTCGTGTTTTAGTTAAGTATTTACGGGTCAATGGGGGATGTCCATACGTTTCACTGAGAACAAAGGATTTTTCAATAGTTCTGGTCGATCTATGAGTTAATTAGTTTACCCTATAGTTCTACATAGGCAGAGTTAGAAGGTTGCCTTAAGTGACAAAAACTGGGCCGTTCATCTTACCCATTTATTCAATCTCCATTATATTACTTATGAAGATATCGTATCACTCGAGCCATTCAAACTCGTAGAAACGAATGAACTATGATGCAAGGTTGTTCTTATAGAATAGTCACCATCCTCCGCACCAGAAAGGAGTTTCCGACAACTTTTTTCCGGAACCGGTTGTGAAAGACGTATAGGAATACGATGATTTTGTACCACAACGATTTTCCATCGTTCTCACGAGACTACTTTCTGTACATTACACAATTTCGTACCAATTTCATGGCAGGATTTATTTCCTTGCCATGTAGTCCACGAGCTCGCTTCCAAATCTGTCTTTTCCACCTGATTGCATTTGCTCGTCGTCGGCAGATGGTACATGACACTCCAATTGTGGTGACGCATTTTTATTGAAATTGCGTATTCCATGGAGCCATAGGAGGCTGAAGACTTGTAAATGCGTCTTCGTTTCATAGAAATATGAGAGAAATGTCGAATCTGATGTCTCTTACGTACACCGTGTCATAATGTCCTTGATATGGAGTTGTGCAGCTCGAGCAACAAACAGGGTTTCAGTGAAATTGAAGAAATTAGTTTGTTCGGTGAAAGGAAGCAGCAGCTGCAGAGATACCAGATGAGAACGGTACAATCAAACCATTCGAATTGCTGAAGCTTTTTCCTGGCGACTCTGCAGCTTCACCGACAAGTAGTGTCTCTTCCTCTTTGCTATATCACGCTCTCGACGCACACTCGATAAAGAATCCTTTGGGACGAGTCATATTGATTCATCAAGAAAAGATCGTTCTTGTGACTTTGGTTGCCTGTGAACAGACGCCATAGCACTTTTATTTCACTATTTCTTGTTTTTCCTCTCGACGTGTTATCGACAAAAATCCTTTGAACATTCGCAAGTGGTGCAACTGCACTGTGAGCCACCGAGTCGATAGAAGCCGATGGGTGTCGAAGTTCTTGACAATTCCCGAGAGGGAGCATGAAACACATTTTATTTGTCAATCTGACCGGAAAGCGAATGTGTCTGTTACGGGGAGCAGATATCAGTTCTATTTTGTTTCGTTTGTTGTCTCCATCTGCATTTACCGAGGTTCCTATATCACAGTCATCTTGATTGTTTCATGCATGTGATTTCCCGGTGTAAGCACAATTAACAGTAGAGAAGTCCATTTGATATTTCTTATATAATAAGTTCATTTTATGAGACACATAAATATATAATATTCAATATGAAAAAAGTAAAAATTGATGTTAATATGATAATAAGATAAGTCCACTTTAATTTTACAGCACGTACATTGAATTTTCATTTTCTTTCGTGCGTATATTAAATTAAAACTTCTTCGGGGGCTTAGTAAAATTCATTCTACGGATTAAGTATAAATTACCATGCGGTATTAAGTATATATTACTATGCGGAATTTCCCAAGTATTTTTTTTTTTTTTTTTTTAGAGTGTAACTTTTCAAAATGATGAGCTGAAAATTGTACGAGTCGCATGAGTGGAATAGCTTTTCACTGTAAAAAGAGAAATATTATGATCGCACACACACACGCATTTTTTCGGTTGCTATATGTGAAAAAGGTGATTGCGAGATATCACTCATCAAAGGATCTTATCGTGAACAAAGACCCGGATCATAAAAGACAAAAATGCCCGAATATACCTAAATTTGGTGGAACTAGTCCACAGAATTTCGTATTTCACTTGTAGCTATCTTCCTTCCATTCAATATGAGATTCAAATTTTGTATCAAATACGTCGAGCTCACTTTCCATTATGAACAAACAAAGCTGATCACGAGGTTCATCTCTGATACCGCACGCACCATGAATTCAGCGCTCTAATAACCACGAACCAATTGACCGGTGATTAAATTACCCTTTTTGAAACTAATAATGTAGCAAAATAATTTTCGGCCAGGTTGTTCGTGCGTGATATTAAATGTAACTCACTTCCATATGCTCACTCCACTACGTTATTCCGAACCACGTTGGCGCATGGTTATCCTACCGATCGGTCCAAGCAATTCTACCTCCGTTATGCAACATTCACGTGTGACGAATTTAGTTATTCCAATTTTATATACAGTTTAAATCTGCGAAAAAACCACAGAACTTCAAAATTAGATTTTAGAACTGTTCTAAGACAACGAAAGCCCAATAGACCATATACATAACTGATGATCATTACGGCAAACGGTTTCAGGATCGATATTGAATGGAGTATCCTAAAGAAAGATACGTATAATCCTATGGTTCCTTAGGCAGGGCAAGCACGAAGAGCCTTTACCAGCATCGAAATGGAAAAACAAGTTGGCGGTGGTACGAATAATAGGCAGAAATTATATTGCCGGATTATGCAGAGGCGATAAAGAACGCGCGTGAGTGCTCGCGTATAATATATTAGTATATACTATACCAAGCTGCATGGAAAGAATTTTTAAATATTCACGACTGCGGTTATTATATAAAGTAGAAAATTGGAAATATGTATTTTCTAAGTACTCGGTAAGCATACCAACTGTCGATATACACTTTGCACTGTAGTCTGCGAGACGCGGACAAATTATACACATGAAAACACTGCTATTTTACTAGGTTTACATTAACTCTAAGTTGAAGGAAAATATTTCGAAGATAAATGAAACTCGAGTGCTTACACAGCGGGTTTAAATCCTAATAACAGAGTGTTCCTACATTAAATTATTTTTACTCAAAGGTAGACTGTATTATCGCCGTAAGCGTAAATTTTTTAATGTTTCGAGATATTGCATTGCTGACCTGTGGATAATGGCTTATGGGTAATTACATGTTTACTGACTGTCACGATAGTTATTGAGAAGTTAATGACACTATGACCTGTAATTTCGTTCAACCCATTTCATAAAATAGCATACATTATGCACCTGCGCACTATTATAGGACAGTGCATGATGCAGTAATAACTAACGAAGTGCCGTGTATAGTTCAATTTGAAGATCGTGAGTTCAACGCTTATTTTCTATTCAACATTTTTTAATATCTTCCTCATGAAGGATTCTGAGTTTAAATTCATATGAGAACCTGATTTTATATTCAGTATAAGAAAAACCTTGTTTCTTCCGCAGATATATATATATATATATTTTTTTGTAGAATTTTATACTTCTATAATTTTACATTCCGTTTTCAGCCCCTCTCGTTAGATGTGAGGTGGTTATATTAATTACACTAAAATACCTTCTCACATAATTATAATACGTCTGTGGGTCATGAAGTCTTCTTAGCCCCTTATCGCGATAAGTCCTCCGTCTTAGTATCTATCCATATTCGCAACAATACTTGACTATGGTAATATTATGTAAAACTGCGGCTGCTTTCTCTTTTATCTTAATTCTTACGGCGTACCTACCTCGAGCCTAGCAATTTGAGTATTATCTTCCTTTGGCAGGGAGCATGAAATAAAATGTTCAGTTCTTGCGGTAATACGGATGTCGGACGGTTGGGTGGGATTGTCTGGCAAGCTGTGAAACGTAAAGTAGGTTACCACGAATCTAATTTTTATAGCAAAGGCGACAAAGAAAAGTCAGCAGAATGAACGTGGTTGGTGGATATTAAATGAGATCGTCTCAGGATAGATTGACAAGAGGGGATTGTAACGGGGGAAAGACATGTTCTTGTGAGCAATAGCAATTATGTATACGTTGATATCCACGAATTTCGCCTTAATTTACCATTGCATTGCCTCCGGTGTCCAATCAAGAGTAGCTGGTAACACATCGTTTCTACAGGATCCAACTCTACACAGACTAGATTCTACAAGAGTAATTTTATGCAGCAAGATTCTACGCAGCATCCATTCGACACAACGTGAATTAAACGCACCAACCTCGGCATCGCCCTAATATATATCACGTACATTTATGTACGTGGTTAAAAAACATTATTTTCAAATAATCTGTTGCTCTTGAAGTCGTAAATGCGTTGTCACAAGAAAATTTATGAATAGCATCCCGTTAAATGAATCACCCTTTGATATTAATGTATTATAGGGTGCGTGTGTTCGTCCATGCATACTGCGAGGACACAATTCCTAGCATCACTTTGTCCCAATAACGGAGATTAGTATAATAATGAAAAGTGTAGCGAGAAATTATAATTACCTATATCTTTATTGGAGAAAGATTACGTCTGATTTTCAACTTCATTTAAAGCATATTCATGAGGAAATCGAATGGTCGGTTCTGAACGAAGAGGCGTGGACTTTATAACTCACTGATTCAATTATTTAGTACTCGGAGTTGATAAGAGATATTAAGGAGTTTCCAAGAATATTGAGGGGATCTTATAGTCAGCCCAAGACGCATCAGCGGAAAAGCTTCGTTAACAAACTGTTATTCACAAGTAGGGGAAAGTTAAGTGCAGTGTGACACTTTCCTTCACAAAATTTTTTCAATTTTTTAGCATAGTGTTACGAATGCATTTCAATCATGATCGTTAAATCTTTGAGTATACGAAGAAGCTGCAATGAATCGTTGAGGGGGGCGTCGAGAGTCAGCTATTGCATTATATATAAAACCTGAACAGATTCACTTAGATGCATCATCTTACTCTTTATTAGAGCTATTTATAAGATATTAGCTATTTATAACTTTTATAAGAGCCTATTGCAAAAAAGACCTAACAATTCCGAATCATGTTCCTTACACAAATAAACCTAAAATCAATATTTTGAAACTACAGTGGATCTTGATTGTTTTTACAAATAATCTCAAAAATGCTACACGGAAAAATAAGTATTTAAAGCGAGGTTAAGAAGGTCTGTAAATGAAGATTATTGGTCATGAATTATTCTAAGTTTACTAAATATATATTTGCCGTGAACCAACACTGGTTGTGCGGTCGGTGTACGGCTCTGTATAACAACAATATAACCTGTTGAAAACCTGGCTAAAATGAGTTGGCACCGGAATGAATACTTGTTAGCGTCTCGTCGTCGTAAATGTACTTGTCTTAAGACGCTATCGCGTCTCTTGATTAATATATACTGGAGAATAATTAACATCAAGCATAATGTCAAGGGTTAATATTTAAATGCACATAACATGCCTACAGACATGCTACGCGTCAATAACGCCAAATATAAACTGGTGCTTGACATTTCCACCCGACACTAAAATGTGGGCACGTGGTAATAGTAGCACACGACTTTCCTGTGCTGTATTACTAAAAATACTTGATCAACCAAAAACGTAAATACAGTTTGAGGACTATCCGCTCAAATGTCGCGTCGAAGCGAGGTATAAATGTATTACCAAGAAATTCGGGGCGTTGGTAATCTCTCTACTTTTCTCTGCTGATACGTTGCGTTGCAATTTCATAGCTTTTGTTACTCAACAGCATGACATTTCACTTCCAGGTCACATTACTGATTAATATCGCGTGCAATAAGGAACAACCATCCGATCTGATTTTCAACTTAAGTGATATTAACACGTATTCATAGCTTTTAATTCTGCTGAAATAGTCCTACTAAGATTGAAATGGTATAAGTCTTCTCCGAAGTAGCAGCCATTCCTCTGATTATAAACGGTCAACAAACAGTAATGTATCTTGCTGCCATAATGCACGCAAGAAATCCTCGTGGAATAACAGTCGTAAATACGATCGGATACACAGTTTGCGATCGTAACTTTATCGAACAGACTTCCAACAGACAGAAGATAACGAGACGATATGCAAAACCTCTTCCATGTTCTTGGGGAAACCTCATAACTCTGAGCTCACGGATATCACTACCTCCTTATAGAAAAACTCTTGTAGAGTTTGTTATTTCTGATCCACTATGTTACCTACAAAATATGCAGAGTGGGTAGCAGACAATGAATGGGATGGTATCTCATTCTAGAGGACTGTTTCGCAAGGCTGATATATTTTGTGTACGTTATTTGTTATCGATTTGTAGTCCCGACAATAAAATACAAGGCTTTTCGACCACTCTAGTGCTAACTGGAAGCACGTACCATGCTGTAGTCCGGCACGTAACGATAACGGAAAATTGGGATCCACAAGTTCTGACAGTGGCATTCGAGAATTGTCTACGTCTGCGTCCGTGATAATAGACGGCTGCACTGACATTCTCGTACACTTTATTTTCAATAAAATGCACCAGAATGAAAAAAAAAAATTAACAGTAACAGTTCCAGAAGAATTCGGGAAATTTTTGAAAATTGGTTTTGTTTCTGCTTTTCTCTTGAAATATTTCAGTTATCTTCTAAGGAAATTCCGATTTCTGTATTACCAGCTACTTTCCGCACGGGTAGTCTCTGAGAATTTAATTGAAAAAGCCTTAGTCTTATTTAATTTTTACCCTTGAAGAAAAGTGGTACCCTATGCACGCTACGTATTTGTACGAAAAGTGAAACAAAGACTAAGCGGATATAAAAAAAACTTTGTATTCGAGGTATTTTTTGTTTTTCGAGATTTCTATTTCACGATACCCGGACGGACGGACGGACAGGCGGACAGGCGAACAGAAGTGATTTTCATGTTTTTTTTTTTTTCACATCTAGGACACTTAAAATATGTATGTGCATCAAAATCCAAGAGTCGATTTTTTTTTCGTTTGCAATACTTCCTTTTTTTTGCATACTCCGAATTCGACGAAAAAGTGAAAACATCAATTATATACTCATTACCAACGAATGACTACACAGAAGCATTGAAGAGTCGCCGAATTTTCAGGTGGCGCACTGCAGTGCGCGTGTATTCCATAGTATCTAGGAAAAGAGTCGTACGGGCCATGAACGAACAGTCCGAAAAATCGAATGCCTAACTAATAACTATAAAATATGCTTTTTTTCCTATAAATCCTAGCTCTTCCTTATTTAAAGTGTGTTTGGTCGTAAATCTAATTATTACCTTCCAAATCATGAATCCAATACTCGAGAGGTTGACCATGGCTTAACCTTTCAACTGAAGGCATACAACGTCAGACGAAAGGTATTCCCTTCTCTAGAATTATATGTAGGGCATAGCTCGCAACCGGAATCTCTGGTCAGCCGCAGGCAATGGAGGCTAAATTCCAGACGCGTATTTCGTTGCCGTCGTCTGTACCAGCATCGTTCTTGCGTCCCGTTCAGCACTGTCGTCGTCGTTCTGCGGTCCATTCTAGCACCACGTCGTGCACTACCCTACTTCCCTCGCCATTGAATTTGTCCGCAAATAAATAGACATTGTATATAACACTGCCCGCCCTTTTTGCGTCCCGGCTGGCGCTTCGCGCCGTCATTGTGTCCACGGCGCAAAATTATACCATTCAACGCGCACGACGAGAGGAGTGAGATAGAGCAAGGAATAAAGGAAAAATAACAAGGAAGCAAAGCGCAGGGCTAAATTCGACGAGTGCGAACTAGTCCCGACGAAATTGTTCCATTGCATTGCGAGCCAACAGGGTTATCGCGGACTGCTCGTCCGTGATAACCCTGTTGACCCGAGCGCCACAGTGTCATCAGGGCGGTGCATCGAACCATTTTTTCAATCGACAATTATTCTGGCAGTGGTATTCCTAGCTAGAAAAATGTAGTTGGAATGTAATGAAATACATTTTGAAATATTCTATTTATTGTAAATAGTCATATAAAGTAAAAATAAATATGATTTGAAGTATAACACCACTTTTAATTCCAACGTGCAAAATTTTCATCAGTGCTCCTAGGCGGTGAAAATATTTGAAGTAAAGTTGGAATTTTCATGAATGTTTCGGTGTGCACAGTCTAGAGCAGGTTAACCTGGGCGACGTGTGGATGCTCGCAATGTTCCTCAACCGGCTATTTATTTGTCGCTCGCGGTCTGCGCGCGAATTTTCAAGGGTTCACGAGATAGGTGATAGCGCGGTAGCTATGCCGCTTGAGAATGGGTAGATGGGCCATGGGCACCAGCAGAGTCTCCTACTCCGCCTCTTTCAACCCTACCCGCATATCCCATACTCACCGACGCGCCGAACTCATATATTTCACGCTGGTAGGCAGTAACTAACAATTCCTAGTTTGCGGCCCGCCGCTATATTTTCGTCAGTTCATTCCCCAGGGCACTCTGGAACCGCCAATTTATCGTCGGCCCTACGCTTCACCGGTGCTCTTGCGAAAAGCGAGATCGTTGGGTGGAGGCACAAGGTGGGTCGTTCACTTGCTCGCTTACGCGCACCTTTGGGATATCTCCTTGGCCTCCACTCACTCCAAAATTCCCTTAGTTAATATAAAATGTTCGTTTCCGATAATCGACCACGTAACATGTTGCCACCTGTCTGTTCGTTTGATCTACGCTAGTGTAAAATCGTTCACCGTTACTACCTGCAAAATATCAATAACTTTTCCGTAACGTCCTAGCTATTTTTCCTCATATAATTAATATTCATTTAATTTTCATCCTGTTTAATATTCAGTCTCAGTTTCTGCCAATGTTAATCCGTTTCGAAACCTCAGTGCTTCGGTTATTGAACTTATGTATTTCAGCTGACCAAATGTGTCGTGCGTTGTCAGCATCTCGGCCGTCGCGAGATCCCCAAAAACACCACTCAAATACCGATTCACTCTTTCATCATTTTTGCATTCAATTCGATAGTCAGTCTTTAATCAATTTTCAAACAACCAACGTTTCTTAAATACAATATTTCAAGTGCTTGAGCGCCGCGATTAAGTATAAGTTTTTAAAAGTAATCAACTAATAATTGTCATAAACAGTGACCATATAAGAAGTTTCACCCTGTTAAATTGGTATTACAAGCTGTTGAATTCAGATAAGTAAATCCGCTTATTTTACTCGTGGTAATTTGAAATATTGATTTTAATAATTAATCGAACAAGAACTCCCAAAAATATATTGCTTTCCAACGTCTCGTTAGCTCGTGACGTATCACTTTATATCCACATTTTTCCTGCAGTTCTCCACAGGCAGCAAAACTATCCGATATCTTAACAAAATGAAAACCAGGTAGCAGATAATGAAAAATGTAAAAGAAACAAGAATAGCCGGTAGACCGGTACCGCGCAAGAATTAATAGCTGGAATAAAATTCACAGATATCTTTATCCGCGAACGCGAAAAATTTACGGTGTCATTACCGGAGCTTGGTCTCGGAGTCGGGAAAGTAACACGACTACGTTGTGAAATTCAGGGAATCACGTGTTCGCTGGGGATTAAATTATTACACTTTGCGTCCGACTTTGTTCCGATCACTCGTATAATTTTCATCTTGAGATTTAGAGCCTCTCTCAATATATAACGAGTTTTATATTTAAACATAGATTTGCAAATTCGAATAGAGCACAAATTGAATTTGGTCATGACAAGTGCCCCGAACTTAAGTAACTAGGACAGATGTAATTGGACATTAATTTCACAAAATTAATCGTGAAATGCCCATTGAACGGAATGCATACTTTAAACCACTTGAGCCATGCATTTGTTTTTTTGGAATAAATCCATAGGCATAAACGTAAAAATAACGTAACTTACCGTGTGTGGTCTGAACTCAACCGAGCCCGGTTCCCAGTATATATAAAGTGTAAAACACACGATCGAGCAGCCGCAACATGGTTTCAGATGCGGTAGTCCCTGGAGAATCATATGTTCCATTTTACACCTCCTTGAACGCTTTTGCGCAGGGATCGAAACGATGTGAATTACACGACTCGATTTCACGTGAGTTCAGCGGGTATCAGGTACTTTATACTTGTTTCTTATTCTCACGATAATTCCTAAACCCAATTAGGTATTCGCCTTGAATTTAATTTACGGAGGAAAGATGTAGAGAGTGTGAGCTTTATGAACCATGAAATTATCTGGTGTTGCCGACTATAGGCACGAAAACTGCTGTTAAACACACTGCAGCTTGTAAATTGTCGAGCGATACGAAACGATGGAAGGAAAGAGAGATTCAGGCACAAGCATACGATTGCGTGAGACTAGCTCGTGACGTGCCAAGCTATGTGGCGTAGCATGCTGGTTTCTGATACGTGATAATGATAATCACGTTAATACCTCCCCTATCATCCAGACGGTGGTAAGCTCGTACTCGATGCTCTAGCTGAGGGCTGATGAGAAACCCGCTCGTAACGAGACGACGCATATAGCGACTAGCTTATGAGATATCATATATATACATATATACGAGTTTTCCTGTCGGTTAACCCTTATTTATCATTGATCGTTCTGATATTGCTCATAATAAGCCAGTCTCTGCTAATATCTGTAAGTGTTTTTGAAAATTTTTCCGCGAGGGTTTTGTAACACTAAAGTGCTTGTTTACCGAATCCTGTGTGAAATAAAAAATATCTATCCTGAGGAAAGGGAATTATTTCAAATTATTTATTCGGTTAGAAGGAGAATAGTCTTTAGAATATGAAAATATTGGTTTGACTGACTCGTCCCCCTTGGCAAAATCAAAAGTATAAGCCAAGTCGGTTGCAGTTGTCTGTTGCTGTTATGTCATTTTAGGATGAGGATGGTGAATAATTAAATTTTTCATTTCGTCAGGTCGAATATCTGATAACTTTCACAAACAGGCTTTTGGAGTGGTAATGTGGCTTATTCCGAGAAATATTTAAGAAGAACTGGAATTGACGTTAAACTGGGAGAGAATGCATCATGTGTAACATAGACAAATCGGTTGTTTATCATGACTCTGTTCCCCACTACAAATTTTTGATCAGTCAATTCATATACCCTGATGGAATCACAGAGAAAAGGCAGAATACACCGACAAATGTCGCATGCGAAACAGTACGTTAGTTTGCGTGATTGACCGCAGTGTAATGGTACCAAAACCAGCACTGGGGACCGCAGCAATCACCTAGCAAGCAAACTAGTAGCGTGCGGGGAGCGTCTCGCAGCCACAAGGAAACTTGTCTTGCCTGCTTGGTTGGCCACTTATAGTACAATCGTGGAATTGCGAGTGGTAGACTAGAATTGCTAACAAAAGTCGGCTTGTGAGTATTAGCTAACAACCGTCTGTATCACGCCTTCCAGGTTTGCACTGGCGAGTCTTACCTAGCTGGGTATTTGAATGATTCAAATCACATCCTGGAATCGTAGACCAAAATAGAGATGCGAGAGGAAGAAAGAAATTGAGTCATTTTATGCTAATTGGCGGCAGTTCATTTCGCTGTTTCTCAATGTCGCTTCCGCTCTAGCACAAACTGCGGAAACAACCTGCAGAAGCTAAAGTAAAAGGTTGAACTCGCACACGATGTTACAGAAACGAACAGTGAGATATTTGCCAGGCTCTAAATACCTGGAATAAATTTTCTTCGTCGTTTCCACTGTAACTTGTTTGCATACTAACCCAGGTATATGAGTTCAGTCTTACACCAATTGTTCCTCTTTCCCTCAGGTTGCCGCAATTGCTCTAGTGTTTTCCTTCATTCATCTTTCTCAAAAGCAAACTACCTATTGGCCTAGTGATTCATCATTCATCGACAATGGTGTTTTGAGGTGTAACCTCATATTTACTATCCATAGCAGAAATAATATTATATTATATTACGATACGAGTGCGATAAAACTTTTTCTGGCGCGGGTGAGTTTTCAGCACGAGTGTGCGAGTGTTGCAATCAAACGAGTTGAGAAAAAGTTTCTCACACGAGTTTCGTATACATTTTTATTTCACGAGTTCGAGAAGAACGATTTCACGCACGCGAAGCGGAGCGTGTGAGAAAGTAGGCACTTCTCGCACGGAGTTCCATAACAGTATATTATAATACTAGCAAGATAAAACTTTTTCTCGGTCGTCGGCGTAATGCCTGCACACGAGAACAAATACGAGGAAAAAAAAGAAAATAGCAATTAACATAGAGTATTGTTCGATCACAGCAGCTACATCTGTGTTATAGCTCCTGCAACGCTTTCACGGTGAACGAATCGAAGTGGTCCAGCATATGACGTCCTGCAGGGTGCACGGATAATGTGCTATAGCGATGTCGTCCAACTTTTTTTTTCTCTCTTCCAACTTGCTCCACCTATATAGCGCATGCTTCCGGCTCAACTCGTTCTCGTAAAAAGCTTACTTCGTTGCCGCACGCTGCCGCGCGGGTTATTGGCAGCCGTGCACTTACGTCGATACACTACCAACTGTATAGGGTCCACATGTATAGATGGTCTGCCTCTCACGACCTCCGCTTCTAATACCCACTCACTTTTCTTCCACCTGCCCACTTCTACTCAGCTCCGTTAGTTACTCCAAAGTTTTATCTTCTTTTTTTTGAATCCCTGTACCATTTATATTTGTTTTTTTTTTAAATTCATTTATTTTTATATCGTGCTTTTTATTTTATCTCAAATTGTTCATTTAGTTATATTAAAAGGTCTGATATATTGTTCTGTCTGCGGGCTTATCATTTTCGCCACCAGTCCATCACGAGTCTTTTACTCTTGGCACTATAAACGTACGACCCCAAGGGATTCCCATCGTGAAAGTACTTTTTTTTTGCGGTTACAGCTGTCGTGTTTTATGGCTTAAGCGGATCCGTAATATTCTCGAGAATGAAACCTGTACCACCGTGAGGAGATTTTTATAGGGATGTGCATGAGCGCACTCGAGCGGACGAATGAGTGCTCATTCGTTTTGAACCAAATATCTGACGTGAGCGCTCGAGCCGCTCAATCGGTCCAAGCCGCTTGTTTAATTCGAGCTTTCAAAGCGCTCATCGGTTCGAGCCGCTCATTTGACGCGAACGATCGAGCCGCTCATTCGGCTTGAACCGCCGTTCTCGTAACCAAATACTAAAACCCTTTGCATCATAGTAGGACAAATATTTACGGCCCTCTTCACTGAGGTTTTAATTCTTCAAACTATTTTTTTTTAATTGATGAATATCGAGTATTTTTTTTCTTGCCACATAAAATATCGATAAATCAAAAATAATACGATCGGTAAATTCATGAAAGAAAAGGACCTTGCAAATTGGAAATTGGAAAAAAAATGGAAAATTAATTACGAAAACATAGTTTCCCTCACGGGAATTGAAAAAAAAAACATCTGTAGCATGTATTGGTAAGTTCTTGTTGTTTAACTTCACTTTTAATTAAGAAATTTAGATTTTGTTAACTTGACGGTGAAAAATATAAGCGGAAGAAATCACGGTGAGATTGCAAAATCAATTAATTAATTCGAGAGTAACAAGAAATATTAGACCGGAGTACTTAGCAGATATATATATGTATATCACCACTTAATCGCAATCAACGTTTGCCTTCCAGTATTATGCAATGAGGTATTATCATAACAAATATTGGTGCAAGAGTTGCGAAGAGCGGGTAAAAACGTCATAGTACATGAAAGAGGGCAATTAATTGCGAACGATAATTATCTCTGTGCTCTGTGAATGTGAACCAGCATACCGCCCACTCGTGCCCGTTCGGAAGCGTATGAAACTCGTCCTAATGAGTTATTGGATTTTTCGCTATAACTCGTACCACTAGCTGTAGAGAGTTCTAGTTCCCTGGTCTAATTCTCGTTTTCCGGTAATTACGGGTGCCTCAACCGACCGGAGGACACACCTAACCTCCACGGACTCCGGAAACAGTTAGCTAAAGGCTATAGAGTTTGCTATCCAATGCTTCTTTATTTACTTGCACCTCTAGAGGAAACATCAAGCATAAGTAACTCACTGGTAGAACAGTTCTTATACAAATTTGTTCGAAATACTCTTCTAGCTGAATTGATTATGACTAGTTTTTGCATAGCTGTAATATGATATGATTATGATAAATTTAATGTTCGGTTAGCCGTGTGATAAAGTATCGACAGTTTCTCTGAAACTGCAGCTTAAGATAGATATCATGTATGAAGTGGAAACTCTCGCATCCAAAGGTAAATTAAAAAGGGGGAAAAATCCTCGCAATTTGAGACAATGTCAATGACAAAAATCGAGGAAAAACTTGGTGGATTGTTTTAGTGGAAATTTCCTGTTCCCGTTCATGTAACAGCTCCTTGCGCTATGTAGTAATCTTCTATGAAATATTTTAAACAATAAAGATGGAACGATCAGCATTTGGTCGAGATTTTAATAGCACCTATATAATCTAAAATTCTCAAGTAGAGCATATAATGTGACCAACGCAGGTGGTCGAGGCATAATTACATATTATTGGAATCACGCGATCTACGAACATTATTATTTAATGACATCGGAAAATCAAAGAAGATTGACATCATCCTGAGCACCCTGAATTTTCATGTCTACTCGGTTTCCATCATACTCACGTTCACTAAAACGTGTCACTTTTGAAACTCGTTCCCGGACTCCATACGATGCAACCTCTTGAAGCCCGCGTCGCACGATTCAACCTGCTCGAAACGTAATCAAAAACTTTTCGAGCAGTATGGCCGCACTTCCGGCTAATATCCGAACGAGCAATGGTGCAGATATAGTTCTGCGGTGTGACAATTTCCAATCAGAACGCGGAAATAGCACAGCGCTATAATATTTTGCGGGGACCGAGCGGTACCATGGCAGAGCATATCCAGTGGCGTATATATAGCGTGGATAACATTGCATAGTACCGCAGAGGGTGGCGCAGCGGCTCGGGACCGCGGCGGTCGTGTCGGCCGTTATCGCAGAGCCGTCTCAGACGGATATGAGATTCCTGGGGCTGCGCCCGCAAAATGGCATCCTCTCACTAAATTATTCTCCTTCACGGATATTGTAATCTTAATCGTATGTCTACGTTCGCGCACAACTGGGCTTATGGCATACCCGTTGAGATGACGGTGCATGCGGTGCAAATACTATGTAGGATTCACTGCGGCCTTACTTATACCAAGCTGTCATGAAGATCTCCGGGTTATGCCATTTCCCTATATCATCAGCCCTACTACAGTTCTTACGCAACGGGTGCGTCGAGAAAAATCATTAGTTACCGGGCAAATTATTAACTCCAGAAACCGTATATTTGCTGACCCAGTAAAAAATAAATTACTCAAGCGAAAAAATAACGTATTGCTGTCGGTATTTCAGCTGGCCCAGATGCCGTATCCGCTATCAATTTTTCGCTTCACAAAATTGACATTCCATCAGAATGGGGAGATGAAGGTCATATTCACCTCAGCGTTTGTCCTCTCAATCCTAGTTCTCTTCCGAAAAGTTTATGAACTCAATTCTTGAAATGCCATTCATACCAAACCCATAGTAAAAACGAGAACTCTCCGTGAGAGTACTTTATTCATAATTCTACTTGTTCTTACTATAGATTTATATATTGTCAAA
Organism: Tromatobia lineatoria; assembly: GCA_949699805.1. NCBI lineage: Eukaryota > Metazoa > Arthropoda > Insecta > Hymenoptera > Ichneumonidae > Tromatobia > Tromatobia lineatoria. The sequence continues at coordinate 7,962,144 of OX453053.1, read as the reverse complement.
ATATTATTATGTTTCTATGGACATGTAAATCAATATGGATCTGTAGTTTGGTATTGACGCGGGCAGCAAGATTTCATTTCAACCACCGCTCCACTTGATGACCTATATGTATTTAAGATAATTTATGTCGCGATGCTACGTTATCCGTATAAGACTTCGAGTCAGGAGACAGGAAGAGGGAACGAATGAAAAGTTTGGAGGGAATAGTTTGAGAGGTACTCTCAGCGGGTCGGTCCTACGTGGTACAGTTGGCGCTTAACGCTCGACAAATTTTTGAAGCTCTACCAATGGGAAGCTGGACGGGTAAAAGTGAAGGAACCAAGAAGAAAATAAGTAGGGAATGAGCAACTTTGACGGGCTAACTGGCTTTGGCACTGAGGGATATAGTACACTGGTCCCTGGTATATAGTGTAGTCTGGTAGCTCCAGCAGTGTTAGTATGAGGACAACGTGAGGCTGACGAGAATTTAAGGGGAAGCAAATACCAAAGGGTTAACGCGACAGCGGAAGGTAGGAATAATTAAACTCACTAACGTTTGAACATTACAGCGGATGATGACGTCATCAAAACCCTGCCCCCCGATGTTCACCCTCCGTCACCCTCCTCATGTCCGCAACGGACCGTTGCCACTTCTACGCTGGTATAGCTGCTCCTGTTACTACTACTGAGTCTCCGGGTCGTTGACGATATTGCCATCATTACTTGCTGCCTCTCTCTCGACTTCCTGCCATCGACCTTTTCGCCTCCGGTCCCCCTCATCATTCTCGCCTATCCTCGAATTAAAAACCTTTTGGTCGCTCATAAACTTGCCAAATAGTACATTACCGCCGTTATACGTCCCCAGCAAAAACTGCTTTTCATATTCCCGATGACAGAACAACTCGATAGGCATCTACAGAATGTTTAACTCTGGGCTGTCCTCTGATAATATTCTTGCAATATGTCCTATTCTGGATGTAGAATTTTCAATTTATTCTGTCGACAAATGACATTTTTTCATAAATGGCGATACTAGCTTACAAGCGAGGGGTTGAATGAATAGTGAACACTCAGTCCGAGCGACCACTTTTTAAAACATCCGCTGAACTTATTTTATTTCTCAGTGTCGTTAGAACCTTGTTAAGTTCTGCTTTGCAGGAGCTTACAAATTAATTTTTGTTCTGCTTATAGTTTCCATTTTGACATACCATCAACGGATGTGTGTGTAATAGGGTGACTACAAATTCACCCCGCGCATACGCAAGAGGTGACGATCATTAACGACGAGTCATTTCTTAATAACGGCAGACGCTTGCGCGTGTGGAATTTCATTAGAGCTTTCACACTCGCGACAAGCATCCCAACACCGATAACACACGCATATTTCTGAAGGTATAAGTGGTGTACCACGCTCTCAATAAACGTTTCAACTGCTGTAGAATCAACTCAGTATCTGTAATATCCCTATACTTAACCGGGGAAAGGTCTATTTGGTAGTAAAACATTCATTTTGCGGGGCTTCATAATACTAAATCAAGAGATGTGGTAAAAGACAAGTACATTTACCCTATCTACCATCGGGGCCGACGAGACGTTCCAAGAGTCTCATACCATAGTTAACGCAATCCACTGATTTATCCAGCAGTTTCATAAATATTAATATATTAACACATTTTTATTATCTGAAGCATGTTTTGGTCTGTAATGAGATGCATCACCGCTAAGTTTTTTGTTTGAGTATAAGCTAAGCACGTGTATTTACATTCTGAATCGGCTGGAACACATCAAATATCCAGCCCTCAGTTGACTTTAAATAGACGCCCGCGAGAAACAGGCACAGGGTATTGTCTGCGAAAAATTCTACGCACTTTTGTTTCCTCATAGAGGAAGCTTTGTTTTCGTGAAAATTTTTTTTTTTCGAGATTTGTATGTTAACATACTCAGAATCACCTAAAACGTCGAGGAAGGTGGTCTAGTAAACGTGCGTGTGCGTAAATTGCTTTTCCAAAATCTCGTTATTCATGTCAGTGATCTGAGAACGTCGAGACCCATCCTACAATGGCTGTCACATTGGTCGATTGTGATGCCCATTGGAACACATTCATAGCATTTTCCTCTATCCCGACAATTTGATCTCTTGTCGTATTTTAGTCTATGTACTGAGTTCCAAAAAAAATTTACAGGCAATGTCCCTCCTCTTGATCGGGATGAGTTTCGGTAGTTGACTCGCGCTGTAAAAATACGCCCAGTCTACCATTTCGAACATCGGGCCTGTGATATCCCTGCCGAGCAGAAGAGTTGGCTGGTGGGCTCGAAGATCGTGTGCGACAGGCAATTTCGCTGCTCTTTGTTGAAGCGTTCACCTTTCGCCGATAGCGAATTCCAATTCGAATTTAAATGGTTCGCTTCGTTAAGCCAGTGAGGCAGGGACAAGGGCAAGAGTGCGGGGAAGGAGTGAATCGAGGGTGAAGAGGTTTCGCGGAACCGAAACTGTCCGAGGGCCAACGTTGAACGTAACCGAGAATGATTTCGCCGCGATTCCTCCACTCGGACCAGCCCGAATCCCGTCCCAATCGATCGAAATGAGACTTTCTACCGTTTATTGTGTAGTACACTAGTATGGCAATCGACGTTTGAAAATTCGAGAGCTCGTCAGCCCACACACTCGCTTGTGTACAGTAGCGGTACGACGTCAGGTACGATATATGGAATAGGGTAGGTACTCCACCTGAAAAGGTCGGTGATCGACAGTAACGACACCCAATTTGCTGCCGGGTCTACCAGTACTGAATCTTTATATACGTTATGCCTGTGCTGAAACCAATACTGTGATGGAATAGTTAAGTCAACAGATTTGAATGTTTTTAGCTTAAATTTACTAGCAGTGTACTTTGGTTTTGTTTTGTTATATTCTTATGTTTATCATGACTATATTTTTTTTGTTTCTGATCTACCTCTACAATCTCATTTTTGTATATATCGGTAGCTTAGATTGCAGCAGAAAATTCGTTGTCCTCCGATCATTTATGTAACGTCTAAAAACTACTTTCCACTGAACTTATTATGAAACTTGATCTCACTCCACATCAGGGAGAGCTATATTATTATCCGGGTTGTTTACCCCGAGGAATGTCGACACGGTAGGTTTGTACCTCTTGAAGGTGGTGTGAAGACTTAATTAGCCACTTCCTTAAAACTTTCGTTAAGTGAGTTCGTGGTCGGTGAAAAGTTGAACAAGAAAGAAGAGGTCGACGGAAAATAAGAGGAGAGTCAACAGTGCGCAGTGTGATGGTCGGCCAACCACACCAAAACCGCGGCGACTTTATTCAAGCCGTGACTAATACAGTGCTGCTCACCTTTATGATACTTGCAACGTATGCAATACTATATACTTATCCACTCAACCAAATATGAAGATCAGGATACATACAATATTACAGAATTGAATATGTAACAGACCAATGACTTGACTAGTGGGAAATGTCACAGATCGGCAGTCTTGATCAGATTTGGAAATCGTGCAGACGTTCACAGTCAATTGAGATAATTAGATAATTAGACTTGTATTTTATACAACGCTTTCACATGTCATGATATGTATAGTCTTTCACAATTTTGACGCTCTAAAGTTTCCTGTGACTTTTCATCGCGCTCACCATCGAAGAAAAAAAAAATTCAAACACGAGAATCTAAAAGGCGCAGAGTCAGAGCTCGCAACGGTATCGTACCCAATCGTCTTCGATCGCATATATTTACGTTATTTTTCCACCGGAATTCCCGATGACGTTCTGCAAAGCAGCTGGGGAATCTTCGGTAGGTTGAAACACTAGCTGGAATCGTGAATTTATACGAACCGAGTAGAGAGTGCCGCTGTGGTGCCGGTGGAGAAGCTTTCTTCAACCGCGAAGTCGGTGGGCGGCGTCAGCTACCGTTACCGCGTACCCGACCACCGACCTACTTTCGAAACATAAGCTGGAACACCCGTTTCTACCAATGCTAGCGCTAGCGCCGGTGCTCACCTCATTTGCTTCTGCTTCTTGGGCACCCAGGAGCATGACCGTAATTCCCGAAAGCGTGACGAATTCGAGAGCACCAACGTTACCTCCATAGGCAATTCGGCGAAAGATGGAAGAATACGCAAAAAAATTACTCAGCATAAAATTTACCAGCCAGAACCATCAAAAACCGCGACAACATTTCACAATCTCAGTATTGTAGTCTCACATCTATAGATAGCTACGGAAGTTCCTGATGTCACAGACCCTCATCGAATTTGTACAAAGAATTATTTGCGAAAGTTTGGACAGGATAACTGACGACCATATCAGCATCCTTCTAGAAGTTGAAACTGCGGTCGATGAAGGAATTCAATAAGGATCATGTATCTCAAGTAGCTGGAATACGGTCGTTACGCCATTATAGAAGTGTTGTGCACCCACAGAACTGTCTAAAGCCTGCGCGAGCTTCTCAAGCACCGATGTAATCGTGTCAAGCGACTAGGGTAAGTGTACAAGCAGGCACAAGTACATGTACGCTTTGCGATCGGCTGAGCAAAACTTGTTCAGGTGAAAGGGTGAGGTATTTCCTCGGGCGATATTTCCAGTAGCGATTGATAGAGCGTCCTATCAGTGTAGTGTATTTCATTGTCTAGAACCAACAACACCCCTTGCGGCGCCCAGGATTGGGGTGCCGTCACTACTGTCTACCAGATACTTTGTTGAGCAGGGCGTAATCCCAAATATCGAAAGACGAAATTGATTGGACGTCCCACACAGCTAAGCGAATTTTTCCGTGTGCGACTCTCTTTCTCAGGCATCGTCACTCGTGAAGTCAGAATCATCACAATAATAATTCGGATAGGAGTAGAAATAGCGAATGATCAAAGGGTCCCTTAAGGAGGACGAGTCTGTCAAAAACTGTTGTTTGAATATATCATTCTTGATTACTTTTGATAATTTTAAAAACCGGTTTTTCTTAAGGATCAATCGTTAATAGATCCATGTCTAAGGTGCCAACATCGTCTATGGATCTGTTTTAGGGAATTTAAGATAAATCACTCTCTTAAAAGATGCGAAGTGTAATTACAAAAAAAATATGACTTAACAAAGGCCAAACCTTCGAACAGTGTTCTTTGGATCATGCACAGAGTGTAAAACTCATGAGTCCAGTTTTCAGGTAACCAATTGATACAACCGGTTAAACAAGTTACGGAAAAAATCCTCCGAGTTAATCCCGAAGGGATCAAATTATTTAAAAGTTTTGTTTTGAAGACGGCTAGGGTAGTCATCATATTTAAAAAATAACATTTTTGTTACTGATCGATCTCCCTTGAGTTTTGTATCGATGATCCAAAAAACACGAAGCATTATATAGGAATCCCTTACGACCAAACTCGGGTAAACGTCCTTAGGAGTTTCACGCGAATAGGTGGCTGCACTCATGGCATCCCGAGACATGTCTCAGCATTATGACCCTGCAATCGGAGTGAAACTCGTTCAAGAAACGAGTTGGCATGCCGGAGTAACGTGAGCAGCTACTCCAGGCGACAGCTGCAAACGCGGAGATCCTCACAATCATATGATAGAGCCGCAGGGGCAACGAACCGCTTTTCTTCGGTTGCAGTCATGCTACGGATCTCTCACTCTCTTCGGCAATCGAGTTCTCTGGTGTGTACCTATGTTCCTGAGGCATCTGGCCCACCTTCTACAAGTTCTACATCTGAAGGGATGCTTCCCGTGGATTATCCTTCTGAGTTTCGACTCGATCGATCGACAAGCTAGCCGACCGTACACATAACCCATGCTCCAGTCTTCCTTCTCCTTGAACTGTCTAGCCGTGTCTTCTGCGTTCTCTTAAGCTCTTCGGGGTCTCGACCCCTAGACTCAGTTTGTTCCTTTTCTGCTTCCAGACGTCCTTAAGTCGACTCAGCCAGGGAAATGCTGTCATCCGTGCGTACAGGCACATACGCGAAAACGGTAATCGACGTTCACTCCAACTTCTCAGCCCCCTGCACCCAGAAAGTTCGGAACTTGACGGTCTGGTATGCACAGACCTAGACAATGGAGAAGTAGAGAAACCAGCAGGAGCTTGTATGAACTGGGAGGAAGAAACTAAGACGAGGTACACTAACACAAAGGGCAGTGGAAATGGACTGCAGTGGCATGCAAAGAGCAACTCCGTTGTCGCATCAAACTAGACCCGTGCTCTTTGGCTGCTGGCGAGAGTTATACGTCGTTTTCCAGCGATAAGAATCACTCGGATCTTCTGGACCCCGGCTCTTCTCCCTGAGATTCTAGGTGTAGTACAACTATGCAGTGGTTCTCCCTCAGATAAGTTGAAAGGTAATCAAAGGCACTCAAGGGCAATAACTTGTCTGTTACATTAAGATGTATATACGTAAGGTAAACGGCCCAATTACTGACATCCTGAGAACTACGATCTTAGGTTTCTATTATTTACGAACCTTGCTATATTATAAGAAGATTTTGCCGCCGCCGCTGTGTCAAGAATCGAGGGGCAGAGGGACGGTTTCCTGAGGGGGGTCAACTTCGCTAAGCTGTACTGTGAAGCCGAACAAGACAGCTCACTGAAGCTGAGCCTGTATTGGCTAACTATGCTATTCTAGTTATCACTGAAATACCGTATATTCTTTAAAACTAGAATGAATATGAAACGAGAACATGTTAGAAAAAGACACGTGTACTTAATATTCTATTGTCAAGGTAGCATAAAGTATAAGAAGTGTTTTGTACTTTAATACTTTTTCCCTTAAAGCGGGAAACTTATAAGAGATTGAAAGTAAAAAAGCTACCCGTACCTCGGATCTTGATAACGCTTAGCTCACAAAGCTCCTCGGTGCTCGCATCAAACTTTTGGCGACCGATGCAGGAACGCAAATAACTTGTTCTTAGTCTGTTCTCTTGGTAGTGCAGGAGATCTCGTATGCAGTGAATGCACGCGACAAACACTAAAGTCAGGAAACTATGCGATGGCTTCGTGACAGCCTCTGAAGTTACAGGCGAGTGAATGGGAAGGAACATATAATCTTTGCTCGTTCTAGTGGCTTCAGTGTGCACGCGCACAGTTAATGGTGTGGGTAACGACTACTATCTTCTGAGTTGGTGTGTTCCCGAATTCTGTTGTCTATGTTGTCCTGGTCACCATGCACACCGTAGTTGCACGCTGCGATGAATTTGACTTGACCTTAGCTATGACGTAACTTAGCAATATGCACGAGGAAAAATAATTGGTTGCTCTAACCAACGTGCACGGCTGAATATGTTTCAAGCGTCTGAGTTCGCTAGGTCAAACTATTTTTTTGGCTGTGGAGTGATGGACTTTGAACAGAATATTTTTCTCTACGCGGACAGCTTATTTTCTCAACCAATTTAATCGGCTGGAGCATATCCAAGCCATTTTTTTCCGTGAGAACATTAAAATGAAATACTGTTTATCCTGGAAATCTATAAATATGACCATTTGAAGAATAACTTAATCTGCATCATATTTCGAAGCGCTCGTTTAGGAATGTCCCATGTGAGAGGGTGAGAAAGCAAAAAGGCACGTAACAAAAGCAGTAACTGGGAGCGAGACGACGAGGTCGTTTCGAAATTGCACCACTCGGGGTGCATCGAGGTCATTGCGTTTGTATTATAGAAGGAACAATGCGCTAGCAGCGCATAGTGCATGATGTATTAAACATCTGGAGAGACATAGAGGGAAGGAGTGCCTCTGGTTGGTGTGCATGAGTACAGAGCAGAAGGGCTGCTGCTTTGTGATTGCTGGAGAGAACCCAGCCGTTGTCTTCTTACTGAACACGTATCGTGAAAGTCCAACGTTCCGAGCAATTCATTATGTGTGCTCCCAAGTCATTTAGTGCTGATTCAGTCATATTTTATGGAAGTCCGAAGGAGTGAGGGACAGGTTAATCTAGTAGGGTTAAATGGTATTATGGTTATTCGGTTTTTTAAAAAGAATTACTATTTCACCTCGTACAGTAAACAAAATTTGAAGAAAAGTAATCTTCATTCTGTATATTGCAATTAGCTTGTACATTCGTTGAGCAAATCTAAATGAAGTCGGCTTGTCCATGTTCATCGTGCCAAATGGCGACACAGATATGCACCCGTACACAATTCTCGAGGTTCAATATAAAAATAAATAGTAACAAAGATCAAAAAAAGAAATTCTTTGTATCCCGCGAGAGAGTCCAAGCGTCGCACGTTCGTTCAACGGTCGTCGGTATATTTCCGCTCTAAATGGCACCGAAGGGAACAAGCGAACGGCCGGAATGTTCGGTCGGGAAGGTCAGCCGCTGTGAAGCGCGCTAATTGTCATTGACACAACGACATCGACGACAACGAGAATGAGAAGAAGACTGTACCGCCATTTACTGTCACTGTGCACTCTCTGATTCTCGGTAACGTCTGCAAGAAATAATAGAAAAATGAAGGCACCGTTGAAGATAAACGAGAAAAAAGAGTAAATGAGCAAACATATACACCGAACTCTATAATATCGATACCGCTTCCTGACTTCATGTTATTTTAACCTTTCTTTCGTTTTTGTGTTGGCTTGACGATTGGAAAAGAGATGAATAAAATTGCACTACCTATTCCTGAGTTACAATAACAGAAGCACAGCGATAAAATGCATTGACACTATGCTGCAAATGTAAACGATTTAAAGAGTTGACAAGATTTTGTACCTTTCCTCTCATGGAGGTCACTTCGAATTTTTCGGATTTTTTATTGAGTATCCTACAGGTTCCATGAAGTTTCGAATTATTGCAATTTTAGGAACATAATTTCAATAATATATAATAAATGGATCCCAAGTTCGCAATAATTCAAAACCTTCGAGGAATCTGTAGGGTACTCGTGAAAAAGTCTGAGAAAATTTGAGCTACCTCTACTGAGGGTATACATAACATCTAAAAAGTTACAGCTAAATCGGAGAGGGAAGTTACAAATTCTTGTCACTAATTGGTCAAATGTTCCTTCTATAAATTTAACTCAGTCACATCAACATTCGGTATGAATCTGATATGACGATGTCATGTCTTCTGATTCAGAAGGATTCTTCAAGAGATTCGAACTCGTGTGTCAGATAGTGTGCAAGCCCACGCAGCTAGAAATTTATAACTTCAAGGTCTCGCCATAATGTTTTTTTTTTTTTTTTCACCCTCTACGAGTCGCTGTGCTCATCCACCGGAATAACGCAGGAGAAAGTTGGTCCTCCATAGTAAGAACGACTTCGTGCAACATTACGACCTAGAAACTCTCAGGCCAAAGGGTTTGCGGCTGCCTCTAGTGACGATGGTGAACTGGGACAAAGATTTTCCACCACGTAAATATGCAGGAAGAGGCTCTGGTGTAGTTTTACGGTGTTAGTGCTGTACGCGCTGTGGGAACCAACCGGTGCTGTGTAACTCATTGCGACAACCTTAGCACCTCCACTTTTCATTCCCAGTCTCCCTTTCCAAGCATTATGACGCTGCCCAACCATGCAACCCAATATACTACTGTTGTTATCGGAGTGACATTATTTGCTGAACTTTCGTATATTATTCCTTAAACAAAATAAACGTACTATCAATGTAGATCATTACCTCCTATAAAGAGTCATTATGCCCCGTAAACAGTATCATTTGATATGCGCATTGCTTGGTTCAATTGTTGTCTACCTGTTGGTAAGGCAGGAAAATCACTATTTTACCGACCATACCTTGTGACCAATCTATTGTTATCCATTGTCGGTTATTTGGAAAACCACCGCAGAAATTTCGAGTTTTCTTAGTGTAGCAGTTCACTGACCTCACATTGATGTCTGCATGAAATAATCTGTATGTCATCTAAACCTAAATAAGCATTACAAATTTTCAATCATATACATAGAGCGTACTTATAGCATATGTACACATGGAGCGGTATTTATAGTTTCAAGTATTTAAACAGGTTCGAGCTTGAGTTCCAATTCAATCTTTACGGAAGTTCGAAACCGTGTCGCAACTTAATCCTTAACTAAAATAGCATCTTAAGTTCTCATTTCAACTACTTGTTACTCGTTACTTGTTACTTTATCTCGCTGTCACATTGCTTTAAATCAATGCTAACCTTGTTTCCAATTGTGTAATGTAGTTGTGAACCTCCATTGATTGAAAAAACGTTTTCAACAACTGAACACTGATTCGACTGATCTTAAGCGCAGTAGCTACCTTAAGCTATCTGCATAAATTGCACTAGAGGTCAGATATTAAATTATTTGTTCGAATAATTCACGACGATAATTTCACTGGAAATAAATTTTGTGATAAGCCCAGTGGTTACTATTGTCTGTTTTTGAAAATAGTTGATGAACGATCTTCCAAGTGCGAGAGCAATATAATAATTCTATTGAAAGTAGCATAAGGCGTGCATCCGGCTTAACCCGCTTGGACAGCACCCCAACAGGCACCAAAAGTGATAAAGCTTGACGAGTTCGATGCAACCTTTATTGTAGTCAAGCTCATAGGATATTAAACAACAACGCAATCTATCCGATCGAATATCCAACGAGCGTGCCTGGCGATTCAATGGAGCCTACATGCGCGTAGGGCCGAGCGCACGTGCGATCAAAAGCGATGCGCGCGCGAGTGCATGCACAGGATCTCTGTGCAGGATAACGGCATTAATTGAATCGCTATCGGACGTGCCGTGGTCCTGCGTTATTCTATTACCGAAGCAGCCATTGTCTTCCGTGGTTTATAGTCTGACTACCACCCCCACTCTGCCGAGCCGATCCATGTCGTTTTCCTCTTACCCACCACATCGCCACTTCCACCACTCACGACTATAACCATGCAAACGCTGCACATATACCCAAACTCACCGCTCATTGCCTACGAATCGAAAACTCCATCGCCTCAGCGGCTTGCTATTCGATTGCGAAATATCTACACGTGGTGAGCTAGTTGAATTTTCGCCGGTGGCACTGCATCGGGCAGGCACGATTTTGCGGCCGATCGATCGATCGTAGGTTCACACGTCCAACTGGCCAACGTTGACACCTCATCGCAAAAGGGACCAGGTCAACGAACCGCATTTGGAATTTAATAAACGGTGATGTTCACCTATGCAATGTTTCGGTATAATCAAAACCACTCATCATACATTTATCCTGCTTTTTTTCCTCCTGAAGAGGCAGTGATACACCGCCAGAAATTTTATCACTCAATACTCTATAAGGGATATTCAAACATCACTCATCATTCAAGTTATCTAGTCCAGCGCTGTTGCATCAACAATCTTCTCCCTGAACGCTTTGCTAGTGAGACAGTTTACTTCAAGTTAGTGCATGTATTGAAATCACAAATTGAGACTGTTAGTCTTCCAAGTGCCTCGATGCTCCAACTAAGCGATAGAGGAATGGGATTGGACGGCAAGTTCGTTACGTGTTATACCCCTAAGATAGGTTGTTTACATACTGTGGGATAAATCGATGCTATTTAGTAGTAAGGGGGGCACGGATCAAACATGAGTTAGTAGAGCGAAACCGCAGAGTTAACGAATGTGGACCAACAGCTTGATTCCATGCGTGTGCGGCGACGTAGGTAACCACTCAACCTTTGACCTGTCAGGCATTACTATTGGCATACCGTGCCCCTCCATATATACATACATTGCGTCCCTCGTGACGGTGCACTTATACATAGACAAAGGCAACACACGGAACGCACTACTATAGTCCTATCAATGCTATGACCACGAATAGACTACCGGACATATATAGGGAGGCAGGATTATATCCCAGGGTACCTTACCACCGACGCGACAGGTAGCGTCCTAATTGCGCTGCAATTTGCAATTGCCTCTCCTATTGCCTTGTCGTTACTGGCATTTGTCTTGGGGAACCTCGAAACTGCTCTGACCAACGTTCAGCGACAACAGTAGACAACAGTAGTTGCAGCACCGGTTATATTATAAAAAGGGTTAACTATGCATTATACAAACGTGCCGCATGCATGTTATCTCCTCACCAAGTCGCCAGGAAACAAGCGATAAGGACAACAAGGACCATCAAGAGTAAATTTCTAGAAACGCTATAGCAATTTGTGGCTGCCGCTGGCAAAGGTACGTGGTGATAAAAGATTCAATCATCAAATACGATGTACAACTCTTCCAAAGTGAAGTTCCCGAGTCCGACGCGATATTAAATCTTCTTCAAAGCAACAGCACGGACAATACGTGTTTCAATCACTATTTATGTCAAAGAGCTTCATTCAATTTATTACACCAGCTTCCTACTTTTCCATTTGGTTCGTTGCCATCGTCTACGATGTGTACGCGCACGTAGGTACAATAATGTTAAAGTGCGAGTACTACATTCCGGAATACCTGTCCAGCATGGAAGAATGCGTTGGAGGGTTGATGGAAATGTTGAATTCATTTGAATGCGAAAGGACGGGGATAAGAATCTGTAATACTATTGACGTCAGCGGGCTTAATTTAATTAGGGCTACCTATCCACGCGTTCAGTAATTTGTTGTCAACGCAACCCACGAAACCCACTGAAAAAAATTCAGTTAACTCAACTAAATGCGATTTGTTGATTGGAGATCGAGTCAAGTGAACATGAAATCTGATCAAGCTTTTAGCGTGCTACATATGAAGTTCGGTGACCAGATGCGATCAACGTGTATGAACAATTAACTAGACATTATAACTGTATAATGTAATGAAAGTTGGCCAGCAGTCAGAAACTCTCAATCTCATATTCCAGGGCGACGATCGAGGGTGTAAATCGGCTTCACATTGTGGTAATCGTCAATGCTGTTATAAACTGGTAAGGCGCTACTCTGCGCTCGAGGCTATTTCTCGCTCCGGACGTGGTCATCGAATGGTGACATTTCGTGGTAAGAGCGGTTTCAAGCCGCTAAGAGGATTGCGGGACACCATTAACCTCGGCAATAACCACTCCTCTCCTCGTTGGCCGGCGACGGCGCGGTGTAACAGCAATTCGCGTGGTCGCGACCTGCTCAAGCCTCTAACGCAACCAACTCTGTGCAACGCCCTTTGCCATTCCCACTTTAAACGTAGTATTAATATCGACAGACCATAATCTGTTTATACAGAACTGTCGACGACAAATCCTCCTTTATCACATGCGCGCTCGCTTTCGCCTGTTGTATTATATCAATATTTTACTCAATTCGCTCACTCATAGAGTACGTCTTGCTGCTTGGGTTACAATAACGGCTACTACGTATTTTATATCATGATAATAAAAATTCATCCATAGGAATCGAGGGCTGAATGAATGAGAAGCATTCGGTGGGTAAACGAAAAACAGCAAATCTATTTCCAATACGTCGTTTGCCTCCGATTATACAATACTATTGCTGATATTTTGTAAGCGATACCAATGGCTAGCCTTCAATTTTTTCGTGCTTTTTATTCAACTGATTATTAATCGGTGCAGTCATCAAAAATGCATATCAAATTTCACGTTTTCGGTAGTGATTTATTCGGTTTTGTTATTAATATAGTGGACCGAAGTAAAGTCTGTTTCAGATGCGGAGTTACTGGTATTTGCGTATGTAAATATAGCAATTGGATAGTGCAGACAGAATGCAATAAAGCTTTGAAAATAGACTCATGAAAAATTCACGGCATTGAAGTTATTATTGCCCATCGTCCACGACGAAAATTCGTGATATACAATTTCATTTGGATAAGTCAGTGCCTGACACGAAAAATATCGTCGGACCAAGTGCAACTTCACAAAGTGATAGTAGCTACAATGTTTAGCAGTCTCGAATATCTGATGTTCCCGCTTACAACGCATTTTTTCAAACAGACATTCAGTCCTAAGTTCGTGAACTGCGTTTTCGCCTTCTCGTTGGACGCGTATAGCTTCCTTGAATGCTAGCGTATATTCAACTTCTGCTCGAACTGTAAGCGGCTGCGATTTTACTTTTAAATCGATTGAAACATCGCCTGCCAAAATGAGAAAAGCTATTGCTAGGACGCTGATGCATTGGGATAGGTATATCAATTCAATCTTATCGGATTTTTGTATTTTCGATCTTCTCATGACTTGCAGTGCGCTTGATTCAACGAATGAAAATACAACTTAAGCCGATGCGGCAAAAAAGCGAGAAATCATCATGAATTGAAGAAGCGAAAGAGGGGTTCGAGGAATGCAAGCTGGCAAGCTTTATATCCGTCTCGGTTTTACGAGACCTCCGCTTTTCTCGTCTCGGAATCGAGAAAAACTTTTTATCCGCAGCACTACAGAGTTTCCCTTCTGCACCTAAGCAACGATGCTGTAGTATAGCAGTGGTAAAAGAGGCAAGCTTTTTCTCTCGACAGGCAAGAGAACAAAAAGTTGTTTCCTCGCTGCTCGCATACAACGGTTATTCTTACGCTGGCAAAACGAATGGATTCCTTTTGCGGAAAAATATTCGACTATATTTCAACCCTCGGGGGAGAAGGATACGGCCCCGCCAGCCAAGACGACACAATCACAACTTGAGGCAAGTTATCCATCTGTCGGTTCCTGTACCCCTCGTGTCTTTACCCATTACTTACGGATATAGTCACAGATTTCAGTCCTTTCCATTTATTACGATTGCGATGGGGACTCTCCAGAAATCGTTTCAAATTTTCACATCCCTAGACTATATCATCACTGTACTTTCCACTATAGCCCTTAAAAATATTAAAACATGGGCGCAACTGCAGTCAATCTGGTCTTCAGTAGAAAAACTGCCAGGTTTTCGGGATGACGTCAAAGGCATCGCTATGGACGTGACAGTATGGATGAACGATGCAGAATTCTCCATTGGGAATTCATGGAGGTGAATCCAGCTTAATAGAGTGGCACTTAATCGTTGAAAAGTGGTGCCAACCAACTAGATCCGAAGTTGTGTAGGTTTAAGGTGAGAAACGTTTGCTGAACTGACGCTGGACATCTGGGAAATCTTTAAGGTGCTCCTTAATCGCTTTCCGATCGTGGTCATAGAGGCCCCACTACGTTTTCAAACTAAACGGCTCCGTGTCATTGATGTATCATCCGGAGATGGCGGATATACTATCAGTGACTTATATGACATTTCTTCCGATAAATCTATAGTTCGATCAATCTCAATACTTCTGAGTGCTGACAAAGCCCGTGGGAACATGCTGCAGGCCTTTAAGAATTTATGGACCCTCTTGGATACAATACTCCAGAAGGCAACGCTATTGGTAATGCAATTTTTCAAATATTTTATTTATATGATTTTTTTCAATGCAGGTGCGATGATAACTAGAAGCTCTACCTCGCAACACGTATTGAGACCATATTTATATTTCGAAAAATAATAATATCTCGTAAGGAAGAGAGGTTTAAGGAAGTAACACAAGACAGCAGAAAACCGGCATTGTGGAGATAGCACATATAAGCTGTGTATGTAGTAACTAATATAGAGAAAACAGAAAAGATATTCTCGTAAATCATAGCTGGATACAATAAGCGGGAGTGTAGCAAAGGTCGTACCCGTACAACTGCCTTTTCTTTTCTATCTTCTCCTCGCTTTTATTTCGCTCCATGATGCCGTGTTGGCCCTCGCCCTTTCTCCTCTTCGTTGCTCCTCATTCTCGTGCTCACTCGGCTCGTTTTATACACCCAGCCGTCACCCCATGGACGCATTTCTCGTCCTCAAACAAAACGTGCCAGAAGCGAAAGTCCGTCTTGGTTCGTCGAGTCGAGGGCTCGTGTCATAGCATACGCAGAGACAGAACCATTTGAAACACGCACCTCACGCGAAGCGAATCTAGGTCTCGGATGAGATCCCATTTCTGTAATATAAATGCCGGGTCCATCCTTCTTACTATCTCCCTTACGCTGATTCGCGCCCCCTCTAATTGCATTCGCCTTTTGTTATTATACAGCACTCGTAAATTCCGTTGGAGATTTCATTTTAACTCGATTCTCTCAAAGATGCTTGGTTCCGGGTCGGTGAAACGAGTAAACGAGAGCCATGACTATATTTTCTGTCTTTCTTCTCCCTTCAGCTCTTGAGTTGTGTAGTGGACGACTATTGGGTCTTGTTTTTTATTTAGATACATGTACCAAAATGCTAGGGGATTCACAGAAACTTTATACATATTCGAAGGCGTTTATTGCGCTTGGTTATGTAAATCAGCAAGTCCTGCAGGTCTCAGATTCGAATCCCATATCTATCACCACTCGAATGGTGTTATTATTATGTATATATATGACAGCGTTATGGTAATAAGTATTCTTAAGTAAAGTGTTGTGCCTTGGATAGTAGATGAAATTTTAGTTTCGGCTGCTATGGTTTTTCAAGCGAAAGCTGTTGACTATTCATTCGGTTAGTTTTCGTATAATGTGTCAATGATGATCCCTTGGACTTTGGTAGAAAAGTGAAGCGAGTTTGTTGCATTAGCCTAGCTAGGCAAACGTGTGGTTGAAAAGTTTCGAGAACCTGTTGTACTCGGCAAATTCTGTCGAGAAGGGTGGGTAATCGACGCCTTGTTCCGACCGTGTTTCGATTAACTTATATTCAGAGGGTCCGTAAGATGTTCACTGAATAAAGAACTATCGATAAAAATATCACCGCGCGTTCGAACTATATCCTGTGTAGGTGCCCGAGGTTGACACATCGAGCAGCTACACATGTTCGCTCCGTACGACTACAAATCGTGTACTGATAAAGGAAATTTGTTAATACGATATATTAATCGGTGTTAACATTTCGAATATTTACCCGTATATCCTTGTCCTGGGTATCATTCGAACCAAATGGTAACTTTCACTATGACTCAAATCTCTACCCTCATGAAATTTTGTCATATCAGCACATTGTGCACACGCTCATAACGATGCTCAATTCTTCGCCAATGAAACAATACCAGCGAATATTTGAAGCCGATAATCAACCTCATTAAACCAAAATTGATGGTCAGTCTTCACCGTTATTGAATCTACATATCGCACGGTTGTGGTATGTACAGTGTAGACAGAGTAGTAGTAGTAGTATAGTACAGACATGCTTTCCGAGTTACTAAAGGACCGTAGGAAAAAGGACTGGAATTATTGTCGAGCACCGTTCGATCACCCGTAACCGTTCATTTGGCTGGTTTCCAATTACAAGCGTGCTGATTACGACAGGCGAAGCGGGCCAACAAAAAGCGGCTCCACCTTCAGTGATATCGCACCCCTCTCTTGTTGTCACAGCAGCTCAGGCCGGCCAAAACGAGTCGGCACGGGCGAGATTGCGTAACAACCTTTACCCCTCGCGTTTCCACCCAACACTCCCCAATAGAGATTGGTGCAGTACACATATATAACTGTGTAATGGCCTTTATTATCGGAGAGAGCATTAACAATGTACGATGGATTTGAATTTGGACTATTTTCGCAATACTGCAAGCGCCACTTCATCGTACCATAGCTATTTATATGATGCAGTGTTTATTGCATGCTACTACAATCACTTTCGAGTATGAACAGAAAGTGGTCGAAGAGATGCATAGATGCTTCAACCGCGGTCTTATCAGGGAAATGTGGCTGCGTTCTATCGCTGTTATTCACTTTGTCGACAGAATGCAAATATCAGACAGGCAATATTATTAACCTATCTTCCTCATTTACTTTCTATATTCATGATGTTTTGGATTCTCATAGTCAGAGTTATCAGCGCGGAAAAGTATCTTTTGACAATTTTCTTGGGCACCCACCATCGCAATGGTTTCAATTATTATAAAACAATATCTTGGAAAAATGTATGAATGCATATGTACCTGTAGTTGTGATGACGGCACAACGATGAAATTATCAAAATTTCAAACCCGTTTTCAAACAAAACGACTGCGGAATAATTCCGAGAAATCAAACTAGGTATCCTAACAAAATGATTCTCCGCAAAAGTCAATGAATCTTACGACTTAACAGTAGATAGAAAATGACTGAAAAATAATAGAACAAATTACAATCGAACAAAGAGTAGAATAAATTCAATCGAAAGATGAGTAGACTCTTCGCAAGAGCAATCTCTATCTCGGGGCTTTACTCTCTTTGAGCCTCTTGATCGATATGAAACTAATAATTCTACTGACAGATAATTCTTAAAATTACTCACAGTTCTGAACATGACAATATAAATCCCAGGATACGGAAACTCACGGCCCACACCGACACAGGTCTTTGCGAAGATCGTCTAACCTTGGTGGAATGTCTGGTAGCTCATGTTCGGTGACCCGTTGTCTCCCGAAATCCGGAGGCACTTTTCTACACTTAACGCCCTTGATGGCCGAAATTTGACGACGCGTGGACAGAACAGAACGCAACAGCCGTAATGTTCCAGTCGTCCGCGATTCTCTACCTCGATGACTAGATCGCTCCGACAAGGTGGATGATCTCTTCGGGAAATCCAACCTTTATTCAGCATCCTTCCCACGTAAGGGTGAGTATCTGAATGGTACGGCCCGTAGCTTCCACAGCTCCTCAGAGTTAGTTGTCATCTCTGGAGAATGGGCAGCACATCGACAGCAAGAGCGTGATATGCAGAAAAATACCATGTTACGATAAACATGAAGTCGTTGTGTTACAATGAAAATAAGTATAATAATAGGTAATATAATGAGAAAATCCCGAGCTGGAGTACAGCTTACTGTTATGTAGGTTTCAATCAATCATGAACATTTTCAGTATTTTCAGCCGAGGTTGCGTATATTTCTCTTTATTTTGCAGATCATACAGAGAAGTACTCTGTCCCTAGTAAACAATATTGGAAATATTGAATATTGCGACCTACATTGATAAAGGCATTCTGCGGTCTCTGCCATTAACCAGTTAATAATTGCCTGGGTGCGCTTGCAGTTATTGAACTCTAAAAACACATCGATTATGTACATATGTACTGGAACTAGCTCCAGGCACAATGTCCAATTTACCGAGTGTCATTAAGCGGCCACGATATCATTTAGTGCAACAGAAAACTTGAAAAAAAATGTGAGTTCAGTTTAAAGCCAACCTGTCCATCCGGTTATTACAGCAAAATCAATACTGATAAGCCATGCATTTTTGTTTTGTATCACGAGACGTGGTAGCGGATTCGACACCAAATACCGAAAGATATCAATTTCGCCTTTGTATGATTCTCTCTTTCTCTCTTCTCTTGTCTTCACAGGGATCCCTTATATTTCAACCGTGACTGGCATTTTTTTGTCTCTCTAGCATACTCTAATGTGGTACAGCGTAATTAATTTCTGAATATTCACAAATATGAAGAAACGTGTTGACCGTATCAGATTATTAACTAAAGAATGACTCAGAACATAATCATGACAAGTTATCCACCTTTATAGACGTTCGAATTAAGTGGCAATCTTAATTTAGTGCTTCGATATATTTATCGAAAAAAGAGCCATTTATTACACCGAAGATCCTTTACGTAGCGCACTCAAGACTTTCCGAGGTACGTGGTCAGGTATTTTATTATAAGTTCATAAATATTCCTATTAAAACGAAGCAGAGGCGCGTTCCTCTTCGTCCCGTTCCCTGCGCCGTCCCGTTTCCTCTGTAAGAACTAAGGAAGATTCCGCCCACAGTTTCCTCTGTACTTTGTTCTCCATACATACTCGAGACACATGCAGGTTCTTCCCTCCTTCTTTCTTACTTTTATTTTCCGTCGGCTAGTATCTCGGTGAAACGAGGAGCACTATAGAACACGAGCTTCCAAGAAAGCTGATGTACGTCCCAAGTTCTCGGGGCCGATCGAAGCCCTTTCGAGCCCACGGTCCGCCTGCCCGTTCCCCATAATTGATAACACATTGGACCCTTGTCCTCGTGCGACTAAGTGAAATTCTTGTGAAGTTTAATTTAATTATATGACCCCAGTGTCGCGGCGATTAATCGCCGAGGAAGGGGGACAGGTAGCCGACTCGCGTACTCCAGCTAGCTTCCTTCCTTCCGATATCCGAAGCAAAGTGAAGCAAGCCGAGCTCCGTTTGTCTTACGTATACCCAGAGTCATATATCGATTCTTCCTTTGGCTTGTGGGTACTCCTTCAGGAAAACTTGGCGCTTGCGAGAAGGGAACAGCCGCCTTTGGGCGCACCTCTGGTCGTACCCAAGCGGAGGCTTTCAAAGTTTCTCTCGGCTTCTTCCCTCTACCTCCATCTCTCTGTCGCGCTCGATCGCTCGTTTCCTCTACCTCCGTTCCGATGTCCTCAATTCCAATCGAAAGCATCGACATCGTGAAAGTTTTGCTCCTCTACCATTCACCATCGGCCCACGAATTGAAGAGAACCATAGAAGGAGACCGTTCACGTAACTATGTAGCCATAGGTTGTGAGCAGTTTGAAGCACTGAGTATGTGAATTGAAGAGCATAGGGCGACAGTGACCTATTCGAAAATTAGAGGGCTATGAGAGAATCTGTAAAACAATCTTATTGACGTGTTAGAATTAATATCAGGGCTATTTATAGCTTCACTAATATCATCCAAAAGTGAGTACTCCCACCCAGGTGATGAAAGTTCACAAAAGGGTCCGGATTGAAGTGCCCCGGTTGACGTCCCGGTTGACTCATTTCTTCGAAGCTTGCCTCGATCTTAAGAACCTATTTGTTTCGTACCTGCGAGAGTATTTAGAGCGCAAGCTCGATTTTCTTCGAATTAGTCTCACGAATGGTATAGCTACAGGCACGAAGAATAAAGGGAGCGAGGTTATATTCACGAAATCACGAAAATGTAATTTTGCTAGTGATTAGGATCAGTAAAACTCAATAATTACTATGGACTCGCAGCGTCGCTCCGGTTGATAATTCTACGTTCGCTGCCGAAGTTAAACAGAGTATAGCGTGTTCAACAAAATTTAGAACTCTGCAGGGAGAAATTAGTCACCTGGTTATGCTCACCGCTCTTCAAAGGTCATGGAAGCGGCACTCGCACTGTGGGATGACAATACGGTGAAATATGGAATTTTCTAAGCATCTTTGTTCTCGCAGTCGCCGAGAAATTCGGTGGCAATTCTCTTCCACCACCGAAGATTTGGGGTAGAGCGTTTCCGAAGTTATAATGGCTCGAGATTGGATCTCACTGGCTCCTAGACGAACGAAAAGGTCGTAGAAACTATATCTTTTTGTAAAATCTGTTACACGATTTTTTTTTTAGCATATATCTCCACGATGATTGATGTGCTTCATTCTGTTTGATTTTGTATGATACTATGAACTTTATTTATGACAAATTTGGTCGTTGTTTAGAAAGTTTCACATGACTACAGGATATATGATATTTAATTAATATACAAAATCATCCCCGCTTTATTCTTTTACCGTAGATTGGGTCCCAGCAAGATAGCCGCAAAGAAGTTTCATCGAAAAACTTGTTCATTTCTCGGTAAATATAATTTCACTTGACAGCAAGAGATTCCCGGTATAATTCATCCCTTTTCCGTATCCTTATTCTCGACCCTTGTTATATACTTACATTAAAGACGGATGTTTACGCAGTGCACTCGCAATGGAGCAGAAGCGGCAACTTTGCTGAACAAATCTTTCAAACAACAAACACAAACTTTGGCGAAATATCTCCTTTCCGCGAGCGTATATAGAATATGCTGTAACCACCCTATGTCGTCACTGCCTTTCAGTTGGTAAAATTTCTTTAGAGACTCTATTTGCAATTTTTCTTGTTTACTGCGTCAACTTTATCCATTAACACGCAATTTTTTTGAATCAGAATTATCTTAGGTAAATCGCTATGAGCAACAAAAAGTTGAGACATTACGTTCTTTTACAATCGTTTCTCCATCTTTCATTATATTCAAAAGAGTGTATCAATGTTCCTTTCAAAATCTATAACTACACTTTCAATGTAACGAAAGAGATACAAGATAACGTTATCCCAAGAACACCGTAGTATCCGGGCTCTTCGCGAACAGAACTTGTAAGATTTTTTACTTCCTCCTCCGTCTGCTTCTCGGAGATGCCGAGGGTGACAAAAATTCACGCTGATAAACGTCGTAGGAGGGTGCTATGTGAATGTTAGAGTATTATCACGCAAGCGACCAGGCGAAAAACGGTTAAAGAAGCCTCTTGATGTCGTAAACGGCGTGGTACGTTATAACAGGTTTATTAAATGGGACAAAAAGAACCGGTGACGAGATGCTCATCGTTTTTATCTACAGAACGTTCATCAATCTTCGCCTAACAGGTAACAGCGGCAACAGCGACCATAGCGTCGGAAGTGGGTACTCGTCGTAAATAGCGTATCTCCTTTGCTTACCAACACAGCTCTTATCTAAAGGTAAAAGCGGCATTAACTGGTAAGATAAGCGTCTCAGCTTCTGAAATCTTTAAAACTGTGACATCGGTATTCTATTATTTGCGTTAAATTATGAAACTAGAAAAATATTCTCTGAGGTGTACTTAAGGCCTCCTGGGTAAACTTCACCTCGTTTTAAAGTCAACTAACATTTCTATAAATTATTAAGAAATGACAATAAAATTATTGTTTTAATTACAGTCGTTTACTGCCGGGGTTACCGACGGTGTTGAATTACTTATGTCGTGGTTCCTGACATCAGCACAATCAGTTCCCAGTTCCTGACTCAGAGTCCAAAGTCACTATTTACACACTTGACCTTTCCTCTGGTGACCGTGTCTGGGATGAAACGTTAAAGTCCCATACACGTTCCAAGAACTAGCGTCAAAGTTTATTTATAAAGTGAAAGCTCTGGTTTGGCGTATGCGCTTTGGTGGTCCATTGCACAGCAGTGTAGTTTACTTCGCGTATAGTATTAGTGTAAGCGTAGGTATAAAGTAGAGGTGGGACAGAGGTATACTTGGATGGCATGAGGTTGTCTGAAAGAAGTAAGGAGCTACGTGGGCCACGGGTAAGCTGCTTGGACTGGATAAACTTTCCAGACACTGCATCCCCATCGATTGTGGCCTCGCGCCAAGACCTTCTTATCCTACATAATACTCAACGTAAAAGAGAGGTCGAGCGAGCCCAGGCAAGTTGTTTTCCTCCCCGGGTACTGGACGTACATTTTTTTGTTAAAACCTCTCGTCGGTCTAATCATTGGCTTCACCACTATTTTCACGGCTCCAGATCATCGACTCCCAACTTCCGTTGTTAGAATAGCCGGACTAGGCCAGAACCAATAGAACCAATAGTGCGAGAGTTCGAACGACGTTGGTGAACTATTCTTGTTCGGGAGTTTAGTATGTTACATAGGGAATCCGTGTACAAATACGGAAGGTATGGAAGTAGAGAGCGTGAATGTATCGACCCTGCAACGAGTAGACTAATTCGAGAAAAAAAAAGAAGACCACGAATCTGTTGTTTCGTTGGTATCCAAATAGAGAAACTCTGGCCGTTGTTGCAAGTTAGGCGGCCCGTTTAGAGTTTCTATTTTCGAATCTTGCTACGCTGTTTGGTAGCCGCAGGACAAGTTATACAATCTGGAACATGTGTTGTAGGTCGATTCGTGAATACGATGGATAAGCCTCATAGCTGGTCACTCTACTATTCGAGAAGGAGAGTGCAGATTAGAGGTCATTCTGACGGATTACGATCTAATTCACTGCAAAGAGGCTTATCGGTTCTATGCGCAGTGAGAACCAAGTTCGAGGTTGTGGTAGCAGAATCTCAAACTTCAGATCATCGGTTAGCATGTATCTCGAAAATATGATTGAATTCTCTAGGTGAATTATTAAAATAATTGGTTTGAATGGAAGAAATTGAAGTATAGCGGTCGGACTCTGTAACAAAATTTAAACATAGATGAGAGTGCGATAAACATAAACACCGACGCTGAGATAGATTATACGACATTAGGGCCGACAACTGCTCATCATGCGTTTGCTCAATGATAAACTATTAAACAGTGATAAACTTTTATGTAGTTTTGGTAATGACGCTAAAAATAATAAATCACTGGGTGAAAAGACTAGACTAAAGGTTTTAAAATGAACTGAAAACATCTGCAGCATATATTGATAAGTACATGTGTAGCATATTACAATGTCCTTCTTTATAAGAAATAAAAATAAAAATAAAATTAGCAAATGAATGAAAAGTTAATTACAAAAATAAATTAGACTTCAGTACTTGGCAAGTTAGCAAAATGCAGTTCACTGGACCATTTGAGATATTCATATCTAGTAAGCAGGAAAACTGTTCTATTTCATTCAATCGAAATTTGGTGAAGTTTTACAGTAACAAAATTGCATTATTTCTTATTTTATGACCGTAGTTTCTCTATCAGACATGGAACATCCATTCGGCTAACTTGCCAGCAGCGATTAAGGCCCGATGAAGAGACAGGTTAGAAGGAAAAGGTAATGAGAAGAGGAACGTGGAAGTGGATGAGATGACCGACAATTCGTTGGAGAATGCTGTAATTGAGATGTGCAGCAGCAACGTAACAGTTCACTCGTATATAGTCATAGTTTGATACATGATCGATAATTTCATGCGTTCGTGACGAAGCTCTGAGAGTGCACCAACATGCATTAATTCACGTCGAGCGTTCATCAGTCGTCACGGCATCCCTCTCGTCCCCTCAATTGACGTGGTATAAGGATCGCTAGGCAATGTACGCATTGGACTTCACGTTTACCATGGACGATACTATAACGTATCATGAGTTCTAAATACATTTGACGATCGATATAATCCTATTAGGTGCTGCTGGAAGATATAATCATCGTAGACGTAAATTACCAATGTCCTTTCACAATAACCGTCGACGGATTGGTGTATACAAACAAATCCATGAAGAAAATGTGATAAAATTTATTGGGAGTTGGCTTTTATAAAAGAAATCACGGATGTGCTTTTATGTTTATAAAAAAAATCAATTGTCTCCAAAATGAATGGATGCGAATATCTGTGACATCCAGGGTATATATGAAATACTCTGAAGAGAAAGATGGCAGAACACAATAGAATGAATTTAAGTTGAATACCACAAAAGAAAATGTAGGTGGTAGTTAAGAGCCAAGTTATAAATGAAGTATTAATGTCTTTTAGATGGTCTCTTCTTAGATGTAATAATTTTTATTGAAAATATATTAAACCCGCTGAAACCTTCGGTGAAAAGGGAGCTATTTGCTTTCATAAAAGCAATATATCTATCCATAGTCACATTGGGTGAAGACTAAGTGATCACTGAGGAATTCTTTTCATGATAATGCGATTTATTCGATGCAATATCAATGTCGGTCCGTTTAACCGACAAAAGTTGAGAGGACTTGGAAATGGCAAAGATGAGGTGAAACGAGCGCACCAACGAGAGAACAGCGGGGAGACCCTTTTGAAATGACGATGTCGTGCCGGAACAATTCCAGGGGCTAGCCGGCGGCACACATAATGCACGGGAACAATGCGGAAGCATAAATTTCTCCCTACTCTTGTGCCTCGGTCCCGTTATCTCCCCAAAACTCGTTCGCTCTGTCCTCCGCGGCCATTCTCTTCTCTAGCTGTAAGAATTTTCGGAGACGAGAGAAATGCCAAATTCCATTGGGATAGAAACGAAGGAAGGAATAAGAAGAAGGCTGCAGCAAAGAGAGGACGAGCGTCTCGCTCCAAGAGAGATTGAGAAAATCGTTTCTTCGCTCCCCGGTGGATTGTGGCGAGGCGCGATATGGTATGAGGTTCGTAAAGGAGATAAAGACAACCTCGTCGAACCGGCAATGGAACTGCAGTTAAAGCTAAGATATAACGTCGTGAGATTTTTCAGAAATTTTTATGCTACAGAAATATATATTCCGGCTTATGATCAGTCTGTTCCAACCGAAATATCGACACAGATATGTTACTGTAGGATATAGTCGTGCAGCATTCCTTGGAATTTACGATGGTTAGCACCCATAATGTAAACAAGCCCTATAGAAAGAATTACATAAAGAGGCTTGCTTGAAACATGACTTAAATTATATCTCAATAATGTGGTTAAGGGGACCAAGTTACCTAATAGTACATTACGATACTAGTGCGACGAAACTTATTCGACAAAAGTCTACAAATTTTAGCAGAGAAACACATTCTAATAATTTCTTTTATCTATAACATATACAGAAAAAAAGATGTGAACATTATACACAAAGCGCCGAATGTACGATAACCTTCGCAACGTAGTACGTGAAAATAGAATCAGCGTCTGGACATAAAAAACACAAAAGCGAAAAAAGTAGGATGATAGAGGGAGTTTGTATGATAAACCGCATTTTCTACAATCGGCGGCAAAGAGAATGAGAGCGGGAAAAGAGAAGTAAAAACTCGCACATCGGGGTACGTGCCTTGGAAAAGTGCACGTCCGCGACTGAGATAATAAAAAGCCGGTGTTAGTGTGGTGGTCTGTGCAGGCTTCACGATGCTGAGAAACGAGGGCAATCGATGTGCCGTCATTCACCGGTTAGTAAAGACAGTGCCAAGTAGATACAGAGGATTCTCTTATTGAGATACCGTTTGTACTCATTGATTTCATAAATAATTATTGAGACTCTAATGAAATTCTCCGACTTTATTAACTTAAAAAAGTTGGCCGCATCAGATTGAAAAAAGTTCCTCGCACGAAAAAGAAAAAAAAATGCCCATGTGAAATGCCTTACTCGCAATGTTTTATTCCTTAATTCTCACTCAAATTCAGCACAGTGCGAAAGCTTTCGAGTTACGTGAGCGCGTAATTTTGTCAGTCTCAGTAGAACTTGGACAGAAATGCGAGCCTGATGTAGTATGCCATGAGTTGCACCTAGCTCCCTCAGCTTTTTCGTCCCATCTCACTCTAGCTACCCCTAAACGTGTGAAAGCGAGTCGTAACTTCACGCCCTGTGAATCTCAATTTTATGCAGAAACTTGTAGACCGAGAGTTTCAGGCCAGACTTTAAACCTTCTGAAGCAGGTCCTAAAACATGGCCGTCAGAGTGATAGAAGAGGAACCGTTGTCACGCAGTATCACCGGAGGTCAGAGAGGACATCACCCCCCTTCAAGTTCAATGTTGGCAACGTATGAGAATGTTGAATTATACAAATTATTATTTACCATTCCAAATTGATTTCAACAATTGGAAATTCAATCCGTTTTTCCAGCAATACGACAAATGATCCAAACTGTATATCGCACGAAGCGATTTCGTTATGTTAAATGGTGTATATGGGAGCGAACGACATTGGTTCACCATTTCCTTGGACTCTCGGATGCTGTCAATTCTGTTTTGTGTCCCTTTAGATGAGATAGCGGTATGCATTGACAATCCTTGATGCAGCGAGCTTCAGCGTCCATTTGCGCTTCTCACCAATACGCAACAAAGACCGATTTGCTTTATTCAAGCACGATAGTTTGTTTAAAACGACACACCATTGGTTTACCATACAAGCGACTAGGCCGGGAAGCGAGGTGGACGAATGTCGGACGCGCTTCGAAATTCTGCTGATCCAGTGAAAATGAAAATCCGCCTCACAATGAAATGGTGAACCGTGGGCCAAAGCGGGTAGCTCGAGGTAGTGCGCCGGGGATTTACGGGGCTATCGATCCCCTCTGCTATGCGGCTTCAGCCGAGATTCTGTACCAGCGGCAGCTTGGTAACGCGGTAGCAACACCCACGAATTGTCGGTAGCTTGTATCGAACATGTATATAGCCTGTTAGAGGAGAAGAGCACTCTACACCGTAAATTTCGTAGAAATCACGGTAGATCCCCCAGACCCTCTTCATCGAAAATCATGATAAACACTATGCACACCGTAATACACTAACCCTAAGCAAGTCTGATGGAATATTCAAGAAGAAGCACCACTGTAAAATTGTCAAATCTGGAATCTCCGCCATTGCATGAAATTCGCTCACCTGTACTTAGTGCGTTCAAAGTTTACCCTTCCCAGAAATCGACCCGGGTCACATTCTCTAACTTACTCCAAGTCTAAAGTGAGGGAGAGACGAAGATGTATAGAAAGTGCATGGCCATTGTCAGAGAAAATCGTGTGGTTACCCAGCGTAAAGCAGAGCAAGTTCAGTACCTCTGAAATGCATTTCATAGGATTTGACTAAGTGATGAGTTCGTCGAATAGTCCGTAGTTAACGCGGCGGATTTGCTTATCATTTACACGCTATACCGTTGTTTTCGTATCAGCCTGGCAGTGGTTAAGCCGACGCCGACATTTGAACTTACGGAGCCTTCCACTGTAGGAGTATAAAGCAAACAGAGGGAACAAAAGGATCCCAACGGGACGTCAGGATGCGCGTACCGCAGGGAAGAATTGCATATACACATACTGACTAACGTGCAGCTATGCTCAGTTATACCGTGTGAGACTCGTCTGCTAGGTAGTGTCAGGATGTCTGTGAAGTAGATGTTGCCGCGAAGAGCCCGTAGGAGTTCCGGTTCCGAGTCTCTGGCCCTTTATGCACCGTCGAGAAATTAAATTTCCACATTAGCATGAATTAAAACTAACGAAATGCCACAAAGAAGAAATTACAGAGCCACGTCCTCATCCCATGGCATTACCCGCTGTCCATATCTCTCTGTTCCGCTCCACTCACTTTTTTTTTTTCATCAACCCCCAACAGCATCCCAACAGCATACTTTCTTCACTGTTCTTGTCATTTTCTTCATTCCCAACATTTTCTTCGCTGCGTTCAATGCTCACCAATCTCTTGTTACCTCATCGGCACGCTTACCTAGCGGAAGCCTTTTTTTTTTTATTTGTCGGCTAATTAAGAATTCCCTTATAAAAGCCCGTGTGACAGAGGCAAAGTTCTCTGTGGTATCTCAACAAAAACTTTGCTCCGGCCGGTCAAGTAACGATCCCTAGCTTTTTTCCTTTCAGACTTTTCGTTTCCTTTCTGGCTTCTCGCTGGATTCGAATTCTTTCCTGGAAATCAATTAGCATACTGTTAACGGTATCGACGTCTCTCTGATGCGGGACGAGATTCTAGGGGGTTCAGTGAATTTATAGATGGCAGAAGACGAGAAACTCCGCAACACTCGGAATTTAATTTCAGTTCTTCTGCCTGGCGACTTTCCCGACTCTCATATTTTATTCTTGTTGTATCGCTCTACGCAACTTTCCCCATTTAAATATATTCTCTGACATTCTACAGGCGCCATTGTCCTAGGTATAATTTAGAAATTTGGCGCTAAAATTGCGAATTCCGAGTATTTCGGACGCTGTTTCTCTCGACCCACTCCCTCCATCACTCTGTCTTTGGACTGTTGACGGGTCTTCACCCCCTGAACCAAGTGCCGTCGACTAACGAAGAGACAAACAAAGTTCATACCGACACGTCCGCAGCGCGGGTCATCTCGACGGCGAAAGGTATCCAGCCACTTAAGAACCTGAGCGCGCTCGTGGCTCATAATTTATATTCATTAGGCTCTCGCGACGGTACAAAAGTTGCTAAGTTGAAAAGTTCGTAAGAGCAATCAATAAATAACATTGCAACGTTTTTATTCCGTCTAGGGATTTTCGTTCAGCGCCGAAATTGCATAACAGTTGAATGATGAAGAATAATTTATCATTTATTTCATGAGAAGGAAGACATTTTTAGGATACAACTCCGCAAAATTCTTGTCGCGTCCATTACATGAGGAAATATCCTGACATATTTTGCAGTATCTGCATTAAATTTTTTTTCAGGTTTAAAAAAACGTTAGATCAAAAAATCACAAAAAATTAATTAATAAAAACTCATCACTTCTCACGCCAGACAACATTTCTGGCATGGAAAATGGTCAGTTTTTCACGCGCTAGCGCCATCTAGTGACGGACCTGATGCCGTCAAGGAAATTGTTTCTGTAAATCAACGACGCCGTTTCCTTCAATGAAAACGTCTCTTCGATTACGTTCCTCAAGCAAATGTTTCTTTGAAGGTAATGAAATGCTCTCTTTGAAATTCACAGGCAATATTTCATTGCAAACAAGTAAATATTTCTCTGTAATCAAAGAAAACAATTGAATCCACATATTTCTTCGAATCAAGGAAATTTATTCTCTCGTTGCACGAGTCCTAGAAATACCAGTACAAGGAATACCGAGTCAGTTTGACAGACAGCCGCAATATATTCCATAGTACACGATACATACACTAAAAGCTATAACTTATGATATATATGGTAAGCGGCCTAGTTTCTGACACTTTTAGAGCCGCAGCCCCAGTTGTCTGTTGTTTATGAGTGCTCTATATTGTGAAACTGAAAAAACTCCTCAACGCGTACCTCGAAGTCTTTTGAATGATATCCAAGCAGCTTAGAAGTTATATCTTCAAGAAATAATTTTAATATTTCCGTTATGACCTCTTCTTACCAAGTTTTCTCACAGTCTATCGAATCGAAAGTCATGTTGAAAATCTGCAATTTAGGGCTTAATGCTTGTGGAGCATTAGTTATATCAGTTATATCATTCTTATAATACATATACCTGAAGAAAGTTATCGGGCGACTTATATAATATATCGAGATGATGTCTCATAAACAACTCAAAATTTACTTGCAGCTTACACAAAGTTCATAGTTAATTGCCATACACGAGTTATAATGTAAGTCGATACTCAGTAAATAGGAAATAATTCCATTTCTAGAGGTGTTTCCTAAAGCCGCTTTAGCTCAGAAGTCACACGGTTCGAACTGCGCCATACTCTGTGCGGCGTCGCACATCGAGACATGAGATTTCATTGATTCACGGCGATTTTCGGCAATGAAAAAAAAAAATTTCTTTCCAATACTATTTTTTAATTAAATCATCTCAAGTTCAATGAACAGTGGCGATATTGAATCAAAGTAATCGTCTCTATTTTTTTGATTGATTTCAGTTAAGAGGCAATGACATTAACCCCCCTCCCCCCCCAACAGGTCAGAATTTTAAGGCATATTTTTTCCTTAACTACTGGTCACGTGAAGCTCACGTTCAGAAAAAATTTGCTTAAGTACGGCAAATCGTATATTGCCCATCCCTGCACCTGACATTTGACTCAAAATTTTTTTTAAATCCATTGGAAATGTTGACATTTTACTCAAAATTTAAAAAAATTTAAATAAATTGGACACAGTGTTTCTGACGACATTGCTGACCAATCGCAGCATAGATAAAACGATGAAAGTAACTGGGAGATTTTCGAGATATCTCCAGCCACAAACATTTTAGAAGAAAAAAAAAAATATATATATATATATATACACTTAGCTATAGCTTTTGCGTATACTCACACGTATCGAACCGACTGCGGCTCCAGGGCTTAACGTTTACTCTTTACGTTCTCATTCTGCCGAAATGGTTACTCGTTTGAACTCACGACCTCATTGTTAAGGACCGCTTTAGCGCGACCACTACAGGTCAACCTAAAGCACCAGCAACGTTGGGAGTACAGTCGAACATCCAATAAGTCAAGAACATTATATTATCTTGAATGTTTATTTAACCCAAACCCGGATCATCTCGCTGACCCAGTCAGCGGGCATACACAGACAATCGTTTTTGTATACATTGTGAATTCGTTCATAGAAATATGTCCAGCCATTTCAGACAATCGTTTTTGTATACACTGTGAATTAGTTCATCGAAATATGTCCAGCCATTTGGGCAATTGTTGGTACAAGTTGTTTTTTTATCAGCTATAAGATTGCATGAAAATGATTGTTGAATGAACGACTCCGTTCATTCGTGAACAGAGAACAAAAAAAAAAATTTCAAAATATTTGAAATCACATTCAGAAACTTTCTTCGGAAATTTTTCAGAAATCTCAAAATCTTTTTTCAGACATTTTTTATTTCCTCGGGAATGAAATGTACATTTTATTTAGTGTCATTAACTCCAATGCAAAAATATTGCTTATGAGGATTTTTTTTCCGAAAAAAATGGTGTTGATAATTACATAAAATGAAGTTCTCATTAACTCATGTTCATTGAATTCAAAGCAAAGGTTAAGTCGCTTTCCAGAGAATAGATAAAAAATGTAGAGTACCGGTTTTTCTATGAATATAAGGAAAGTTCTACTGTAATGGTGTAGTGGTAGTATCCGGGCTGGCAGACCAAGCTGAGCGAGTCAGTGCATCCAGGATGGCACACTAGGAAGCCCCTAGGACGAGAAAGGTCGTGAGAGATTCCACCATGTAGAAAAATAAGAATATGAGAGACCCTTTCGCAACGAACGAAAGGCCGTTCACTTCATACAAAGTGCAAGGTAGGGAGTTCCTTCTACTTCGTACCAACTATTATCCACACACTTCAACTCAAGCTGCTATATACATTGTTTGGCCCTCAAGAATTCATGAGTTAAATCTCCGGATTTAAGAAACACTGTAGCGAGTATTACCTCCATAAAATGTTAAGTACTGTTAATATAAGGGTACATAGCGAACTTCTAAATCTTCGCAAAACCCAGAAACTCGCTACACCTGAGATCTAAACGATTATAATAGCACAGCGGTTTATGCAAAATTATTCTGTAAATCTGATAAAGTGCAATTTATCTCAAGCTTCTCAATCTTTATTATTTAATGTACTGAATGAATTATGATTTCTTTTTGCTTTTGGCTTTTGCCAAATACGAAAGTCTATAGTGATAACATTGTACCAATAATTATACTGGAAATAAAGAATACAGTCATAGCGACTCTAAATACACAACTTGTCATGACGCATTAAGGGCGTCACTCCTACGTAAGGGAATGCATTTGTTATTATAAAGCACCGATTTTGAGCACATGCACCCATGATTATGGTTTGTGAAAAACCATTTTTTTTTTATCATCCTGGTATACCGATATGTGTTTATGGAGTATCATATCATATTATATTTAGTATGCTACTCTAGACTGCACAAGTTGTTTCCTAAAACGCATCCTATACAGAATATGTACACTCTATAAGTTGCGCAACAGTTTTCACGAGCTTAAAAGTCGTATACTTGCGTCGAGCTCCACACGTACTGAACAGTTCCACCTTAGTCGAGGGAACGTGGGGTATTTGTACGTGAGGGGGTTGGTTTTGCTCGGAAGCGTCAGGTATATAAATGGAAATACGTGAAAGTTCCATGTGACACTGGAGCGAGAGAGAAGTATTGCATGGAGTAGACAAAGTGAGGGCCAAAAGGGCTTGCAATACCGCCCAGCACTTAACAGCTTTTACGAGTGGGCGTTTGTATCATGAAATAGTAATTATTTCCATTTACAGTGTACTGTATAGACTAGATTGACTCGACGGGAACATAAAAGTATTTTCATCCTTCTTGCAAACAATAAAAACCTCGGAAATGTTTGGAAGCTCTACACTCTCCACAAACAAATCAATGTTGCGGTCCATGGAAACCAGAAATTTCATTAAGGATTGAACGTAGATACTTGATAAGAGTCTTGACGAAAATCGTTTATCACAATATTGAAGTTTCTCTTGGATGAAGAGTATTATTAAAGAGAATAATTAATACATGAAGAAAATTAGTAATTAGGAGAAATATATGAATGCATTGAATTATGTACAATTGGTGCAAGTGAATCGTTTTGTAAAACGAATGAAATATTGTGGAAATCTAAAACAATTTCTCAAAATTCTGGAAACTGGGAAATATTTTCAAAATTTTTTGTCAAATGCATTTTAATAAGATGGAGGTGCAAATAGCGAATGGTCAAAATAGCGAATTTCATAATGATGACCATGTTAGATTCAGACGTTCCTAATTTCGGAATTCGCTATTTCAACCATTCACTATTTTGGTAATTCGCTATTTTGACCCCGCACCCGACGATGTCTATAATTAATGTTACAGTGATATAGGACAATGTCATAACTCACGAGAGGCATCAGGCGGTAGAAAAAGAACGTTTTATCGGTGGTGATGGTGAAAGCTCGAGTAACGTCAGTGAGAATTCCTTCGTTTTCCAAGACGATAATGCCATTTATTTGCGAACAAGGCAAAGAGGAATCACAAGTTGACACTCAACAAGTTGGCTGATGGCTGTACCGATGTTGGCGTCGACACCGCCGAGAGAGGAGTTGGGAAACGGAAGTCGACGAGCCCTGTTTGATACTTTATCAAACTAGCAATAGTCGTCGGGAAGCGAAGCGTTATTATTTTGTTACGAGTCGATATTTTCCCCCAGCAGTAGAGAGGCTTAGATATATGCTTGAGGGAAGTCTACCAGCGTGACATCGGCACAAACAGCCGAGCTTTTCCGGTGAAACGAGAGAGTGGTAGATGTATACAGTAAACAGCAGCAACGCGACACTTGCCTTTCGATTTTATTTTCCGGCTCCACGTAGGCAGACTGCCGAACCGGAGATTGTGACTGGTAACGATAAGTCATGTTCTCTTCTTTCGTCCATTACACCTTGGAACCGAAGATGGATAAAATACCTGTCGTGGGAAAAAAAATAAGAGATAATATCTTTAAGACAAACACTTTAGTCTAGAAGAAATGGAATACAGCTTCGATGAACTTTAATCACTTCTTGAAACTAATTCAACCGTTTAATTTTACAAAGCTTCTATGAGGAAGCATGTTGAGGAACTCATAGAGGAAGCTTTGTGAAAAAAATTAAAAATTATAAGGAAGCCATTTGCAAAGTTCAACTTTGCAGGTTATTTTGTTGCTCCTTAATAAATGAATAAGACTAAGTGCACTTATAATAGCAGCTTCTTAAAGTTGTCTGAGTAGCGTACATACAACTTACTCTGAATAATCACATTCGGGATCGTACTTATCTTGGAATAAAATGAGTCAAAGGAAAGTTGATCATAAAAAACTTATCAGAATAGAGACCGGAATACTTAGGGTCAAATTCCAATGTGTTAAAGATTGAAGTTGATTAATTCATGTCTGTGTGGTGTAAACCCGCGTCACCCTTAATGATACTTGATTTTAAACTCGTCAGTCCTTCTTCGTTCATAGTACGACGCCACCCAAGAAAAAGAGAAGCCGCTCTCTAATTAAAATTTCAAGTGGATACTTCTAGAATATCGTGAGCGCTAGCCTCGGCGTTAACAGCTATACAACATCGACGTTGTCGCTGGAAATTCGCGAGAAGACCTCATGAATATTGTGAGAGGAGGAATGGAATGAAAAAGCACGGAACAGAAGCATTGCGTTATCAAGAATTCTCGGCTCGCTGACCGTGTAATAATTTCGTATTTTATTATTAAAGCCACTCAAAAACTTTCAGAAAAATATTAATCATGTTCCCACTTAAGTTCAATAAATACATACTGATATTGGTGAGCTTACACAAAATAGCTATGAAGAGACGAAATCTAGGTAAAATAAATCAAAATAATTGTACATATAATTAGTATTCAGCCAATGCCGAGGCTTCGTAGTTTATGATTTCACTTGCAACGGTATTCTCACACTCAATTTATATGTAATCAGTGAGACCCGGAACAGTATCGATATTATAATTGATAATGGTGATGATGGTAATTTTCGTGTGACGTGAGTATTAAATAATTTTCTAATTAACGTTTTCCATCGAAATTCCTTTCAAAGGGTTGATGGAGAATTCAATAAAATCTCGAACCAAGCATTTGTATAATTCAATAGCTATGCTTGTTTACTGTGTACGGAATGTCGATTTGGCAATTGTTGAACGCAGTATTTGATATTTATTGAATGTAAAATCTAAAAAAATTTGCAAGAATTTTCTGGCTGCTGTGCATCGCAAATTCACAATTTTTCTCTGATTTTCCTTTTTTGTGTTTTTGAATACGGCTGAAAAAAAAAGATGACATCGTCGATCTACTTCGACTCGGTCATCGAAAATGTTTATGATCGAAAAAAACGGTATTCCATTACTTCTTCAGATATTCGAAATATGTCATTCGATAATATGTATAAAAGTATCAGAGTTATGTCAGTCATTCGAAAAATTTCGGACCCAATATAAAGAATCAACGATGGGACCCAGGTCGAAATAGGGTGGAATATTTTATATATAACATTCTGGAGTTATCCACGGTGTCAATTTCTAATGAATGGCACTGTACATAAAGGAAAAAAAACACAATATAATATGCCCGAGTTTTATCGGGGTGGTAATACAATAGTGAATCGGCCTGTCTTTATAATGAAAGGAGATCCGAGTTTTTAATTTGTATCAGCCCGAGGCTGTAACGCGTGGCTTGGTCCGTACTTCTTCGTGAATGAGCAGGAGTATGCTTTATCTTCTTCCATCTCTGTTCCCCTCGCCAGTATTCAGCGTGCTTTCTTTCCTTTCTAACGTTACCTACCTCGCCTCGCTCTTGATTCCTTCATTCCTGAGCTTCGTCGTCTCTTTACAGCTTCCTTGGTCTCCTCAAACTCAGTCACATTTTTCTCAGCACTCTGGCTTTGCAGCCTTCTCATATTTAACCTACTTCTCTTAGTCTCATACTTCTCGTTAGCTGTCGTTAAAAGTTTCCGCTTTCACTATCCCGTTTCTTCTACCAACCCTACAACTATACACTGTTGTCCAGATGCTTGTTATATGATTCTTATGCCTTACTTGTTATTAAGGAAATGAAAAAAATAATACAATTTCGAACTAGGAGCTCCGTCAAATGGGGAATTTTCCTGCCACATAAAAAAAGTGACCGACGATTCTTAAGACTATCATTGTAATAAAAAATTGTCAAATGTTTTCGTAAAACACTTGTGAATACATTCGGTCACTTTGATGCTGCTATGTGATGAGCAATGTACCAGTGCCTTCAGAAATATCTCAGTCATAGCAAAAGATGACGTCCCTCACCCATGTT
The DNA here is from genome assembly GCA_949699805.1 of Tromatobia lineatoria. NCBI lineage: Eukaryota > Metazoa > Arthropoda > Insecta > Hymenoptera > Ichneumonidae > Tromatobia > Tromatobia lineatoria. The sequence continues at coordinate 7,925,442 of OX453053.1, read as the reverse complement.
GTGATAAAACGACTTGCACAATCCTTTTACCGTAATAGGCACTCAGTCCTGCTGCACCTACTCATATGGTAATAGACACGTATGGCCCGACGTGACAATAATCGAGCACAATAGCATGAAAAAATCCTCTCGTTCGTAAAACGTTTATCTACCACGAATCATCGGATCTACACATCAACCCCCGACACTAACGCCGTCCCAACCCCATTCAACCACTGAATACACTCCATCAAATCGTTTTAAATCAATCATAGCCTCGCCAATTCAAGATTTCGATGTGATTGAATAATCATCATTCAATCATGAAGGCCTGTCGGTATTATTGATGCACATTTCGTTCACAAATTTTGCCATTCCGCTCTTAAAGTACCACAAAGCACTTAATGCAAATCCAATAAATTATGGAAAGTGTTACGAGATTCTAAAACCGTTAAGTTTCGCTGCTCATCAGAAGGTGTATTCATAGTAGTGTACCACACATATTTAGAAGTTGCATATGTGTGTATCTTTATGGTGGCGACCTCTAAACCTGGATATCTCAGCGGGAGGAAGGGTGATTTCGGGTGGGAAAATTGGTTATCGTGAAGCACTAGAGGAGCGAGGGTCAAATTGTATCGATACTTGCCTGCATGAGTACTATCTACGAATATATATACATACGTAACCAGACGAGAGTTTTAGTGTCGATAAAGTGTATACATATACGGTATACCATAGCCAGGTGAAAGTTCAGCGTGAGCGTGTCTACCAAAACACAGACGCACAAATACGTCGATAGGCGTATTGTGTGATACACATACATGGACAGCCATCGATGCATGCAAAGCCAAAGCACAGCATGGGCGCTCGGCACTACGTGCTCATAGATATGCAAATGTCTACATACCCGCGCCCATACTTTCCTTTCCCTCCTCTGCTCGAAGTAGTACCGCTCGGCGCAAGTATATCCGCGTCACGGGAAACAACCACCATCGGCAACCCCTTCCATTCCACCGTCGAAGATTGCAAATATTTGTTGCATTATGGCCGCTATAAATTCTGAAAATCAATAGCGGCCTGCCTGGCCTCGATGGCCGGTTCCGTGCCGACCGAAAGAGACCAACGGGTCCTATAACGGCACACCATTGTAGAACTAGCCCACCACGCCTATTGTCCATTTGGCTACTCGAAACGGTTTCTGCTTCCAACCTCCCTCACTCTATATCATCCTCCGAATTTCTCTGTCTACCTTCCGTACGCTTCACGATCTTCTACCGAAACTACCCCTTTATGTTCCATAAGGAAGCCGACTTCCACATGGGCAACGGCTGTACCAATGTCCGTTTACCAAACGCGAAATGTCTTTCTCGACTATCTGCACCAACAAAAGCAATAACAGTTTCTCTCGAGACGTGGAACGTCTGCCACTATAGCATAGGCAGATTCGACCTGCCAGTAACAAATACTCAACCAGATGATGTAGCAAATGGAAACAGAAAAGCCCTATTTATCTAAGTAAATATATCGAATATGACTTATCAGATCCGAAAAACAAGACGTCTTCATGCCAAGACCTGGTCATATATTATAACGCAACATGAACTGTTCGATTGTGTAAAACTCGACTGGTGTGGACTTTTTGATGGTGTTATCCATTCAAGTGTTAATATTGACACTTCTTGTGCTGACAATAGGATTTATTCCTATTATATTGTCAGAAATCTAACACTATTAAGGTTTTGAGGGTAGTGATATATCGGTGTCATTTTCATTTATCACTATTTGTTTCACCCTCCATGTTAGCACACCACTTGATGTGGACTTATATAAACATTGTCGTGGTATCAATTTGGACACCACATTTATAGTAAACGACAGGTCGGTCTATAAAGTAACATTGAGCTCCCTTTTGGGGGGCTTGGCCTTCATCGCTTGAGGACTACGCGGTTCGTCATCCATGCCCTTCGTCATTCGTCCTGTTGGGACATATAAAATAGCACCCAGGCGAGAAGAATAATTCGCGTGGGATGGTCATATTTATACGTTGGGCTGCGCGCCCGGTGCATTATTGGCAATATCGAACTATAGCTTGTATCACAACGCCACGGGGCAATACACAAGGTCTATCGTTTTCACGGGCAATACATCCCAAAGCGTCCGCGGAGTGCTAGAATTGTGTTTATTCACCCATTCGTGGAAAAACGATAGTTACAATAGTTTGTTGGTCTACTCATTGTTTCCATAATAGCTTCCACATGTTCCCTTATGGCAAGGAAGAGATGCAGATGTCTATATGTAAAAATATAGATATTATAATATAATATCTCTTCACATATTAAGTTTTTGAAAATACGGGTTGGGTGTCAAAATATGGAATGATGAAAATAGCGAATGGGTGAAATAGCGAATTTCATAATGATGACCATTCTAGATTAAGAAGTTCTTAATTCCGAAATTCGCTATTTTGACCATTCGCTATTTTGAACTCGATAAGCATGCAAACGATCGTTTTGATATTCGGCATGGAGGCCTGAATTTCATGGACGGATATTCTATAGAAAATTCAACTCATTCTTATCATTAGGCGATGACTCAGCAACCTCCTTAAGTGTAGTCACCGAGTTTTCAGGAAAACTGACTTTTCGCTCATTGATTGATGCCCCAGTCAGTACACAGTTGAACGGCCACTCATAATATACTACTTGTTCCATTTCTTGGTATTAGATTCGAAAAAGTTTACCAGAATAGAGTACAATGTATTTAAAAAAACGTCCATACTCGTTAGAAACTGAAACAAAAATTGTTATGGAAAGATCGCCTTTCAAAACTGCCACGTGCGTTTTTTTAGATATGACGTATAACTTCTAAATTTTACACGTTCAATCATAACTACGCTAACGGATTCTCAACGTCATGCTGATACATACTGCCATTGCCAGCTTCCACTCTCATCGCTCTCGTCCCTCTTTCGTCTGCCACCATCCTTGGTTTGGTAATTCCAGAACGGCGTTGAAACTGGCCAACAATGGCGACGTAATGACAACGTCAACCATCAACTACTTGATTGCGTATTGTTGTTTGCATTGTGCCATCAGACGGGCCTTTACGCAACTACCTACTTCCATAGATCACCCACTGTCTCTCTGGTTCTCTGACTGCTGTTCTGTTTACTCTTTTCTCCAGTCGAACCTTCTACCGCATCCTTCCATTTCCATTAAGACCCATCCCTGTATCTCCGTTTAGTTCGTAGTGCTTTTGTATATTACTTGAAACAATAACATCATTCCGACTCAACATCGACGTCGATGACAGTAAAATCAGGAGACCACTAAAAATTATAGGATAATGCATGGCCACACTGGCATGACATAATTCCAGAATATTCATACCACTGATCGAAGCCTGTTAGGACACCTTATCTTGAATACATGAGCCAATGTACGGTATTTCCATTCAAAAAAAGAAATTTTTATTTTTGATTTTTTTCGTCGGTATTTTTTCGAGGTCTTATCGTAGAAATTTCACTTCAAAAAAATAATTTTACGATTTTTCGTGCTTGAACATAACGGAACCTTGTCGGTATTTGTTCGTTTTGTTATAGAGAATAAATATTAATCCTCTGACTAAATTACCGTGGAATGGCCTCATATATTGAGAGACATCCACATAACGCTATATAATCTTAGAAGTTGCGTTCCACTTCGATATATTTATGTCGACTGTGGTGCGTAGGGTTCGAGGGGATTGTTCAATAATATGAGAATTCTTTGTATAGGTAGTAGTTATTAACGTGAATGGAAATAAACCAAGAAGAACCGCTTTACGCCATGGGACAGGCGACGGAAATAGAGAACGATAAGAAGGCATGCTTAACAAATAGATCACGTAGTCGTCCAATTAATTGCGTTATGATACCGTGGAGAGCATAACTTTGAAGGCAGCTCACTTGGCATATCGCCACGGAAGCCCTGGACCAACTTAATTTCTCGCTCTCTTCTACGTTCATCCTCCTCTCCTTTGCTTACGCTTTCTCATCCTGCAATGTCTCCTACACTGAAGAACGTTGGCTTCATAATTTTTCCAGTATAATATTGCGCTGGGGCTCAACGCGTGAGAGTGAGAAAGAAAAGTACGAGACTCCCGAGGCACAAGAGAGGGACTCCCTTACCGGTAGTTCCATGATGCTGCTTCGGTCGCTACCTCTTTGGCATTTCTATCATGTTGCACGTGTTGCTTGGTGACGCGCTCTAGGGATGGAAATATAACGACGCCGACGAGAAAACGCATTTCTTCAGACATCAAAGAAAAAACCCGTCACGTGCTGCTGTGTCTGCACAACCCTTGGCCATTTCACCTAAGACACGGAACGGTCGAGGTGTAGGTTGTAGAAAATGGACGAGGAATATGACGCTAAGGGTATGTGCAAGCTGAAGGGTCCGTTGGCTTCTCTGATGTAATTCTTCCTTTGGCTTTCACCACAAGGACCTACGGCGTTAAGTATACATCTTGGTGACCCTTCCATCATTAGCAGTCTATCGTCAACCTGATATTGTCTGGAAATAACAAGTTTTGTCACTCAGTTGCAAGCAAAATAAAATCTGCCATTGAACCTGTGATTTTCTATGGAGAACAGATAATTTTTTTAAATGAAAGATAGCAAGGTATTCTTATATTTCAATGACAATATAGTCACAGGCTTATTAGTAAGCTTACTTCCTTTTGCCAGATGCTGATATTATTTCTCCTATCGGCAAACCTATTGAGACGAGCCCGTGCAATTACCTTGAAGACGACGTTGATGTAACGTTTAATAAAGCTGTCAACGAACTACTAAGCTGCGCTGCCGTGTCGCCGTCATCATGCTCCGGCTTCGTACCCATTATACACACTATAGTGCTTGAGATTAATGTGAACACGAGCACTCAAGCGTTCTCTCTTTCTCTCTCTCTCTCTCTCCCTTGCTATCGCCCGTACATATCACCGTGTTCTAACACATTCAAGCCGAAACATTTGGTCCTCTCTTTTTTTAATGATTTTTCACCTTTGTTTGAATTTAAGCAATTAAATTTTACATAAGCAGCAGATCTTCGAAGAGCTATTATAAGATAAGATCATCCCTATTGACACGTCCAGCAGGTATATTAAATTAATTGAGCTAAAAACTTGTATTTTTCATAAAATTTGTTTCTTGAATTTTATTAAGAGTTTTTTCAACTTCCCTTATTTTTTTCTAAAATCACCTGTCCGAAGAACTCACGACGTTCAACACACAGAACATCCGCCCGGTTTGGCAGGCGCGAAAAGTGTGAACGTTGCAATATATGAAGTGATAACGGCTGAGGCAGTGCCAAGAAATCTTTGTGGTTACTTTTACTCGTCCCAAAAAAAACAACTAGATGGCCCGCCAATTGCGGCAATTATCATCTTCAGTGCTCTTCGTCACTCGCCGACGTACACGCAAGGTATAAAGATACAAACGTCGAAAGAGATCGCGTGGGAAATTTGTACAAGGTGTAATATCAAGTAGCTCCCTTGTGGCATAAAAAATCCCGTCTTTCCCACTGGTGAAGAAGGATCGTGGCCTTAATCAACGCGAAGGAAAAAAACTATTTCCGATTCGTTATGAAGGAACGGAGTCAGAAATGAAATCCCTGCAGTGGGTTGCATGCTCCAGGATTCGATGTCATTTCTTGGCTTATAAGTTGCCGGACCTGCATATTCCAACGAAGTAGAGAATTATTAAAGTCAGAAGAAGTTAACATCTCAATAGTTTTAGGTATTTAGATTGATATCTTTATAGTTTTCGGGGTCCAGTTCAAGTGTCTCATGGTTTTAGCTACAGGGACTGTTTTATTAAAGTCTGACCAGGATCCACTATGCTATGAAGATTGACCTCGACCCTGAGAACGAATTATACAGTCCAATACCTTTCAGTATTATTCCAGTCCAACAGATCGTTCTCAAGACTTATTACTTTTAATACTGTTTTAATAGTTTCTTTTCGTGCGCAGTTTCCCATTGACTAATTAAATCAGTATTGTCCCGTATACATTTTCGCATTAAGCATAAAGCCAGACAGAAACTTGGCAGACCGAAGTTTCCAGCTTAAGGCGTGACCGTAGATAGGTTCCAAGTTCAGAGTGCATAAGTTAGAACGGCAAGAGATAGAAAGGAAATCCCACGAAGGCGAAATTTTCGAGCTACGACGGGCGGCAGGTATTAAAGTTAAAGTTGTCATGGGAGTTGTCCATAACCGAGAGTTCAGTTGACTGGACGACAAAAGAGAACGTGGAGGATGGCAAGCGTAATTGCAAGGAGAATAAAGCGGGAAAGGGAGAGACGAGCCCGAGTTGGTGTGGAATAGAGGGAAGGTATCGGCTTCTCCAAAGGGTTGCCGCATCGACGTTGGCTACGAGTTTGCAGGACAAAGGAAACTTGCATCGTACGTTACGTCGCAGACGTGTCATGACACATGCGCAGAAATATACACTAGATCGCCCGTAGAGCTGCGGCTAGTTGGCTCGTTTTCATTTGGACAAACTATCCGGAAGCCAAGTCGTCTATTTTATGCATATATTTCAATATGCATCCTTAGGAGCCTATAAATTGAGCAGGACATTAGTCCTGAAAAAAATGATCAGAAATTGCATTAATCACCTTTTCAAACCATGATCTCCGAAATTTATTGTATCTCCTACACTTGAGTATAGTTTCCAATAAAAAAATTCCTAAGCATACTTGAAATCATACTCTTTACGATAAAAAAGACGTTAGAAATCTGCGACCATTTTTCAGGAAAACAAAAATGCACGAAAACACCCTTTTTGCCTGCGAAATAGATAAAAGTCCTTGAACTACTATTCAATTCAATGCCAATGTGTTATTTATTGAGGAACCAAAAAGAATTTATGTGAAAACAAAATGTGCTATGTGAACCGAACGGCGCCGTAGTCATGGGTTTGAGTGGTTAGAATACATACACGCTTCGGGATTCCATTGTCCGGAAATATTAATCGCAAAGTGAAGTTCCGTGCTCTGGCTTCTCGAGTAGGTTGCTTCCGGTAACCGCATGAGTGGTATATTGATGCAAAGGCATACCGCATCTTAGGCATTATGTTCCTTACAAAGTCGTCCCGCTCATTCATCACCTTGTCCTCTTCACCTCTTCCACTAGCTCGATATTAGAATACTTTGCGACGTATGGCTTTTAAGCTGCCTCAAAGCGGTAGACTCTCTTATGTCATTTTCTTTGTAGTTTCTGCTCTACCGCAATTTGTCCTCATACGTTTCAGCGATACGAGTGTTCTAACATTGATGTTGAATTTCCAAGTTTCAGCAGCAACTTCATTCCTGAATTTAGCCCGAAATTCCTAAATCTGGTTTTTGTCATGGTGCCTCCAACAAACGGACTTTTCTTTCCAAAAGGTCAGTTTGGATGGGATAACCTGATTGGTAGAATTGCATTCATCGATTATACCATGAGGAGCTGTCCGTATTTACAGTTCAGCATCAACCAGATTCAAGTTTCACCGAGCCTCGAATTTAATGCATATTTGTTATGCTACAGTATTGAGCTCCAAAACACATCCTGTCAGCGGTGTTATTAACTCTTCTCACCAAACATGTATCATTATTACGCGTCAAATCTCATGCATGATTGCTTCATATTTTCTGAGTAAATTAATACAGAGGTGTGAAGTTATTTCCAAGCTATATCTCTGTCGATATAAAGAATATCAAGAGACGCGGTAGCGTCTTGAGACAAGTACATTTACCATCAAGATCTTTTACTCCAAGCAACTCATTTTATATGGGATTTCAGAAATTTTTCAAAAGACGTGGCGGCGTCTCCAGACATTATTTATGCAATGGTAACGATTCGAAGCCTTTTCTGGTATTAATGAGATCCTACAGAAAACAACGCTTCATCTAGGACAAAATGACCTACGTTTTTATGGAGGGATTATTATATTTCGTGGCACGGTGGATTACAACATGATTATGAGCATTTCCATTTCAAAGTTATTACAACAAAATCCGTCGTTATGCAATAAAGAGGTCTGTTCACCGCAGTCATTCGCGAGTGGTATTTTCGCAAAGAAAATCGTTCGCTGCTTCGCTATCCTGCAATGCGTTTCACACATGGTTCTGTATGCTCGCAGTGTCGCGGTAGTCGAGTCACAATAAGTATACCGTTAGCTGCCACTACGAGGGCTTGCTCGTTTGATCGCGCACATTACCGCCGTACCGAGATATCAATCCGAAACGACTTTATTCGACGCCCGAGCTCGCTGGCACTGATAATAATAAGCCATTAGGTGCACGTTTCACATATTATACATAGCGGTATGCTTGTATACCATGAGTGGTGAAGGTTAACACGCCAGGCAATTGCGGAACTGGTGGCTGACTCTCGAACGTTAATCCGAGGGATGAATGTATAACCTTTCACAACAATATCAACATCTCTGAAGGTGCGCGTAACACGTACAAGTGTATGACCTACATGTACAGATGATTTCAATGCACCTCTGAAACAGTGTGCGGAAGTTGTTTGTCACTACCATGCACCAATTTCGAAGCATTTCGTGTAAGAAAGTGATTCGCAAAGAACACGCTTGCAATAGAGTCCAGCAGCAATTCCAGTTGTCAACGATTACGAACTGCCATACCGGCAGTTTGAGCGACAGCGAAGACAGAAAGTCTACGGTTCACTTCCAGCGTAATCCACAGCTTGTATTCATGTAGTTCCCTTTATCAACGAAACACGAAGTAGTTGGCCTTGTGTCCGAATTTTACGTCTTTGTCGCTGACCGACAGCTCCGACATTTTAATTGGGTATTTACAAATCTTGATGTCTATGAAGTACATACCAAAATCGGCTTCATGTTATGAATGATGCCCAGGAAGATTAGTATTTTTCTATCTATGGTCTAGAATTTATACGATCTAGTCGAGATCGTTTATCAAGACACTGCGTGGAATTGAAAGACATCAATTCAAATTTCAGCGCAACGGAAAGCTTGCATTTCGATCCTCACATTTTACCAACTAAATATCAGGAATTCGTTAGTTCCATTCAAGTACTTTACGTTTTATATATGCTATCGGAAATTTGCAAGCAAGGTTCTGCACCGATCAGAGTATAGAGTGTTTCAAGTGGAGAATACAGACAATGTGTTCTCGAGAACTAACATGGATTTTCGGTAACCGTTTTTGCATGACTGTACAAACATTTGGACAGCTGAACAGCCGCCGATAAAACTGTAATGCACAGCGAGTCCGCTCACGCTTCCGACAACACTAGCCAGTCAGACAATGTACTCCAGTGACATCCAGCCGGATTTTCAATACAACTTTACAATTTGATTGATTTTTGTTCAATAATAAAGAAGAATAAATATACCATGCACATCCGCTGTGGATTATCGACCTCCCCATCTACGGAATACCTGGTAGAGTACGTATGGTACCAATATTTTTGATTTTGCCAGTAGCAGTAAAGAATTGTAATTAGTAACAAACCATGTCGGCTGATGATATTTGCTCCAGCGCTGATATCTCGACAGCATCGTACAAGATGGACGGCTGACTATTGTGTCCTAATATTGGAAATATTTTCATGGGCAGTCTACGTCAGTCAACAGCATCACATCGAGTCTATCCATCTATTGTTTAAAAAAACATCCGCAGTTAAAGGGCAAGAACAAACTATCCCAGGTTTAAATTACCTTCGTACGAAAATATATCGCTCGGTAAATTTTTTTTAAAAATGAAATAATAACTCACGCTAATTTTCCTACGAATTACTGAGTTGAATAATTCACTTTTAAGAGTGCTGTCAACAGCCAAGAGCATAGTGTGAAATTAATGTTGCGTCTCTCCTAAGCTGCATTTCCGTTGTAATTTTATGAAATTCAGAACTGTATCCTACAGCGCAAAATGAAGGAGCAGGAAGGATTGGTGAATATTGGATACACGGTTACAAGGGCGTAAAAGTTTTCGCGTGGATCCAATAACTTAGCGAGCAGGCGTTTTGGCTACGCGTGTGTCATATTTTTTTCAACTTGCACCTAATTTAGACTTCATAAACCGTATTTCCCCCGTCTGATTGAAGCAGAATAGAACGTACGTGACGAGAAATTATCTCCGATTTCTTTTTTCCCTCGTCGAGGCTATTTACAAGAATTCAGGTTCACAGAACCCGCAGCCAAGACAGCAGCTGATTCATAATTCGTGATGCACAACCGTTTTCCCGGTATACCATTCGAACGTCATGTTATTTCCTTCTCTAACGACCGAGGCATGCATTGGATATCGCACAATGTAGAACCGGAGAAGCGAGAAATCGCGTAAAAAAACATAAAACTGCCCGTACACCGTTGCACCATTTTTTAATCATGTGAGGAGAGTGTTAGTTTATGCCATAATAGTTAAGTCACGTAGTATAAATGATGGACTCAGCGTAGACGTTATTCCCGTAGCGTTCTGCTTATAAACCCGCCTTTACGAGTATTGAGAAATGCAAGCTGCATATCGTGACGCGATGCTAAGTATATAGCACACCGTACGGCGAAACATGGCAACTCTCGCGTGCCTCACGACATGGATGAAATACGAGAATCCGTTGTTCTTTACTATCGGAAAATTAGTGCGTTGGCACGACTGTAAGATTTCTCGTGCGTTTGGGTATTAAGTGACCACTCGTGACGTTGCCAGGTTTATATATCGACTTCATGCAACACCTTTGTTGTCTGAAGATGTCCATTTTTTACCATAAAAAACGGTATTGTTCTACGTGAAAACTTCTATTCCTTCGAGTGGCAATGACTGTTTTTTTGCATCTCTAAATAAGGGTTGTCGAAATTTGGCACCAAGATAGTGGCCCGCTGGCTTCGCACGCGAATCGTGCATCATCCTAAGTGATTCAAAAGTACAGAGAGGCATATAGTGTACCATAGTAGCAGACAGTGGGGTAATATTAGGGACTTGGTCGCTATATACAGTAGTGTTTATAAAGGAATGAATATTCATCGTCGAACACGCGAAATCGTAGAGCCAGCAAGAGAATTTCCCAGTTTGCACAACGTGCACTCGCTTCCCTGTAAATATCTGGACGTCGCTTTTAAGCTGGGTCTAATAAACCGATGTCAGTAAAATTCATTCCTTTTCCTAATGGCAGGAAGACAGAGTTGAAACGTAGGTGAACGAGGATAGTGAACAACCAGGGTGAGAATTTATGATCCAACGGGTCTTCCACGGTTATACAGCTTTCGATTACCGATAGTTAATCAGCTTAGTCAGAAAAGTGGCAAATTTTGTCCTTCTCACAGCAAGACCATCATTGTTTTGTACACGCAAAAAAGACTTGGCTATACATGCGCCAACAGATTTATTGATTGACCAACCAAGACACTGGTTGACCAACCACGTTATCGATTGACGAACAAAGTTACTGGTTAACCAACCAAATTATTGGTTGAGCAAGCAAGGTAATGATTGACAATATCGATCAAACAATAACTGGGTTGGTTTAATAACTCAGTTGGCGAAGATATAACCAAGTGGCTTGTTTGATTCAGCTAAGTCTTTTTCTAAGAGTAAATGCTCTGACTTTTCCAGAACGACAACATTCCACAATCAACATTTCTTTGTGTAAAGAAGAAAAATAACAAGAATTCTAATCAATTGGAAGATTAAACTCACCAAGTTTCACAACTCCGGTCTTTATTAGTCAATATAATGTCCTATTCCATTTAACTTAAAGTGCTCTTTCGTGTCCGCGTGGGCGTGCAATGCCATTCACAATAAATTCATCCACAATTAAATTAGTTGTGGAGACGCTGATCGGTTCTCACAAGTATAGCACCGCTCAACAGGCAGTTCCTCTCAGCAGCTAATAGATTACAGAGCTCCTCAACAATTTTTTTTTTTTTTCTTCGTTAGAAACTTTCACACGGTCTTTCGATCGTTTTTCAATTCTTGCTCGAACAGTTTCCAGCCGAAGAGCACTTTAAGTTTATTAAAATTTGTAGCTCTTGACAAACCGTAGATTAGATTCAGAATGACGTAAAGCGTCTTCCCCCGTGAACGATTTTTCGAAAAACACGAAATCACACAATATAAGGGTTAACACAGCACCTCAACACTATTTCAGAAAAATATCGGCACCCTCCTAATTTATGGTGTAATATGTATCGTGATAAACATCCGGACGTTCTTCCTTTCTTTGAAATCACAATTTTCGGTGTGCTACGTTTTCCACCTTTCCTATTCGATAATACTGAAGCTTTCCAAGCATACGTGTTGTATTTCACGCGTCCAGTCAACAAGTGACGCCATTGGATCATAATCAGGAATCGTGCCGCTCAGTTTCCGGATATTTTCTTTGTATTTCGGATTTGGGTATTGATTATTCACAAGCACGAGAATGATATGAGCGTTTTCCTGAGCCTATAAGCTATTGTACCGACGAGGTGTGTCAAGGAATTTCAAGGGTTTCCCTACGCAACTATTAATCTCCTTTCGGAAAAGTAGTGCAATAACTCACCACGTCTTGTCAAGAGGAAGGCATAGCGAAATGCTTCATAAGACATAACTATTTAGTGGGCTGAGAGGACCCTCTTCGCGGGTGTGCTCTTCATCCGGGGAGACGGATAATTAATTGTAGGGTATAACAGCGTATTGTATATGAGTAAACGTGCAATATCATCGAACAAAGTTTCCAGCAGATCCGAGAGAGAGAAATGGATGGTTACAAATGAGCCACATACATATAGATGTGCTTGTTGATGTTTTTGTCCCAGTATAGCCTATAATTGGGCAACTTGGCTCATTCATGAAGCTGCCGTCCGTTTGGTTTTAATTAAGAGTGCCTAGGACGTCAGTCGAATATAGAACTTATGAATGATAGGAGTGCTTTAGCAATTAGAACAAAAATAGAGCCTCAATTTTCTATACGTCTATGACTTTGTATACAGCTCGTACTTCTGCAGATCATACTCACATCTCGTTAAGCAGTGGTGAAATGTATATATGTCAAAGAGCAATTGAAACAACAAGGAGACCCACTCGTAAAGGCACAAACTGAAATTTGCATTTTCTGCACGAGCGAAAGTAGGTATCACTTAAAAGAAATTTCCATTCCTAATTCTGGGACGACAGTGCACACCCACTGCGGCCATCGCCACCACATTTACCTTCTTTTCCTCCTAAAACATCTGTCTCACTCTCTACATTTTAATCTGAAAGTATAATGTTACGTGAAATATTAAATTCTTAAGGTAAAACATTTTTGTCCAGAACAAACTCTGAGCCTCGTATACTATACCGTTGCGTAAAATACGACGATGGTACAGAGGACAAACAATTCTATGGTAATTTTTCACCCCGCAGCTGACTCTCCGATCCTTTCTAATCACTGTCCACGTCACGTCTTTTGAGGGGTTCACCTTTTTTTCGGGGCTTTGTACCTTTTGAATTCTCCTTCACCACATGATTTTATTCACCACCATTTCCAATTACAAACCTTGCTTGGCAATAACGATGCCGAATATATTTTCGAACTTTTCGTGAGGGCTGCATTACTCTTCAGATTTCGACATAATTTCCGCGGTGACTAAAGAGGACTCACTTTACTTCAACGAAAGTGTTTAGACGTACCACGGAATTAACAATGATTAGTTCCGCAAGTATCAGGTCATGTTAGTTGATTCCGTGTACATTGCATTTGATCATACCCACTCGATGTACTTGACCGGCTCAACAGAAAAATCATGATGGAAGTACAGAATGTGAATGTGCAACGGAGATGGAGCTATCGAACGCCCGGGTATATACGAAGCAGAAGAGTTCATGTAGAATGGTGGAAGGAGGTTATATTCACAGTGATAGCGTATCTATAGGAAATTCGTGTTCTCTCTACTATTGACCAACCGAAGCGCGTCCACTCGACAGCCCTCAAGTGGTTCCGACCATCACAACCATTGTGACACACTGCAACGATATACCTAATACGAATTGTACTATACGCAATTCGTCGGCGTTTCTGCCAGATAACTATTACTATTCACGATAACTCAATATTGCTCTGTAAACTTTACGAGACACGTTCTACAGGACTGCATTTGTTGAGGTAGGCTGCGAGGCTCCCGGAAAACCGAATTCTGCTCCATGTGGATTTATGGACACAATCCATGCAGTAAATCAAAGTCTGTTACGAAAGTGTGTTGTCTCTTGTAATTTCCGTTGTAGTCACTTTTTAAATGTAGTTACGTTCAAAATGCATGACGTTTAAGTAAGACCGTAATGCATGTTGAAGTACGTGCAAATAACACACTTTAAATGCGTAAAGCGTGACGGAATTGGATAGATAGAAAATAGTGTCTGATATAGAGACACAAAAATATTTACATTACAGGTACGATGAAAAAGCAAGAACGTGAAAGGGTTTACGAGTGACGGAAGACAATTAGTTGAAATAACCAAGAAGTTAGTTAAAGGGTCTACTTCAAAAGCCTGTTAGGCTCGAGAAAATGATTAATTAGAATTAGAAAATTGTTCATTAACACAATAAAATTATTTGGAAGCTCAACCAAACTGTCAGTAACGTGACAGCCTTTCTATTCTATGCAATTTCCCACATGTCTATTATTATGAGCAGCTCAGTGAACAACCTTACCCCCCCCCCCCCCCCCCCTCCACACGGTGTGTTCTCTGGAGTCGTTATCGACAGCGTAACCGTGTTCGATCGACATATATTTGAAATCCATGTGGCGGATGGGATGTGATGGATCGACATGCCTGATAACAGCCGTGTGTACAATCGGATTTTGCAGCGTGTGTAATACCGGACACGTGTCCAGTGAATATGTACAATTGATTCGAGTTGGAAAAGAAGTCTTTACTAATCATTGTGAATATTCAGCGTGTACGGTGAGCCAACCGTGGAGATCCAAATTTGTTACAGGAGGCAATAAAACGCATGCTCGAAATGTCTATGAACAAAATGTTGTGGAAAACCATTATGAACGTTGAAAATATAATATGTGTTATTAATTATGGATTCAAATAAATCTCAGTATATTTATTCTACTTATCTGCGTTTCTGTCTTTGATATAACGTTGCAGGAATTTCGGGCGATACAGAGGTTAACTAAACACTCTAGTAGACACTAGTAGTACTCTGTTAAATGAGGCATATTTGTATTTGAACAAAATTGGATGGTATATTCTAGGGGTCCGAAAACTTCATATTCACTCAAGGCAGGGAGAAAGCATGTTGTCATCAAAACAGAGGCACGAGAATTAAATTAAAAAAGAAAATGAAAGTGAAGTGAAAGCGTAAACCATTGAAAACATTGAAAATCTTCATGTATAATTCAGAGACCAAAAATGCAAAGAGTAGAGAATCGCCAGCGCATGCTCGGCTGTTTCAAGTCGGATGTAATAATCGTTTACATAAATGCATGGTATGGACACCCTGGGGTAGGCGGAAGTGAGGGCAGTTTAGAGACCCGCAAAGCAGCCCCTTGGCAAGCTCCAGTATTAAGCAAGAGTATATGTTTGGCGGCGTTACCCGAAGCAAGCGAGCGCTGCAAAAAGTGTTTTTTGGCTTCCTTGTGTTTGTGATTACATATATTGGTGTGAATCGGTATAACATGTACTACGTAACTGATTTTTTTCAAGCAGCATAACAATGTCTGAAGGGCAGAAGGATCTAATATGTTACTTTCTAGTTTGCCGCAATTCCGTTTGGGGTACAGTATAGAAATTTAAGCACAGCCATATCAGGCTGATCACACTTCAAGGTTCGGGACCTATGAAGGCTGCTCTATTAAGGCCCTACTAAAATAATGAATAACAATTGCTACTGGCGTATTCGCAACAATCTAATTTCTCATCTCTCTCCGATTGTTCTATTTTTCTCAAACTCGCCACGAAATCTGGATACCCTACGGGCTTCTACCAGCGCACGTACAAGTTACGGACAGAAGGGAACCAACCCTCACGTTTGTTGGAAGGAGAAAGTACAATTTCGTATGATTTCGGTAGAACTTCGTATAATCCATCATTGAATTCAATCATCGAGACAAGAAAATCATGAAAAGAGAGATCTAAAATCAAAATAGAATGGGAAGATATAAAAAGAATGAACTGAAGGGAATCAATGGTAAATATGATAGCAACGAGGTATCGAACTTGCCGGTATGTGTAGAAGCTTTCGTACAATCTGTCTGAACGAGACGAGAGCAGCAAACAGTTTGACTTTTAAATGGGTCCGTTGACGACGAGAATATAAAGCAGAGCTTTTTTCGATTAGGCAAGTCTGGTCGTATAGGAACGACGCTGTCGGAAGGAAAGTCAAGGGGAGCGGATGGGTGGCACGATTCTCGCAATCTGATGAATATTTCATGGAAAAGTCGTACGCGTGTCTGCCTCTTTATCTATTGTGAGCCAGCAAACAAGGTGAGGGACTAGCGATGGGCTTGGATAGAAGCGATACCAGACACGCCGCAGAAGAAGGCGAGTTTGATATCCAAGCCTTCTGGACCGTTTTCAATGCTGCGACTTTGAAATGACAATAATGTGATCCATGAAACCAACCCATTCCCCAAGAGGAAGTCAAAGAGTGCATGGGCAACCAAAACGAACTGCTCAAAAGACTCTGAAAACGATGCGGAATACGTTGCCATGAACAGCAAGCATTGTTTTCATTCCGGCAAGGCTCTCTATCGGCGTCGTCCTTTCATTGTAATTTTTTTTAGCCGCATTTCCCCCCTGTCTGCAGGTATTACCTCTATTACAGGGTCGGCCCGGGACAGTAGCCAGTCCCCTCTGAGGGCCTGGTCCGGATCAGTAACAAGGCCCCCATGCGGCCGCATCCGACTTCCTATATCGGATTTGCCATAGCAAAAAAATTATAATTGTTTTCAGTAAAAAGAATACAATACACGAATCAAGCCATTCTAACTAGATCTTTTTTCTGAACAAAAATAGTATATAGTAGCAATACATAGAATTTTTCCCAGTGTCCGTTGCACTGGGAGTTGCTTTAAATTATCAAATGTGTTCGAAGTACAGAAACTGCAAAATTGAATGAAATTCATATTTGTGTCAAGGAAATCACATTTCAGTTGATTGAATTAATGAGATCTGAAATACGGAATTTTTAGTCAATGTTACGAAATTTTTTTTCTGGACGTGGACAAAAATCCCAGAGCTTTTCGCCTAAAAAATTCTCCCTTATTGGAAAAAGCCTTGTCGGATAGTGAGTCCATTTTTTTCACGTTCCTCCAGTTATGAAACTGACACAAAGTACTCACATCCGGGAGGAAGTATATGAATATAATATATACCGATTCATGTATTTCAATATAATACATATGAATCTACATCATATGCATCTAGAACACCATGAGCTTCGGGGATGGTGATGCCGATGGTGGTACTACTGATCCTGCTGCTGAAGGACGATGCAATCTATACTCTGCTAAGCATATACAATCGTTTGAACAAAGTGAATTCCGGAAACTAGATCCGTCGATCAGGTCTATATATGCTTGGAGTCTCACAAGTCCACACGTATATGCCACATGCCATGATCGTCTAGCGTACCCTTATATCACCTACCCTTGTGACTCGGTCCTATAATACTACTATGCATATATACCCCTAGATTCTTTTTCCATCTCACTTTTCCTACTATCAGCAACAGCTCTGAGACCTTTGGTTGCTGCTCTCATCCAAATCTAACAAGAATACCAGCGGCATTCTGTACATTCCTTTGTGCAGAATGGACGGCCAAAGCCCTTTCCTTCGTCTTGATTTCCAATCAACTACCGGAAATAGCGTCTGAGTCGGAGATGAGATTTTCCAGAAGCTGAATGCTGACGGCGAATCATCCGACTCTTTAAATTATCCCGAGATTTCTCGGAAGGATTAGTGTGAAAGAGGAAAAACGTTAGCCCATACTCGTTTTTATTTTAAACCATTATACATCATTATACATATTACTGTCTCAGTAAAACAATTTTTGAAAAAATTGGTTCATTATTAATCCAGCGTATGAATAAATTTTCAGCCTGTTCAATAGAGATACTGTTTCACAATTACCTAAAAAATGATAAATCCTTGAATGTATTGCAGAAAAATTTCGGAATACCCATGACAACGCTGCAAAGTAGGAGTTCTGTTAGTTTCCTAGTAATTATTTTATCAGGGTACCAGACGCTCACGCGCTGGACTAGCGGCAGTTGAAAAACATTTTTAGAGTGGCGCGATTATGGGCGTAAAATCTCTTGCGGCAATAAATTAACCAACACTTCATTAACTGAGATTTGAATATTTTTAAACATTCCTATACTCGTAGGAATAATTATATGCTCTCGGTTGCACGCAATTAATAAACATGAAATTTCCGTAACTTAAGCTTTTAATATGGAAAAATCCAGCTACACAATCTTCCGTTGTCGGGTATTAAAGCGGATCACGCCCTGTTAAAAAATCTGCCTGAAAATTGTAATACCCGTACCGGAAGTTTTTATTCCCGGAATGTCTGTCAAATTTCAAGCACGAATGTATTTAAAATTCAGAATCAGGTCACATGAAAATAATTTCAATATTACTGGAATAGCAGTAACTCTGTGCTAGAAATTTAATGTACATACGTAAAATATCCTTGATTATTGTACATTCAATAAATATATGTACATGTCCATTAAATTGCAAGTAGATTTTTAATGTGGATTGCTAACTTTCGCTCTAGCAACTACGATTATCAATTAAATAGTTGTCGCACTGACACTCGAAATTGGCGCATGTTCGATAAGTTACTTCATCGTTAACTAAAAAAAAAAAGTAACGAGTCGCCAGAAGTTCGTGAGGAGTGGAACTTTATAGAATTCCAATATACATGACCGATTTTCGTCAGTAATTATAATACCGCAGGTACACGTGGATATTTTTGCTCACCATCGGGCTTATTCTTGAAAATAAAATTGACGCCGAGTGGTGGAGATAGGTCTAGACTACGACGACTCGGCCAGGGTCGAAGAACTCGAGCTCCATAGCAGCAGCGAGGAAAGGGTAGATTATGCACAAGCGTAAGGTGCGAGTGTCCTCATTATGCCGAGTACTCGCTGTCATTTACGCCGAGTTACCAAGAAATTCTCTAGAACCCTTCAAAGCTTCTCGCTACCTATACTCAAGTCTCATCCGACCAGACTCCGCTCCATCACTGTACATACCGCCTCTATTTCTGTATTGCCCCTGCTCTCTTTGGCTCGAATACTGGTATGCCATTGGACTCAATGTGTACCATAGACAGCGTTACTGGAAATTTCCCTCACACATATATCTCCAGTGCTTCAGCCGAGCTGTTAGTGATAGTCTTCCTCGCACCAGTAATTCGTCACTAGACTCAAGTCCAACTACACTCACATACACGAGACTCGCAATATTACAGTGCCAGATGTACTAATTTCTGAGTACATTTTATACATGCAACACATTCCATAAACCTTCGTTGCTTTTTCTATTATTATCATTAATTGACATTTCCATTAGTAATATAAGGAAATCATATTTCCATTCAACATTGTTAATGGTAAATCTGACTCGTCTGCGCTTTCCTCATCGATTCGCCTCCGCAATATCGATAGAGTTACGAGAGATGATCGATTGCGATCTATCGAATTAAAATTGCAACTTCGCAAAAAATTGAACCTCAGTACTTTTATTTTAAAAAATAATAACTTAATGCAAGTTTTTTGTTATGTTTCTTTATTGTACGATGTTATATAATTTTTCATGCGCACGTACAAGTGCGGTGAAGAAAAAGGACAAGGAAAGCCGGAATAGTGTAACAAACGCGCCAAGTGCACCGTTGGTGAACCCGTGATTTCCCAGAGAAACTTCAACAACTCGCGACAGCTCTTGCATACGAAAATACCGTGGGGATTTAGTTTCAGAACAAGCATGGCAAATGCACGAACGCGCGTGTCTCCCTCATCCCTTGAAGCTTTACGTGCGTCGCGTTATTCGCTTCCGCAACCCGATAATATCCACGACACCGAATAGAAACAGCTCAGAATGCGTATTTTTACTGTCTTGGGCTAACACCGAACGCTGAGGTACGCAAATACAGTGCTATGAAGCTTGTCTTTCCGTATACCAACGACTTATTCATAATTAAAATGTGGACAACTTTTCACTTAGCGATTATTTCATTCAGATATGTCAACAAATCTTGCTGTAATTTCATAAAAACGTTCAGAATAAAAGGTTTTCACAATGACGTATTCGGTCCACGAGACTTTTCACAGTCTAAAGTGTACAGAGAGAAGAGTCTGCTAAAAGCTACGAGGGTTTCTGTTCTTAGATCCCATAATTATAGTAGCATGGTGGCATATGGGGCTTATGTGCTTTAGTAATCATAAGTAAGTTCTGACGTTGCTGTCACACATTTCTGTAAGTATATGCGAAAGAAGAATTCGTGGTATGTATTTCCTCAAGGAGGTAGCACACATATTTTAAAGCGTATGCGCACGTACGTAGTAAATACGAAAGTGCCGTATCGTAACTCGGGAATGTGTATAGGGTGAATAGAAAAGTACTCTTAAGATTCTGAAGGACCATTGAATATAAAAAGCGGTATGTATGCGCGAAGCTTTTTGCACTGCAAGCTCTAACTCTCATTCACTCTTTGATATAGCACACTGGGAGATAGTGTCAAGCGGAAAAACTTCTTGCGCTCTGCGTGCGAATTGAATGCGCGCCAGGCGGAGTTTAGTAGTAACAATTTTTCAGCATCGAGGAGTCTTAAGTCGCACAACTTGTATTTTTCAAAAACTTCAGTTATATAATTTGTACCAAGTGAGAATAGTGTTAACGAACGCACAGAAAAATAAATAAACTTAAATTCTTACATCATGATGATTTAAGACAAATGGTTGAGAAATAATTACAGTTCTAACAAAAAATATCTCTAATGTAATCTCTAAAATGTCTTCAAGAAAAAGGTATTTAAGGGCACTGATTGGATTCAAGTCTTGCAATGTAAGTAATTTTAAGAAAATAATTTTTTTTTTCAAATTTACACATTGTAATGCCCGGTGTGTTAAGCTGCGCTGGATCCAGCGCGTTCTCCACTGAATGCCCGCACATTGTGCAACGTCATCAAGGTTATGATCGTGAGATGCTGTTCCATTGTAGGACAATCTTGATATGCTATAGGAAATCTAGCATTTTCGTGCAATAGTAATCAAGACAATTGCAAAGGAAAGAGGCAAGTGAGAAAGTCTTAGTACTTTGTGGCAAAGTGAACGAGGTTCGACATTGTTGAATGGCAAGAGCCCTTGGAACGGAGCTGAAGCTGGTAAAGAGTTTAACTCTGGTAGTACGGGTGCTTCAGTAGCGTCGTTCACCTAATATAGTGGACAGTCGTATAGAGGTGAAGCCAGTCGTACGGCAGCAGAAGCAGAAGCACTGGTGCTGATTTCTCGAGGGATGGAGGCCACTTCGACCGTACGTAATGTCAATCGAATTCACATCCCTCTAATGCTAACTTGCCTTCTCTCTCGTACTTCTCTGTCCTTTGCTGAGCTCCACTTTACGTCTCGGTCTCACTGTGCCAACAGGAGCAGCAGGTCTGCCGAGTAGTCCCGTTCGAGCGTGCAGAGCTGGGTACGACGCGCGGTTCCAACGGAGAGCTTGCAGCCTGCAGTTTCCATTCAGAAAAGAAAATGGGACCCCACGACCTATAACCGAATGCGACATTTGCACCTGGTCGCACAGGGCATGACAGCAAAACCAAGTACACATCCGAATGACTATCTGCTCATCGCTCTGTACAATAATCATGATGCTGACCCCCTGACTTTATTACATTCGAGAATTACGGGGTCCAGTGCCTTGAAAAATTGACTTTTCATTTTTTTTTCTAGATCGAAATTCAGAAATTTCAGTAAGAAACTTTCGATTTATCTCAAAACCTGAAGGCAATTTTTTTGCAAATATTATTTTCGAAATCCAAAAAATAGCAGAAAAAAATGGCCGAAATTTGCGAAAGCAGTTCACTTTTGTCAATGTTAAAAAAATTTCCCTTTCCTTATATTGTATGAAAGGTCGTTAAATTCTGCTTTCGGGCTCCATTTTTTATTCAGAATGTTATCAAAAGGTAATTCTCTATAAAATAATGTAAATACTACCGACGTTGGACACTGCTCGCTTTCGAGATGAATCTGTTGGGGTGCGTAAATATGTGGATGTGCACAGATGGCGAAATAAGAGACGAAAAAATTTATTCTGGAAGGAAGAAATAATAAAGAAAAATAGAGAAATGAATGTAATGGGGCCATAAATTTCCGGCAAAAAAAACACGCGTGGTGATATTTTGTCGTGCGTTATTTATTATGTTGTTGAGATGTTTCATCGTCGGTCATACTCACGAGTTATTTTGTCGATATGTTATTCTGACATGGTAGCATGGTCAGCATGGAAAATTAAAAATACGATAAAGAATAAATTCATTTATTCTATTTAGATATGATCGTGAGAAAAAATTCCATATCCCGTCTCTGAAAGCTTCGCCAGTAATATGTTTATGGTAGTTGTGTGTTTTGGCCGAATTGCATAAGGAATTTACATCTCAACTAGGCGAAACTTTTGTGTATACTGCATTGTAACTTATTTTTCCGTTTCTCGCCATACATCTCGCTGAGCGTAACTTTCCACGACAGAATAACTCGCCCGAACGTCACCTCACTTCATCTTTGTATGCATGCGAACCCAGAACGAATCGAAAAACTTGGTAATTTCTCACTGCGTTTTCGGAAAAACTAGTAGGTTGTTGGTGTTTCTCTCCACAATCCTTTGGTATTTATGGTTTCACTGCGGAATTTATATTACTTAATGCAATATTGAGAAAACTCTTTAAGCCGGACAGGTAAGTCGAAGAAACTTTTCAGTCAGTTAAAGAAATACCCCTGTGGGATATCAAATTGTGTAGTAAAGAATGAGTTGGATTAAAATGTTCAGGAAGGACATGAGAACAACACAGAACGACTTTCGGTACCGGATTTTACAAACTACATTGTTAATATTTTACAAATATTTTTGTAAAATATGTCGCTCGAAAAATAAAGAAAATCGTGAATTACGGCCACATGTTACGACATGTAAGCAAAAAAATTTGTGATTCTAGCGAGAAAAAAAAATGTTAATCGAGCAAACAAAATGGTTAACCTAGCAGATAACGCGATGTCATCACTATTTTAACAAAAGTTTGCTGGCATAGCAAAACCGTTTTCTCCGTGCGCATATTAACCTAACGACGCACACCTGGCCGATGGCTGATCCGGTTAGCCGAACAGCTTGACAGTTCTTCAGGCAACCTAAACTAATATCATATCTACGTACAACATGTATTGCGGTTAGACGCACACAGCTGACGGAAGAGAAACTATATTCTGGCCTAAACATAGTGTTTTGGTCCAGTGTAATTTATCACAAAGCATCTACGATGTTGGATAGTCTCACGAAATGACCAGTCTGGCCGTGATACGTGCAATTTTGACCTATCATCCGTACCCACGTCGGCGGCTGGTGTCCACACAGGAGTTCAAGAGCTTCATGCGAGCTTTGGAACTTGTGATACCGAATAATAGGTAATATTCACATAAGGTACCCGTATAACAATGTATATAATATACCGTCGTTTGTCCGTTGGAAACTTTCACGGTGCATCCATCAATTACACTCTAGCGATCTTTAATCATACGTGCGATTAATGCTCTCGAGATTGTGTGTTATTACACAAAGACTTTTGGATGACTCAAGAATATCGCGATATTATTCATAAATTTTCCAGTCCGTAATGCGCTAAAGCTGTAAATCTGAGAATTCCCGAAGCTTTGCCGGCGCAGATATACTTGAGATCATAAGTTTTGCAACTACATTAAAGTCCGAATCAATATTGAAAATATGTCATGGCTCTCATATTGTACCTTTGTCTATCCAAATAAAATTAAAATATGGTTTTTCAAAATGAATTGTTAATTTAAGAACTTTATGAGCTAAATTGTAGATCACAGTATGTCGCCAACTAAGCAAAGAAAAATATACTTTTTCATGAGTATCTACCAAAGCATGTTACAACGGTTTATCAAACTCGCGTTTTGCCCGCTCGATGGCAAAAACGCAGCGGAGGAAGTGTTGAGTTTCCTGACTAACGACCTCGTAAACATCCTTCCCTCACTTAATTTCTCGAAAGCTAATGAAAGTTTCTTCGTCGATGATTGCGAAAAGTGATGCAAAACGTTGAAAAAGTGACGTACTATACACCGATAGATGTATATCTAGGTATTATAAAAAGATCTCGTTGCCGCCGCAATGTTCAAGAATTGCACCAGACGATCACCTGTCTAAGTATCCACTTTTTGGATCAGTACTTGGACGGTTATTTCTGAGTGTACTCGAAATAAAGGTTTTTACATGCATTCCAGAATGCACTCTTCGACCGCTCGAATAAGACATCGAACACTAAAATTTAAAACTTACAGACCAAAATGGAGAACAAATTTTAATGTAGCAGGGTTGTCGGGACAGGAAACCACAATTTGTGCGGTAATTCGATGGGTAGAAAACTGGTCTAAATCGTCCAAAAAATAACCGCTGAAAAACCGGAAAGCGACAGAACGCCGCGCCATCAAGCAGCGCCATACTCGTTATTTTCACAGCGTCCCCAAAGTGGTTGTAGTTCTTTTCCATAGTGTCCTGCAAAACAAACAGTCATGAAACTGTTCTATCAGCGTACTAAGGGAACATTGTCGTTTTTCTTTTTATGTGTGCTAGCTTACCGTTGATGAACCCATTTAAGAAGCGTTCTGGTGCAGTTGATTTATTGGTTAAAAAATTGAAAAAAGATCATATCCATTCTACAAACGACCCAAGGAACACTTAGAAAACATTTTCGAAATATTTCAATCTCGTGCGAATAACGAATAAAAAAGCACACCTTTGGGATCATAAAGCGTTTGCTGAAAGAGGCCTACGCTATCATAAGTTGAGGTAATGTGCAAGGTTTCTCAACGCAGATGGAAAGCAGTTGCCGGGCGATTGATGTGTATCTGAGGTCCGATCATAAGCACAAGCTTTGGTTGGTCGTGCAGCCATGCAGCAGGGTATCTATGCTGCTGTTACTGTGCGCCACATACAGTAGCATCAGTGTAGACTGTGGCTAATGCTTGCTGTTACTACACGCTTGTTGCTGATGCGGCACTACCGTACGACGGGTATCTATGTTTGTACACTTAGGATCGTTGGGTTTATGCAACGTCCTTGACACCACACGTATCAACGAGGAGGACTACGAGGAACATGATTACGCTGACAGCAAACTGCACAGCGTCCCTCGGTGCCCTTCGACATTACGGTATATACGTACCAACTCTCCTTAAGGCTGATTAACAACGATTCAATTGAGGAGCCGAGGTAGGACTGCATCCTAAACTCGTCTGAAGGTATCGAGAATTCTAACCGCTTTGGTCAAAGCTCATGAGTTTGCTTTGTCACTTGCTAGCACGACTCTAGTACTCTAGTAGTCTGAAGACTGAAATCTTGTTGATATCAAGGGTCTTCTTTGATAATTGTGATTCAACAATTTGAGCTATAGTGGAATACTTTTTTTTAAATAGTATAAGGCTCTCGCAATTACTACACTACGTTGAAGCTTGTAAACTTAGAATGTATTTCAATATTCCATCAAAGCCATCCCCTCGATGGCCCACAGCAAAAAAAAAGATGAAATCCAACTTTCTTCGAAACAAAAGCTGCCCTCACTACCAGAAAAAAAAGGTAAAGAGCAAAGCAGCTACTGGAAAAGGGGCTATTAATCTCAGGTATAAAGTAAGATAAGTGAGCCGTGGAAAACGTTGGCCAAGGCAGAAGCAGAAGCACTGGATCGTGCACCGCGTTCCACCGGGATTCTGGAAGTAAGAAAGGCCTTTCTCATATATAGCTGGATATCATCGGGGCCGCGAAAACTAATTCCAGCTTCTAATGGTTCTGCCAATAGCAATTTCTATAAGACTGAATAGTGATTTCGAGATCTCGAGACTCTTCTTTCTTTTTTTTTTTCTTTTCCTACCTTTTAACTCTCATCTGTCCTACCCTGTAGTTGGAAAACTACTCCGTACTTATGCTACACCAAACACTATGCTTGGAATGACAATCATCGATAAAATCTTGAGCAAGTTCTATTCATAAGAAAAAGTACTCACATTAGACGTTACGTAGTGAAAAATTGAACACAGACCGAAATAAAAATAGAAAATCAATAATTAAATTTGAATGTGACAAAAATTTTGACAATTTTCGTCGTGTTCATGGTTTACGATATTCATATCTCATTCGATTCTCTGGTTTAGATTGCTTAGTTATTGTAATTCTTTTTGTCTGTTCCAATATTTGGTATCTTCAAGTATTAGGTGTAAGTTAACTTTCCCACTTCTGATATGTTATCGTAAAAGTCGCTTAAATAAATCGGATGACATGGGATATTTTTCTAATAAATATATTATGTGACATAACGTTGAAGGCTATCAATCAATCTTTCTGATAGATACAATAGAAGTAAAGTTATTCGTCCTCTCTTTCTCTCTTAAATGTTTTAATGCCACTTATGTTCTTGAGTTCCGTTATTCACACAAATGTTTTTCATATTTTTGATCCATGGATCTAACGGCACCGAAAAATACGATCGGTACGTCCAAAATTCGTTGATATGATAAGATAAGCCTGTCAAAAATGTGGCCAGAATGTGAATAGACAGTGCAACAAAAGAACAGTCAGATGTCTCGGCATTTCCGTCAAAACATAGGTGAACGTATTTGTCTCGAGATGCCATCACTTCTCCTGTTCTAATTATCAACTATATAATTATTTATATATCTCATATAGTGATTGTGTACATGAATGACAGTTTCGAAATAGTTGATTACTGATTCGAAGCAAATATTTTATATGACAATATTTGAGCCTCTGTCGGTGAAAATGTTTTTTTTTTATCGAACGGAATATCATGTATTGATAACAGTCCAGCACTTGTGTTTATACGTCCTTATCACATTCTAACACGAGGTATATGAAAAATATGTAGACAATCATTTCGTGCTACCAGAGGTAACAGGTTCACAAATGTGCTTTACGTCCGTGTCTCATCATATTAACAATAACACACTGGTTTACACTTTCGCCGATGATCACAAGATGTACAAGATGTATCTTAAATATAACACGCAACTAAAATTATGATGATTTTTATTGGTCACCATTTGAACAATTCAGCGGCTAATAAAAAAGCTGCAATAAGAATACGAATTCATTTGAGTATAAAGCCTTTGAATAGTAGGGAAAAAAAAATATATAAAAAAACTTAAGTTTACGTAAAAATCTTATTTTAAAAAAATGTATTCTTATAAATGTTTAAAAAATATTTTAAACGGATTTGTTCATCAAGAATACTTTAAGAAAATGAATCACGCGATTTAACATCTTGTATTTCCAAACCACATAATCTACCTGTCTCTGTCATTTCTCACCCACACGTACGATGCAGCAGACGTGAACACTCTCCATTTTAGTTTTCCACTGGAAAAAACATGCTACTTAAATTATGAATGTGAAACTATAACGCGAATCATTCTCACATAAATAAAACACATACCAATCGTTCCCGCGCGCAAAGCAATTAACACTAAAAAAAAAGTGACTAAACCTGCCAACGTTGACTCACGGCAAGCCGAACATACGATTTTATTAAATAATCATTAACAAGACAACGGCTCGCCGTAAGTTACGCTAGAGTCACTAAACACGATCAAGTATATAGCGATATCCGTACCATAAACGATGTCAAAAAATTTCGCCGGCAGATTCTGTGTAAAAAGGTGCAAAGGAGTACTTTTTGCACACCCTAATACATATATATATCTCGATATCAATTTTTGCTTGACATGACTTAGAAAATCTTATTCTTATGCGCAATTGGACTCACATAATACGATTTTATATTATGTGATAAGATATTTATTTCAGGCACCGCAGAAGATATTAATGTGGTGATTGTTGCCATATAAATATTCTGCCTTTTACGCATTCATGAAGTCCTCGCGCAAGAGGCGAGACATACAGACATATTCGGAATGCCCGAAGCTCCATCAGAGTCGTGTATCACCTGTTGAGTTTCTGCTGGATCTGCGCAAAAGTCTTTCCCTTGGTCTCGGGAGCGATTTTAAATATTACAGCGGTAAAGCTCCAAACAACGATACTACCAGCCAAAAAAGGCAAGGAATGTCCAAATCTCCAGGTGATCGCGATGGCGATGTACAGTTTGCTCGTAACTGCTATAAGTATACCGGAAGAGACACTTATGATACACATGCTGATGCCTTTCACCTCAGTGGCAAAGATTTCTGACATGATAACCATGTGTGTGCTGAGAAGTCCGAAATTGAATGCGAATACCTGAACCAGAACAGCGACAAGAAAAACCGCAGCATATGCATCAACGTCATAATACATGTATTCCTTTGCAAATAAATAAGAGCCGATAACAAAATTAGCGAGACCCGCTACAATGCCAGATGCCACAATCAATAGCCTACGGCCAAGTCTATCAATCAACACCCCTGACAAAATTGTTGATAAGACCTGAGTTACACCTATAGCAAGTGTTGCCAAATCGCTGGGTATTGCACTTCCTGCGTCGCGGAATAACAGCTCACCGTATATGAGGATTGTTATAAAAAGTCCCAAAGATTGCGGTATTAGGAATGAAAAGGCTATGATGAAAGCACGACGATTGACACGATTTCCAAATACATCGTGGATGGTTCCCGCTTTTGGCCTTTGTTGTTTACCCTTATCATCCTTGGGTATTAATTCCATTATAGTGTCCAACTCTTCTTTGACATCTGGTTTACCACGAAGCTGCTCCAGCGTTGATTCTGCGTCTTGAAACCGTCCTACCATAGCCAAATAGTGCGGGGTTTCGGGCATGAACCAAAAGCCCACTTCGAATGCGATGCCGATGGTCATCAGTATGCCGGAAACTGTAGCGATGGACAGGTACGGACAAATCCCGTAGGCAAAGAGGATTCCGGTATTGAGCATGACACCTATTATTGAACCAGCAACACCACGAGCCTGGACTGATGCTATTTCACCGACATACATAGGCATGACGCAGATGCACATGCCAATCGAGAATCCGGCCATCAATCGCGCTATGTGGATTGTCTGTAACATTACAAGTAACAGTACGCATGTTAGGACTGTTAAAAATGATATTAAGCGACGAATAAAGCGACATCGCAGTACCTCATCCAATTTCATGTCATCCTCGGTGTATCATTAAGAAGGTTCAAAGTAAAGAGGTCCAAAGTACAAGCTTGATATTTTTAATACTTGTCGTGAAAACCTTATTAAATGCGTATGCAGAACTATCAATCGATTGACCGCTGATAAAACTGGTTCTGACGATTGTGAGTTTATCGCCTAAGGTAACTGTTACAATTACACGAGTTAAGAAAACTTTAATCGCACGCGTATTGTATGAAATTTGATTTGAGCAGGTGTGAAAATGAGGATTATTGCGCGCGAGGCATGCATAAAACCACGTTTCTCGTCCTGAATGAAAGCAAATTGTTATTTTTAAAATTTTATTGCTAATTTATCTGGTATTGTTGATCCTTACCCAAACATGTCTTGCTATCGTGATCATTGCTGAACAGAGTACCATAGGAAGCAAACTTATTAATATCGAGTTTCGCCGGCCGAATCTGTCGACGAGTACATTAACCGCCAATGGTCCAAATAACTGGCCCACACCTCCGACAGCTGCCATTGTCGATACATCCTCTGGAGTAAAACGAACTGGCGAATCCGGTTCCAATAGTCTCACTATCGTTGGCGATAGCCATCCCATGCTCGTTCCACTGCAGAACGCGGCTAGCGAGGCTAGTAGGAGTTCCATGTTTGTTAATCATAATTGAGCGGATATAAAACAGTATATTGCGCAACAAATAATTAATTGTGAGGTTACAAGCTTTCGTCTCTAGGGAAGGGTTTCACATGTGTTTTAAAGTGTAACATCCAAGGAACGAAAATGAAGGAATCGTCAACAGCGTTTGTAACAATATTTGCGCCAAATATAATATTAATATTAAGAAATAAGAGCATCCCTTACAGGATTTTCATTCTTGTGTTTTTTTTTTTAGGTGACTCAGGACCCTCAAATTATTATAAACATGAAGCACTACACGCATACCAAATTTCATCTCGAATTATGGAACGATTCTTGAGATACAGATTTTCCAATTCGGCAAGCCCGTATTATCTATATATGCACACACATCGATACATAAGAATCTCGATATTGCTTTCAGTATCAGGAAGCAACAGAACTTTGAAACCGGTTTTGTCAGGCCGTTCCAAGAACGCAATCCGACATTTGCATCAGACCCAGTAAAACAAGTAGCTTTGAAATTATGAATTAAACTTGTAAGCAGGCCGTTGTTAGCAAACACTTATTATTAACGAACGAGGATCGGTGACGACTCTCAAAGTAAAATCAGTGCTAAATCTTCTGATTTTTATAAGTTCAATGCATGTAATAAAAACAGTTGAAGGTGATTTGTATAGAATCATGTATGCTAAACTTGGAGAAAGATTAATAAAAATCAAAATTTGTGTACTTTTAGCAAAGAATCCAAGCACTTTGTACTCGACCACAGTTCGATCATAATTCCATCAGAATACAATCATTATCGTATTATCCTATCTAATGGATTTTATGCGTCTATTCATTTTTATTTATTCAAATTTATGTAAATAAGGATATATATGAGGCATTCTCTACCAACTCGACCTGAATCTGTCTCTTGATTTCTCGGATTTGATCCCTCATTCTTCATATTATTGTTCTACATCTAAGAGGTAGCTATAATTTTTATTAAATTCGAATAAATTCTCATACTTATGATTATTTATAATAAACATATTGCGGGCTGGCATTAAGAATCCTGAGAAAATTCCTATAAGTCCGGTATCAGATATCAATATTTTTATGCTCAGGTCCGAAGTAGTTCGCACCTTACTTCTATTTTTTTACGATTTTTATTTCAAAAAGACAATTCATAGAAGTTGAATGTGTGAAAATCCTTTCACGTCAGGCTAAAACATTTTTATACATATCAGGACTTTGAATAATTTCTCAGATTTTTTCACAACGATTTATTTCATTTGACTTCAAGAAAATAAAAATAAAATTAAATATTTACTTATAAAAGTAAATAAAAATCCAATAAAAATAACTTCTGGTTCCTGGAGATGGAACATAAACAATCAGATCCCCGATCGAGTTGGTATGGAATGCCCCAGATCATTAACTTTTCACAAAAATTTTCTCTCCCATTTAATTTTTAAGAATCGCGAGGGTAAAAATAATTAAATCCGCACCGATCCTCTAGAGTAGCTTTTTTCAAAATTGCAGCATCAAAAAGCAAAAACGAATACCGCACATGGATTTCACAAGCACCACAAGAATAATCCTTACACATAGCGATTGCCAAATACTCCCAAGTCTTCGATCCATCTGGAGACGCGTACTTCACATTTCTCGAAGCTCTGGTAGTAGGCATCCTCACTTCCTCTCTACCCGAAACGTCGATTATAACGATGTGAACGATATATAAGCTCGTGAAAGAAGTGACGACGTTCAAGCTGTAAACGAGACTAAAGCTCAAACCTACATTTTCCTTACAGCTGAAGAGCAACTTGTCGAGTCTCTGTTTCGAGTGCAGAGGGGAGATACCACGATGGATGGGGGTTCGTGTTATATGATCACTCCACTAACATGATATCGTTCATTCACATGTTCTCGGTCACAGGTGTATATAGAATATATGTATTACTTCCGAAGGCTTGAGTTTAAAAATTATCATTCTATTACTGCAGTTCTTGCAACATAAACGTTTGACGTACGCCTTTTTCAATCGTGGAGATTTTGCTATTTTATAAGTACGTGATGCGCATAATACATTGTCTTTGACGTCACGGTTTCAACACTATGAAGAAAGCCACTTTTCCTCCAATGTACCGGTAAACTGTATTTTAATACAAGATCTTGTGAATTGAATTTGATTTATAAAGATGACATATAATAAATAACTCGTGAAGACAATTACATTCTCCGTGTGGTAAGTCCATTCCTATCGGATGGAATTAAATATACTGACTTATGCATAAAATAAGTATTGGCACAATCAACTTCCAAATACTTTCAGCAGATACCGTAGAATATGTCTATTAAAAGTGTTCCACTTCGTTTAGTGTCTCCTACAATAGAATTACTTCACGTTGTGTGATTATTAATGCACGCGATTAATGTTTAAGTTGCGATTGAAATTGAGAGCACCCGGTTTTTGAATGACTTTCTATTGGCAACAAACTGAATCGTGTACCAAGTGGTTTACACACGATTTTCATTCATGGCGTCTTCGGCAATTATGATCAGAACTCAGCTGATGACGTCTAATATAACCGCGAATAGTCGAAGGGCTTTCCTTCCACCGATACTATCTACAGCGTTTACCGCCAGAGGGTGGCAAGGGTGAGAACAATACCCGAAAACATGGAAGCGAGCCAAGATACTTGAGGTCGCGTCAGTGGTATGAAGGGATCTTTGCCCATCGGTCTGGACAAGCCCTGTGAGTCCTGACCGGATAGTGCGCCGCATTAAACAATCAAACCGCTGAAGCAATATGCATAGCTTAATAGCTTTCAAGTGGATACATTGATGAATGTTGATGAAAACTCTGCTGTACCAAAGAAAGATGCAAAGTAGAATCTTGCACATTGCTTCCGAGTTTTTTTCGCTTTTAACAAAGTTTCCTCTATGAGGAAGCCACTGTATGGATTATCACTCATACGTATTCTAGACAATAAAGTACTTACAGTTAGCGCTAGAACAGTCATTATAATTAAGTACATTACATACTAACAGTCCTGACTGTACCATCACTTCGATGCATCTAATCAAAGAGCGAGATAGAACGAAGGCGCGTTTGTTACCATTACAATACACTCCCTTTGATCGTTCTGACAGACGCACATCGTCTGGTGGAGGAATTTGCACTGTGTTAGCAGCCAAACGGAAGCATACCACGTACGTATACAACGTCGTTATTGCTACGTCTACTATAGACCCAGACATCAAAACCATAGTAATCAGTACCACCTGTTTACGAATCTCTGAGGCGTGCAATGTATCACCGTTAGTAAGAAGAAGCTATTTGAACTGGTTATGTGAGTTAAGATAGTCGTTCCAGTGCTAAAATATTTGACAACACAATATTTGTGCATTGAAGAAAAAATGGCAATTTCTATTTTTTTTCAGATTGGGGTTGAAATAACAAGGTGGTTTATACTTCCTATTCGAACAAAATGCTTTCTTATTACATGATTGAGCTTATTTTGGAAATGAGTTAAGGGTGCATATAATGTGGAATTCTGACGAGATTCATGTGCTGGACCCAAAGTAAATGGAGATAAATTCTATGTATAAAAAACAATAAACCTCAGGATTTCAACTTTGCGCAAAGCGAAGTGACATTTTAATCATCGGTCTTGTTTTTTTTTATTTTGTAGTGGAACAGATTTTAAAGCTCAAAAATCTTGGTCCGAATGATTTTTTCCCCCCAAACAGGTTTCGATTTTATGGACTTTTTTATAACTTTTTTCGAAGGCATCACAAATATATAATTGCGTATTCCATTTGGAATGTATATAAGGTACTTAAAAACCCCGTCGGTAATGTCGCTCGGTAAATAGGATGCGGCTGGTGTGCCAAGCCGTTGAAAAACCCCTACGAAAATCAGCACACACGGTTTCTGGTGAGGAGGTACCCATTGGCGTGTTTGGAGACCGTAAGAAATGATAATACACCCGCGCTGTTGGAGCTTGCACCTTCACTATGTATGTATGTATATAAGCGGTAACGTTCGATCGCCCAACTATTCCCACATACGTACAACTTGGCTCTAGCAGGACGTTCACGATGTATGCAGCAAGGGAATATTTATGTTTGCCGTAGCGTGAGCACAAAGCGTACCTACCTGGGCTGCCACCAATGCGCTCTCCCCTAATACCAGCCTCAACGTTATGCATCTAAAGTTACAAGCTTGAAAAAAAAAATCAGTAGTTGCAGCCTCGATCTGTGCATGCAGAATCTCACTACCTCACTATATACATTAGGGTGTGCCAAAAAAGGCGATATTTCTTTTTCTTCGTTCTCCGCCCAAAATATCGTAGAATACGTCTTGGTAATGACCCTGTCAAAAGGGGATCTCAAAATTTCAATTCTTGAGGTCCATCATCGCGTTTCAAATTTTCCCATTTAAATAACACAGGAAAGTCATTTCCATTCTTTCTCCCTGCAACATAAAAAGAATTTTTTTAACAAATCAAATATTGGAGATAGAAATTCGACTCAATAAGATTTTTTGTTCGAAATTTAATAATTCATAACATGTAGTCATTGATTTTATTTTAAAAAATTTCGATGCTTCTAAACTGCACAAATCTAAGTTTCTTTTTGAAGGGATGACATTAAAAGGCAAAATTCCGGCCTAGTCAAAATGCCTAAGCAAACAAGCATCAAAATTCAAACGCGTCCAGTGTACAAGTGGCAAATACTGTTAAGGCTGTGGCCGCACCTACTTTGTCACCTCCCACAGCATCGACTACGCCTTTGCAATCTCCGTTAACTGTACGATTGTAATAAAATTCTGGTATTATCATAACTTCATAAGTGAGTTAGAAACCATCGTACAAGGAAAATTACTATAGGAATAAAGACCACCTATAAATCTCTGAGCTATACGAGTAAGCGTTCGAAAAATTGCGTCATCCACGGTTTGCAAGCATCGTTTAATCCGTTGACGGTATGCGCCAAGCTTAGTAAACACTTCCCAATGACATATATATCACAATGCTCTAAAAACAAGGACGGAAAAGCAATTAAGCTACCTGATTTTGAGGTATGCTTCACCGGAGCTCTCGGTGGCCAAAGTAAATACTGTTCACGCTATTTGTCGCAACTCTTTCCTTGTTGAGAAATTCCAAATCTCTGGGCAACCAGTGCAATGCTTTCGTTGCCAGAATTTCTGTCATTCCACCTTGTATTGTTATGTACCGAAACACTGCAACAAATGCGGAGTTAATCATTCCATAAAAAGGAGCGAAGAATAACTGCTACTGGATGGACAACAAAAAGAGAAGCAAAGGGGAAGAAAAAACCGATGGAAACCTAATACGTGCATGTACTGAGTGCATTCTATACATGGGAGTTTCTTCGCTTAAGTCAACTCAACTACGTCACTCATAGTTTTTCCCAATTTAATTTAAAAACGCTTGCAATGTCTTTTTTGAGCTGATAGAAGTGTATTGTTCAAAAGTGAAGTTTTTAATCAATTCTTGAAATAAACGAGGTTGAAAAATAGAACCTTTTAATTGCTTCCACAGTATTTTACACGGTTAACATAAGGCGACCTGCACGAGAAAGTAATTTGATAGACTTTGGCTTTCTGATAAAGGAAGCTTTCTGAATGCTGTAAACTAATGTGCACGTCACTTGCAAAGTTCTCCAGTTAAAAAATAAATAAAACTGGAAAAATCCAATTGTTACCCAATGGCCACTTGGATGACGCTCGTATAAACAATGCAAAAACGTATTTACTGACGGTCTAAATGTACACAAAATTGCGCAGGAAATCAAACAAATAAGGAGAGCTACAGTCTTGAGAACAAAATCGATACACTTACGATACGTCATTGATATATTTCATCAATGACGTTTCTTCTCGACGGTTTAGAGCGTCTTGTCTTCTTTTGAGAATTTCGGACAAGAATGATTCTATACAAAATAACGCTTTATTTATAAATAAGGCAGACTCAGTTTCCTGCGCTCTTTATAATAATTTCGTGTTATCGATGAAACCCTTATCGACATATACTGAATAACTACAATATTTAATGAAAATTCCTAAGAACGTTTATGGAAGGTTTCTTCATCTTACATAACTTATCAAATATCTCAGATAAAGCTTCGCTCGGTTATGAACGGGAATATAAATAAAACGAAATAGCTGTAAGTTAATTTTCCTAAGAGTAAAAAGTTCTGTTCTATATTATATGAACTAGTCTTACTTATATCGTCCCAGCCAAATTTATTTATAGAACGAGTTTCCGCGGTTACGGCAAAGAAGAATACGTTACATTAAACTAAAGTGATTATCACTAAGCCGAATTTTTCAACGAGTAACCTCAATGGCTAAGATTTAACTCGTCAGGCGTAAGTACGGACGAAAAGTATGTCGAGCAACGCGCAGCACATAGCAAAAGTAGGTCAACGACGAGATATTCTTATTAGTTACTGCGATGCACCTTTCTCTTACTGCTCCATATGTATATATATATATATTAGGGTGTGTCGAAATTTTTTTTTTTTAATTTTTCATCGCTTTTAACTATTGTTTGTAGCTTTAAACAACTTTTCTGAAAATTTCTATTTCATTCTATTTCCTTTGGACCGTAAAGTTTCGGCAATCTTGAAAAAAGACCATTACAATATTTGATACCGACGGGATGGTTTTACCTCACCTAAACAGTATTTACAGATGTGATATCCTGTCTGTCCTCGTGTGAAAATCCCGCGCCGGTAAATGTTACCTTCAGGTGATGCGGCCGTGAGTGCAAGTAAGAAAGAGCCATCAGCGATCGTAGTGAAAGAAGAAAGAATCCGCTATAAATGCGAGTCAGATAGCTAAATTTTCTTCTTTCGTCTGAAACATCATTCGTGGTAAAGAACAACGCATTACAATTTTTGTTACCGACCGAGCACTGGCATTATTTCTCAAAGGGATGTGATACAGACGTGTTAATTGCTCCGCTGATAACAAATCACTTTCCTTATTTTCCGATTAAATCCGATCGGTACGTCAGTCAAAGTCGGTCAGTACACCAGATTTTGAGGAGTTTGGTTTTTGTGAACTTCGGTAGTAACCCTCATTACTTCTGAATGTAAGCTGCGTTGATGTACAGTCGGTAATAGAGACCGCTGTCGGCAAAACATTACCGTCTAAAAAAAAAATACCCATTCGCTGAAGGTAAGTCCTAATTCACTAGTATTCACTAGTCGTACACAAAATTACCCTTACTTTTCTCACTACCGCAAATCCGTTCCAACAGCGGAAACAGCGGTCAAAACAATAGCAGCATGGATGTTTAAATTAACTGAAGATTTTTTGAGTTGTGACAGTGATAGTCTGCAATCATGAGTTTTCCATCGTGTATCAAAATAGTACGGATTATGAAACATTATTTTATTAACAGTAATAAATTTTATTTGTGAGAGTTATCTTATATTTAATTAATGTAACAGGAAATATTATCAAGAACTTCAGATTGAGTAATGTATTAAAATCATTATTTTTCAGCCTGCTTCGAAGAACAGTATTGGCCCCGAATTTAGCTCTTCTAATGGCTCGAATAAGGAATCAGTCAGTTACAATGAATTAATATCAATAGCTAATGATGTTTTTGGACATGGACGTTGGAGTCACTCAGTAACCAGTCAAACAGTTGGTATGTGAAAATCAGATGTTTATTTTCTATAAATGAGAAACCCTCATTCTTTCTAATGTATCAGCATTCAAACAATTTTGGAATAAACAATACTCATCAGTAGTTATACAAAATATTCTAAACTTAGCAAGGATTATAAGTAACAATAAATTTAACTACAATAAATGTCTATTGATTCATTTCTTCATTTATTCTTTTGCTATCTAAAAGATCAGCTTAATGATATATTGATAGAAAAACCCTTTAATATTGATAGAAAAAACCTTTTACTGAAAAACTCAATTTACAGATTTTGTTGAATATGTGATGGGCAAATATCACATAGGATGTGCTGCATTTGTCAGAGTACAGCTTGCAGATGGAACTTTTCATGAGGACATGGGCTACAGCACTACAGAATCTGCAGCAAAAGGAGCTGCAATTTACTCTGCCCGATCCGTTAGTCCTTGAGTCATTCGAGTCACCTAAGAAAACTTATAAAAAGAAAAATTCTGTAGATGATATGCTTCTTTTTAAAACCCTTACATTTAAATCTCATTAAGTAAATAACAAGCATTCTGCAATTTTGAAAAGACATACTGTGCATTAAAAAATTAAAAAATTCACTTGTATTCAGATAAAACCAGTGAAGAAATTTTAGTATTCAATGTCTCATTACATGTGTCGAAAAGTGCATTTCAGTCTGAATGCAGTACAAATTGGATGTAACCAATTGTTTAGTAAGTTTCTAATAGAGAAATATTTATTCACAGATTTTTAAATCATAGTTTGGTTCAAAGGGCCTGAAAAAAAAAATCTCTCATACTCGAACATGAATGCACTCCTCAACAGATAGAATAGAACACTAAAGTTTGTTTTTCATGTGTGTTTACAAAATTCCAGAGTGATGATGCTTTTGATGTACTTTATGATTTGTAAATGTAAGATTGAAAAAAAATGATATCATTTACAGAAGTTTTCTTGTTATGAGTTTTTTGTAAATGTTAAAATGCAAAATTACATACTAACAGATGTTGATGTTTGCAGTCTTCTATTGCTCTGGCACTGAAGAAAGCTCTTCTATGCTTTGGTGGTGTGATTGTTGAGAGAATCAATGAAATCTTACCACAAAGAGCTAAAGTTAAACAAGATAGTATTAAATCAACAGAAGAAACAAGCAACGAAATCACATTAAAGAGCCAAAAAGCCATAATTAGTTGTGTTAAAGGCACAAAAATCGTTGAGGCTGTCTCTCCTCTGGAAGATGCTCACAAATTGAAAGAGCCTGGCAAACCAGTGCAATTAGTTTCGACTTCAAGACAAGATAAGAGTCCAATACCGAAGGAACCTGAAGGTAAAGTAAATTGTAATGAAAAATCTATTTATTGACTGATTATACATGTGCGTTAAAAAAGTCACACTCAGACTACAAGATTAATAACACATTCCAAATGAAACGTTTAATGTTATAAGAATTTTCCTTATACATATAAAGTGTAATTTTTATCCAATCGAAGTCATAGTTAAAAATAGATGTCAAAATTTCGAAACGTCCACGTTTTCGAAGTAATTAGCGATATTTACTTTACGACAGAATCCAATTCTCCTTTCAGCGATTCGCTTCTCATTTGAAGAATGATCTTTTCTATATTCCACAACTAAATGCTTGACATATTTTATTTCAGATGCATTAATAGCGATCGGTACTGATATTGAAATCATAATGACTGATGATTGCCAAGAGTCTAGCAAAGTAACCGCCGATACGAGTAACGAACCGCCCAAAAATAAACCGTCGACAGTAATGACTGAAGAGGAAATACGTTTGGAGCGTAAACGTAAACAAAAACAGAAGCAGGAGGAATACAAAAAGCTCATGAAAGAGAGACAACTAAAATCTGATGATAAACCAAATCCAAGATACTGAAAATAAAAACCGTGTTCTTTTTCAAATAAATTGTTTGTTTTCTGTCATACTATTTGTGTTAAATTATTAATTCAACCGATAGTATAAAATTTTGTATTTGTATTAGAGATGAAAATAAAGCGTTAAAAAAATGAGGTCGCCGAAGATTCCGGTCGGCTGTTGGCGTTACAGAAACTGACGCGTTGAATATAGAGTGGAATATAATAAGGGTCGAGTGAAGCTTCTAGCTCGTGGTTGAAAATGACCTCGTCCAACTTTATTGATATAATTTGATTAACGTGAGCATTAATTCTCCGTGCACCTGTAAGACTAAAGAACATTGACTTTCATATATACATAAATATATATTAGGGTGTGCCAAAAAAAAAGGTAATATTTTTTTTTTGCTCTTTATCTCTACCTCTTGCAGGGAGAAAAAACGAAAAAAAAATCACGTTTCTGTGTTACTTAAATAGGAAAACTTCAAACGCGATCATGGATCTCTAAGAATAAAAATTACGAGCTCCACTTTTCACAGGATCATTACTAAGACATATTCTACGATTTTTTAGGCAATTAGCAACGAAAAAAAAATATCGTTTTTTTTTGGCACACCCTAATATAATGATTAATTCCGTTCAACATTTGCTACTTCTCTTCTATATCTAAAGATGTTCTCACAAGTGCCACAAGAATCATTGGTGTCCACTTAGCTGTCTCTGCTGTCCTCCCGAAATCACTGTCGCCATCAGACATTGTTCAGTACTCACCGCAATCGCTTAATCCTACAAACGTGTATGGGATGTTGGTTATAGGTTTAAAGAAAACGAATTTTGTATGCAAAGTTTAATTGCCCGTCATTTCATTTTATCGTGACAATAATTTCCTATTATGCGATCTCGATACTTTCTACGACCCGCGTTAATGAGATCTACGATCCAAGAGGGCAGAGTGAGGGGGGAACTCGCTCACAGAATCGTTACTAACATGACTCACGGTATTAAGAATCGTTGTATACCGTTACACTCGTTTCCTTCTTGATTTCGGATTTCCCTACAATCACGATTTCATGCGGCGACGATATTATATATACTTATATAACATATCCAACATTCAATATTCATACGTGATTACGAATTAACTTTCTGTGCTCAATTAAATTTATTCCGGTGGGCATAAGAACGAAATATTCGTGAAACAATGATAAAACTCGTTTATCGTCAAATCCTTCTTTATTATTTCTTTTTTTTTTAAGTGTTACTCAAGGTGCACTTATAATTGTTTTTCTTTTTATTTCTTCTTTTCACTATCTCACGCTCTCGGTCTGTGGTATGAATGCCCTAACCGTATCAGGCTCTTCGCTAACTCGCCTTACACTTATCTTACATCACGTGCGCTTTCGATGACGAGATTTCTAAGTCTTTTCGAAGAGTGCACTCGTCGTTATTTTGGTTTATTCTTCTTTTTTTTTTTAATTTATTTTCTCTTTTATTTATTTTTTATTCCACCTGTATTAAAGAATCACTAATTGAGCTTCAACCGGTTGCAAAAGTTATGCTGGAAGTGCAACCGTAAAACCGAACTTTTCACGGTCTCGGTCTCAATATTTCATTACAGTCACTTTCCTATAAGTATTGCAACTCGGAAGTAAGATATCGCTTGCGAAATCACTCCTCTTGCTTCCGCTTTCTCTATTTCTCATTTCAAGATATACTCGGAATTCATTATGTCAGTACATTGTTTTTTTTTTTTTTTTATTTTATTTATTTTACTTTTATTCTTTCATTGTTGACTGTTGATTTCGATTTCATACTTCCTATCTACGGTGCATGAACTTAATTCTCTTATAATATACCTGAATCTTATGTGTGTTTTCATTTTAATGCATGATCTTTGCTTACGAGTACGTGCCCTCGTGCCCAAGTGGGGGTTTAAGAAAAGGAACACAAGTTTGGAGTCTAAACACCCTGTGAGTTATCGAAATTCCCTTCTTTTTTATTCCTCTTATCCTTAACGCAATGGTTCATTCGTTTAATTTCAAGTAGACGCAAATAACTCTGGACGTGCTTTGCAACTATTTATGCACTTAGTCGGATTCTTAATCGAGGAAAGTGTATCTTTTTTTTAAACGTTGAAAGGAAATTCAAAAAAAAAAAAACTATTTGCACATCTCTTTAACACTCCAATAACGACAATCAGTTTAAAATGAAGCTTACATTCGTGTTAAAAATTCCCTGGCTTCGGCTGCCCTTTTATAGATATGGTGATCGAGTTATAGATACTACCATCGGGACCGTATATCGTCTTCGTTTGTTAATTAATTTTTTTTTATGTACAGTGACGCGGTACGACAATTGGAATTTCGAATGTACGATCGTATCAGTGTATATGCGCATTTTATGTATACATGTAATAAGTGCGATCTTTAACACTAACGTTATTATGTCCTAAAACGTTTTTGTGTCTATGCTCCATATTTTTTTGTGATTCTCCTTCGAACGACGTATGATTCACAAGATTTTTTTAAAATTTCTTTTCACAATCGATATTTCTTCCCTTCACGAGCAGACTTGAGAGGTTTTTAAAGGGGCTGGTCGTGTATATCGTAATCGATGTAGGGCATCACGTCGAATTCATTCGTTTTCTTCGGTGTAATGAAGTTGGCTGCAATAAATGCTTCTAATCGATCTTTCCACACTTATTGTTTATTAATATTTGCTTCCTGTTTTTGTGTCACTTGGAAGACCGATATTATAACAAACTGCATATTCGTCAAGTCCATCTCGTTTGTGATAATGAATCTCTTTGATAAAGATCTTTGAATACAACATAACTCACTCTCTAAATGTTGATCGCCGTGCGTATTTATCTAATCTGATTTCTCATTCATTTATGTATAACTTTATCTACTCTCGGGATTTATTTATTTATTTATTCTTCGACAGTTGATTATCAACTCCACTGCGTGTATTTATTTGTGTATTTCTTTTGCGATACAACACTATAAATTCTTAAACAAAATTCAATTTGTCACGAAATCAAAGAAGAATCAAAACAAGTTTGCACGTATCCGCGATCAACATATAAATGAGTTCCACTCGCAATCGCTATTCTAGGTTTTCCCGTAGTTCGATACGACACTAAGCACCCGGTCCTGTCGGATTATTTCTCGAATTTCGGGGTTTTTTTGATTTTTCAAGCTGGCGGAATAGGAATCGTTGATCTCGAGATAATATCAATTTCGCTACAGGATAAATTATCCTTTTCCAGAACTTTATCTTCGGTAAATTGTACTATCATGAGAGTCAAAGATATTACAAAAATGGATAATTAAGAAATTTGTAATTCTGTCATAAAAAACAGGAATGTTTTTAAAATCACCAAATTATGCAAATAAATTATTGCTGTGTGAAGTTTTTCTGTTGGTTCAGCCATTGACATATTTTTATCTCATCAAACTTTCAATTAAGAACGAAAAAAATTGACGGGAGTAATAAAGTATTTTCCTTGATATTCCACGAAAAAAATTATTTTTATTATGTTTTCCAAAATCGTTACAAGTTTCGTCCATTAAAAATCCTAGTTTTTTTTGTTGTTGTTGTAGGAAACGGTAATTCGAAAGATCTGTTGAAATTTTAGTCTTGCAGAAGTTATGATTTGTATATTACAATGACTGCAGAGTGTAGAAACAGTCGATTTGCATGATGCTTGTAAAATAACCCATTAATTATAAGACTTAGATAACCTTCAGTAGATCCATCCAGCTTTTTCCGTCTTCCGTTGATAGAAGTACGCTTTTTACACGCCGTTGTCTGCGAAAACAGTACGTTTCCAACGTTATAATAAAAAACTCTGTTCCAAACTCGGGAGAAAAACTTTTTTTCAGCTCGTATGATTGCAATGTTCGTCTTTGGTTCGTACTGCACTTGTGAGAAAAAGTTTTTCTCCCTAATGTTGAAATGCTCTTCTCTAGATTTTTACGTCTGTCTGATCCATTTTTTTGGTCCATATTAATTTATAAAAATTTCCTCCTCCTCCTGACAACTGGAAAGATATGTATCAACAAAGTCAAATTTATAGTTTCAGAATTCGCTGGTCACGAATTTTATACTTCGTTTCAACAAAATAATGAATATTCAACAGCTGACACCGATCAAATAATTCCTCCGCAGGCATTTACTTCAGCCTTGATGAGTTACAATTTTCAGTGATAATAAACAATCCAGTAATTCATCAGAATAATAAATTTCTCAAAAATCCATTTTTCGTTAAATAGCCTCCTAAAATTTCTAAACTCTCTCACCGAAACGTGCGTCGACGAATTTTCAATCTCCTGTAAAAAGAAGATTCTACGAAAATCTCATTAAAACCAGAACCGAGCAAGTCAACGAGATGCGATAAACTCGTGAAAAACGGTCGATTAATTGATTTCCCTTTCCGCTATCGATGCGCGTTTTTTTTTTTTTTTTTCTTATGTCTCGTTCTAATTATCGTCGTAACGGAAATTTAAATTTCACGTAAATTGCGTAGCGTCGCTTCGACGTCGGATAATGAATGAGCAAAAAGTAGTGTGACCGAGACTGTGCGCTCTAAATACGATAGGGGCGAGGGGACGGGGGGCAGCTTGGCTGAATCGCGAATCGCCTCTCGAGGGGATTTTATTTTTCTTATTACTCGATAAATGAATATTTCGCGGATAAAAAACACACGTATGACCCCACACCGGTCGCTACGCACTCGTGGATTTCGATCAATTGACGGTGTGTACCCCGTTTTTATTATATTCCTGTCATTTTCTTCTTTTTTTTTGTATTTCTGTTTTTTTTATTATCATCTACTTCGTCTTCATCTTCGACTGTCCACCATTTATCTCACAATTCGTACTACACGTTTACGTAAAAAGAATCCCTCCTGCGCACTCGTGCGTTTAGATTCTTATCATATAATACCGACGAACTACTAGAGGAGACCTCTAGCCCCTGGGTAACTCTTGATATATACGATCAACATTCACCCATCCACTTTTACGCATCAATCGTATACGCTCACATTTTCACAGTCATTCACCCAAACGTTTTGTGTTATCTACGACGACTTAGCCGCGAAAAGCTCATATCGATAAGGTCAGCTATTACGCGTTCACTCATCATCTATAATACTGTTTTTGTTTTTGTTTTTGTTTTTTTTCTCTCTTTCGTCTAATTGTTTCAGTTCTCACGCTGTCTATAATTCGTCAATATTAATACTCGTTCGATTAAAAACACATTTCTCCTCGATCACTGTTTCTTCTTTCTTGGAAAAAAGGTATTTTACCGATAGTGTTAGCGCAATCAACGCGCAATCACCGAATCTATATA
The DNA here is from genome assembly GCA_949699805.1 of Tromatobia lineatoria. Taxonomy (NCBI): domain Eukaryota; kingdom Metazoa; phylum Arthropoda; class Insecta; order Hymenoptera; family Ichneumonidae; genus Tromatobia; species Tromatobia lineatoria. The sequence goes on along the minus strand of OX453053.1, from coordinate 7,880,517 downwards.
TATATTATATTCAAATCGGCGTGGAATCGTTTATCTGTTTTACATGACATTTCATTTCCGTTTGTTTTTGTCATATTGTTCTTTCGTTTTTTCTTATTTTCGTTTTTTTTTTTTTTTTAAATAAATACATGGACAACGAAATAATGTTCCTCGACGAGGCTAGAGGTCTTATATATAAAGGAGTCACTGACTGTTATAACAAGTTACTTGACGATACATAGGTATAATAATACTTATAAATATATATGCACGTAGTCGTTTAACAGGCCGTGGCTATACAAGGCCCACTCTACATTTAATGTCACTTAGTGGCACGCGGTCTCTCTCAATATATGCTAAACGATTCTTGCATTCACACAAATGATTTTATGTCTCTTTTGTTTTTTTTATTCATTTTATGTCATGTGGTTTATCTTTTGCTCGTTCTCGCCCAACTTGTTTTTGTGCTTATACAAAAATGTTCCCGGATTTTTTTTCGTAATAACTTTGAGCATTCGATCGCCGTACTCTCTCACTCTCTCTTTCTTCCACTGATCTCTTTCATTCTCTATCTCTCTGGTATCCTTCGAATATATCTCCCCCAATTTCATTAAATAACACTTCAATTCGATCAGACTCATACTTTTTAATCTCAAGAGTATGCAACGTTTCCTCGTGTTTATTATTCCCGAGACAATGTTGCATATTATCACGAGTAAAAGGTACGATATCCGTAGAACGAATAATTCGTAATAACGAGCCAATTGCGTACAATTTATTGTAACCGATCTCAATAACCCAATCACTCGTTAACTCTTCTTAATCATTCGAGATATTGGCGACAGTTATCGTGTGATCACTGTAGCTCAATTCATTTTCTTTGGTTCTTCTTCACTAAAGAGATACATGGACCAGTAGGCGAGATTGAAGAGGACGAACATGAGGGGGAAGGCAAATCGCGCGATAACGTCGATTCTCGCACTACCCTTTGCGTGACAAGTGAACAAGTCTCGTGGCACGATGCCCCAGCGTTTATCACTTTTGCCGAGGGGTAGTCGGGGAAACTTACGAAAGTGTTGGGAATTCGTCTGCAGAAGGGCCGGCGGTGATGGCGTCGCCATTCTCGATGATACAGGGGATACCGATGTTCTCGTTGATATTCTTGAATTTTGCGATGCAACAGGCGAGCATTGAGCATCGGCTTCGCTCTGTAACGATGAAGTTGGCGAACCTTCCCGATGCTGACGCGGACTCCGATGTGAATGATGATTGTGCTGATGTTGGTGGTGCTGATGATGGTGATGATGATTGGAGGTTGTGCTGTTTGTTCGAATGTGAGGGCGCGAACGATGTCTCGTGTGAGAATGATAGAGATGGCCGCGAGCCACGTCCCCTGATCCAAGCGTTTCCTCGTCGAGGCTTACTCGTCCTCCGCTTCGTCCCGGAACAGGTACGTGGACCAGTACGCGAGGTTGAACAGAGCGAATACGAGGGGGAAGGTGATCCGCGAGATGACGTCTATGCGCTTGGACCTCGTCGGGAACTTGGACAGCCACGACCTGCAGCAGTTTTTTTTCGGCGGTTGCATGTGTATTTCGCACTGCCGCGCCTTATCCATCGACATCGTATCCTCCCGGTGTCGGACGAGAGGCTTCTGAAAGAAATTTACGGGTCTTGGTTCGGTGCTCGAACACCATGGATCGGATAAAATACTTTTCGGTTTTAGGATCACCGCAAAGCTATTATTTGCCGATCCATTTTCTTTTCTTTTCTTTTTTTCTTTTCTTTTTTCTCTCTTTTTTCTTTTTCTCTAATAAACTCTCGTTCAAATGACTCTTGTCCGATCCATGTAAATTTCGTATTTCTACGATTTACGTCTTTTTTTGTTCTTATTTTTATTTTTTGTTTTTATTTTTTCTTCACGACATTTACTATAAACTATACGGCGATGCGAGGGATTTCCGGCTCAACGATTTTCATTTTCGAAACCATTGTATTCATAGTAAAACTTCATTAAATTTAACATATCTGTTATCTGTTCTTCTTTTCACGTGAAAAGAAAAAGAAGCGACGGTAACGATTGATTTATTGAGTTTTACTGTGAAGCTCTGTCGACGTAGAGAACGGATCCTCGCATAGCGTAAAGACTTTAACGGGACACAAATTTGATAAATAAGACTCGAACCGGGAGGCAGGCATACGACACGACTTCGGACAGAGCATGCTGTACCGAAAAGCAAAAAGTACAAACGAAACACGAAAGATTTCGTGGTTATGAAGACATGGAACAAAAGCTCGATTTGTGAGAATTCGTACAAAGAATGAGGATGAGATAAGCTGCTTGATGAGAATTGAAGAAAAAAAAAAAAAAAAAAAACATAAGTATTGGGAAGGAAAATGTGGTGCTGCGACATCTGGTGGCGAACTACGAATGTATTCGGATTGCGTAGCAGTCCACTTGTAGACGCCATATTGTCGGACAGTGCTCCCAATATTTTCGTTCCCAATACCGCTCGTTCCACCGAAGACAAGATACTGACCATGGCGAAGTTCGTGGCGCCGTCAGCTTCCAGCAATTCAGTCGCCGGATCGACGGATGAAGAATGTTCCATTTCCCGATATTTCTTCTTCATGTTTTCCCGATGCATGTCGCTACGGGACGCGTAGTTAACCAATGCGAATTCCAGTAAAGCCCCGAAGACAAAGGTCAGGCAGACCCCGGTCCAGACGTCAATGGCCTTTGTGTAGGATACTGGTGGCAGTGAGGCGTTTATTCCAGACGTCTGTGTGGCCATTGTCAGTAGTGTGGTCACACCTACATCGCCCCATAATACCCCGGATTAATAAGTGCCATCGTGTTACGCGATGCCTAACACACATTCGTTAACGAAGCCTTAAAGGTTTTGTGGGATGGCACCAAGGCTCAAATTATTTATGACATTGACGTCACATCGAGTGATCGGTTTAGCCACACAAACAAACAGTCAGTAAAATGACCTCCGTACGTTAAGGATGTACGGGCGCCGCGTGCTAGTCGATAAACTTTTCCATGAAAAATTTTATTAATCAACTTTCTGACAACACTCTTACTTACTCAAAGTTTTCCAAAAAGTAAGCAAGTTACTTGGAAATAGATCAAAGTGGGATACTTGTCTCAAGACGCTGCCGCGTCTCTTGATAAGATGAATCAGGAATTTTTGTGAATACTTTAGCGTTTTCCGATGCCTAACACACATTCGTTAAAGAAGCCTCAAAGTTTTTGTGGAATGGCACCGAGGCTGAAATTATTTATGACATTGATGTCATATTGAGTGGTCGGTTTAGCCACACAAACAAACAGTCAGTAAAATGACCTCCGTACGTTAAGGATGTACGGGCGCCGCGTGCTAGTCGATAAACTTGTTCATGAGAACTTTAATTAATCAACTCACTCAAAGTTTTCCAAAAAGTAAGCAAGTTACGCGGAAATAGATAAAAGTGGGCTACTTGTCTCAAGACGCTGCCGCGTCTCTTGGTAAAATGAAACAAGAATTTCTGTAAATACTTGAGCGTTTTCGTCGCTTCCTTAAATCCACAGTCTGTAACAATCACAGAATCTGCCAATGTTTTGGTGATGATGGGTAGTAACTTGGAAATATATAATAAAATGAATTAACAATTATTGTGAACGTTTTCGCTTTTTCGCCGCTTGTTTGACTTTGCAGTCTATAGTATCTCCAACTTCCGCCGCTGTTTTGACAGTTATGAAGCGTAATAACCTCATTTCTTCTAATTTCTCCGAATGAACCGAAAAATAAATATTCAGTCGTCGAAATAGATCGTCCCGCCGATTAGTTGATATTCAGCTATTATTATTGAGAAATATCGTCGACGGAGAAAGTCATTTCGCATACAAAAGTATACGAAAAATGCTTTTAAAAAAATGCTAAAAAAGTAAATGTGAAATGTGAAAATTTATTTAGTGCTCTGGGATAAATCCCTTAAGAACACAGAAACATATGCGGTTTGAACAATGGTATATAAAAAATAAAATCAGTACGTGAATTGGTTTATATATTATTGATACGCATTATCTGATAAGAACGAGTTTGGAAGGTATAGTTGGGCGGGACATCAAAGAACATGAAAGTTGAGCAGCTTCGGCTTAGCTTTCCTTAGCTTACTTAACTTAAGAAAGTTAAGTATCTTGTTTTCCCTAATTTCAAGGTCGTATGAATGATTATTTCAAAACGTCAATGTTCATTTTGTAAGATACATGGTCCGATTCAATGAAACTGATCTTGAAATTCAGCTTGACTAGACAGTGTCTCTGTTTTTTATACATTTTGAAACGACGCCTCGTTTTTCATCAATCGCTCAGATTCGGCCTTATCTAGGAAACATAAGACATCCACTAAGACTCCACAACAAATTGAATGACCTGTCGTTGCCTAAAAGAAACAGTGATTAAGATGGACATGAAACATGAAAAATACATCCGTTCGGCCACAATGAATAACATATGGACGTTTCGCAGAAATAGCACTTGGGCCAAACCCCACAATAACCTTAATAATAAATCGATAATAAATCGATAATACTGTCTCTTCTCACCCAATGAAACTCGCGCCGGTACGGCACTTTGATCTAGCCAAAAAGAGACCCACGAGACGATGACAAGCATGCAGCATGGGATGTAGATCTGAATGAGATAGTAGCTGAACTCTCTCTTGAAGAGCAAGTCTACCTTCAGGCAGCTGTACTCGCCTGTAAAATGTTAATTATTCATAGCATCCCAGAAGCTTTGATCTACGCGTCTATGTATGATCCCTGCATGTGCATACCAGCAGTCCAGCAGTCGCCGCATGTCCTTTAGCCGTTTTTTCAAACTCTTTTTTCAACCTGTTTTTTGTTTACTCACCTGTATTTGTCTTACTGTTGCAATAATCGGTAAGAAACTTCTCAAGCGTGAACCTAGGTAGGTGTAAGTTCTTAACTACCTGGACGGGGTCACCCTCTTTCCATACGAAAACCAAATCGTCAGTCGTCCATCCGTCTACGCGATTTAGCATTGACAGAGCAATTGAATTAGAGTTGCAAAAAAAGATGTTTTTCATTGCCGGGCGACTGACATTCGACCTTCTTTCAAATGGGCGAGTCTCAGTACTACGGTTTTGTGTAATTTCTTTTTGTTGTTTTTTTTTAAACCACTACGTGGATACTCACAGCTAGCCATGCGTAACGAGCAGGTTTGCCGATCGAGCGGATAGAGCTTCAAATTCATCGGACACGATAGTGTGAGTGATATTCTGAAACGAGTGAATGTTCCCGTCAGAGTCTCGCGTCACGCATATCGTATCTAATATCGTTGGTTTTAATCGGTATTGTGATCACGCGCTGCATCTATGAGGATCGGGAGGCAGGCATCTAGATGGAAACTTACCGTATGCTGTAAAGTACGGAGCCGTTTGGAAATATTCGTATGTATACATTCGGCATGATAATGTTGTGAAAATGTCCTTCCTTTTCGTTTGAAAAGAAAAGATCGGGCATCCATACTCGATTCGATTCCGTAAGAGTTAAGTACTTGAGTCGTCCTGGAAACAGACAAAATGTGTTTCCAGTCATCTGGATATCCTTCTTTTTGTTTTTTTTTTTTTTTTTCATTCTTTTACTTTTTACACTGACACCGAATGCAACGACGGCTCTCGCCTGGCTGACTTTTTTTACGTACCTCCGTAATCGTTAAATCTCAGCCTTTCATCCAACCATTGTTCCCGAAACGTCAGCTGTACCGAATATTCCTGTCGGCAGATTATCATTATTGAGTAAGATTCTCGGCAAACGTTGTCAACGCGTTTCGATTCGATCACGTGGCCCGAAAAAATCTCTACGAATCAATTGAAGATCACCGTCGCAATATAATAAAATAAATAATCACGAGCTCAAATGATCCTTTTGGAAGTCCGCAATATTCTCTTTAAAGGTCTACAAGCTGGCTCCGCTATAGATATTATTCCGAAAGGCTGACTCAAAGCTTTGAGATAATTAATCGAATTACTTACTTGACCCATATTTCCAATCGCTTATTTATATCTATCAAACCATAACTACTGTCAGTTTTGATAAATAAATTCATCAACTCGCTATAATTCGCTATTGAGCCATTCACTTTTTGGAAACCCTATTAGCCGCTGCGTCTATTTAGATAAATGCATTGAATTCCATGCGTTCGTTGGCCGCGAGCTTCTCTTGTATATCACAGAAGACTGAAATTATCCGGCAAATTATCGCACGCCTAATTGCCGTATATCTTTACAAAATAGACTGATGAGACGTCTATTCATAAATCGCAACAATTCACGTTGGCGAATTTAACGAAGAATAAATTCAACAACGCCATAGTGAATAGTGTATGTAAATAGCGAGAGAGAGAGAGAGAGAGAGAGACTGATTGCAGAACTTTCAAAATGGTAATCTAATTTCACGGCTTATTTTTCCTCGTAAAATCCTCCTTCGTCGAAGTACATTTCGTCGTTGTGCGGGTTTTGTACTGGTATTTTATATCGCAGCATGCTCGAATGAATTGAGGATGATTGATGACATCAGCCTGTGGCTGAATGCTGAAGAAGGCAGGAGGGTAAGGGCTGTGATTATAAATAGCCATGTCGATGAATGGTCTCGAATACCATGCACTGTTTTATCAGGGCGAGATATTCGTAATGTTTGCTTTTATTGATTTTGTCGAAAAATTCTATACCACTCATGAAAACGGCTATTCGTATCACTGTTAATAATAATAATGATAATAATACTAATAATATTAAGTGTCGAACCTCATGTCGAGGTCTCATGACCAAAGGGAGAACTTACCGATCGTAAGATCGCCCTTGAGTCAAGTATAAATGTATTTAAACCAGAAGCGTACAAAAGTTAAATATACTTATAAGCTTAGCGTCACAATGAAGCAACTTTAAAGTACGTCTAGGGTTTGGGATTGGTGATAAAACACATGCGAGATTAACAGGCAAATCTATGTGTTGTTACTTAAATAACAACTTGAAACAACTAATTCTACGGTAAACATTGCGTGACATGCGTGATAGCTCACAGTTTGGATCGCTGCTCGTCTCCAGCAGGTCTCGGTGGCTTCTTCGCTCCTACTTAAGAGTGTCTCGAAGCCTTGTCTCGTTGCTCTCTTAATTAACTCGTTTAATATCATCCGTCCGGTCTCGTAATAATTTAACAGTATTAATCAGGTCATAAGTCGTTTACTGGCATTAAAAAAATATTGATTGTCATCCTTGGTGATCCAGTTAATAATGGTGATGTTTTTTCAAGCTTGAATTTTTGTTCCGAAGGGGAATAGAAAATGCTTATGAAAAGCGTGGATATTAAGGGCGAAGGGCTTGACTTGAAAACGATCGTACGTGGTGACCCCGATTCATAGAACTTGAAGTAGGGTCTCGAGTACGTGATGCTCGTTCCCTCATCAATGCTTTACAGATATTTCGTTTACCAAGAAAGTCTTTGAACCCTTTATTTGCTACCAAACCTGAACGGATGACTTTAATAACGTGTTGTTTTTTTTTTAATTTTTCTATAGCGTTTAGTGCATTTTAATAAGTGTGAGAAGTGTATACACTGGAAATTAAAATCACAAGTGATGCTAGATTCAAATTCCCCAGTGGCACACTGTGTGCATTTTTCAAATGACATGTGGCTTGCAGCACATCAATAAAGTAATCAATTGACTTGTTGTCACAGTGATAATAGGTTGTTTGTTATACAACTTTGTTGAAGGTTCAAGGTTGACTCAACATACTTTGAGTCATATCGACAGCCATGTTTTATTTTTATTTCAGTAGAAAAAAAAAAGTAGTTTTGATAGTCTGTCTTTTTCTTTTTACCTGTTGTACCAAAAATCTATAGTCTGTACTCTAATATTAACCCTGGTAAAAGAAAAGCTTCGTATGAATTTTGCAAAGGTACCCCAATGACTTTTTGTATTTACCATTTGGGTAACACGAAGAAAATTGGTCCTTCCCTTTTTGTTTTTTTTTTTAACTTTAAAAAAATCGTACGTAGTTAAAGTAAAAAATAAGTAAAAAAATAGTAAAGATAGTAAAAAATAAAACGATATCAGAGTTGACGCTATAGTTTTTTTTGGTGTGGCAGGTAAAAAGACAAGTTTTCTTTCCATAGTCTAATCCTCACATACTTCAGAACTGATAAAATTGCGTTCATTCATTCAGTCTTCTCACAAAAAATAGAATTTGGTAATTCCTCGGGAAAGTGTATAAAAAAAATTTAGATCATAATACGTCGCTATGAATTAGACGACGACGTCCCTAGAATAACAAGGTTAAGATTATATCTCTCATGTAATAAAATGCTTGGGGCTTCATATAAATATGAATAGAATTTTTAAAAAAATTTCAAAACCCACCAATACTATGCAGTCTACGTATGTCCAAGTCATAAGCTGTTTTTCAGATTTTCCATTGGCTTAGACATTCGAGAGAAAATAAAATCCGTTATGGCCGGGAAAATCTAGTTGGCGTAGAAAAAGGCACGCCACTTTATTGATTTATTGTGGGAGGCTTGGTAGTAAAAGTTGAGCGCGTACATGGATCGTTATGGAATTTATATCGTCCTCAGAGCTTCGCCCCTGTGGAATTGTAGTTGCAATTGCCATTGGGAATCTATGTCCCGCAAGATACTATATATCGACCGCAGCAGCAAAGTCGTATTATATTTTTCAATTATGTTTGATCTTATCGTGACGCGGATTCGTTTCTGCTCAAAAAATAGCAATTGGACCGTTGACCCATTTTTCCTGAGCTCTTATTTGGGCCTAACGATTTTTCCGACCAAGTTTCTGATAAAAACTTGAATGGCAAACATTACAGTGATAATAGGAGTAACGTTTTTTTTTTTTCCCTTCGAGCAGTTGCATTTTGTCACGTGAGGGTCTTGTTCATAAGCTCCCTTGACGTAACTAATCTTGAATGCCCCACTTTTGTTATCAGCCCTGCTATTTAGCTAGAATAATTATCAAATCGCTCAATCTTTAAGGGTAAAAAACACGATGTAACTCGTTGCTGTAAAAACGTGTTCACCAAGAGGTAATCGATGGGTCATGAAACATGCACATTATCAGCCCTGCTATTAAGGTGGGAAATTATCAAATCGCTCGATCTTTAAGGGTTAAAAAAATTATTTAACTCGTTGCTGCGGAAACAAATCCACCAAGATGTAAATCGATGGATCATGAAATATGAAATTCATCAGCCCTGATATTAAGGTGGGAAATTATCAAATCGCTCGATCTTTAAGTGTAAAAAAAATGATTTAACTCGTTGCTGCGGAAACAAATCCACCAAGATGTAAATCGATGGATCATGAAATATGAAATTCATCAGTCCTGATATTCAGCTTGAAAAATATTCAAATCGCTTGATCTTTGAGGTTAAAAAGGGTGATACAACTCGTTGCTACGGAAACAAATTCACCGAAGAGGTAATCGATGAATCATTAAATATGCAAGCTCATCGTAAGTGAATCTGATCAACGTTGATTCACTGTGTCCGACTCTATCTATTATTATAGTAGAGAGGTCGATATGAATAAATCATCGAAAATTGACAAAGGAATGTTGATTGCTCTTCCAATTTCTGGTATTTGCTTTGAAAGATGTACACTCGGTACTCTTTTACTTCAAGTCAATTTAAAAAAATCATTTCGGTACGTAGACGTTCGTGAAAGTTTAGTGATCATAGATTCACTCTAAAAACCAAACGTGTTGCAAGTGTGTTATTTCCTATCTTTTACACGATGACGTCTTTTTACACATTTCCAAGCGTGTTGCTTGTCCACGATAACGTTACGTAAACGGAACACGCTTGGAACTGTGTAAAATGGCGTCAAAATGTAAAAGATAGAAAATAACACACTTGGAAGTCCAAACTTAAGTTCAAACTTAAATTTGAACTGAAGTTCTAACTTAATCGAACTTAGGACTATAAATTCGACTCTAAGATGAAACTGAAAAAGAAATGACATATTTGAAACTCGATACGATTGTCTCCTTAATCAGTACTAGTGGCTGATTGTGTTTGCACTCTTGATAGAACATCGGATCCTACAACTTGGTCATGTACGAAACTATAGTACGCTAGTAGTTAATCTATACAGAAGAAATACGATATGTGCCATGGATTAACGTCGGATGTATTGATAGAGTGGATTCTCGTATCATGTTATCAAGCAAATATTTTTCTTTTGGAAGCTAGCGGACAAATGTGTTCTTGAGTGGCTCTTGGCTTTCTCCACTTTCTAGTTCTTGATTCTCTAACCAACAATGCATATCACCACTCTAAATACGCTCGGGAAAAATCGACCCAGAACTTTTAACAGCCTTATCAGGCACAATGCATCCCACAGAATCAAACACTATGCTCACATTCACTTTCAAGACATCTTGATCGATTTACCCTTTTGACTTTTACATCTTTTATCTTGCACACAATTTTTCTTTTATTTTCTTCGCTCATAGGTCATCAAACTTTAAGTCTACGTAGTTCCAGATCAAAGCATAAGACAAAATTTATTAACCACAAAACCATCTTCGACATACCAGCAACATCACGTTCTTCATTATATACATCGATATTTTCATTCGAGGTTAATAAATAGATATTATTTATATATTAGAGTCATCATTGAAGTGCAAAAAAAATTGAGGCTTAAAGGATCTTTTTCCAAAAGGTCTTTTTGTATATTAAATGTACGCTTCGAAGAATATACTTCATAAGTCACGGTAATAACTGCAGAACAGGTGTAAATATAAAAGCTCATTTTGCAATGGCAGAGGAATATTCCACTTTTCACGTCGCTATAAGATTGATTTCATATTTCTACCTCATTGGGAATTCATTGAAAAAAATTGTACTAATTCCAGCGACGAAAGAGGGTAAATACGTTTGAAAAGATAAAAAGTATCTTTAGAGTAGAAAAAAAAAACTCCGGATGACCCAGAGTTTGGGAAAAAAAAACCTTATATACTATTATCGTGGAAATGTTTCACACATATTTGGTCCCCTTGATATATAGTTTGATATACGTAATAAAAGAATTAGTAACACGAAGAGGGAGTAAAATGCACGGTACTTGGACTTGTCACAAAGGTCACAATTGGACTGTGCGGGTACGTTAATCTTGTTCACTTAAGCTGACACAATATATGAATATTTTGCGTCGATATATAGTAGACATATCATATATGAAATTAAATTCAGGCACAAACAGCGCATTCCCGACATATAGGTTCTTTCAAGTCCAAGCTACACGGAGAGAAATAATTGTCTGCCCTGACCAATTTGCATGGCTAAGTACGCTCCAAGCGACGAGGTTAACTAGGTTAACCAATTATTTGGGTGACAAACTAGTTGGTTATGTCATCCGATGCATTAGTTACCACCAACTAATTCATCCGTTGGCCTTACCAACTTATTTGTATCGGTAACCAAGTAGTTCATCGGTTCAACCAATTTTATCGCTTGGGGCCCAAAGAACCAATTTTTTTTTTTCCATGTATTTTCCCACTTAAGGCGTGTTTAAGTGCATTTTAGTGCATCTATGTCGTCACTGTGTTCGTGTGTAGCGGCCATAGCAGCAGTAGTTGAGAGTATATATATAGTTATATATGTATATATTAGTTAGAGGTTAGCAGAGCTCGGGCCAATTCCTTGCGTGTGCACGATCTTGTGTACTTTTATCATGAATCGTTTTATTTGCCCCCGTGAGCAAACATAGCTAACATTGACGATTGTAACGAGCGTGACTCTCTCGTTTAGCTGCATCTCCGCAGTATTCACGAGATGCCCATACCCGTAATTTCATCTATATTACTAAAAACGTTAATAGGAGAAGGGAAAAAGGCGATAACGCGTTGTGCGTAAAATATTAAGCGCTTAATTATTTATATTATTTAATTACAAAATATATATGTATATATATAGGTGCTCTCTTATGCTTAAAAGGACTGAGGATTTCCATCGATGAAGTTTCGAAGTTTCGTTGATAGATACAAAGCTTTTAGCAACGATGTGGCTTGCGGCAGGTGATGTTGATAAAGAGTGAAGTCTGGCACTAATTCTTCTACTTCGCTTTATTTTTCAATTTATCTTTATCAGGTTGATTTGTCTAGTTGATAGATTTTTTTTTTTTTTTTTTTTTCGCAAATTGACAAGAAGCAAATGTACACAAGTTATATAGTCGTTCGCACATTAATTAAAAGTGTATGTACGGTGGGAAAAAAAAGAGTTAAGGGTACGTCACATGGATAGTGGCGTTGTGTAGAATTTGAGCTAGGAAGGATTTCGGCAATAATTCGGAGATGTGGTCAGTCTCGCGAGAGAGATCATTATGCAAATATATTGTCGGATAGCGCACGAGAGGCCAGTGAGTGAATAATTATTGTGCGTTCGAGCGAGACGAGGTGAATGAGGCGATGATGATGAGTGGCCAATCGAAATTGGATTACGCCGCATGCAGTTATATATTTTCCGGAATATTCGACGCGATTGTAATTTTATTTTTTAATAATTCTTTTAAGCCTTAGATTGGGCTAATATATGAAGTATTTTGAACTGTTTCTCAATTCAACCGATGTACACTTGCATCCGCAGTTATTTTTTAATAATTTCGTGAAACACAAGTGCACGGAAAAAAGGGTTTGATCGGAACAACCAAGTGCTACAGTTATTATATAAGAGCCGTACGATTAATTGGCTTGGACAATTAAATTATTTTCGCAAATTGAAAAATCTGAAAAATTCTGAAAAAATTCATACGTATTCAGAAAATTTAACGAATCATTTTCATTCGAAAAAAAAGTTAGGTTGACGAATAATTTTTTGTACAATTTTTTTTTTCACCTATTTTTCAATAACATTTTGCAATTATTAATATTCAAAATTCATATTTCCCGCCCCTTTTGTATGCTTGATTTTTTTCAAATTTTTATTCCATCAGGAAGTGTTCGAATTTCTCTCTTAATTCTCACTTTTCAGAAAGTTGGGCTCTACATCCTTAATAAGTTAATCCTACTAAAATGATTGTTATCGTGACCAAGCGCTTCTAACAAATTATTTGATTGTACTTATTTTAATTAATCTTAAGGCACATTCATAGCCACAGCACTTTGGTATTCTAATCGCATCTTTTTAATCCGTATGTTGTTAAAATTGACTTTTATATAGTAGAGTATACAGTAATTAATAATGTGTATATATGTAGTCATTAAATCGATTCTCGACGCAATAGATATCATCATCGCAACAAAATTTATACGACTTCTACAGCCAATCAATCGAACAATCAATATAGTCATATATGCTTGGTTATATATGTATAATATATAGCTATAGTTATATATATAAATATACAGCCAATCAATCGAACAATCAATATAGTTATATATGCTTGGTAGATACATGACAACGTAACGACATCGAAAAGTCAACGTTCGACTGGTAGCACACATCCACTGGTTGCGCGGCGTACAAGTGTATTATACAAGTACAGTACAAATAAATGCAACTTGTATTATATATATGTATATATAAATAATATATATTTATATATATCCTGTTATATATATAATAGACACGTGACGTTATATAGATAGTACACGTTTGGATATATAGACTGTAGGCCTTGCCGTATTATTGTTGCACTCACCATTTTATAATCATCTATTTTGCTGATTGAGCGGAGAAAGATGTTGACTTTCACGTTTGTCGGTCCATCTAATACGGTGCCGGAACAGAACAAAACAATCGGATTATTAAAGTATTATGAAGGAACCGGGATTTCTGACTTTTTTCTTTCAGGACGTGGGAAAAATTGAATTTCTCTTCAAGGTCTAAAATAACAGATGTGACTGGTAGAATATGGCTGTTGGGCTGGAGAATTAAAAAAGGGGGAGAGCGAACGTGCTTTGGTACATGATCAAATTTGGAGCTTCCTCGTTTTCTTTTATTTACTTTTTAGGTAATTTTCATTGACGTTAAGTGACAACTGATGCAATTTGGAAAAAGACTCGCACGGAAAAAAGTAATTTGGAAATAACGTAAAAGAATCTAAGAAAAATGAGAACCTCACTCCGAGTCTCTGGAATTAGATATACATATGAACCTGAAGAGCCTCAAAAGGGACGCCAAAAAATGAAATAGAAAAGAAAAGGTTCGAAGAGAACCTAAAGATCCTTGGAAAACTGATATTTATCAGAATTGAATTAAAATTACAGTCTAAATTGAAAATAATTCTAATTTTATTTTTCGGGGATGAATTTTCCGAAAAAAAATTTCCGGGTGCCAGTGTAATTTTCGGGGACCTATTTCTGAGGAATTTTTTGTCTCGATACCAATTATTATGTAGGGGCAAGTCAAAAACGGAGGTATGAGATAACGAAAACGGTTGGTATTGAAACAAATAAATTATTTGATGGATCTATGAAGTAATAACGGCAATTACGCGGTTTTTAACTCCTCATGAACACATACACATTTGATTAGTTGATGTCAATAATATCATTCAAAACATCAAATTGCCAGCGTGACGTTGGCTTTTCGCAAAAGTTAAATTTACGTATATCCACCTATACTGTAAATTAATTATGATTTATTATTACTAACAGTCAATATGACATAACAATCAGAATATTTATTTTGTAGATATTCGATGACGATTTCGAATATAACTCAAACATACTCGTACAAATGGTGAATGATATATGATTTTCGCGTTAAGTAAAGAATTTCCTAACTCTTACTAATCTCTAAATATTTTTTTTATTACGGAAAAATTCGGAAAATTTCCGACAAAAAATAATACTTTGGATTTTCAGATCGGATTTGATAACACGTTAAAATATTCAGTTAAAAAATACAGTAGATAATTCCCTTTGGGAATGATGAGTAAAAAATCAATCAATCAAGTATTGGCTTTGTCTTTATTTCAGTAATGAATAAAATTATGAAAAAAAGAGCACCAAAAATTTAAAAGCCAGATTTACGTCCGATATTTGTTGAAATAACCCTGAGTAAACAATTTCCTAAGTCCTACAAATTCGTTTGCCAAAAACTCAACTTTTATTCAGCAGTTCCAAAGGCGCATTTTGTTATCGAGGATCATGAAAAACATATCAGGGCTACGAAAGGTGGAATTAGTGCGAAATGGAGTCATAGAGTGTGTGATGAGCGTACAGAACCGCAATGAATCCCGCATTCGTCGATGGGCTCAGCTCAATGATATATGTTCGTATTTCATACCCTTCTTGGAGTCTGCGCATTACAATAGGATGATACGGCTTTGGTTATAGGATGTTACGATATACAGGAAAGCAATTCATCAGTCAACTGGTATCGTAATTAATTCATCTGTCGTCTGGATAATCCTATAAGTCGACGAGTCTGCAGAGCGACACAAGTCAGATCTTTTGTTGATATAAATTTATATAAGCTATGAGCTCAGTTTTCAGTTACATTATCGGAATACAATTGAAAAGCCAACTTATTAATTGACTATCTATGTTATAAATTAGACCAACTAAGTAATTAATAACTTGGTTGTTTAGGTTCTGGTTGATCCTTGGTTGATCCAACTAAGTAATGTTTCCATGTAACGATCTAAAGCGATGGATTTTTTGTATTGGCTATATATTATGGCGGGATGTTGATTTTTTAAAATTATAATTCTCGTTACCTTCAGCACGATAATCAATAATAATTCCGGCTGTCATTAAACTATTCATTGTGTGCAATCTTTGTTCGGTACAACGTAATATTACTCGGCTGGCCGATGTCACGATGTCGCTAGCATCGTGTGACCAACTTTCGAAATTTATCCGTTGGATTTAAAAAAGCCAATTCGCGATTTATCGAATAGCGAAAGAAGCCGTATATGCCAGAGGCCAGAGATCTTTATGGAAGGTGGCTTGACGTTGATAAAGCATTCAACTGTCGAAACCCACTTCATAGAAGGCAATGACCTCGATGTGGCGCCTTGAGTAATTCAATAGCCGTGCAGGAAGTCAAACTTTTAGTAAGATTTACGTTTCCATCACGAATGCGATCTCTCTTCATACTATATCACACCTCAACATTGTCTAGAATATGCCTTTTTTTTTTAACACGTGCATGAAAAGCACTGCTTTTCATGGCAGATTTGCGGGACGAAAGTGGCTAGTTTCATGAATAGATAATTCGTCTGGTAAGCGTGAAATGAGTACATACATCTCGACGTAGATGAAGATACAATGTGATAGGAAACTTTGGTGATAAGCTGAGGACGCCGTTCACGTATGTTCAACACCCAAATTATATAATAACAAGTAATACTCCGAGGTGTCCTTGTGTGTATTCCTCGTAGATGATGAGCTCGCCGAACTGCGACATGCGATACGTCTTTATACCTTGAGCATCCCTTGTTTTCGGTGCTCGTAGTGTTGTTGTCACAAGGTGTTCATCGAGGGTGCAACGTAATCGCAGTAACAGGCGACCCAACGAAATTGGGTCTGCAGACACGAAACACATTGTCACCATAGGATATATATTATACCTGTATATAGTATACGGATGAATAGTTTCCGAGTTAAAACAACTCGTATACGCTCGTTCAAACGTATAATATAACGAGCCGAC
This sequence comes from Tromatobia lineatoria, assembly GCA_949699805.1. NCBI lineage: Eukaryota > Metazoa > Arthropoda > Insecta > Hymenoptera > Ichneumonidae > Tromatobia > Tromatobia lineatoria. The sequence goes on along the minus strand of OX453053.1, from coordinate 7,863,850 downwards.
GTCACTCGGTGCGTCGTCATGTTCCTGTCACTTGCTCAACACCAAAACACACCAGCGAGTCTGCATCAAATAGGAATTTGTGCGACGGCGAATACGATTCCATTGGAAGTTACTAACCCGCAGAATATAATTTATACGCACATTACAATTCATATGTTGTGTCAGATAGTTCGCTGAATTACCTCTGGGGGATGATTTTGCGCGATTATCTAAACGGGGTTTAATCAGGAGTACATGGATAATAGGGTGGTTCATTTTTTATTTCGATTTTTTTTTTCTTAGTTTCCCGAAGTGGAAAGCAGCGCCATATACTTTTTAAAAAATCATGCTAAATCATGAGTGGGTACAAAATTTAATGGTCGCTACCAAAGTTTTTGAGAAAAAGAAACCGAATTTTTTATCCATCTTCAGAAATCGTATTTTTTTATGACTGCATTTATACCATATTATTTCTACACGCATCGCGAATCATGACTGTTGTGTCAGAGCGCATTTAGAATATTTCGCACGCGAGATAATGAGATGTGATTATTCATCGGGGCTTTGATCACGGTTAATTGCTGTCATTGGAAATTCATGTCAAAACTATGCATGTCTGTGAAGACAAATTTTAGATTTAAAGCTGTAGGATGTTTCTGTTGGAAAATGCACAAATTAAAATTTTTTTTTTCCAATTCCGAAAAGATACTTTCGTGAGATTTTTGCTTTCCTGGATGAGTTAGTAATTTTTTATTATTCTTCTATTCGAGAAAATGTTGGATTATTCGTTTCCCAGTTCTTATTGAATTAAAATTCATATTCGATTACCATTTCGATAGAATTTTTACTAAATTCAATGATACCAAAAACGAAAAACTCAATATTGTCTGGTTATGACAAAGGTAAAAAGCCGACAATAATCTTTTATCGAATTTTTTTGAGCCCGCGATTACTTTAAAATAATTAGATTTATTTATATCACGAAACATGTGATGATAAGTGCCTTTTAGTAGGAGAACCCCAAAAAAAAAAAAATCCATATACTAAAAAATCAATGAATTGGCCACCGTCTTAACTTTGAACCCATCGTACCTGTGACATATCAGTACAGCATAATGTGTCTCGTGAGATGAGAACGAGTACTCGCGTCAAAGCTTCAAGAGCACCCGCTAAATCTAGCAATGCAGTCTTAAATGCACTTTGTTTATGAAAGGATAATCGTCCACAGGACTTCATAAGCAACTAAGTGACAAATTTTTGTGGTTTTATTTTGTTCGCGTGTCTTATTAATGGTATATACAAACAGTGATCCGTTGTCACTCTTCGTGTGTTAATGAAAGTTTTTTCATTCGTGCGTTCCAAACAAAAATCATCAGACCAGACACGTTCCATTTTTTTTTTACTTTTTAGTAACTCAACGGTAAAGTTTGGATAAAAATTTGTCGAAATTTGGTGTGTCACGTTAAACCGAGATTCACAAAAGCTCATATGTGCTGATTACTTTAATTTATACCTTTAAATATAGAAGTAACAATCAATTTTAATTTAATAAGAATCAATTGAATCCCATACGTCATCGTGTATACTTAATGTCACGAACAGTATTCCTATGATCTGAAATTAGATCATCAGATGACTAGTATGATTCACTGAAGCTTCCTCAAGAAGTTTGCAATTTTTAATTTTTTTCCTTGAGCCAAATTTCTTTATTGTATAAATAATTGAAAGACACTTCTATAAAAGCATGCGAAATAGGATAATCATTAGATTCTGCTGTACAAAACGGCATGGGAGAAAATTTAATGTGTATGATGGCATAGTTTATAAGCTACCCACAAAACTTTTACAATATAACACAGCCACAAAAGCGAATACACTAAAGCATGAATCATTATCGTTGAATTATCATACTAAAGTAATGGTTCGCTCGTTACAGTGACGAAAATAAAGGGCTTATGGTGTAGCCACATCCAAAACCATCATCGAAGGGTTGATTGTTTAAAAGTCCTCTGTGATTATACCTCAACTCACTCGTGAATTAAGTTAAAGCCCGTGTAGCATTCATGATATATAGAACTGTACTTGAAGTTTAATGGAATAGAGTATACGGACTACATATATATATGTATATATATTATGTAGTATAATGTGTACCCGAATGTTCTTGTTTGTGCGCTTACTCGTCTATTCGTAGTGCATGGGAATCCTGCGACCATAATCACGTGAATCAGAGAACGGGATTCCTACGAAATATCTACCACACATCAGCAGATCAGCGATACTATAATATCGAGCCCATATTTACGTGCAGCGTGACGCCATAATTTTACAATATATATTATATTTTTAATTTGCGTATACTAAAAAAAAACTAAATTTTGTGTCATAATCAGTTAATTAATTTAAGTATTGTGAAAAATTTCGGAGTCATTAATATTGTTTAAGTCCTTCGAAATTAGGTTTCTTAGGTTTGAATACATTTTATTATTTATTTACGTTAAATTGAAAATCGAATAAAAAAAGCATCATACTGCTCGTCATTTGAGTTTCAAGAGACTAAAAGTATATATGCATATCTTAGAAAAGAAAAGTAGTATTATATTAGTACTTTTTTGTGTATTATTCTATATTACCAAAGAGTACTATATTATAATATAGGACTTTTTGGTTTATACAAAAGGTCTTGAAAATTCTACCACGACAAATTTGGAAGTGTACAATGTATAATGTAATGGTATGCATATATTATATATATATATATATGAACAGATATAAAATAAGTATTGATATTTTAGGGAGCTATAGCGAATAAACATTATAATTATAATCGATCATATATAAAAGAGACAAACACCCAGTATATGCGTGTGCGTGTGTCTGTGATTTCGGGGCTGTGGTTATTTTCAAACTTACCATTGTTACGTCATCTATTTTTGAGATACTTCGAACAAATATGTTGACGTGGACATATGCGGGTCCATCTAACGTGGCAAACAGAACACACAAATTAATCAGTCTTCAGTGGAATATAACAATATGGGATTTTTTTTTTAAGTGGGTTGTTGTGTGCGAGTGTAAACTTCTCGGAAAGTTCTCTCTTGTATACAACGCCAATCATCGATGCACTCATCGAATCGGAGAAAAAAACGATTGTGCTTTTTGGAATTTTTTTTTTTTCTTTTCTGGAATCCATCTTGTCGAAGAGTTGCGAAAAAATAACTATGGTTTCGAAAAAGATCGCCACGTTTGAAATGCGTATCAATCGGTGAACGTAGACGGCTCTGATTTCGGACATTCACACAGTGGAAAATAGTTTTTGACATCAAAGTGCCAGTAGCAAAACGATTTTGTTGACTTTGCACGAATTATATAGTATTTTTAACATTTTGTGTTTCGATTATGGATGTGATAAAAGTATCACCGAAACTTGAAATTTGTTTTTGAAACGTGTGTAACTGTTATGTAACAACAGTGTTATGTAACAGTTACATTGCTGAGTAGGAAATTGTAATAAAGCATCAACGAAACCGATTTCACGGTTGCTGCTCTATTACAATTTCCCACTCGGCAATGTAACTGTTATGTAACAACAGTGTTATGTAACACTTACATTGCTGAGTAGGAAATTGTAATAAAGCATCAACGAAACCGATTTTTCGGTTGCTGCTCTATTACAATTTCCCACTCAGCAATGTAACTATTATGTAACAACAGTATTATGTAACAGTTACATTGCAAAGTCAGAAATTGTAATAGAGCATCAACGAAACCGATTTTTAGGTTTACTGTGTTGCTATTGCGACTTATCCGAAGTAACTATGATGTTTTTCGTTTACGGATGCGACGCGTCAAAGCTGCAAACCATGTATTCTGATAGACAATAGTTTTCTGTGCAAGAACGGCCCATAAATCTTGATAAAGTGCCCGGAAGTCCGAAGCACGACAATAGTCGTGCCGTCGGAAAAGCATATAACACGCAATCTTTAGCGCCATTCCGCGAGCTCGAGAAAGGATGATTGTTTATTCTCCGTTTACGAGGTCACGATCCAGGACCTCGACAGTTGATTGCCGCAACGCGCTGAAGAGGTGGTAAAAGTCTTAAAGACGTTCTTGGTCATATATAAACATAGTAGCCCCTAAACGTAACGTCGAGCTTTCTAAGCTACTGCAATCGTAGTAAGTGTACTCTCAGTCTGATGTCTTAAATGTTTTAACAGGTACTAAGCTTCCGGTTCAAGAACGTAAACGTGTCGGGCTATTTAACGATAAATACCTGTTAACATTTAATTTTACAGTCACCAGGAAAGATGAAGCAGCATTTCTGTTGTGATTTCGCTAGCTTGACAGTTAGGATCGTTTTACTTTGCTTTACTCGCTCTTTCCTTGACAACATGATGACATTATTCAGACTGGCAAAAGTATGGGCTACGTTTACTTTCATAGGGACTCGTCGGAAAATGCTATTATAATTTTTTTTAAATTGGGATATTTCTTTCGTATGCCTTATTCAGACTTTTACGTAACTCGTCACCCCTTTCCCCATTTTTACATAGATTAGCCCCCCGAGAATTTTGTCCGCAGCCACTCATTCTGATGCACTTTTAATACTCAAGGGACTAGTCACGCTTGATCATGACACAAAGTAGACAAATAATAATGATGCCATAACATCAGAGATTCGATTCTCGTCGATGTAAAAGAAAATGTGAATATGATTTTTTTTTTTCAGTGATTAATATGTACCATCGTTTAGAGAAAGACGAAATATCTAATGAAAGTACTGGATTAGTTATTGGAATAAAGTGGACTAAAAATATATTCAATTGAATTTCTTAATGCCATATTAAAAGTTTAATCGGACAGCTTTCACAGACATAACGAAAAATCCATGAAGGCCTTAAATGTTGTGCTTTTATAGAGCCCTAACCTTTAGGTTCTTCAAAGGTCCTGAAAAAGGAAGCGTGGCCGTCATTTATAAAATCCTATAAGACTTCTAAACAAGGCCTCTAAAAGAATTTTTGGCCAAAGCCACGATTAATATTCAGAACCCTGATAAGTTTTTTTTTCTCATGGAATCAAATTATTTTCATGATTATTAAGTTACGTCCTCCACAGGCTTAAAAAATAGTGCAGTGCACTATTATCATATTATAATCACATAACGATTATAACGATTCGTTTGAAGATTCCATGATAAACGTTAAATGCATTAACGTCGCAGGCTTTTCGATGAAATTAAAAGTGGTAGTTTTCGGTGAGTAAGCTGAATAATAAAAGGTATAGATAAAACCCACCCATAACAATTCAAATATTTTTTTTCGATTATCATAGTTACGAGTGTCAATGTATATTTAACAAACTTACAATAAGTACTGACGTTTCACAGTTATGATTAATGAGTACCACAGTCACCATCGGGGAATATGACTAATTTCGACGGTTTTCACTTCTTCATCCCTAAAATTTATCCACCTTTGCGACCGTTAAAGGTTCATATAATTTATAATAATAAATAATTGCAATAACCATATCCATGTCAAGTTTTCTGTTTTCCGTTACATCTAATCAATCTGAACCATCGTTATCAGTCATTTTGCACATTACGTCGTAATACATATGTTTTGTTTCATTTATTATAATCGTTGACTGACTTACCTGGGCAAGTCGAGTGAACGGCACGAGTATAAGCGACACCGGCGCCACTTGATCTATTTCTTTTTTTTTTTTCAAATCATTTATCGTGTGTATTAAATAAACCATCATATATCATGTATGAAATCGAGCTCGTTTCATTTAATGCAAAAGAAAGAAGACAAAGAACAATAGTATGGTGATTTCGTGGTGTACGAGTTTTATTAAACCGGTACGTGTGTATTATTAATTTGTATATATTTTAACGTGCAACGATACCGGCGACACAGCAAAAATCGTCTGGTCACACGGTTATTTTTTTTTTTTTTTCAGACACCACAAATGATAACGGACAAGTTCCAATACTCTTTCCTGGTAAAGGATTCAACTAGAAGGATATTAAATAATACCTTTTCCCTGTCACTATTTAAAATTTCGATGAATATAAAACCCCGCCGGAGCCCGAAAGTGAGAGAAAGAGAGATAGTGTCATTTTATTTCTCATCAGCCTTCTGTTTGTCAGATAAAATACCAGTGTATTGCATATGTCCTACGAGAAATGGCACCGCTCGCGTTCGCTTTCGAATTTTGTCTTTTATTTTTCCAGATTTTCCGACGATTTATAGGTATCGCGTTCGCCAATTATTATTATCATATTAATTTCATTAAAGCGCATTAAAAAATGCAATATCCGCTGCACCACGCGATACAGTAGCTGAATCCTTTGCGAAAGATCATGTATTGAACGATGCAACGACAGACAAACGGAAAAATACTCGTTCGTGGATATATGTAACATATATATATTTTAATATATATGTATATGTATATATATATATATATAACAAAGATGTAAGTATATCTTGACGTTCAAGCACCACCAAATAATACATCATATAGTAGTAGTACAGTGTTACGTAATCTGCTAAAGGCCACATCGCTGTATGCGAGTCCCGAAATTGCAAAGGCCTATTTGCGGTATGAAATACACTATATCGCATATGTATGTACTATATGTATGTATGTATGTGTTGTATGTGTATCTATAATGGAAGTGAAAAGCTAAAATGCCGCATGCCTGCGTCTATGCTAAATGCTAGTAGGTTTTTTGGAATGATCAGACGAATGAGGGTTGTGTGGGTTGGTTTTTGGTGGTTGGTTGGGTCGTGAGATATTAATATAAGAAAAAGTAATAAAAAAAAAAAGAAAATGCTAGCTTGTGACCTGCGGTCGCAGCTCGCGCTGCTAACACGGCCTTCCAAAAGGGCTAACCTACTTGCGCCTATATTTGCGTACGAGCAGATATATAATAATATCATATAATCGATATGTAATAAATGTAATAATACGTATGACAAAAAGTTTTCGCGAATACGACACAACCGAGCCGCGCCCAAAAGGTAACAGAGACGGTTGTTATACTTACCATCTTGATGTCACTAATTGTCGCAATGCTTCGCACAAACAGGTTTACCCGGACAATGGCCGGCCCATCTAAGGGCAAAAACAACAGAGCCCCGTTTTAATGAGTCAACTTCATAGGCAGTATACCTACGAGATCGCTTTTTTTTTTATTTTTTTTTTTTTTATGTGGTGTCTTTGTTTTATATGTTCGATTTTCTCTCTTTTATTATTTATCCTATTTTGAGATAAGATTGTTGTTTGTTATATACGCGCATCTAGTATCACAAGTGTAACAAACGCTCTCCCAACGTGATTGTTATAGTACATACACAATTATCGGCTAACTTTCGAATTAATTACCCATTTCATTGGCGCTCGTCGTTTCGCGTTGGGACAATAACGGTCGATAGATGGCGTCCCGAATTAGATAGACACGTTATTTGCTCTTTTTTTAGTTACACGATAGAAATTTCGCTGGATGTCAATTTGACATCGTTAGTTTTCAACATTGTCATATAGACAACGGTCGATAGATGGCGTCTCGAATTAGATAGACACGTTATTTGCTCTTTTTTCTACACCTTGTTTAGAGAGAGAGAAAAATAAAATAAATAAGTGGGTTACTAGGACGACGAAGCTTGAGGTCGAGCAGCTCTGAGGGTAAATTTATCATCGCCCCCTCGAGCGAACTGCTGAGGCTAGGGGCAAGTGTACCGGACCACGAGTACCTCGGGGAGTTTCTCGGGTCTTCGAAGTATCTACCCAAAAGGAATTAGCCGGAGTTAGTCACGTGACTGGCGTGGATTTCCTCGGAGATAAAGCAAAATACGGCTCCAAAACAAAAAGAGAGAGAAATTTGTACTGTCCTGTAAAATCTTTTGAGCATGGCGCTCAAAAATAATATTTTCAATCATGGAATCAGTGTGAATTTTCTCAGATTTTAAAAAACGGCGTATTTTTAATTCTTTTTTTTCGAGGATTTATTAATGTTACTGATGGTAAAAAAATCTGAAAAAAATTCCGAGGCAGTAATAACATCATAATAAAAAATGAACAAAATCGATGAGGTCATGACCTGCCGATTAGACGTGGAATGCCCCATATACAGAAAATATATACTCATTGCAAATGAAATACTAATATGCTAATTTTCGATATGTCGAAAAATATACTTTGTTAGCATACTTTTTTTCCATGGCCGATAGCCATGTCAATATTGCTCTGTTTGTCATTTGAGTCGCGCTAACCAACGAGCAAGTTGCACACAACCGTAATTTCCAGATCATCACTATCCGTCGTTCACCATCACGATAGTATTTATCAAAGTCTTCTCCCGTTTTAATTCACGTTCTAAGAGCCGGAAATGTTGAAAACCTCGAGGCAGACTTTGATCTCCTTAATTCTCATTTCCTACGACTTCAGTGGAAAGCTTTCGTATTACTCGACGAAAGCGGAAAAGGAAGAAACTATTGAATCCGCGGCAACTATTGAAATACAGGTTTGCCAATAGAGTTTAAGTGGATGCTCGTTGAGCTATATATAGTCATCTCCTAATACCTTTGGAGAGAGAGACTTTGCATCTGTGTCGTTTGCTGGGCTCCGCAAGATGGAGCTCGAGAAGGGCGCGAAGAAAAAGAAGATAAGAAACAGAGGGAAGAAAGTGGAAGGGTGGAAATGCATGAGAGAATTTATTCCTCGACGTGAAAACGCGAACGTAGCAGCGCCGTCGTATACAACACGGCCGTCGTCTTCTTCGTCGGCCAGGGTAACGATATAATCGCTACCACGAAAAGCCTTAAGTAGCGGCGGCTTAATTGCATTGATACAAAGATAAGACGACCAAGCGTGTCCCGAGTCGTTCATTCCCTCGCGAGAAACTCGTACCCATACCCGTGTTTTACGGCCTTTCTCGAGACAACCTCCTGAAAGGGTGTTTGATGTTCTTTTTCGCCCAGAGACCTATCTGTGTTAGTACACCCCCTTGAAACCCGTAGCAGCACCAGCAGCACCAGCAGCAGCACCAGCAGTAGTAGTACCACGACCAACCGTTGTACAATGAAGATGAAGTGGCTCTCTTCTTCGTATACTATCCAAGATATACTATAGACTGTTCACATATTTCCCTAGAGAATTCAAAGCCAATTACATTGCGGCTTTATTGTACTGTAAAGATATATCGTTATCATTCCTGAGCTGGAAGCAGTAGTGTAAAAAAAAAGGTAATTTATGGCCACTTCTTTTCATGGGGATTACGATTTTCGAGTTGCTATGAGATGAGTGGATTGGTGTGATACGACTATGAGTTAAAGGTTTTAAGATGCATGGAGATAAGGTTGGTTTTATCAACCAATATATATAGTTTGGGTGAGCAATATATTGGTTGGCTAACTAATATCTTGGTTGGCTAACGAATACCTTGATCCAAGGATGGTAATTCTCAATTCAAAAATCAATTTAGCTAGTCCTCCTATAAGCGCTGTGTAAAAAGATCGATTTTCAAGTTTTAATTATTAATCCATAGAATGTTTTCTCTCGTTATGGAATATTAGTCGAGTGAGTTCGGTATATCCGCAAATCTACAAAATGGTTGCTGCAGCGAAACGCCAAAGTCCACACATCTAAGTCCGGCAAATAAGACGCTCGTAATTTTCTATAGTAGCTTTCGGGTTATAGTACATGAAGAAACTAACGGTAAGCTACTTGCGCTGCTGCTGTTGCTGCTGCTGCTGTTGTTAACAGTGACCGTGGCCTCAGGGAACGTAAGATTATATTTTAACAGGTAGAATACACCGGCGTAAAATCAAGACGCTGAACTCCGACCATTGCAAGTGGCAGCTATTGGTCTAAGTAAATATTTACACTCGGTTATAGTCGTTTTACTACTGCTGTTGCTGTTGGTGCCACTGTAACTACATTAACCGGTACTGACCGCCCATAATACTTTGTGCAACTCTATTTAAGGGGGCTGATTCACTTGAAAATCATGCACTGAGAGAAATCGCAATAGTACAGTCGACTATAAAGTGACAACTATTGATTTTGCAACTATGCAACTATTTACATTCTTACGGTTATCATGTAAATAGTTGTAGTCACTATTTGTCAGTTAAAGGAATTGTTTGATAAAGTAAGGTTAGGTGTTAATGTATGCGACGTTTGGTGGTCACGTTCTATTTTCGTTGGAATTTTTGCGAAGCACATCTCGGGTTTGAGATCGTGATCGCTAAACTCAAACGCGCGAAACTAAAGCCTAATTCAAATTTCACTTATACGAATCTTTTTTTTTTTTAATGTCGATTGTAACTGCTTGATGAATCTATTCAATAAATTAAACAAATTCTTCAATCAGCCACAGTTGACGAATTTTTATCTCAAACAAATTGAGATAAAAATTTTAATTCTAAGAAAGAATTCTAACCTGGTGCGTTACCACTTACGCTACCGTGGCCCTGGCAGAATTTAATTCACAACCGTTCAGTTTATCGTCAAATATATTTTAGTTCTATAGGCTGTTATTAGTACAGCGGGGGGGCTTCGAAATAGCGAATGACTGCAATAGCGAATGACTAAAATAGCGAATTCAAAAATAAAGAACGTTTGAATGTAGAATGGCCATAATTATGGAATTCGCTTCTTCACCCATTCACCATTTTTATCATTCGCTATTTTGATTGCATGTTAATAAAATGCAGGTCAAAATAGCGAATGGCCAAAATGGCGAATTCCATAATGATGACCATTCTAGATTTAGACGTTCCCAATTCCGAAATTTGCTATTTTAACCATTCTCTATTTTGACCCCCACTCATTACAGCCTATAGAGCTAAAATAGAGCTAAAAATCAGTTGTGCGAAGTAAGAATAAACAGTTGTCACTTTATAGTGACCAATACCATAGTTTTCCCTCAGTCTGAAACCAAAAAATATATATATATTTACGAGTGGGGAGTTTAATTTGTAACTCGATTCGTAGGTGCAAATATACTTCTCATATTTTCAACTTGTCGAGTTCAGGTTACACTGAGAAAATTGAGATCGCGAGACGTTACTGACTTCGTAACAAGAACTCGTCCGGACTGTGTATAATAAGAATTCCCATTCCAAAGATGAGAATAAAGTTACAGTGACGAGAGAAATTTCCTCTAAGAAATTTTATAACATTAATTCCGCATAACTCAAAATCGAATCCCTATCCTAAGATTGTACTGAGTTACTATACAAAAAATTGTATACCTTGCAAAGTCAATTTCTCTTATCGAAACAACATGAAAGTTACAAAAAATTGTGAATAAAAAATCATTCAATCCCAAAAACATGCTACACAAAAATATTATAAGTATCAAAATGATTCTTTCTGCTTGACCAGCGAATTTCTTTCATAAGATTAAAACATTTCATATGTGCAATAGCAACATCGTTCAATTTATCATTTTCAGGTAACTCAGTCCCTCATTTATTACACCATACGTGCAAATAACTCGAACACAATACGATGTTCCAATTTTTCAATCTATGTCCTTATGTCCATATATTGATGAAAATTTGATTTTTCTATGAGATTCTACGTTATAGCATCATGAAGATACTTCAGAAAAACCTCTGCTATTTCACACGCGGAAAACGTACTTTCGTCAATCGAATTTTTCACGTTATCCTTAAGGGTTTTCACATATTTACTATTATATAGCTACGATAACCTAAACCGCGCTGTATTTTATGTTTCAAGTTGTAAATATATTAATGCGAAAGATGCTTCAACGTCGAAGATAACCGAGCTGAAATAGGTAGTCGTCGACGCGAGTCCTTGAAAACTGTAAACTTGATCACGCTACTCCATGTCATGAAAAAGTTATGTCGACTTTTATTATCAGCTTTAGATACTTTGGTGGATTTTACAGATACCGGTATACGTGTGACCTGACGACGCGCAGAAATCGTATTATGCTGTACCTGCAACAAGCCATAACCTAAGAAGCACCTTCTCATATCATTTTCTTTGCTGGTCGTCACCTGACATTATAGAGTCGTTAAAGAATTTGCATTTTTCAAGAGGAGCGTCATATTATGCGCATTATTGTCCGGAGATATTATTTAATTATTGCACTGCTAAAAATCCTTGATGTAAAATTTGGCTGATGTCGACTTTTTATGGTGTTACCCATTACGTATCATGTGTTGATATTAATATACGTTTTGCGGTGTAAAATTCGCACGAACGACTTCGTTAAATTTACTTTTGTGTCACTTTTCAATAATGACATTAGGATTCACGCGTCTGAAGACGCGTCCAAAAAACTTATCGAAACTGGGGTTGGATTAGTTCACTGTTAAAAAATATTGGAAGTTTTTATGCATAAACTCGTCATCGAAATTTAATAATTAATTTTGGTATAGAATTCATGTACTTTTCCAGAAAAATTAAAACGAATTATTAAAATTCAAGTACTTTTACTGTAAAATTTAAGTAAATTATTGAATATGCTGTCCCATATATTAAATTGATATTACACTTGTAGACTAACTTTCATACAGTTTAAGAATAAAAACTTCCAGTAAAAGTACACTAAATTTCAAGTACATTTTTTTACAGTGTTTGCACAGCAATTGTGCTATAAACGATAATAATTTTTTTAAGGCTGTTCTTGATTTTCGTTTGAAAAAAAAATCTGCGTGTGTTATGATAAATTGTAGTGAGAATATGAAGCACACAAAGCCTGGCAATATATGTACTATATGGTTTCTACGATTAGTAACGGTATTTCGTATTAAACGCATTTGCTGTCAGATGAGGAGACATATTTACCCTGCACTTGTAAAGCAAATTGCAAGGTAACGTGTTTATACGGCGTTAGGCGGGGGGAGGGTAAAAAAAGCATCGCCGATTGCACAAATCTGTCATCAGTAATGCCTTTTCCGCAGGCGGAATTCCTGTATCTTAAAAATATCTACTCTACCATAGTAATACAGTCATTTTCGACATGCGAGTAAGAGATTTAGCTTGACTCGCACGGAACACGCATAGACATAATGGCTATTTCAATTTTCGTTGCATTTTTTTTCTCTCTTTCGGCTATCATCGTTTTACATTAAATTCCTACAGCAGGGATCGCAACTTTCCGAGGGACAAACTAAAAGCTGAGTGCAACTTTTTTTTTTTAACGGGGTCTTTGACGAAAACCATAGAGAGTTTGCGTGTATCGTGCAATTATCGAGTTTTACTTCTCCTCCTGCATCTCGACTCTTCACAAATGCACTCTCCTGGTCTTTGTTTCCTTTTTTTTTTTCTCTCTTTTACATCATAGTAAGTGTGCGTGTCGGTGAGTGAGTAAGTAGTGAATGAGTGACTAGTGAGTGAGGGACACTTTCTCGTTTAGCCTTTTCCTGCTACTATTTTCTGTCTTTTTTTTTTTTTTCCTCCAGTCGCGATAACCCAGCTTCGGCGTTAGAGTTTCAATGGTCAGCGTTTGCAATGTTGCGAGCAGATGGTACGATGGGCGCATATCAATTACGCAAAAGACCATCGATTTTTTTTTTTCGTTTGCTTGTTTTTTTTTTTTTCATCTTCTTGTCGACAATGCAGTGAGTTTTTGTGGTGTTCGCCGACGACAATGGCGAATACTCAAGCCAATCATATATTATAGCATACCTAGATAATAGTATACGAAAAATCGTAAGTACACATATATTCATAGCGTTAGGTGCTTTCGTTTTCGCGAATAGCACTGGTCGTAATGTTGGCGGTATAGTAGTGTAAAGGATCTTCATTTTTCTTTTTCTTTTTTTTTTTAGAAAAAAAAAACAGGATTATGTTGGTGCAGTATATTCACCTGTGCCGTTCTCCCCGCTCGGGCGGATACGAGCATCGTAGCTTTCCGGTCCGAGGATGTCGTCCAGAACCTTCTTCTCCTTCTCCCTGAAGTTTACCTTCCCCTGCGTACATCTGTAACAGAGAATACGTGGTAGTTAGTTGATTGGAAATCAATGAGTGCATTCGGTTAAAGTTGATATTATTTTCAATTCAATTCAATCAACCAATTTTAATATTAATATCGAGAGGACCGAGTTAGCTAAAAAAAAGTCATAAGAATAAAACATCTGTGGATGATTCTTCTTCTGAAAACCTTGCATTCGACCCTCACTAAGTATAGGAGTTATTCCACAAAATATCGGACAAGAATCTTGCCTTCTTTTTTTGGGTGGGAGCCAAAATAAAAATAAAAATTTTAAATAAAGAAAAATTTTACAAGATAAGAAGAACTGACCGAAATACCGAATGACTAAAATAGCGAATTGAAGAATAAGGAACGTCCCAGTTCTAGCCAATGAAAATTTGTACCTCGTTCCGAGAATTAACACTGCAAACAGGCTCTTGTCAAGACAATATGGTAATCACGAACGTCAGTCACTTTTAAATCCATTAACTTGCTCAATCTCTTTGTAAAACAAACAACGGTTTGAGCACTTGAGTCCATAATTCTTGGTGAGTTTTCGTTTACTTTTAGTGCTGGGATGCAAAGAGTGCAGAATTGGGAGAGGGAAGTGGTAAACGGATAAGGACTTGAGAAACTAATCTAACGTTGAACGGAACGGTAAGCCCCGATTGCAAAGGGGTTGGTTGGCGGTGCTGCTTGATTGAAAGCTGTCAGCCTTATCAATCAGCGCGGGACTGACGATGGCGCTGATGCTCCGAGCGAACAGAGGGTTGAATGCTCGTTCTCACCCACCACCCCTTCCCTTTTTCGCCCCGTTCTATCCTGCAAACAGGGATCTTTTAATTTTAATCGATCGAGCGAGGGCAGCAGCAGCACGCCCAACCCTCTCCTGGGAAACGTTTTACCAAGAGAAACTCTCGCTGTCCTGGTGAACCCAGCTTTTCTCATTACAGACTTTGCCCGATTGTTGCTAACGCCTTCTATCTTCCTCGTTCTCGCAATAAGAGCTTTTTCGAGGTTTTGACTAGTGAAATACTCGGTCTGGAACATCGACATTAGAACTTTGTGTTGCAGCGCTCACTAACTATTACAAGCTTCTTTAAAGAGGCTCTGAGTCAACTTAAAAAAGTGATAAGAAAAAAAAATTCTTTAAAATTCTCTACTTTTATAAAAATGTTGCGAAAGTCTAATTCAGACATAGCGAGCATTATAATTATGCAATTTTGTAAAGATGTACAGTGCACAGGAATAATGTGAACTCAAAAGTAAAATTGTTCATAAGGCTGCCCCTGATATAGTCCTTGCTATTTTGCGAAAAAGCACAAGTATCGTAATTGGTGGATAATTTACTTTTCACTAAATTTAAAAAAGAAAGAAGTACGTCATTATTCTTAAAGCCAATCTCTTCAATTCCATAAAATTACAAGTTCTCCGCGCTCAAACAAGAAATCTTGTTCATTTTTGTGTTGTTCGAGATTGCAGGTAGTCAAGGGTACTTGATGATATCATTATTGGATCTGTAGTGCCCTCGATCCACTTTCTCCGTGTTCACCTCACACTACCATTCACCACCCAGTGTTGCCTTATACCGGTGTCTCTCATCGTGGGGTGCGAATTATGCTAATAACGGAACGCACGATGGGTAAACAATTAAGGTAAGCCGGTACGATGGTGTTACAGAGGTTTATGGAATGAAAAAGGGCGAAGGGCTCATCGAAATGAAAGCAGAAGGAGGCCTGAGCCTTCCGGTGGTGCTCTTACGCGAGGAACCTCGAGCACCAACTACAGAAGGGTCTCGCGGTCCAGAAAGGGTTAACGCGGATGAGCCAGGCAGGCAGGCATTAATGAGGTCGCTTTCGACGCGATGTTAATGAGAGACGGCATGTACGAAAGTATATACGTATGCGATCTTTGACTATGTATTTCTCACACCCTCAAACTCTTCGTGGTTGTCAGTGTGTCTAAGGCTTTTTAACGTGCCTGTGTGTTTTCGGGTTAGCGGTCGACGTCACACATCTCGTCGGCAAAGTCTCACCACCCGAAGCTTTCTGAATGAACACCTTGCCCTCTGCTCTTCTGCTTTACATTTTTTTTTTTTCCTTCACTGCTACCATATTGCTATATACAGTGGAACCTCTCATAGCATGCGGAAACATGTACGCTAAGTGAAGAACCAATCAGGCACACGAAACGTTCGTGCCTCTCACTCTCTATAGTCGTAACCTTGTTACGACTTTTACTTCCTCTAAATGATCAACTTTGGTCATCTTCCCGGCAACATCGGCAATGCCGACATATTGCCACGCAACAGTCCGAAGACCTCACTAAATCATTCAATCGGTAGTAGCGACTTTTTTTATTTTTTTATTTTTTATTATTGTATATTTTTGTATAGCTTTCTATATATTTTTCGGTTAATGTCTGCGTGCTTTATGGTTGTAGCTAGGTTGAGTTAGGTTAAGGATATTTGTGAGCGGTGATCCGCTTTGTGGTTGTTCCCTTGCACGGGTTGCCTACAGGACTTTCTGGTCCTATTGCAATAAAAAAACTATCTATCTATCTATCTCTCTCGCGAAATCGTCTGATCACAGCGCTGATACGTGGCCCTCCACTTAGCAATGTACGCTACGAGGGTTTACGCTATGAGAGATTCCACTGTACATCGGTAAATTATAGTTATAGATATAAAGTTGCTGTTACGGCGGAATACAGTGGTTATGTGTATGAAGCAGCTTCCAGGCCTGACGACCCTGAAGGTAATGAGGACTGTATTCAGTGTGCGCATGGACTCGTACATTTGCGTCGATGCCACCAAGATTTCCGGCTGTGTTGACTATCGGAAAGTGTACAGAGCACCGAAAGAATGAAAAAGCTCGCTTTTCGTTCGGTGACGGTTTATGGACTTTGGAAGTTTTCAAGACTGTATTACCGGTCCATTCTTCTGGCCGTGACCTTGACAGTTCAGCTAGACAAGATCTTCAAAGATGTGAGGTTTTTCCAAAGTCAGTCACGAGTGCACAATTGAAGAATGTCTGTGCTATCTATTTCATGATCACACGTTTTTTTCTGCCTCGGTATAGATCGTACTATAATGTTAGCTTTCTTCATTTCAATCGGCATCTACAGACCCAAGCTTTCTACTTAAGATGTAAACCAATTCTGAAACCAAATTATGAATTAATGAAAAGATTAAATTATATTTATATTATAATTTATATAATACTTAATTATATTTTCGGTTATCTTTCTTGTTTTTTTTTTCTCCCCTTGTACACATTTTCTTATTCCACATAATTAGCCCAGTTATTGTGATTGCGTAAATGATGATGCAAAAACAAGCTTGAAACAAGGGTAAAAATATAATTCGCTTGTCATCGTCGTGATTCCCTTTATCTGTTATTACATTCGATATCATATCTCTTCACTACAGACAAACCGGAAACAGTTAATTTGGCTCATAGCAATAGATAATCACCATGGTAACCGCAATATGAAACCTTCCTGCAGTCGAGCGACGTTATGTAAACGTCGCGTCCGGCGAGAAAATTATCTAAAGTGGGCAAGTACTGCGCATACTTTGTCTGACGTTCATTTGACGTACAACGTTACGATGGAGAGCACGTGTCTCTTCGGAAGTGTCGCGATAGCTTTGCTCGTCGTTCTCTTCTACAAGTACTTCATCAGGATCTACGACTACTGGCGAAAACGAGGAATACCATCCGTGGATTATGCGATACCGTTTTTCGGAAATACGCTGCCAGTTATAACGCTCCGCAAGAATTTTGCTTGTTACTGTGATGAAATCTACGAAGCGAATCGGAATCGAAGCATGGTCGGATTTTTCCATCTGCGTAGTCCAGTTCTTTTGATCAGAGAACCAGATCTCGTCAAAACTGTGCTCGTAACAGGTTTTTCTAATTTTCACACAAACGGACTGACCGTAGACCCAAAGTTGGATCCTCTGCTGGCGGGAAATCCTTTCTTCACCGACGGTGAGGAATGGAAAGCTCGAAGAGCTCGTCTCACGAGCGCGCTAATGTCCAGCAAAAAATTAAAAGTGTTAAGCGGTTCGGTTATAACGGTTTGTTCCAATTTCACAAAATATCTCGAAGACAATGTGAAAAAGTACAATGGTGCTTACGAAGCTGAAATGAAGGACATGTTTTCACGTTTTACCGGTGAAGTTGTGGCCGGCGCAGGTTTTGGCGCCGAGGGTGATTTTTTTAGTAATGGCAGTGGTCCCAATTCGTTCAGGGAAATAATCAACGAAACTTTCGAGCCTACACTCAAAAATGGCATCGAGTTCATGCTACTCTTCACTTTACCAGGGCTGAGTAAGATCTTGGGAATTTCCTTCATTTCCAAGCGCATGGACCGTTTCTTCAGGAACGTAATGAGTGACATGATTGCCCTACGAAAGAAGGACGGTATTGCTCGCAATGATTTTCTTCAAGTTATGCTGGACAATCACAAAGTGGAAGGCGGTGAAATTGATAAAGATGCGATAGTAGCAAGCGCGACATCTTTCTTCGTCGATGGCTACGAGACGTCGGCTATAACACTTAGCTTTTTTGCTTATCAAGTGGCAACCAATTCTCATGTACAAGATACACTGCGTCACGAGGTCATCAGCGTACTAGATAAATATAACGGTGAACTCAGTTATGAAGCACTCAATGAGATGACCTTCATGGATCAAGCTCTTCTTGAATCAATGAGA
Source organism: Tromatobia lineatoria (assembly GCA_949699805.1). NCBI lineage: Eukaryota > Metazoa > Arthropoda > Insecta > Hymenoptera > Ichneumonidae > Tromatobia > Tromatobia lineatoria. The sequence continues at coordinate 7,845,185 of OX453053.1, read as the reverse complement.
TTATATCCAGCAGCGGGTTTTTTGACAAAACGATGCAGTCAGCAGTGCAAGATAATCGGAAAGGACGGTTTGGAGTGTGAAGTTGAACCTGGTACCGAAATCATCATACCTATTCAGGCATTGCAAAGGGATCCTGAATTTTGGGACAATCCTGAAACTTACGATCCCGAGAGATTCGGCGCTACACATAAAACCGATCGTCACAAAACTTTTTTTCTACCATTCGGTGAAGGGCCAAGAGCTTGTCCTGGGATGAGATTTGCAACAATGCAGATCAAAGCAGCGATGGCTACCATCTTGCGTCGCTTCAGTATGGAAGTGTCATCGAAAACGAAAGAACCACTTAAATTATCTGGCTCGTCACCACTCTCAGCTGTGGAGGGAGGAACATGGATCATAATAAAAGAACATTGGATTGACAGCAATTAGAATATTTCCTTATTATTGTTAGTCATATGTATATAAGATGCTTTGGCAGGATGTACTGATTTTTATTGTAATGATTTCAATAATTGTGAGTGTATGCATATCACTTTGACAATGCCATGTAGGCCATATTCTATTAATTATATTAATTAATTGTCGATAAATAATTACGTTTTTCATTTTTTAATTAAATGTAATGATGTTACAAATTGTGAGTTTCTAAGCATAGCACTTTGAGAATTGCATGTAGGTCATTATTTATCATCGAATTCTTCGTTTTCCGTTTGTCAATAAATAATGATATTTTTGATTTTTTACGTTTGACCTAATTTTGATTTTCCCTCTTTTTGACAGTTCAAGGATGCCGGGTAACGCACATTTATTCTATATGAAAAAAATCAAGGCAAAATAGAAAATCTTAAAAAAATGCATCCGTATTCAGAAAAATGACCAAATCATTTTCATTAAAAAGAATAGTTGGGTTTCCGATTAATCAGTTGACCAATTTTTTTTTCATCGACTTAACAATAACGTTTCGAAATGATTATTATGCAAAATTAATGTTTTCACTACCTTCAATGAGCATGCCTTTTTTTTTTTATATTCTTATAGCATCGAGGAGTATTTGCATCTTTCTTTAATTTTTTTCGAGCCTATGCAAAATGAACATCAAACGACAGAACTCCCTTAATGCGGTTTGAATGTAAGATTGCCGAAAAAAAGGGCGCATCTACTGAATTTTTTTTCTTATAACTGCTTTTCGATGACTGTAGAGCTGGGGAATTGTTGAAGATTTTTCAAAGTTTGATCACTTTTAAACGAGGTCAGCTAACGAAGAATGTGTTACTTTACGGTTCGACCCTTACTGTTATAGTTCCTTTCAGTGTCCTGGCCTGTTAAAATCACCCTCCAGAAACAACACACCATCGAGAACTTTACGCGGGTGATTTTCTCTTTATATTCTGCACTGGCCACACAGCTTGGGGTAGCAGAACACGGTGAACGAGAGGCTTACGCCGGAAGTCCATGGGGAAATTCAGGACGGATATCGAGGAGTGTGAGGGCGGGGCATTATAGGGTATAGGGTCGGTAACAGCGGACGAAAGGAGAAAACGTTCACTTCCTACTTCAACTTGCGATGAAACATCCCGATGCTGCTTCAAGAAACTAAAGACCCACGTTAAAAAATCATATATAACTAAATATATATAGACTGTATAAGAGAATAATAACTATAAACTGTATTTTATTTATATGAAATTAATACTCAATACTCGACTAACAGTTTCGCGTACAAAGTTTCCAAAATTCATAAGCCTAAGTACATTAAATTTCGCGTTTTACATTACACAGTACATTACCTAATAATTCAAACAATTCAGTCGTTCTAGTATCAACCCATTCATTGTTTGGCTGCACTTGCTTGAATTCCCATTGAATTTGTAGCCCTCGGATGAAACGAAGTGAGAGTTACAACTGACGGGCGAAGACCAGAGCATGAACGTCACGACAGTTTACGGAACAAATAACTCTCGAAGCGGGCGAGCCCGAAAATGAAACATCAATGGATAGAAACACATTGCGAGGGCGCTTTGCTTGTCGCGATTCGCGTTTCGACAGGCAGCATAGAGGCCAACAGACACAAGCGTTCAAGAGCAGTGATTCTCGAAGCAGCCTTCAATATTTATGAGCCTCGAATATTTACTTGCGATGCGTGTACTTCCGCTTCCTTGCAACAGGAGCGCCACAAGCGCGAGGCATAGTGGAGAGTGGAAAGCAAAGAAACCTCCTAGAGAATGACAAGCATACAACGTAGTGTTACGGTGCAGCATCGAGACACTCATCGCCGCTCAATAACGCGGATGTTCAACGAAGTGGAACATTTCCAGGAGAATTTATGTGGCCTTCACAACTATAGCTGTATACAACGTTTGTATCGTGAAGTCTCCAGGCACTTCTATTACTTCACTCTCAGCTTACTCGCTTTTCTCTCTCTCTCTCTCTCTCTCTCTGCGCCACCTCAACGCGGTTCATCGCCATCAATGTGACATCTCACCGGTGGTATAAGATGCTCGGCCGTCAACATGAGACGCAATTCTGAAGAGTGAAATTTCTCGGTAAATGGATGTGCCAGTTTTACTTTGATGTCTCTATCGCTTTGTGAGATTATATTCAATGCAATTCATTATCGATTAATGAGAAATAAGTCAACGTGAAGGACATTCTGACAACTGTATAATGTAACGATCTTGAAGAGTTTGGAATAAGAATATGAAGAAAGGTTTTATCACTCCGGGCGCCTCGAGGTTTTTACAAGACATTTCTTTGGTATGCACTTCGTCTCGCGATGACAAAATATTTTCTGATATTCAGACGTATGTCAATTATTCCACATTGATTGCAGAGAGGACTTTTAAATATCGAACCTTATGACGGCTTATGAAGGGAAAAAAGTGAGAAGCATCTGAAGGAAAATATCCGCATTTTTTAAAATCTTTCGATTCATTTGTCGGCGCATAATTTATTGTATTATTGAAATGATTTCTCAGTTTAAAGTAAGCTCAACTATTGTATCTTCGTCACACAGGAAATTTTGTGAGAACTAAAAAAAATGCAATCCAGAGCAAATCACTTCGCACGAGTTGCAATAACCGTTTTCGAGATTTTTACCCCTGTAGCATATTATATTGTTGAAAGCAGTACACGAATGTACTACTAACAAATTGTTGTTTTACGGCACACGAACAGTGAAAAGTAAGGTTTCGAAAGAAGCTTCATTCAGGTGTCATTCTTTCCATATCCAGAGTCGAAAAAATACATTTTTTTTTTTTTCAGAATCAAGAGCAAAGTAGTTCGTCTTTGACCGGTTGCTGTCCAAGCTCGGTTTTTCCTTTTCTTTTTTTTTTTCATTACACGAACAGCGAGCACGATAGCGGATGGTATTCCGGCGAAATATTTAAAGCAGTCTGCAGCCCGGGGCTAATCTCTGATGAGAAACTTCCCTCTCGACTGGTCGACGTGGCCTGCCATAAGTTAGAAGCAGCCCTTCGGACATTGCTGCTGGTTCTGGTGGTGCTGTTGCTGCAGCGTGGTGTTTCTGCTGTGGCTTCGGATTATGCTAGGGTGAGCCGCGCTATTCAGAAAGTCTCTCTCGCTATGCTGGCTGCTCTATACCCGCCTCTATGCCTCAGCACTTTATGCCATGGGCGCATCGCACCCTCGCGTCAACACACTGCAAGCCCCAAAGCTTCATTCACGGTACAACGTTACTGACAACGCGAATAAATTTCAACTTCGCTTCTTGGCTTCGCTGACCCTCGTGCACTACTGCGTAAGAAAACCTACACACCTTCAACCTCATGCTTTATGGATGTCCCGACGAGTTCATATATCTAAAACTTTGGGTGTCTTCGAAGTTGGTAACGAGCTGTGTAAAAAACGCCAGTCGCATTGCATTCGAGAATAATATGACAACTAATCGGAATACGCATAACAAGATATACTAGGGAGATAATATTTTGACGTCTTTTTTTTCTTAGCGTCAAGTTTATAGTCCCGAGTTTCAACTTAATTTCCAGCTTAAGTTTGAACTTAAGTCGAAACGACAAAATAAGAGTTTAATCAGTTACTCTTTATGCAAATTCGTCACTACTATATAACGCTTTTTCAGAAAACTCATGTTTTTTAACTCATCATAATGTTTCGTAGTCTTAATTGTTTTAACCAATATTTGGATAGTTTGTTTGTTTACTCTCTATCTATGTATCGAAGAGGACTACATATGTTGACCTTCATTTTAAGGATAGGCTCTGATCATGAAGAGTGGTAAAAAATGTTAAATAACTCAGATTGAATTAATCTATTAACGCGTTAAAGTGTTTCAGTACAGCCTGAATTTATGAATTTTTCTACTACACTGACAATCGTGCATCTTGTAAATTTGTCTTTACGGTAAAGCGGCGATAATAGGAGCGTAGCCGGGAAAAGGGACATTTACCTTATGTGTAAAAAACCATATCTTTCTAATTTTTCATGTACATTTGAATGGAAAATGGAAAGCAGTGCGAGAATCATCCTCTGGAATCTCATTTGAGAAGCAGTCAGTGAATTGACTGGGTGTGAAACGAGCTCGAAATAACGCAGTGCGAAGGTGAGGTGGAAGGGCGAGAGAGAACGAGCACTAGCAGAGCGGTAGCAGTGTGTTGTAAGCTCGTGGAGAAGCTTGTCAGGGCTTCGGAGCACTTGACAGGGCTTAACGACTGCAGTTTGAAACACAGAGCAGTTCCAGCGACAACGGCAAGTAAACAAACACGACGAAGCAGAAGTGGAGGTGAAGCTCGATCAACAAGTGTCGCGGATGAATTAGACTGTTTAATTTCCATACGAGTAGGTACAAGATCCCCTCTGTACTATGTACTACAATTGGGAAATACTTCAAGCTCAATGCTACGAAATTTCAGGCTTGGTCGACATATACAACATGGAACGAAGATGTAAAGTAGGATCAAAGTTGTAAGTGTCCATTGCATTTAGAAATAAGCATTTGCGTAAAAGTTGTTTCTATAGAAATGACTCAAAACCAGATATCTAATCATTTGGATCAATGCAAAAGAAATCCGTCTTGAACAAATTTTTACGATAAATTGTTTAAAGGGTACAAAGTAAAAACGAAACTTCCAATTTTCTTGCATAAATGAGATTCCTTAGAATGGCAATAAAAAAAAGTTTAACCTCTTTTTGTCGACAATATAAATGTTGTATGATAATTAATGCTCAGTTAATTATTCTGAAGTACCTGGTAAGCCACTCTAAGCCTAAAAAAAAATTTACTTGGTTCCAAAGAAATGGGTAAGTAGCATTTTTCAAAATTGCTTTCAATGACATATCATAATTTTGCTGATTGATACTAATTTTAATCACTCCACGCTATTAGCCCTCGACCAAAGCTAAAAATCCTGCTGAATTTTCTAGGAGTATTGAAACTCGAATAATTACATTAAAAACAAAACGAATATAGGGGTAAAAAAGTAAACTTTCCTAGTTGAATTTACAAAGGTTTTACGAAGCAACTCTTGAAAGGGGCTCCTTAAAACTTTTTCAACTTTACAGCTTATTCTTAGTAAGTACGCTCTTGTCACTTGATTCTTTCCATGGTACAGCTTCCATCGTTTTCTACCGCTTTTCCCACCTTCCCTTCTATCACTACTTATCCACACTTCACTAAGCCAACCTAACTTCCAATGCGTCCGCAGCGGACTTAGCAATACTGCACCGCATTTGCAATGAGTACGGGAATTCGTGAAAAAGCCGTACCACCAAAATTTTTCTTCTTACTTTCTGGTGTGTATACGAAAGTAACGTGCTGAGATTCCATAACAACTGAACCCTCGCTCACTGATCACGGTCTTACATAGAGGTCAGAAATCTCCTGCATTTTCAGTGATGAGGGGCGACATCTTTAGTGAGGCAACGTTTCGGAGTTCGCGGCGACACCACCAGTTTCGCTGCGATTCAGGGGCTTTGTTGACATTATCATAACCTTTGAATTCGGGACGAATTGCAAAAGCGAGAGAAGTTTATAATGACGATGAATTTGTGCATTTAATGTGCCTAAAACGTAATAAATGATGGTGACTGAAAAACAAGTCGTGATGGAGAAACAAATGGTTGTAAATGTACTCACCTCGAGGGATGTAGCAGGGCTGTCAGTAACACTACCAACGGTAGTACTCCAGGCCACATTGCGGCGGCCTGCAAGCAAACAGAATCATGTTTATATCAAACATAGCTTGGATAGTGTGTTGTCTTCTCCTAATACATAAATATTTATATTGAACTTGTATCCATTATCACATAGTACATGGTGTATCATGAGACACCATTATGAGGTTCTAAAGGTGATGTTTGAAAATTGTCCCCTAATTGTTTATATTGAAACTCTCACTGAAAACACACAAAGCAATTTTTTTAAGAAGAAAAAAAAAGAAAAAACAATCACCGATAATTTGGACTTATTCATTCATTCAATCGTACAATAAATTTCTGCAAAGCCTAAGAATTTATTTATTTTTCCTTACAAATAGTCTGTACACTAAATGCAAAATATTGACGAATAATGATTTTATTTATTTGCGGCACTTTTCCAATAACTGTATATAAAAACTCAGAACGAATTTTTTTTTTAATATTCGCATTCCTCCCGTCTGCAGGCATCACGCCTATTAAAGGGTCGGCTCCAGACTTAATATATAACGCACTCTTTTTAATATAGTTGGTTGTGTACTAAAAACACTTTATTTTTTTTCCCTGTAGAGCAGAAAATGCATGGGAATGAAGATTGACGGCAGAGATGCCAGGGAGGTCGTATATCTTGTAGTATTGCGTCACTTTCAGGACAGGAACACAGGCAGAGACATCAGGAAGGTAATATATTGCTTTTCGCGAAAAATCAAATCAATAGCGGGTCACAGAGTTACAGTTATAGTCGTCGGAGCAGAAACAGCGCGTGTACGTACACAGAAGGGGTTGTAAAAGCCTTTGGAACGACCTCTGGTGCAGCGTAATATGCGCTAGTGAATATTATGGCTTTGGTCAGACGGAGGTAGGAACGATGATGGCAAGCGCCGCCGATACTACCAGTAGGAAAAGGCGCTTGTGGGTCGGCCATAAAAACCGTTGTCGTGGGAACGCCCGACGAGTATAATCCTGAGCTCCACCTCATGCAACGAGTTTTTTAAATTTATTTTTGGACTCAATATAGAGACGGGACAGGAGAGAAAACGGTGGAAGGAAGCAGCGGCGTGGATGAATTATGGTATGGAATAAATGCTGTGTAATCTGCTATACGAAAGTCGAAACTACCAAGAACAAGCTTGGTAATCTTTTACCATGAGCTTAATTTGAACGCACGGGCCACAGGGCATTTTTCTTTTTGAGCAAATGAAAGAATATTGGTTTCTAGTCTCGCTCCATATTGCTACTAGATCATAACCGTGGAAACACAATTTTGCTTGGAAATACTGAAAGGCATGCTGACTCGGAATTTTAAAGGGACACGTGTTCAGGTCTGACCCAGCGTTTCGTTGGTTTGTACTACTTGATACCTATAGTTGTGAGCTCTCTACGCTATTGAAGTATTGCCCAAGACGTCACGCCATAGCCGTTATCTGCAACTTCAGGTTACACAGCTGAATACCGATTCGAGGTTACCGTCTTTGACACGGTCATCCATATAGATAAATTTTGTAATTCTGTAAATTTTTCAAATGGTTCGTTGCACTATCCAACGTTACTGTTATTGTTACTGTTTATACGCTACCAACGAGGTTGTAATTTTTTTCCGTTGGTTGTCGGGATCGATAAAGCAGTTTTCACAACTTATTTATCAGGCAACTTGAAATAAATTTTTATCACAAGATAATCCGCATAAATATTATTTTGCAAATTCAACCGCAGAGAAACATGGTTTGCTGACATAACTTGGATGGGTGACAGCTTAACCGTGCGCTTTGTCATTGGCTAGCACATCAATCAGTGAGCAGGTGGTCAGTTTTTTCTGAGACCGATATCTACACTTAAGGGGATTTGACAACTAGTCCGGTGGGGAGAGGGCTTAGGGCTTAGGGCTTAGAAACGGTGCGGGTAGGTATTGAGCGAGTGCGGGTAGGTATTGAAGATTGCTACCGATTTACGATATCGGTTGGCATTTTCAATTAAATCAACCCCTTAGAACATTTTAATGAACCTGCCGATATTGATTAACTTTGCTATGTCATTAAAGTTGTAATTGCTATTCCGGCATTCTTACCTTCTAGCTCAATACTTTGCGTCAGTTCCAAATCGTAAACAATAAATCATATCAAGCCGTTTGGGGAGTTATAAGTGATCAATTTTCAACTACTTTGTTAAATTGGACAAAATTATAATTAACCTTGATCATTCAATTGCAGTGGACATTTTAACGTATTAGCTCGAAATTATTAAAGACATAAGGAATTTAATCCGATAGTTCAAACCGTTTTGTACAATTCAGAGAAAGCGTAATAGTACAATCAACTATTAATTGATCAATTGAAGTGACAACTATTAATTTTTCGTCCACGGAACTATTTTTATAGTTACGATAACTAGAAAAATTGTTATGGTAACAATTCAGTAGTTACAGTGACTAATTGCTTATAGAAGCAGCAAAAAATTTTTTTTACAAGTAAAACCAGCAATAATAATTAGTTGTACAGACTAAAAAGGAATAGTTGTCACTTTGCAATTTTCAATACCATAATTTTCTCTCAGTGTAGTTACGACACATTAATTACTCAACCATGGTATGTACAGTAAAACACCGTTGATTATTTTTACGACCGCGTTCAGACACTCCGAAGAATTATTCCGCCTACCTTTGCATAGAAATAAGGGGAAATATTCAGAAGAATAGAGCTTCTTCTCTGGGGAACAAGATCAGTCGGTAATAAAAAAGCACAATGTCCAGGTTAAGCTCGACGCTCCGTCTGTACGTTAATTCAACTAGAGGCCATATTACGAATGGCAAGTACCAAAAGGACCTACAAAGCTAAATTCAAAAAGGACAGAAGCCATAGTAACGAACGAGAACTTTGACGATACCTAGACGCGCGGTCAGCCGCTTCTGTAAAATCAATTCAATTCCAAACAGCACGTAGATACGTTACTTTGTACCAATAAATCGTGATTAAATCGAGTTAACAGGAACGTGACTTTAATCTACCAAAAAGCCAACAGATTGATCGCCATGTTTCTCTCCAATTCCGTTTCCTCGCGATTCCGTAATACGACCACGGGCCCAGTAACGTTACTACCAGCCCCTTTAACCGTCATCCATTTTCATCGAGGTACTGGCATCGCTTTGTATCATTGATATCTTTAAATTTGTAAATTTTTTCGTGAGAAAAAAATTTATTCCAGATTTTCATCTCAGGATGGTCAGAATTCCCTAAAACGTCGAGAAAAATGATTTGTATTTGAAGTATTTCGACTGTAAAAGTAATGTCAATTCCTGAATGTGCTGTAGCATACATTAATTTCACATTACACTTGTATACTAAATTTCATGTACTAGTTTATGAACAAAAACTTCCAGTAAAAGTACACTAAATTTCAAGTAGATTTTTTTTACAGTGAATCTAAAAATGAACGGGGAATCAACGTGACAATTTCAATTGGGAAGAGTCAAAGTGAGATCGGGAATATTAAAATAAGGCCGATAAGCAATAACTACTCAGTTTCTCTTTCTCCACAACGTAACTTTTGACCTTTATGAAATGTGGGTTGCTATTAGGAGAAGTTCGATTTTCTTGCTGCGCGCCAAAGTGAAAAGCATTATTACCATCGCGTTTTCCCTCGATTCTGTTGCGAATTGGAAAAATCTTTCGTCGAAAATGCAACGTGAGTTTTCTCTGACGCTGAGGGAACGGACGTTAAGGCCGAAACATTCGTCATAAGCTTTCCCAAGTGTGTGGACCAGGCTCGGCAATTCAATATAGTCACAAGCCCCGCGCCACAATGGAGAGATATAGTTAGTTGCGGGGAAGGTTGAGCGAAAAAGAGTGTGTCTCGCTGTTTTTGTTTTCCCCATTTCTTGTTGCAACGATTCGCACGTTCTTACTTTCTCCTCTTCTCGTCGTCGACACAACTCCCGAGCATTGGTCTGCCCTTCGTGTTTTTCTTTTACAAACTTTGGGAACGACTCGAGTTTCGTCTCGTGTACCAAAACACTTTTACGGAATCATTTTTCACAGTCCCAAGCGCGAGACTCGGTCTCTCCGCTCCAAACCGTTTCTCCAGTATATACTTGTCGAGTGAATCCCCTCCAACTATTACTTCTCTTGTCCATCTGTTACCCGACTCGTTAAAATAACACGCTAAAGTTTCTGTAAACTGATACCGCCTCCTTTTCCACACAGTTGGCTGCCCGGAAAATAGCGAGGAAAGAATCTCGAATAAAAGATGAAGAAACAGTAGCATTTTCAGCAGGGCTTGAAACGAAACATGTGCTTTCGCTATTTTTTTTTCCATAAACAAATACAATTGCGCTATGTTGACATCGGTTTCAATCAAGACCACGGTCTTATATACAGATCGGGAATCTCCTGCGTTTTTCAGTGGTGGGAAGCGCCATCTTCAATGAGGCGAACTTTCGGAGTTCGCGACAACACCACCAGTTTCGCTTCGATTTAGGGACTCTGTTGACATTCTCATAACCTTTGAATTCGTGACGAAATGACAATGAAATGAATTCGAAACGTATGCAATATTTTATTATATTTGTCTCAGAATGCTGCACTAAAATAACTCATATAACAACATGGAACAAATGATTCGTTCCAAGTTCAGTCTGAAGACTTATAAATATGATGATTTCGTTCATCTGTCTTTGCAACCGGTCAATTCAAGCAGTCCTTTTCAAGTACTGATCATGAGTGACATTATTGCAGAGTTTCCGGACTTGAAACAAAAAAAAATGGCAAATAAAGTATTATCTGAGAAATGGAGTATCGAAGAAGATAAATCTTTTTGCCAATTTTTATTGCATACTCGAGCAATCTATTGTGACAAAAGAAGTTTCGAGTTTCAATAGGTAAAAGCCGAAGGCGTGCATGTCCTTTTTTTCAGGATACATCCTCGCTAACTCAAACGAAATATAAGGAAAGAACGGGTACAGAAGCTTCCTCGTGGGCTGCCAGACTCTAACCGCAAAACCCCTGAAACTTTTATACGAAACTCTTGGGCGGTATCTACTTTAGTTTAGAAGATAAATTCGAGCGTCCATCTTACTCGAGCCTCCCCAGTGTAATCGAGACTACGTCTGGTCTGCCCGGCCGTCTGCTCTGGCCCCAGAGGCTGGGTATAGTGCTTTCTTTCCATTGCTAGTGCCACTGCTTTGCCAGCGATTCCCGGTCACGAGCGCATCTAAGCCACTTTTTTTTATCTATGTTTTTTATCAAATTGAGGAAAGCTTTCCCGGTTTAATGTACTATTTTTTTCTGACTCGTCCATATTGTTCAAGCACCCTTTTTGCAGGTTAAAAAAATTGTTGGCAAAAGGAAAGGGCTTTCAAATGTCCGGAGATGCATTGTTTACGACTATCATTAAGGGTTAGCACTACTGTAACAGCCTAATAAAAATACTTTTTAATCACTCTTTTTCAATAGAAAAATGGTTATAGAGTAATAATATCATACCATCAACTAATAAAGTAATAATTTCCTGAGAAGGGTTCCCGGACGTTATCTCGTCGGCAATATCACCGATCCTTTACATCCCGATTCTCCACCACATCGATCCAACACATCCAGTCCTCTACCGTTCAGTTCTACACACACCTTTTCCTACACAAGCTGTTCCTACACACCGTCTATCCGACACAAAGCGATTCTCCACCTTTTTGTCCACACTTTCGATCCTATACCGCCCTGTTCCTCCACATTTCGACTACACACACTCTGTTTCCTATACATCCCGATTCTCCACCGTTCGTTTCTTCACATATCTTGTCCGACACTGCCCTTTTTCTCCTCATCTCGATTGTACACAAGCTCTTTTCTATACATCTCTATTCGACACCTCCCGATTCTACACCGCTACTATCTCCACATATTCGATCCTCCACAATCGTTTTCCTCCACACTTCGATTATACGCACTGTCTTACCTGTACACACATATCAAAACAAAAATAAGCTTCTAACTTCATAACATCGTCTCTTCTCTTTATCACATAAGGTCCTCCTGAAAATGAGTCGAGAAGGCAAAAGATAACGATGGAATCGGTTATCAGCCATAATCTCAAACAATAATAAAGTTGCTCCATGTCTATAAAGAAGTTCCATTCAATAAGTGGAGTTTAGCCCATCGGTATTAATCCCCGCGGCTGCGGGAAAACTTCCGCTGGTCTGCGGTCACGAACTCGCGGAGCCACAGCCGCCGGCAGTTAAACGTTCACCTTTCCGACGCTGGGGTTAACGTTCCAAATCTTTCAAACGCTCTCCAATCTCTCACCGAGTATAATGATATATTTTCAAAGAGCGAGCTTCGTAGTCCACGACGAGTGTGACTCCCTTTATTAGGAACGTACGTTTTACGTGATTGCACGACAATCCGGGGCTTACCTCTTCTTTCCTCAAGACCCCGTAATACTCTTGAATAAAAATGCCACTCAGTTCATTCTTTTTTTTTTTGTCATCTCTTTTTTCTTTCTTATTCATTCCGCGTGTATACCATCCTATTGTACTGTTGAACGTGCTTAAGCTGCTGAATTCCTTCGCACTTTTAAAGCAGACGACGTGGCTACTGTTTTTTTATCTCTAGTGCATGCGACAGAGAAAACTCGCCGAGCTTCGGACCAATCACAAGTCCATGATTCTTTTCTGAGACATAGAAAAAAAAATATGCGAGTGGATAACGTAAATGAAGTTTTCATTAGGTCAGCATACCTAACGTCACCGCATCAATTTTCCCTAAGAACATTTTATCCACAATTCTATTGTCCAAAAGAATACCCTCAAAGGATTTCAATGCACATGAATCTATGTTCCATAGATCCGCCCCTGTGTGACAAAAGATTGGCCCTCTATTATCCGAGAATCGAAGTCACCCCGAAGCCATAAAGCGAATTAGTAGGAGAAATAAATGAAACGCGAAGAAGACGAGGCTCCGATGGTATCGATATTTTTCGTATCGTCATCGCCGTGATGTAATGTGTGTATTTCTGTCCCTCTCTTTCCTGCAGATCAGGAGCGAAAAAGATCCTCGTCTGCTGTGTGAAAGTCGCGCACACGTAACGGTTTAAGGTTCGCGAGGGTTGAGAACCCGTATAAAAATGAAATATCGGTGCCTTTGGGTTGATCGCCTCGCGTGACCCGTGCGCCCTTGAAGAACGAGCTGAACGATGCTGCTTTGAGACGTAGTAGCGAAAAGAAAGAGAAAGAGAGAGAGAGAAAACTACGTTCCCTCTGTTTCGGGCGCGTTGCTGATGTGCGACGTGCGAGAAGGGGTGATTTTTCTTTCCGTAGATCGTTATGTCTCCCTCACACCTCGTTTTTCACCCGCTCCATCGGCCCTTTTCCGAGGTTTACTCGAGTTTGGCTGCGCGTCGCGGAACAACACTTGGTTTTTGCTACGTCTTGTCGTCCTGCCACCTTTTCACCACGATGGGCGATGTCTTTTTCGAGGAAAAATCAAAGAAAGAACAGAAAATCTTTTTTCGGAAGAAAAATGGATTCTATTTCACAACTACGAAAAACCAGCAATTCAAAAAGCGCGCCATGCGTGATCCTGCAGCCATTACAACAGTGTAAAGTTGGCTTTATGTCGAAGCCCACGGGCTCCATTGGCCCTCTTCCGAGGTTTACTCGAGTTTGGCTGCGCGTCGCGGAACAACACTCGGTTTTTGCTACGTCTTGTCGTCCTGCCACCTTTTCACCACGATGGGCGATGTCTTTTTCGAAGAAAAATCAAAGAAAGAACAGAAAATCTTTTTTCTGAAGAAAAATGGATTCTATTTCACAACTACGAAAAACCAGCAATTCAAAAAGCGCGCCATGCGTGATCCCGCAGCCATTACAACAGTGTGAAGTTGGCTTTATGTCGAAGCCCACGGGCTCCATTGGCCCTCTTCCGAGGTTTACTGGAGTTTGGCTGCGCGTCGCGGCACAACACTCGGTTTCTGCTACGTCTTGTCGTCCTGCCACCTTCTCACCACCACCGCCACCACCTTATTCCCCGTATACACATAAACGCTCATCGCAAGTGCTGCGGATATCCGACTGATTGGATTGAGGATGTAGGAGGAGGATCGTCGAAATTGTGCTTCCTTAACGACCAATTGGTTACTGCTTACGGAGCACCTGTATCGATAGAAACATCATGACAAATTGAGCTTTCAATGTACGAAGAAAAGGAGGTAAAAAAAATTACCATATCTCTGAAGATACCATAATTTGGGTTTCCTCACAAAGAAAGCTTTCTAAAAATGATGTCCAGATAACGGTTTGAAAAAAGTATATCATGAACCAATTATTTTATAGCAATAGTTTGAAACATTTTAACGTCATGACGTCTTCAAAAATAATAATAGCTAATTTACCAATAAAAAAAATCTATTACAGATTGGAACTCTGATGGTAACCGCCATGATTGAACCTTTTACTTGCTATTAAGCGGTTGATCCAGGCAAATAACAATAGAGGATCAAAGAGATTTTCTCAAATGTGAATATGTTTATTTTGATGTATAAATAATTCTCTCTACGCTCGTGAATGTTTTCCTTCATTGCTGTAAATACAGTTTGCTGATCCTGACCCATTAACACATTCTATGTATGCGGTATATCGCTGTTGATGGATTGTACTCCGATCGGTTTTGTAACCCTATACATTCAATATATCTTATATCAGCTGCTCAAGGTTGTCGATGATGAACGATGCGCTTAGGCAATGGGCCAACCTGTTCGCAGTAGTTATCGTTTAATCACTCAATTCGAGTGATCGCTCTGAGACGTGCTAGTCAAATCAGAGCTCAATTTTTAATTCCGTTTTTACACATTTTCTCAAAAGTCATTACACATTTTTTAAGAGTAATTTTTTTTTATTGATCGATCGAACAATCTCTCCGTTCTACCAGATTAAGCCTGTGTTACCCTTTGTTTTTTCTTTGCCTGCACTACTTTCTTTATTTTTTGGTGTCTTGCTTTAATCGTTCTCAAAAAATTATCTCCTTGTATTGTGGCAATACACGGAGATAACAACCCAACAAGGTCCTACATTTTTTCATGACCGCCCAATTAAATTTCTGCACGGTTCGGTGTAGTCATTAATCCTCCGTCGGTTAATGAACATTTGAAGGTGAATTTCAATTTACTAAATGTGAATTAATTTCTAACATTTGATGAACGCAACTTGTGTAATAGAAGTTTGAGCGGATGCTATCGAGAAATTGTCTTCCAAGAGAAGCGACTACCGTCTTGTTTTTAAATTATGTCTAATTTCCGGTATCGACGAAGGAACGGACGCTCTGAGTGCCGGAAGTGAGCCGACAATTAATCTTGTTACTGGTAGTTCTTGGTATCCGCTGAGGCGACATCGAAACACCGCGACCTCTTAAAGTGATGCGACACACCGACAGAGTTGAAATTTTCTCGTACCGACTTACATCGGTTTTCGTGAGATTCACGTCAATTTGAATAAAAACAAAATCTGTACCTGACGAAATTGTTTCCTATCCGTTACAGTGTAATTAATTTTTACGTACTTAACATCGAACTTATAGTTCACACTTTCATGTTATTTCGATCTTAAGTTCGAACTTAACTTCAAGGCTTAGGGCTATAAGTTTGACGCTTACACGCATGTTGCATTTTTAGTATAATTACCATAGAAAAGCAAAACGCTTTGGCAAAAGTGGCTCCAACGTGAAAAACAGGAAACAAGGCTTTGAAAAACGTTTTGTTTTTGGTGGACATATTAGACATGTCATAAACCATACGAATTTTAAAAAACATGTAAAAAAGTGTTCAATAATCGATAAGAAAAATCTAAATCATAAAATATGGAAATTTCCATGAAAAAAGTTGGTTCTCATATTAAATATTGAACATAAATATAAATATCGAATATCAATTTTCTGTGGGGTTTCTTCAGAAATATTTTTGTTTTGCAGGTTATTATAATAAAATGTTAATTCCGAATAGACTTTATAATAAATTTTCCCTACCAAAAGTAAGTGTTTTTCAGCCTTGATTGGTAAGCACAGAATATAATAACCTCTTATCAGATGTATGATATATGTGATATTCATGGTGATGTTATCATAATTTGTAAAAGTTTTATGGGCCGATATAAATCGTTGTGAGAAAAAGGTCAACCGATTGTATTAGCAGAGGAAAGAAAGATCAGGAGTACGATTGAATTTCACGAGTAAAGGGTGCGCGTGTATGAAAAACAATTAACCATATCGTGATGCGTGATCGTGTCTGTTGTATTTAGCGAAGGCTTGGATCGAGCCAAGGCCTGTTGTATGTACTGCAAGGGTATATAGAAGGGCAAGCTCCGACACGCGAGGGCGTTCTCGATGATACGCAATACTTTACTGCTATAAATTCTCCCCTCACTAACCGGTCATCGGCGGACCGAGACCGTGCGTGTTCCGCGACCCCGAAAGAAATCGCCCCGTGTGAAATTCTATATCACGCCAATTAAATAACACTATTCCAAGAATAATATCCCGGAACCACGGAATCTCGTCGCTATTAAAGATGTAAGATATGTACAGTCCTGCCAATCGTGAGTTTCAAAGAAAATTTCGTTTACTTCCGGATGAGATAAAGATCGGAAAAAAATAATCGATATTAAAGTACACTTTCGAAGAAAAAAACTGTTAGTTTTTGTCCATAAACTCGACAGTCAATTGCATGGACAACACTGTTAGAAAAGATTAGAAGTTTTTATGCATAATCTCGTCATCGAAATTTAATAAACAATTTAGCTATAGAATTCATGTACTTTTCCAGTAAAATTAAACACAGATTTTACATTACACTTGTATACTAAATTTCATATGCTATTTTTTGAATAAAAACTACCAGAAGAAGTACAATAAATTTCAGGTGGATTTTTTCTACAGTGAATTGATATAAAATAAAGATACTTTTTTAATGAAGTTGAAGCAAATTTTTCGAAAATTACTTTTACAGTTAAATTGAAGCAAATTATTGGAATGAATTAAAGAGTTTAACATCGCACTTTTACTGTAAATTCAGTATACCAATTTATACAGTAAAAATTCTAGTACACGTACATTGAACGAATTCAATTAAAAATAATTTTTCAACAGTCTAGTAATGCACTTAATCATATTTTCTTATTACCGCAATAGCGATTAATTTCAATTATGATTATCCATCGAATTGAAAGGGGTGAGGAACTGGGACACGAATGACAAGCGACTTGGCACGAGAACTGCGCGGGCCTTTTCATTCGCTTCTTCTATAATTAATTAGAAACATGATTGCGCAAACTTCGCTATTACTATGTCAAGTTACAATTGCTTTCGCAATTACGCGAGTTTCATCCGAATTTCGGAGTTTGGATATTCGCAAAACTCGTTGTTAGCTAAAAGAATCAATTTCTGACACATGTTTATGACTGGGGTTAAAACTGTATCAATGTCTTATAATCCATGTTCTTGACGTGCTTATATAGGTTAATTTAAAGCCACAATTCAAATCATGGACATTTTACTTAGAAATTGGCTCGAACGTTCAAGATGAATGTTATGAAATCATAATAATAAGTTACTTATTGCGATAATGGGATTTTACACACGCTTGCCGTTCGTCAAGTCCGCGTTTCCACGCCACATGAAGTAAAATTCGTCGGAATGCTTATTGGAAAACCTTTTTCCATTCGCTGGTTCCAATACTTATTGGAAAACCTTTTTCCATTCGCCGTAAGCTCGCGCTGCAAACTCATCCCGCCGGTAAAGATTTATACGAACTTATATCGTAATATACTATTGTGATACGAGTGCGAGAAAGTGAGTAGTATTCCATGTTAAAAAAAAACTCGTCTATCATAGAGCGCCAGTAAATCTACGAAGATCACTCTACGCGGACTGAATCTATATGGATTATGTAGATGTGAGTTACACCCCGAGATTCCGTCGCAAAATGTACAAGAATTTTTTCCTACTCGAAGTCTACACTGTTAGAATTTTAACTGTAGAAATATATGAAAATAAACATCAAGTATTGTAAGTTCCTTTGCGGATATGCGTATATCAAATTTGATATACAAAAAAAAATTGTTGTAAAATTGATATACAGTAAACCGAACACTTCATAAAAGTTGTATTTATTATTGAATAGTTGTGTTCTTAATGTAATTTCAAATAAAATACTCATACGATCCCGGAAAAGAAAAAGTATTCAAGCTAAATTCCATCAAAACCTAATAAATCCTTTCTCTGTATGCAATATAAAATTGTCAGATATATACCGACAATATCGCAAGCTCGATGCAGCAAGAGGGCTTTGTTAAGAGTGGACAGAAAACGAGCAAAATCTCACGTTGTATCTCAGAACAGCTCGGAATTATTGTGTTCTTAATATAATCATTTGAACTTCATAACATATCTGTATATTCAATCAAATTTGCAAGACATACATCGATTTCCAAAACACTTCTAGCAGCGTAATTTATCCATAAAAAATTTCGATCTTTTCTGACAGTGTATCTGCGCTACGCGAAAAAAAGAAGCAAAATTTAATTTATCGTAATTGCAAATAAAATACCCATACGATCCCGGAAAAGAAAAAGTATTCAAGCTAAATTCCATCAAAACCTAATAAATCCTTTCTCTGTATGCAATATAAAATTGTCAGATATATACCGACAATATCGCAAGCTCGATGCAGCAAGAGGGCTTTGTTAAGAGTGGAGAGAAAACGAGTGAAATCTCACGTTGTATCTCAGAACAGCTCGGAATTATTGTGTTCTTAATATAATCATCTGAATTTCATAAAATATGTGTATATTCAATCAAATTTGCAAGACATATATCGATTTTCAAAACACTTCTAGCAGCGTAATTTATCCATAAAAAATTTCGATCTTTTCTGACAGTGTATCTGCGCTCCGCGAAAAAAAGAAAAAAAATTTAATGTATCGTAATCGCAAATAAAATACCCATACCCCGGAAAAAAAAAAAAAAATTATTTACTTAAACTAAATTCCATCAAAACCTAATAAATCCTTTCCCTGTATGCAATATAAAATTGTCAGATATATACCGACAATATCGCAAGCTCGATGCGGCAAGAGGGCTTTGTTAAGAGTGGAGAGAAAACGAGTGAAATCTCACGCTGTGTCTCGGAAGAGCTCGGAACGTGCTGTGGTAGGTTTCGAGCGTCGGGCACATACTTAGTCCCCGTTGTAATGCGGTAAACAGGAGCAGAGGTGGGCGTCTCGTTTTCCAGGGAGAAATCGCATCAAGGTTCTCCTCACTTTGTTAACCAGTAGATAGCAGAACGTTACTGTGTTATAACGGGTTTATACCGAGGCCGTAAACCACCGGGGATGCAATGACGCGCGCAGCAAGAATGTACAAGTGTTAAGGGTAACTGTCGACAAGCAGATCGGGTGTAGCCGCTATGAGTGATACTTGCTGCCGCTGCTGCTGATGCTGATGCTCTATCCGAATGACCAGCCTGCACGAAAACAAGGCGTAGCATGCTTCACAATATAATCCAACACGATTGTACCATTAAATCCTTTTTGCGTTTCTTCCAATTGATAAATCACGTACATATCATAATCATCTCCTCGTATAGCACATAATAAATTAGTTCAACAAAAGCTGTACCATTACAACTATACCGATCGACGCTAATGCGAAGCATCAAATTATCGCGAAATCCACCCAAGAATAAAACAACCAATCAGTTCATAAAACATTCACAGTATATAACCAAAAAAAAACCGACTTCGCACTTGGCAACACTTATCTCGTGTTTCGGGTACACACTATATTCGCCATATTTCAACATATCTCACTATCTTCGTTATCCGAAGAGCTACTCGAGATGTTTTCTTTCTCTCGCACTATGAGACATGTAAAAAAAGTGTCAATATTATTTAAAATGGCGATATGTCGTTTAATCTCGTGTGAAACACGACAACACTCGACGTAATACACCCAACGAAAGAAAGCAGACGAAGATCGACGTCGACACTTGTGCTCTACACCCAACCCGAGATTTTCCCTTCGCGAATCTACGGTACACCGAGTATATACATCGTTCACAAGCGGCAGCATCAGGAAAGTCCCCATCTTTCTCCCTCTCTCTCTCTCTCTCTCTCTATGTACCCGTCATCACGTTTCTCCCATCGCCAACATAGAAAGCATATCATCAGCCCCTCTCCTTATGATAAACCTTTGACGCGTTACATTCATTCGCCGTAACACTATCTTGTACTGATGCTCACCTTGGCAGCCTTTTACTCCACCCTCGATTGTCTCGACAGTCTCGCGCAAATCTATCCCGCCCCGTTTCTGTCAGCGGTGTGACTTTATACCCGGTCGTCATCGATGCTCGATTATTAATTCGCACACACCGCCGGCGAGTTCACATTACCGAAAGAGATGCTTTCCGCCTGGGACGTAATCTCTCGCGTACGCGATCGAGACATCATCGATAACGAGATAAACCATACGCGTTAATCGTCGAGAAAACCCCCGTTTTTTTTTTTTTTCAACATCTCCCTACGCTGCGTATTCCCATTCGATATTGGTTTGTTGTTGTTGTCGTCGTAGTTGTTGTTGTTTGTTTAAAAATAATAATAACGTTTGAGGAGCCAGAGTAAATAAGTGAATAATGTATGTTGAACAAAAAAAAAAAAGGAAAAAAAATGTCTTACCTGGAGAGGATGGAAATCCTAGGCAATCAAGGCCCAACGGCGTGGCGAAGCTGACATGGCGCCCTCCGATATTGCTAGCTGCTGGTCCAGTTTCGCAAACGTCCTACCTCGGGGGTTTCGTCTCCTGGACTGCCGTCGTTGAGAGGCCTACAGCCACTCACACCGACTCTACCTGGTTGCTGGTGCGCTATTGATCTCGGCCCAGACACCCAACGACCTACGCAGACGCTTAGCGTTGCCGCGTCGCTTTAGCAACGTGACGTCATTCACCACCCTCCCGTCATTTCTCCCAACCCGATGCCCTCCTCGCCCTCTCTGCCGCGTTATTTGTACCGCGAGCGAGCGAGCGAGCGAATGAGCGACCCGCTCTCGTCAGCCCCGTCGTCCTTATGCCGAACTCGCTCCGCTGACTTCTCTTTATCGTCGCCAGCGTCGTGGTTGTCGTAGTTGTCGTGGTAGTTGTGGTCGTAGTTGTCGTAGTCGCCATAGTTGTCGTGGTCGTCGTCGTTGTCGTCGCGGTAGTTTTCGTCGTTATAAACATTTGCCGCCGTTATACTAGTCGTCGTATCCAATAAGAAAAGCGTGCTATGCCGGCAGAGACTGCGTGCCGTCAGTCGTGAATTATGTGCGAGCGAATGTAGCGACATCCGTGACGGCACCGTTTGCTGAATTCGGCACTGTGACAGCACCCTGATCGGCACGTGCCGATTTTAGCACGTTGTTATACGGTCACCCTGTCGATACAATCGGTCATACGTATCGGCACATCTTTTCGATTAGCCGGCACGCCGTGCTCAACGACACAAATGCCGGCCCTGTGCCGACATAGTTTCGCCGAGCGTTGGTGCTGCACTGTGTAGGCATATTGCCGGTATTCCGCACGCCGTGCCGACAATACCACAGCTTAATGCTGCAGTACATGACACATTTTTGCAGCATTCAGTGCCGTCAATGTGCCGTCACTGTGCGGCCAACTGTCTATCTGGGTGCGCATGCGCGTCTCTGACCGAGGGAAAACGCAAAAAAAAAAAAGCATAGAGGCTTGTCGTCTAAACGGCGAGTACAATATTACTTCTCTCAACTCGTGTGATTGCGTCCCGCGTGAAAAAAAGTTTTTCCGCTCCCGTATCGTAATAAACTATTACGTAACGTAACGAATGTACAAAGGAAATCCTCCTCTATATGGCTACAGCGTGCGTAAATCTTCCTACTGTGTTTTAATCCAACTAGTGAGATTTCCGCACTTGCAGTTCGTTTTCTTATACCTAACCAATAAACGTCATTTTCGGTGACGTTTCTGTGACTTACAAAAGGTCACAGGGTGACACAAATCAGTACCTCATTGTAATTTTTCGTATTACGTTCATAAGTGTAATCATTACTCTTGTACAGAACAGACTATGATTTTCATGTTTCCGCTATATAATACATAAAGAAGATACTAAGTAATTTGCAAATTATTATTTGCTTTAGTTTTTGTCTATACGACTTCTTTCCAACCCAAATATAAAATTTGTTTTGACAAATCGACGAAAGGGGAATAATAAGACGAAAAATGTTACCCTCGGAAAATCTTTAGAACAAAGCAGTAATTGAACCCATTACCCGCGAGACCACGTTGTAACTTGGGTTTTTTTGCACGTAGCAAGCAAAGATTTTAGTATCGCGCTGGCGTATCGAGCGGACAAACGACATTCTTGTGTGCGTACACAAAAGCTTGGTACAGCAAAGTAGTCCTCATTAGGTTTAACGAGTGCGGATCTAGTGGTCGCATGTATATACTTTTTTTTTACTTGGAGGGTAAGCGACTAATACACCTAGAGCGTGCAGATTCTCTGTAAAGTCCTGTTGGTCATCCTGCAAACATTTCGAGCGTCTCTCTATACTTAGAATTCACAGCGAAACGAGGTGAAAAGTTGTTCTTGTCCATCGTAGAATGTAAAAAGTAAACAGCATTCCTTGTAGGAAATAAGTAATTAAAAAAATTCTATAGAGCACCAAGCGTGAGTGGCGACGAATGTACTTACGCATTTAATGAGCTCCTAGTTGTGGTGAATGCTGAAAAAAAATATTACTGAAATCAGAAAATCTGGTTCATTCACGAATGCGATATTGTAATATTGTAAACAAATTCTGGGTGCACACGAGATTTCTTAGATAAACGGCGATGGAATATGTCACGTCGGGACCATTTTACCTAATATAATTAATCATTACTGTGATATTAATTATATGAACAGTTGTTTTCATAGTACTTTAGATGCATCGACTATTGACAAAACGAACGGATTTACAAAAAAAAAATTTATTCGTTTTTACAGTCGCTACGACGGAATTTAAAGTTTTTTTTTTGCACAAAAACCACCTCGTGGTTTTTGCGGTGAACTTTTTGATTAGAACCCTTTATACTATTTTACAAGCCCATATTACCACTTTTTTTAAATTTTACTACCCAACACCCAATTTCTGCCAGCCTGTATCCGTTTATAAATAATCGCAAACGCTTACCTAATTTTTACTCATTTCCATTTCTCTGCAGTTTCATTAACATAATTGAAAAAAAAAACTAGCTTCACTAGATTTAATATTAATTTTATCAAAGCTTCAAGATTGCAGTATTTCAGTGTAATTTCTATTTCAAAATAGAAATTGGAATGTAAAAATTGACTTGCGACTTGCAGCGTTGCTGGAAAGTCCGTCGGTGTCAACGATGATCGGACGAGAATCGAGTACACCGGTCCACAGTAATAGCGGTGCAGTATGTATGTACAATCTTGTAGAGAGGCTCGAGTATGCTTGCGAAACACCCGCAGAAATGTCATAAAAATTGAGCGTAAAGTGCTTACACGTCCTGAACAAAAATAGGCGTGGTTCGTGTCGGCGATATATCCGGGCGAGTGCTGAGTGGCGCATAAAATGTTCAACCCTCGTGAAATTTTAGCTGGCCAAGCTAATAACGAGACATTCACTTGTCCCTTGCAAAGAGCGACTTGAGTGTCAGTATTTTTGTTGCATAACGCTGTCGCTGAAGAGAGGCTTCAGCGATGCGACGAGCGGTTAACGTTGTTTCCGTACTATTTTATCGTGTAATGAAATTTCCAACGTTGTGAAATAATATCGTCGGTAACGAAATTTACAAAATTATCTATTTTCACATTGGCTCGACAATAAGCAAAAAATTTACGTATTCCTTGATTTTTCCGCAAATATCTGTTGTGTATAATGAGCTACTGAATTATATACAACGAATATCGCATTTTTAGATAGAATATTTGTACCTGTGTTAAAAGCTAGATGAGCTTTTGTAAATACCCCAAAATAAAAAGACACGATGAGGATAGGAGGACGCATTGAGGTACGAATGAGTACAGACGTTTGCTTGTTACAAAAACCTTAGTATTAAAATATTCCAATAAACAATAAATAATAATCATGATCAATAATAATATTAACTAATAGAAGATTCGGCAGTGTATGTAACATGCTAAAGTCGGCAGGTGCCTACATCACAATAACTATAAGTATTAATTGTATAGGGAATTATTGAATGATTCAATAATTAATTACAAGTATGTGTGATAATCGGAAAGCGTTGTACTATCACGATTGGATGCCGATTGCTTTTATTCGTGTTGTTTTTTTCTCCCTGTTTTCTATGTATCTATTTTCATCTTTTCATTATGTTTCTCGTATTTACACCAAATCGCCATTCAGATTGTACTCAACTAAGTCTCTACAAGGAAAACTTTCCTTTTCACATCTTCACAACCTCATGGAGATGTGAATTTCAGTTTTTTCTTTCTTTGTGTAATTACAGTCATCGCGCATCGAAAATTCTACGTCATAAAACAAGTACGTACCTATTTTATTTTTCCTTCTGTTGTTTTTAATTATTTTCATCCTTTCTTTTTTTATTTTTTTATTGAAATTTGAACTATGCCGTAGACTTGAACATTTCGTCACTCATAGAGAAATAACTCTATTGTCTGTTGTCATAACTGATATTATATGTACAACAGTGAACACGTCTGTTATGATGTTTAATGAACGATTGAAGGTAACCGTGAAATACAAAGTTTGCTCTATGCATTTAATTTTATTTTGCAGAGAATATAACTTGCAACGAACACAAAGGTTTGGTAGGTTTGATTTACCAACGATTCGAAAAAAGTTGGTATACGATTACAAGTTGCATGGCGCACAGTGCAAAGACTCATGCATACGTATAAGTTTCATACTCAAAATGACGTACTCGAGGGACTTGCAAATCGATTAAAATCGATTTTCTATCTCCGATCGATATTAAATTAACGACGATAAACATTATGTACACGTGTCTCGGGGATAACACGTAGCTTTATGTATAAAACGATATACAAACCCGACGAATATGACATACACGTGTAAAAAGCAATATCAAGTTACATCTTCACAATCCGTCGAAAAAATACGGTAATTTGACACATTTCGATTATTCTCTCGAGCTTCGAAAGGCTCGATATGAGCCGTTTTACTAAATTACATGTTTCCAGCACCGTACGCCATGAACCTTTCATAAATTCGCGAGTTAATGTTGTACCAACGACTCGACAGTTCCAGCGTCATTTCGGGTACACAAATTTCCTCCTCGTTCAACTTTTCCTCGGGATCTTTCACTCTATAAACTCTCTCTCTCTCATGCCAAGACGGTTGGCATATTGCGGTAAATTTCCCTAAATACAAGGAAATACGCAAAAACGCAGTGAAAAGTACTTCGTAAATTCGAATATTTCGAATAAATGCCTTCAAAATAGGCAAATAAAATGGAAAACTTTTCTATATTATCCAATTCCAACAAAAACAAATAAAAACGATATCCGAATGATTTACTACCAGTCGAAAAAAAAAGATCGATGCTACGACAATTTTTTCATCAGAGAAAAAAAACAAATTTAGAAAACGATTCCTAATTTTTGGACAAAATTAATTATAAATCGCTGTAACACAGGTAGGAATAAATATTCAACTACCGAAGATCATACGCCAACCGCCTTACGTACAGTGACAAGACATCTTTTTTAGACGATCTTTCGATACACAACTGCGGTATATAATTCGGTGCGTTCTCGACGCCGAATCGCAAAGATATTCAGTTATCTTCGTCTATTGACGAGCAATCGATGCGCGGTTAAGGTTGTTCTCCGTTCGGAGGCCACTGACCTGAATTGTGCCAGTCCCAGTCTTTGCCCTTCGGACGAAACTTACTCGTGCTACCTGAATTATTCCAATCGCGGTGAAAAAATTTTTTTTTGAAGTGATGCCTTTCGGGATCCGGTTGCCGCTGATATTTAAGGGGTACCGTCGAAGAGGAACTGCTGCCGCTGCTACCGCCACCGGAAGTGTTCGCGGGACGAGGACTCGTCGGAGAGGGCGTTCGAGGAGGTCCGAGAGCCTCTTCCGGCGATGGGACTATCGGTGGCTGACCAATAACCGCGCTATCCGAACCTAACCCACTGTCTGGACTCGTGTTAACGCCTTCCGTTGACCTCCGACGTTTGTCCAATTCGGTCGAAGCGAAAGCGACCAATCTATCGAATCCGGAGCTGATCCGATCTTGCCAGTCCGCCTCGCCATCTGTAACGCCAGTTTACCTTAAATCCGGTCGCTAAAACCCTCTCGTTACATTTTTCGGGACTATTTCAAAGACGTATCCTAAAACTGACGATACTAGGCTGATTTCGATGACTTTAATGTGGTTTCCATGGAATTAGCTCGTTATTGATCGAGTATTATGTTTTTTAGGATAAGAATTCATATTTGAAAATAGAAGGCCCGATACGATGAACTCTAAAGAGAACTGAGTGCATTTTAAGTTCTCAGACTACGTCGTTATTTTTATAAACGAAATAATTTTTAGTACGTTTCCGTAACTGATATAAAGCGTTTTCCACCAACACGGCTACGTATTTCTCAATCCTCTGGGACCTATTTGGCAATTGGTCATATACTGGTACTACTCAAAAGCATTTCCGTCGAATTTTTGTAAATTTCTTAATTCACTCGTATCGGAAATGAGCTTTTATTTCAAGTCTACTATATACCGTAGAAGATTGGAGTCCGACAAAAAACTTAGAAAGCAAAAAGCTTTCACATGGACTATTTAATTTAAAATATATAATATTTTTTAAATATATTATATCATATTTATACGCTCGAGCAAATGTTCGATCCAATCAGAATCTACGATCTCGCGACATGAGAAGGAACGTCATTGGAAAAACGAGATAATCTATTTTATACAAAAAAAAATTACTCGTGATTACTTTGGTGCTCGTTTTTGTTTAAAAGTACACTTTCGAACACCTGCAATGAGTTGCACGAAAAGGCAATAAAAAGGTCAAAGAAAAAAAAATTCAGCTTAATATAATCGATTTGAAATTACGTTTTTCGATGAGTACCCGTGAAATTCCATATTTTCACAAAAATAAGCCATTAGCCTGTAATTTATATCTGATACTTAGCATCGCTAATCCGTCAATTGATGCAACACTATTTTTCATGCAAAATTTACATTAAAAAGTATTTACTACCGATCAGCGCAAAAAAATGGAGGGTGATAGTCATGTGAGTTGTCGATAACTGATAAAACATGACTAAAACTCTCCATTTATCCACTTGAGTTGACTTTGACCTGCGAGGATGCCAAAAAATATTGACGCGTATGCAAGCAACATCAAGTAAATCATTAGTAACATGCCTACTCCTGAAAGGTACCATAAAGTGCACTGGTAAAGCATACAATCGTGTAAACATAAATAAATCGGGTGCGAATGGGTTTTCCTGTTTGTTTCGTTACACACAGTGTATATATATATATATACATATATATACGATTTCTAATCATAAAAACGTGCTCAAGTTGCAAGAGAAGAAGTCCCATGTATTGAAAATTGATGTTTCCGATTGCGCGTCAAGTTAATTCAATTCTCACAACCATGTTTGGCTTATTTTCATGACAATACGTTAATTTATGATTTAAAACAAATTCAAGTCATTAAAAACATTGACTGTATTGTCGGTGTGTGAGTTAATAAAAATTGATGACGTAGAGAAACCAAGAAAACGTCATACAGTAATAACAGTTATGGTAATTACATGTGATAATTGAGGGTGGGGTTAAAAATAGCGTATGAACAAAGTAGCGGATGGCTGAAATAGCGAATATTAAAACGATGGACGTCTGAGTCTAGAATGGCCATCATTATGAATTTCGCAGTTTTAGCCGCTATTTTGATAATTCGCTATGTTGAACCTCAACCATAATTAAAAGAAGAAACAAAAAAAGTGATTTATATTGAAGAAAGAAAAATTTTGATCTACCCCTGTGGGACAACTCACCAGCAACCATCGAACCAACCCAAAGGCAGCCATTATTTTTCTTTCCCTCTGTATCTGTCCGTCTCAATCTCTAACCGAAACAAGCCTCAGGGGTTGTGAGCGAGACTGAGTAGACTGAGAGACAGACAGAGCTAACCAACAAACAGCTACAGTGCATCTAACAAATACAACCAACAACAACAAAAAATAATTATAAATAAAGGTCAGAGGTACCAAGTCCGTGAGAATTAAAAAAAAAAAAAAAGTATACAGTACTAAACCATAGATAAAACGATTTGCCTTCTGTATTTCTAGCTCGAGAAAAGAAAGTAATAATTGTAGAAGATGCATAGCAGAGAGCGAAAAAAAGTATCTCAGGGACGTCGAATAAAGAATTCCAAGGCAAGGAGTTTGTGAAGGACGTGGTATACTCATGTGATTTTGCTAAATTTTACGGAAACTTAGAGAACCAGAGTCGGGAAACGTTATAATCAAAAAGTTTTTTTCAAATTCATTCAGAGACTCTACTTTGTAGCTGTAAAAAAAAATCTACAAGTTGGGCGGTATATGACTACCCTACCGAGTTAAGATAATACGTCTTATAATTGCTTTTTTATTATTATCATTATGAAACAAAAAACTATGTTGCTCACAACATAAAATATTCGAGAAAATTTAGAGAAAAGAGTTCAACATTAATGACATTCGTTCAAGAATATCTCAAAGGTTTCTGATTTAATATTATTGAAGAAAGTAGACATAGTTGATCTGTAATACAAAGAATATTGTGTGATTATGCGCAAGGATGCGGGAAATCGAAACTTGAAAGTTTGGAAAAATAATTTATAGTGTAAAATGTATTTTTTTCGGCTTGAATCTAATAACTTATGATCAAGGCAAAATTGGTGAAATACCACGAAATCGAATAGAGATTTGAGAATTTATCTCTTTAATTCTATCAATTTAAAGTGGGTTTACGTAATAACATGGTTCACGCGCAACTCAGTATTTTTATGAGAATTTTTATGCTACATACAAACGTTGAGTGTTTTGTAGCGGGAAAAATTATTCCTTGTTTCATTGTCCACAGTGTATAATAATTGTAACTTATAATATTTGTAGCTACATAAAAGAGACATGCCTGAAAAAATATCACCCATGCTTATCCAACTCCGTTCCCTTAAAAAAATCAGTGCAATATCAGTAATATTCATTGATGAATTTTACTTGTTTGATTTCTGGTATTACATGAAAAAATATGGTAGGACGCCTTTTTTTCTAGACAAAAAAAAACGTCAATAATAAACGTACGACTAACAATTAATTGACAATGTTTTATCTACCGGCTTTTTCATAAATCTGTACAGAAAATTTAAAAAACCTTCGTTCGTAATCCAGAATATACGGAATACTTTCGCAAGTTAAAAATCAAAGTCTTCATTCAAAACGTGATCACCACATATTTATTCACATAATACCTGCTTCGAGAAAAACATTATAATGTCCTCTACTCAGGGGTCATATAACTCGTCAGAACTACAGTAGTAACCAACAGAGTTTCCGTTCTACAATAGTGTGTGTACAGGCTTATATTAGAATGCTGTAGAGTACGTATGAAATTTGTGAGGTCAAGGACTTACCGTCGTCGCAATTTCCGTTTCGTTGCCTCTGCGTGGTCATGTGTGGTTCGTCAACGAGCGGCGTCGAAGTATTAGAATGGGGTTCAGCAACAGGACTTAAAGGTGCGCCACTTGTGCTAACGGACGATACGTTAGCTTCGGTTTTAACAGACATTGCCGATTGTGGCTGAGGAGGAGTCGCGATACTACTAGCGTTACTACTGTTGCTATTGCTACTGCCCGCGTAGCGTGGATACGGTTGGTATCTGGGACATAAGACACAAAAATTCGGTTATCAAATCAAATTCGAGATTAAAAGACTGATTTTCCGGCGAAATTATCATGCGCACCTTCTGTTAGAAGCAACGTTAGGCTCCGGTTTGCCACTTGCACTGTGATTGTTGAGAATTCTCGCGTGTAAAGACGCTGCGAGACCTTCGACAGGTAATAAATCACCATTCGATGATGATTGCGAGGACGAATGCAGAGGCGGTGCCGGCTGCGTTTGGGAAAGTGGTTGCGTTGGATTGTCGGCAAAGTAAGACTCGTGGTAAGGCTTTATGTCCGCTCGAGGCAACTGTACCGGTGTGTACCTGTAAACACCGCGAAAATTGCATTTATAAGAACCGTTTATAACTATCGTTACTTTATAAGATTAAAGGACTACTAGAGTGGATTTTTTACCGACATTAGTCGATAAAAATAGGCTATTCCGTAGAATAGACTATTCGTAAATACACTACGTACCTGCTTTAAATTTCGCAGAGTCGTTATATCGATATAAATGGTTTGTTGTCTGGTCGCAAAAAAATTGACAAAAAAATAAAATAAAAAATTGACAATAAATTGGTCGTCCGAAGCGAAAGCACAAATGAACTTATTGATCAGCGACCGGAGGCTAAGGTAACATCATTTGAAATTTGGCGTACACATGATGTATTTAGTGATTGATCCCTCGGTTTTGACGTACCTGAAGCGTGGGTGAAACTGCGTTTCTCACACCGAGTGGAATAAAGTACCATTACGTACCTCTGCGGTTGGGTAGCGGGCGTAAATAAGACGGACGATCGACAAGAGACTGTGGCTGTTGGTGTCGATACCGCAGAAGATGTAGGTGCGTAACTGGCGACATGAGCCAGTGTCGCAAGTCCCGTTTCACCATCCGCACTCGCCGGCCTGCTTATCGGCGAATACACAGCCTCCGGTCGAACCATCGCACTCATATCCACCGCCGCATTTATAATCGATTGGTTCGATATCTCGAGTGTTCTCTCAATCTCGCCGCTCACGAGGTCACCGATCGTTCTTGTTCCCAGCAAACCAGCAGTTCCTCCTTGCACAACACGATTTTCATGACCCGGTTGTCGGGAATCAATAGGCGGCGGCCTATCCGACGTCGTCATATGTGACGTTAGTCGCTCTTGCGACAGATGTCGTCGAAGAGCCAGTTTTGCAGGTGATACCTGTAAAAAAGTTCATTGCACCTTTAAGTACCCTTCAAGTCTTATTTCAGTGCGACGCATGACAGAAAATCTCGATTAAATCGCTTTTCTATAAACAATAACTTTTCTTCCAATGATGAATACCAATCGTGAGTTCTGCTCGAATGAAAAGCATTTCCAATACCTTTGAAAAATACAACTAACTATTTTAGACAAAAAACTTAAGGTTTTTCGATAATGAACAGCTTTTGCAAAAAGGGTTTCATTTTATTTTTCATATAGAAACATTGACCTTTCCTGCGTCCATTGATACCCGATAAATTGAATTCGATCGTCCCGTTCCCGAAATATTAATTATGTAAAACTCACTGTTTATAACATTATTGTATAGGAAAAAGTTTTTATTTTGTAAATAACACGGGTTTTCAACTAAACCTTTGCCAAAAGAATATTTGAAAAATATATCAACCAAAGGAAAAGAAAGGGTCCAAAAAAATGAGAAATGAAACATGAACTCGATCAACCCCGTGGTTTTTTAGATATTACGAATACAGGAAATATTGGCTATTTGTGTCTTATTTTCGTCTTGGCGCGTCTCTTCGCACACTTTCCGCTCTTCGAGTCACCGCAACACTGTATCTATCACACCTCTATCTTCATCATCGAACGACCTTGATAAACTTCACATACTTATTTTTTGTAACTTAGGTTATTCGTCACGACTTTTTAAATCTCCGGCGGTGAACCCGACTCCTCTTCGTTCTCGACACATGTCGTATTTCTCGTTTCTTAACAGAGGAAGCTTTCATGTCAGGACAATCAGAATGGTCCAAAATTCATTTTTGTTCTGTTTTCAAGGCGTAGAATGCCCAACGAGTTAAATTTAAAAAATTTCAGACTTAATTCTGGCCCCGGGGAATATTTCAGATCAAAGCAATATATAAGAATAGAAATCAATGAGGAAAACAATTTTCAATCACCGATAAAATTTGTATTTTCAAAAGAAAATTAAAAAGAGAAACAGAACAAATAGTTGGAAAATCTGTTATTATGTAAGTGTTTCGTGTTGTATTTCGAGTATTTATTTTCATGAAAATATTGCAGAATATTATAAATTTATTGAAAAAAAAATCCAGTATATTAACCGCTTGACCGTGAGTGACACACAAATGGGCAAAAAAAGTCGTTTTTTGGGGTTGGAAAATTTTTTGTCCAACACAAAAATGTCATTTTCACCTCACTGCGAAAGGGTTAAAAAAGAAGTTAGGCGTTGTCCAATGGACGCAGGTGTGGTGTTTAAGGTTTAACACTGATTTATAATGCGTATAATAGTGCGTTTATTTAATAAATCATTGTTTTCACGGCAACGGTTGTCAACCGTACCAGACGGTTAAATAACACGGAATTAGATTGCCGGCTTCGCTTTGGTTCGCATGTCCTTAAACACTATCTATACGTTGCCAATTCCAACAATTTACACTATGAAATCCTAAAATTACACGTTGCCCAATAATGCTAGCTACACGCTATATTATCGGCGATGCTTTATCCATGACGTTTGCGTGGCTTTCAATATTCTAGATTACAAATCGTTTGTACAGATTTCGAAAAAAAAAAAAAAATCAAAAAAAGTCATACCGAACTTCAAACTTTTCATCGCGTTCGTCGAGGCCCACAGTTTTCACGATAATACAATGTAAGATATGAAAACCCACAGAACTGAATCGCCAGTGGAAAACATCGTCATCTTCGCTCCAGAGAACCAGCAGAGAATTTCGAAAATCTAAGTTTTCCGTAACGTACCTGCGTATAATCCGGTGTTGTGACATTCGTTGGCAATGCAGCGCGTTTTCTATCGGCCTCATTTAGCGCTCCTTGCTGTCCCTGTAACTGCATCAGTTGCTGTTGTTGTTGCTGCTGTTGTTGCTGATGTTGCTGCTGATGTTGCTGTTGCTGCTGCTGGTGTTGTTGCTGCTGCTGCTGCTGCTGCTGCTGCTGTTGGTGTTGTTGGTGCTGCTGCTGCTGTTGTTGTTGCTGTTGCTGCTGTTGTTGTTGCTGCTGCGCCTGTTGTTTATTTCTATTCTGCTGATCTTCGTTCAAAACACTTGTGATAATGCTTTTAAGTCTGTCTTCGAAATTAGCTACTCTCGGAGGTTCCTGAACTCGATTTGCCGATTCTCTAGAGTTAACTTGAGCTTGTGAAGTCGGTGGCGCTGATGCAGCAGAAAAATTAAATGTCGCTTGAGGCAAACGCGCTCGCGAACTGTTGGACGAACTTCCCGCTGAGCCTTGTCTGCTTGGTATTCTTCCAGCCTCTATCTGTCTTCCTGTTTCCAATATTTTTTGCGCCAATATCTCAGGATTGTTCTCTTGTATCTTGCCGATGTCCGGCACGTCCGGCCACTCTTGCGATCGCGAACGCCCTTCACGATTTTTACGCGATGATCCTGCTTTACCGTTTTGCTGCTGATTGTGATTTTGCGAATGTTTACTCGCAGCCGCTTCGCGCTGCTGTTGCGCCAATGCTACCGCTTGTTTTTCGCTCGTCGCTCGTTCCAACACATTCAGTTCGTGCTCCAGCTTCGACACCTGCAATTTTTACGTTGCTCGTTAGATTTGACAGGTTTTGAGACCATTTTGGCAACTATTAAGACGCAGTGATACACCGTCAGATATTTCGTCGCCAAATGCTGAACGCCTATAGGTCTGTCTCTCTCTCTCTATCTCTAACATAGCTCTGGTTCTCTCGCACTATTTTTCTTTTAATTATTAAAAATAAACGGCTATGTCGAATGGAGAGCCAAGGCTTAGCCCAATTAATTTAAGTTCAAGGCGGGCGCCGATTGGGTTTTCTTTTTATTGACTGTGGATATTTCGAGCAGTAAGGCATTACTATACTATTCTAGACGGTTCATATCATTTCAATCGAACTTCACTTGCGGTAATTTTGTTGAATCGTAGACGATTCGATAATAGATCAAGATAAAGATTAGATAATTTGAATAACTACTACGATTGCATAGATTTAAAGGTAGTTGAGCAGTAATTAACTAGTCTAAAAAATCCTATAGCGTTTTTCACAGGAAAACAAACTGTTGAAAAAAAATGCGCCTGATTTGATCAATTTTCGTGTAACACTAGTCGAAATTTGAAAGCGTACTCTCAGGATAGAAAATAAATCAAAGGAGGTCAAGGAACAAGGCCCAAATATTGCGAATAATTTATTTTAGGTGAATTTGAAAAATTACCTGTGAGTGGAGCTTTTTGCGTTGAGACAATGTCGTCGATATTTCCTTCAGTATATAATCCTGTGTAAGAGGCTGAGGCGGTACCGAAATTCCATTTCCGTGGCTGTTGTACTTCTCCTGGAGTTCCTGATGTCTAATAGCGGTCAATCGCGTTTGTTCCGTCTCCATCGACGAAACCTGAGCCTGAAGTTTGCTTGCTTTCGCTTGCAGCTGCTTGTGTCGAAGGACAATCTCCTTTGCTTTAGCGAGAAGGTCACCAGGCGATGTAGCATTTATACCCAACTCCGTCATTCTCGCTTTTAAAAGCGCAACGCTATCGTCTATCAACACTTTGATCTGCTTCTCAAGTTGTGCGGCTCGCGACTGAAGCTTCGAATTTCGTTCGCGTTCCTTCGCCAAATCCGTGTTTACGGATGCGCGATACGAAGGAGTTCTCATAGATTCCAAAATAACCATAAATTGGTCCCTGAAATACATAAATCTCCTTTTTTTCTTCTTCCGTTCTGCTTTTTTGTCACTTAAATTTCGATTTTAGTTAGAAGTTTGAGAAATTGTCTTATTTTTATATTTATGGATTTACATGAAATACGTTTTTGTGAAGCTAGTTATGGCGGGAAACGGCAGTAAGTTAATGACGAGCACATGATACGAAAAAGGGCAGAAAGTCGAATCGTTTACCGTGAATAATCACAGGAATGAACGAGGCTACGCGATAAAAAGTGCAATTAGACACGCAACTCGTAAGTTGTAGCTGGAAGCTTTTGGTAAAATTATATTTACGGCTGTATATTGTATAAAATTGTAGAATACATACCTGTACAAATCGAGAAGTATCTGCAATGCATACGGTGTAGCGGAAGGCGCTGCCGGTATACTGAGTTCCTCGTGTACCGTAGCGGAATGTGATTGCATTGATAGTGAAAGCGACGATAGATGCTGATCAACGCATCCAGGTGCAGGCGGTGGTTTTTTTCCGAGTGCCTGAGGCGAAGTGCTCAGTAACGTTTGGCTATGAAGAAGATCCAATCCCGAGATATTGATGGTTTTCTTGGGTTTGGTTTTCTTAACGCCTCTGCCACGTTGTCTCCCTCTGGTGGCGGGTCTACCAATGCCACCGGCAACTTTTCTACTTAATTTACGACGCATCTTAGAAGGCTGCCGGCGGGTCTTAATATTATTTTCATCCATGTCCGAATCGCTGTTGCTTGCCTGTTGTTCCGAGTTGTTTGGACTGTCGAGCTGCCTCAAAAAATCTCGCTTCGATCGTTCGGCTCTTTCGGCTCGTTCGGCTCTATTGGACATCTTACTACTATTGCTGGCAGTGTTGCTTATCACAGAATCAGAGTTTTCAATGTCTGGACCTCCCTGCTTGTTGTTCTTTAAACGATGAAAATACCGCTCGAGTTTGGTACGATCGATCACGTGGAGGTAATAAGAAACTGGCTTGTTTGTCCATGATACGGATCCTTTTAACGGTGTCATCTCTGATACGTGCATTATCGTGCCAATGTCTGTGGATAGATAATCAGAATTATCAATCAAACGTTATATGTTTCTCAATTGCATCAAATTATTTATATTCGTTCAAAGGAGATTCGTCTACAATTTGTGAGTCGAAAATGCGACGCAAAAGAATGTCGATACAGAGAAAATTGGAACGAAATGAACAAAGTATAATTGCCGGAAATACTAAAATTGAAATATATTTTTCGAGATGTTCCAGTCACGGCATTTCGCGATCCCGAGAAACAATTTTTCGTGAGCGCGAATAATAAAGAATTCCCAATAAAAAATCACAAATCGTCTAATTTTTACTTTCATTAATTTACTAAAATTGGGGTTTTTCCAATGTGACGAATATGATCCTCGAAGTTAAAAGTTCAAATCGATAGAATTAATAAAATAATTTTTGTGATTTCAATATACGAACCACTGAGATTCCTATCCGTAATTCGAAAGTTGAGGGGGCAAAACGATTTTGATGATACGATGCGCGCTCCATCACGCAAGTCGGCGAATCGTTCTTTCAGTTGGTGATCGACGGTTGGACCAAACACGTAATTATTTACAAAAACAATAGTGGCTCCTGTTATACTCTCGCGATGCTCGTCGGCTAAAAAATCTCCCTTTATCAAACGATATTCGCCGCATCGTTTGCCATACCAATTTAACCATTTACGAAAGTGTATCTCCATGCTCTGAAATTTTTAGATTAAGTAGTATTTTGCGTGATGAATAGATCCCGGATATTTTAGAGGATATAAGCGATAAATACCTGTGCATATTTCGAAGGGACGTCAGCTTTTTCGACTCCAAAACACGTTTTACAGACCGTCGCCGCAGCCATTTGCAATACCACCTGACCAACTCCGGAACCAAGATCGACAAAGACATCGTCTTCCGTAACATCTATCTGATCGATCATCTGACAAACAAGTTCATAGCTCGTTTCGCCATAAACTTCCGGGGAAAAAGGCTCGTATTGGTTCAACTTTGGAGGCTCGACGACCGCTTGATTGTACGTTTGCTGAAGTATATGCCGAAGCAAACCTCGGCTGGGACGTTTATTCAATCTTTGCGATGGCAAACTTGTGCCCTTTTCCTACATTAATTCAAGTAAACTCAGGTGAAATTGTGTAATTACACAGTGGATTAAAATAGCTTGACAAGCTCTGGTCTAAGACAAACAGTAATTGAAATTGTTGATTCCATTCGTTCATTTAACCACTCAATTAAAGCGTTCAGCAGCCAGATCTTCAGCATAAGACAAAATGATTTTGTTTAAATATAAACTATTGTGAATGAAAATGGCAGAAAATCAGCACTTATTAATTTTTATTTTACGTATAAAAAAACTCATTAATTTTTATTTTACGTGTAACTTGTATGAAATAGAAATCTTTGATGCGCTCCTATATAATTTCACTATTTGCCAAATTTGGTGCAAAATTTCGGAATATAATTTCAAAAGATGTTTAAAAAAAAGAACTAATCCTCTTATGAGGAAATAAGCTATGTTTGCTGATAAAGAGTTAATAATTATTAATAGTTTTCCAATTTCTATTATTTCAATCATGAAAATCCTCTAAGACCGTAAACAAGGATTATCAAGAATTTACGAATTTTCGACAATTCTCAATCGTCGATAAATTAAACCAGAGCCGTCGGTGTTATCGAAGAATCCTCTGCATCCGAGAATAAGCGTATACAGAGGGTGTTTTGTGTTAATTTATCATTGTGTCCCATTATCGTGAAAATTATGCGAAAGGATGAAAAAATGGAAAAAAAAAGTAGAGAATATTTTTAGAGTGTAAAAATAATAGATATAAAAGAAAGTCTATTCCAGACATGCAATATCCTTCACAAGTGTGAGGCTATGATGTTGGAAAAAGACGTTTACGCGATTTCACTGTATCTTTCAAGTACGTTATTCCGATGTTGCTGTACACCATCAAACTAGTCCACATCCCACTCCAAGGAAAATTCTTTTGTGTTCTTTGTTCGATTCGCAAACCCTACAGCCACTTGACTGCTACTGAAACAGCTTAGTGCATTAGAATAAATGACTAGAAAAGTGATTTAGTCGCTATGAATCCAACAAATTTATAATAATTTCCATTTATTGATGTCAACCCTGGAATATTCAACTAGGATGCAGAGAGTTTGATTATATTTTCAACTTACCAGCTGCACAAGACTGTCAATAGCTCTGTTAAACCTGTCGCACAAAGCTTTCATACTCTCATAATCTCTTGTATCATAGTTGACCAGAATATTATTCTCCAGCGGTAGCTTCAAATCTGGTAAATCCTCGCAGACCCATCTCATGGTCTCAACCACATCCAGGGCACCATCGTGACGGTCCTGCAAAAATGAATTTTCGCTGGATATATTGCTTTTTCAAAACTTTTCCTTTCTGCATGTTTGCAATTTATTTTCTATAAAAAATCTAAAGAATGCATTGCATTTGTTCAGAATTTATGTTCCTTTAAAAGTATAGCAATTACTTTGAAATATTATTAATTTACATATGTTTATTTTTTTTTTAAATGCTGTATTTTTTACTGTAAACAATTAATGAACGAAAAGTATACTATCGAGTGAAAACATAGCAAACGCATGTGTATGTAAATGTCGACACGAGAGACTAGTGTTTATAAATTAGAACATGGAAAGTTTCTGCTGCAGAACTTGACTTATTCTCTGTCTAAGCCCAGCCGTCGAATAAGCAACAAACTCGACTTATTATCAAAAAGTACACTACCAATGCAATAACGGATACGATAAAAATGAAAAGTATATCACGAGTGAAAACATAACGATCGCATGTGTATGAAATGTCGACACGAGAGACTAGTGTTTATAAATTAAAACATGTAAAGTTTCTGCTGCAGAACTTGACTTATTCTCTCTCCAAGCTCAGCCTCCGAATAACCAAAAATCTCAACAAGTCAGCGAAAACAAAATTTCTATGCAAAAGTGTATACGCTGCATATAAACATTGAAAACATAGGAAACGCATGTGCACGTTAATGTTGACACGAGAGATTTGATTACGCCACGTTCCCGAAATCAGCTGAGGGGTGAGGTTGGGGGTGAGGTGAAGAGGGGATAAAACGCGGTATTCGCGACAGTGAACACAACGAAATAACGCAGTTAACCATGAAATCTATCAGACTATCTCATAAATAATAGCCATAAGTATGAGCAGCTGAGAAAAGCGTTAATACCGACGATATATAGATGATAAATGTACCTACGAAGAAAAGGGAGGGGGGTAGACGCGATGCTTTGAGAGCTATTGAAAACGAGACATAATCGTAATAAATTGACTTACATTTCCAGATCCGGAGGTGAGTGGCCACTGATAAACGATCGGTTCTGCTCCGGCTGGCGAATGCAGTCGGAGTTCCATTTTCCGTGTGCGCCTAGTAACGTTTGATCTCGTATATTAAATAAATAATAAAAAAAAAAACAAAAAGGTTAAGAAAAAGGAAAACGTTAAAAGACAATCGAGTGAAAATGCCTTTTCTTCGAGTGACGTAACGGAGATAATAGATGCACAGAGATTGCCTCGATTAGCGGTGTAAGATGACGCGTGCACTAGGATACCACCACCACGTAGACGACGCTCGCGGACCCCCCCCGCTCCGTTAAAACTTTCCCGCACATGAAATGAATTCTCGGTGTATCTCCGCGCGGGTTACAGTCACGGATTGAGTGACGTTCCTCTAAACAGGGCCCGAATCCACCGCGGGATAATAATCCGAGTCCGGGGAGGGCTCGCGAAATAATTACGAAGCACGGGATCGCACGGTCCGCACGACAGAAAACACTGGCGGAATGGAGTTGTGCTCGGGAGGGGCGACGGGGGGCGCCAGGGGGAGCAGGGGGGGATGACCACATCAAAACATGGCGTCATGCCTCTTGCTATACCGTGTATACTTCGAGGAGGCGACCCCATCCGGGCCATCGTGCTCAACACACAACGACACCTCGTGCGCATGCGCATCCTCCTTCTCTCAACCATTGAACCTCTCGGGCCATGGCCACCATTCGATTAAAATTTTAAATAACCATAACAATGCGATATATATCCCCGATTCGATGTATATACAACGACACTTTTACCCGCCATGCACTTTTGAAACTCGCGAAACCCGTGAACTTGAATTTTACCCGAGTTTATGATGGATTTTTGAGCTGTTTTCAACGAGGCTTTAATCGTACTGTTTGTGAAGTCTGCATTGAAGAGGTTTTTTCTATATTTAAAACATATTTTTGAGGAGCGAAAATAGTCGAAACAACTTAGCGGGTAGGAAGACTTAGTTTTTTTAAATCTAACTCTTGGGGATATTTGTTGAAGGAGTGTTTTTATATGGTTTTCCGGAAAAACTTTTTTCTATAAGAATCGATTTTTCTGGCCTACGTCTTATAATTTTTTTTTTTTTTTTTTTTCATGCAGTTGTGTATATGGATGTCTGTGGATGGGGCGTTCCATGCCAACTCGCGTCTACTGACGGATCTCGAGTTTCTTTTAGCGGCATTTTTTTATTTTATACTTCAACCTGGAAAATCTATGGAAAAAAAATGTTGTAATTTTTGCGTTATAGATAATTGAAGCTATCTAAAAAGACGTTTTGAAATTTCTGAAAAATCTGTAAAATACTATGAAGAACACCGAAAGTTTTGATCAGCAGGAAAAGGTAAAAGATTTCCTTCAATTTTTAGTTTTGCTTTCTCATGGATATATATTTTTAAAGTGACATATCGAATGCCAGAATTTGAAAATCTGAAAGAATTCTGAAAAATACTTTATTCAATATAAAAAATGTCTAGCTTATAAGCTAGAAAAGCTTGGCTTTTGTCAAAGTGGGCAAGATTTTTTTTTTTCTTATAGTTTGTAAGCTTTTTTCCATTTTTCAATATTTTTTGTACTAAAAAAAGAAAAAAAAAGATATGGTGCATTCGAGGGTCCAAGTCTAGAAAAAAATACGCGCCAAATCGGAGAGGTCAAATAAGGGTCAAAACGGGGTGAATTGCCCCATATCTACCGCTACTTAGTGACGTTTGGGTTTTTTTTCGGATGTTGCAATTACCAATGCAATGAGCAGTAACGGGACATCCATTGATGGTTCTCGGGTTTTTTTTTGGTCTTACAAAAATGACGGGGGGAATCGAATGAATGGCCCCCTCGAACGAGTGAAGCCGAGAAATGATGTTTGACAATTTGACATGAGTTTTGTCACGTAGGCATATACCTAACGTCTGCCGTTAAGCCCCGCCTCTGTAATTCTGAGGAATACCTGTCGGTCAGCGTTACAGTTACGAGTTGGTTGCATCTATTACGCAACTCTTAGTTGCACTTGTTTGTCGTATCCTAGAGAGTAAATCGGCACCTGCAATTAATCATCGTACGTAACGTGTCGGTCTCCGTAATAATAACTGGACGTTCGTTAAATGAAGAATCACAAATAAAATTGATAGTTGATGAGAGAAGAGGGAAAAGCATTAATGCCACCCCGACATCTGAAGGAAACAACGCGAATCAGTAGTTACAGTTAACACTGCGCGACGTATTTTTTTTATGTTTCCCGGATATAAATTGTAAATACCTTTAAAACTAGGTTTAATAGATAATCCTTAATAATAGAAATGACTGATGATATCAAGATCGATCACCGTGCTAAAAAACGTATTAAGGAAGTTAAGAGAAAAGCAAGACCGGGTAAGTCAATTATCATAACCTATTTCTTTAACCTTTACCTCATTTGGTGGTAAGGTGACGTAGCTATCCTCGTATTTCTTCACAGCTTTACATTATCTTCCATCATTTTTCTCTCGCAATGTAATCTTCGTTTTATCCAACATAGTACGAAACCCTGACATTTTCTCTATCTTTTGACAGCATTGCAGGACTTAGACGTTTTTTTTTTACATCTTCATACTTGTGGAATTGAGAGAGTCGAGTCACCTAAAAACAGTAATGAGAAAAATAATTCTGTAGATGATACGCTTCTTTTGAAAAATCTTACATTAAAACCTCATTAAGTACATACCAAACATTGTAATTTAGCAGTTTTGTGATGACACTTGATGCATCAAAATGGTGTTAGGAGGTA
Organism: Tromatobia lineatoria; assembly: GCA_949699805.1. Lineage (NCBI taxonomy): Eukaryota > Metazoa > Arthropoda > Insecta > Hymenoptera > Ichneumonidae > Tromatobia > Tromatobia lineatoria. The sequence goes on along the minus strand of OX453053.1, from coordinate 7,803,026 downwards.
AAATTTCCTAATTCTCAGTTTTTAGAACAAACGGATGAACAAATTTTAGTGTTTCAAATTTTATAATGTTTTTTCTTCATTATCATAATCACTTGCAAAAATCTGATGTTGTAATGATATATTAAGAATAATTATTCTTTCTCAGAGCTAAGCGACAAGTTAGCATGGACTCAGCACGGGTATACAAAGAAATTCAAACCTTTTTGGAATTTCAAGGACAATGTTGATCGCATAGAAGAATCAAAAGTGTCTTCGGCGGAATTCATAGAACGTTATGAAAAACCCTACAAACCTGTGATAATTCAAGGTGTTCAATCTGACTGGAAAGCCCAATATAAGTGGACTATAGAGGTTTATTTTTATTGATTATTCCACCAGTTTTGTCTTCTTTTACTTATATCTATAATAATTGGAATATCTATAATCTACATTATAAATAATGTATAAATTACATCTTTAATAAATTATGAAGTAAATTTTTATTTGGAAGTTAATCAAGATGCATTTTATTTGCAGAGGCTGGCCAAGAAGTACAGAAACCAAAAATTTAAATGTGGCGAAGACAATGAGGGCTACAGTGTTAAAATGAAGATGAAGTATTATGTTCAGTACATGCTTAACAACGACGACGATTCGCCTCTGTACATTTTTGACAGTTCTTTTGGGGAACATCCTCGTCGCCAAAAATTGTTAGAAGACTATGCAATTCCTCAGTACTTCCGTGACGATCTTTTTCAGCACGCTGGAGAACACAGAAGACCGCCATATCGTTGGTTCGTAATGGGCCCAGCGAGATCCGGTGAGTATTTACTCTATCGATGAAAAAACGCCAGAAATTTTCACCTCAAAACAATTAATCAAAACGAAAGTCACGTTTTCGGAATAAATATCACGTTGATAAGCGCGAACATTACTTACGCGAAATTTCCAGGCTGAAGGACTTTGGTCAATGGCCATTTGGCCCCTAAAGAAAAATGCGCACAATTGTAACAAATAATACTATTTCTATATTCACAATGTAATGCGGTCAATAGAATTCCGTTTACTACTACAACTACTGAAGAAATAAAAGCTAGAAGCATTTCCGAACAAAGTTTGGTATCGGATAATTACAATCGTTTCGGAAACAGGCACAGGTATTCATATAGATCCTCTGGGAACAAGTGCCTGGAATGCACTGATTTCTGGTCACAAACGTTGGTGCCTCTTTCCAACTCATACGCCGCGTGAGTTGCTTAAGGTTTCCGGTGCCGAAGGTGGCAAACAACGTGATGAGGCGATTACGTGGTTTTCCGTTGTTTATCCTCGTACGAAATTACCGTCGTGGCCGCAAGATTGTTTGCCGATAGAAGTTTTACAAGGTCCCGGCGAGACTGTCTTTGTGCCTGGCGGATGGTGGCACGTGGTCCTCAACCTCGACGAGACTATAGCAGTTACGCAGAACTTTTGTTCACGCACCAACTTCCCAGTGGTTTGGCACAAAACGGTACGTTAAAATTCATCTAAAATGAAAACCATCTATTCGAGAGTATTTTTTTAATTAAAAAAAAAACAATTTTTTTCATCTCATCCCTTTAGGTTCGTGGCAGACCCAAGTTATCTCGAAAATGGTTAAAAGTACTAAGAGAAAAAGAACCCGATTTAGCGAATTTAGCGGAAACTATCGACGTCAGAGAAAATACCGGAGTGGCGAGCGATTCGTCGAGTGGATCCTCCAGCAGCTCGTCGAGTAGCAGCAGCAGTAGTAGTCAATCGGAAGACAGCGGAGACGATAGTGGTCAAGAATCCCTCTCAGCACACAAAAAGAAGAAAAGGTACGCCACGAAAATATAACCAAGTGTTGATCTATCGGTAGTTAGTGAGATTGCAAATATTTTTATCATGGGGATTAATATACGTTTAGCGGAAGTTTTTATGCATAAACCGATATATTAGGTTGAATATACAAGAATTATGCAACATTAACGAACGGTATATTAAACACGCTGCGAAATTTACGTTTACATGATTTTATGGAAATACTGTCTCAAAACTGATATGTTCAATGTCAAATCCAATCAATTATGTATACAGCCTGTAAATATACCTCAAGTTTGTATAAAAACGCTCGGCGATTCACGCTCGAAAATATTATTGAATAGGCCGATGATGTTTTATTTTTCTGCCGTCTGTTTATTGTGGTGGCCGCTTTCGGGAAGATTCGGCGAAAAAAAATTGTTCAGGAAATCAGGAAAAAATAAGGGAATTCTAAAGTTGGTCGGGAGAAAGAATGACAGATTTTGAGCAGAATTGATTGTTGGAAATGTTTTGTTGACTGAAAACTGTATTAATCGTATCGTTTGAATTTCAGAAGAAAACTCACCACTCAACCCTGACAATATCATGTACTTGGGACCTCCAGAGACCTCAGACTGTACAGTATTAACCAACAATTATTGTTTGTACTAAGAGTAAATATTGTAATTATGACGCTCTTCCTGTTCATAATAAAATGAATGCTAGACAATGCCAAAAGTCGAAGATTTATTTAGAATATCTTTTTATTATCGTTATTATTATTTTGTTCAGCTTGAGTAGCACATATTAGGCGTTCACAAATAATGCACTTCATTGTACCTAGTTTGAAAAAGACGACGATTAAAAACTATGGAAAAGAAATAAATGCACGTGTGCTAGTACGAAAAAAAAGAATCGTTACAATTAAAATCAGTCTGTCGAAGTTCTAATAATTGAATAAATTCAATAGTAAAAAAAGATGAGCAATATTTAAATACTTTTAAGATACCGCAGCGTTTGCAGTAAATTAGTCAAAGATGTTTTTTAAAAAAACACACATTTTTTCAAAATTTTTCTAACGTTTCAAGATTTGTTATAGCCATAGAATCAAGAAAACTCGAGTTTTCTTTGATTTTTAATTATAAATTACCTAGATAGACACGTACGAGAATGACGCATTATCTTTTAAGCCCTAGATTAGGTCTTTCTTTGTTTCATCAAAGAATAAATTAAATTAAATACTCGCAGCTCAAAACTGCGTATAATAATGCATCGCAAGACGAATGTTAGCACTTGAGTGAGTTGCTCCTTTGAAATGTTCGTGGATCTCTCTTGTGGTAGCTCCAGAGCCGGACTGTTCCATCACTGCGTGTTGTTACGGTAACCATGCAAAGGAAGAAGATAGTGTGTGAACAATTAGCAAATAAACATAAAAAATTAAGCTTACACCAACAGCTCGTCTCAAACGCTTGTAAACGTTAATACACATACCCAGAGATGAGCAAAATCTAATTTACAAAATACTCCAGAACGAATAATTGTATCTCCGAATGAATAATCACTACTTTTGATTAAGTTACTGTTGGAATTATACGCTATTTAATAATAAAGATTCCAACTATCAATCAAGTTACGGAGAAAATTCGACTATTAAGAGAACAAATTCCCATACAAATTACATACATTCTTTTGAGAATATCTCACTAATTTCGTTGTTGGTATTACAAGAAAAATGCTCACGTTGTACCCGTAGAACCACGATGCGTAACACCATGAATATAGATTTTTTCACTCTTCGAATTAGTAAAGTCGTAGTTAATCCATGAAAATAATCCATTTCTTCTGGATTTTTTTTTCATGGCATTGCACAAACGTAAAGCGATATTTCGCTTCAGCGGCCTAAAAAAGCTGAATATTTTATTCAAAGGCAAAATACGCTGTTTTATGGGTCAAAGTTGCACGATTTTTTTCCCTCTCATCACATACGAAGTATGCAAAAAGAGAATCAATTCTTACAATACCAGCAGCCAAACAAATAGGAGATTCTCGAACGATTTTGAGCAATTTTTATCGTACTCTTTCCGCTTACTCGGAATTCTTACTCTTTTCAGATGCAAAATAAAAGCATTAGACAAATTATATTTTGCAAATCTATCTCTGTCTCACGGTAACTTTTTGTTTTGTGTACCGCGAAACAAAGGGAGGCTCTACAGTACAGACAAAAAGCTTGATCACTGTGAAATAAAATACAAGCAAAACGATATAAGACAGCATGTAACTAAAACGAGTTAAAGTGAAACGGTGGAAACGGACATAGATAGGAATGTATCGGGTATACGCCACAGCTTGACATCGCCAGAACTGCAATCAATATATCCATACGTTATTCAATTCAAAGTAATGGATACATGCGAAGGGTAGAATCCGAGTGATTTTGTAATAAAATTTTACGAGTCAAAAAATACACTTTGGTGGTACCCTTCGCAAATAAAGGGCCATTCAGAAAACATGTGATGCTATTTCGATCTTTCTATCTCCTCCCGTCTCTTGATTCAGTCTCCCGTGAAAATTTTGTGACGCAGAGCGAAACTTCGCTATCAATGAAAACTTTCAAGTTCAGACATGATAAAGCATAAATGATATCAACTTTTATGTCAATTGATTGACTGATTAACAGACTTTTCTACGACCATGGTGATCGTTTTTTTTTTTCAAGAAAATATTTTTTATTTTTCCTGAACTGCTCTCGAGAAATTTATCATTTTTCCCTGATCAAAGTTCGCCTTGTATCTGTCAATTGACTGATAAAAGATAGATAAAATCGGTCTATTAATTAATAACCCCAATTCTTCACGAGTCTTTCGACTCTTCACCGGGCGAGTCTCTATAGATATCAGAGCAGCAACGACTTTCTTCTCATTTCCTGTGTCTTTTATTTGATAAATAGTCTGCCTCGAAGAAATTGTTAATCAAGTCGGTTGTACTTGATTCTCGTAACATTGAATAATTGCCAATACTTTTTCAATTTCACGAGTGCGTTACATAATTATTTTGTGACAAAATATGACGCTTCTCTACACTTTCCGATGCTCCTAACTGCGTCACGTATTTTATAAATGGCCCCGTAAAATATAATTGTTAATTATAACAATGAAAGTGGAGACTTACTTGCTGGCTGTGAAAACGTGCTGTTGGTTAGTGACAACTGCGTTGATCGCAGAACCGTGAGCACGAACTTCACCAAGCAACGAACATTCCCCTGCCTGATCTTTAGGAACGGACCAGGCTCGGAGAATTCCGCCTCTGCATCCCGACACCATTACAGAACCGTTGTTGATTGTACATAAACCCAATATCCAATCTTTATGAGCATTGTTCAACGATTGCACCAATTCCATTCTACCAAGATCCCATCGTTTTATGCACATGTCCCTTGACCCTACGAAATACAAATCGTCAATTAATTGGAAATAGCAGAGAGGGAAGCTCCAAAAATTTTCGGCAAAATCGCTGGATTTTGAATCAGTTAAAAAATCAGATGCCATTGATTGTTGTTGCTTATAATGTTCCTATCCCATAAAAATACGTCGAGGTTTGTCTTCAATTATTATTACATTATTATTGCGCATCATTGCAAACATTGAAATTTTATCAAATTTGGAGTACGTCTGTTCAATTAAATATATATTTATCGTCATAATCGTTGATATTTCATCTATGCAAGTTTTCCAACTATTATGACTAAGTCAATTCTTGTATTTAACGATTCTTTTGAACAAAGCTTAACAGCGAATCAGGAAAAAAAAATTTTGTAAAGCTCAACGATGGATTAATCGTTGAATAATATTGAATTTCCAGCTTATATTTACCGGAAAATAACGTTGATCCATCGACAGCTAGGCACTGTACACCATCGTAGTGAGGAGGTGCAAGGCTGACAGTTTGCCCAGAAGTATTGGTATCGACGAGTGATATAAGGTGATCTTTGCTTCCCGTGATTACTCTTCCGTCTTCTGCGACAGCAAGGCACATTACTGCAGCAGTATGTGGTGTACTTAGTCGGCCAGTGTATGTCAATTTTCTCATATCCCATACGCGTACTTTGTCGCTCGAAGCTGTGTACAATTCCGTGTTATCCGCACCCAAAGCAAGATCGTTTATCGTTGTTTCGCCAGCAGGTATTTGAAGTGTTCTCGAAGGTGTTGCGAGCGAGATCGGACCACCCTGAGCCTGGCCCGATGAAAATAACGTCTTTACGCAAGCATTGCCCGCCCTTAAATCCCAGACTTTTACATAGGCCGCCGAAACACTGAATAACAATCGGTGAGCCAGAGAATATTTAACCGCAACGACATTATTTGGATGACCGCTGAGTGTGAGATTTTCGAGACCGGTTCCTAAATCCCACACCTTCACTGTCCGATCTGTGAAATTAATTCCATAGAATTGATAAGGACTTTAAGGGTCACGATCTTGAGATTTAGAAAAAATCGTTTTTTTTTTGCTAGATAAATTGTTTGTCGCTGACGCCGCACTTTTTACTGCGTTTTCCTCGGAACTACTTTTTTTTAAACTGGTATACACGATATCTCAAGATTTGCGCAAATGATTTTGTTGAAATTTAAAACGATTATTCTTTATATTTAATTTCCAATTTGACATGAACTTTTTTAAGTATAGAAAAAAATGTTTTGATTATATAGTTGTGGTGGATTTATGTGTAAGAGGATATTTTTACAACATGTACCCTTGCTCCGCGTCTTCTTGAACGTATGTTCTATAATTTACATAAAAACTGCTAATTTTTCAGCACGTAATAGAATACTAATGTCATTATGTGCTGAAACTATTAGCGATAAACGTTTGTCTATGTTGACTCGTATTTTTTACCTTTCGACCCACTGAAGAGTAGATCGTTTGTGGCGTAAATAGCCAGTACAGCTTTGCTGTGGCCTTCGGCTACATGACTGCATTGCAGCGGTGCTCTCGGCTGCACCTGGAAAATCGTACTGCGTTTTACATCTTTTGTCTTCTTCTTACTTATGAAGAAAGATTTGTTTATGAATTATTTTCTTTTCTTTTATAATATTTTCATGTTGGAATATTCAACATGGTCTGAAACTCCGTGAAAAGTGGTTTGAGAAGCAACAGCGACATTTCGTACAAACCATTTTTCTGGACGTTTTAGACCATGTTAATTATTCTGACATAAAAATACCGGAACAATTTTTTTTCAAGAAACAAACCTTCCTCTATGAGAAAGAAAAGAGCCTCAAAAATGTGAAGGCAAGATTTTTATCCGATATTTGATAAAATGACCCATGTATAAATCATAAATTGAATCATACATTTTTTCAAACTCTTACCTTTCCGGAATACTGTGAGATGACGCCTTTGGTGGGCTGAGGATCAGAAGGCAGAGACGCTCTTGTCGCGGTTAGTCTCGAAAAGACGTTTTCCTCGCGGCTGTTGAAGCGACGGTAGATCGTCGGCGAGCCAGGAGGCGACGATACGTCCGTGTGGGCTACTTGTTCCCTGGTTGAGGCGTTTGTTAGGATATAGCATGTTACTATGCATGGTTAATAGCGTAAATGCCGCGTCGAGAGCTCATCACAATATCTGACCGGTTAACAATGTGTCAAGCCATGCCTTTTAAACGATTTATGTACTTTTTGAATATATATTTGCTGAGGAAACTTTATCACGACCGTGTACTTCTTTCGGTGTTAGTGATTGCGCATGTAGAGACTATAGCGGCCTCGACCGAGATAGAACATGTAGGAATTAATGCTAGGGGTACGTCGAAAGCGGTGGAGAACATTTGACCGAACGTCATAATGTTACCAAGAGGTACTTAGCCTTATCGATCGTTAAGGAGCTATAGCTCGGAGTTTTAAGTGCGAACTTTAACTTTTAAACAATGCTTCGCATTTTTTTGCTTGTCGTTTCACATCTAGTTTATTATGTTGTAAGAAATACCAATAAATGAGAGCTTTTCCAGCGACACTTAGATATCTTTGTGCCGGCTATAAATCTACAATGCGCGTCGACGGCAGGTGTCGAGAGTGCAGTGAACATGCATGCGAGAGTCTGCCAAGTATATATCGATCGATTGAATGCGGTGAGTGAACTGTATGGATGGTCGTATTGTGCATGATTAATAGATAATGTGCATTTATTTATTCACTTTTCCTTGCATATAAACTGTACACGTAAAAAATTCGTTTAGATACACAGATATATTATTGATTTCTTTACAAAAGAAAGAAAAAAGTTCATTGTACACTTAAACTTTAAATGTGTTAGACAAAAAAAATTTTTTTTGTTTATATATATATATATAATATAAATATGTAACATGGAAAAATCGTTATAACAAAACATTACCGGATTCTTGTATTATCGACGATAATACAACGTTGCGTACTTGATGATCGGAACGCAGAACATACAACGATAAACTTACGAGAATGATTTTATAGACTGTTTTTTGGAGCGGTGTGACATAGAAGGGAAATAAAATATAGATACCATGCATCCCTTTGTAACTACGCAGGCACAGGGATCAAAGAGATTGGAGCACTTTACGCTGGTCTGATTAATGCCAACAATTTTTAGACAGTTTGTAAACGATTTCGGGGTCTAATTTCAAATTTCACAAATTTGTCTCCTAGACAGTAATTTTTCGTGAAAGTCTATTATTTTAAAAGGGTTATTTTTGTTACATTATTAAACATAATGTATTTCTCTATAAACAAAATTACGAAAGAAACCTTCTATAAAGAGACTAGCGTTTATTAGTAAAATTTATTTGTATCGTAATTAACAAGTCTGTTTGTTAATTCAACAACGATATTTCTATACTTCTTCAATTTGTTTTCTGTGTAAGTAACAGAAAAATATTTCGTACAGTGAAAATGCAAAAAAAATGTAGATCTGTCTTTGTACGTTTTATGTAAAATTTAAAATCCACAAAAATATTTTTCGTAAAATTAAGGGTACCTACTATAATGTCCACCGGTAAAAATATCACATCGCCGGGCATTTTTTTATTTCTTTGTAATATTATTCGACGATTTTTTTTTTTCAATAAAAAAAAACTCAGAACTCAGAAAAAATAACGCTTGACCTGTGAGGAGGGAATTTTCTTAACAAATAATGACCTGCAAACCTGTCAAGACCCTCAAAATAAAAGTAAAAAAACGCCAGTTAAATTTTTTCCGTGCATCCTGCAAAATTCTAAATTAAAGAGTAACAAAAATCTCGAAATCGTTTGAACAAAAAGGCACTGTACAGCGCTCCATTCTCCTTGATGTACGGTTAAGTGTGATCTAGTGTGTACTTCGGGTTTTGACGATTTTTCTTCGGTAGTCACGAAAATCAAGGTATGATGTACGTAATACATGGGGCATTTTGTATTTGGAAACATTTATATCGCCAGTAGTGCATGGTTGAGGGAGTCGATACATAAATAAAGGAGGATCATAAAGAGAAAGAGGAGTTTGAGGATTCTCACTCACATGGAACCCCCACCGGGATGAAGAGGTCGACGCAGAGGTCTTGGCGATGTGCTGTCGCGACGACTCAGTGTCGGCGAGCCGGCGGCGCTACTTGCGTGGGATCCTCTCGTTAATACTAAACCTCTGTAAGCCACAACAGCTCAATTTAGAACCCGTAAATAAACATAAAACGGTAAATAAGCACTCAAGTACGACGAATGTCGGAGGATATCCTCACTTTAGGCTTCCGGGTGCGCTGGGTACCCTCGTCAGTGGATGATTGTGATTTTGATTCTGGTCGTCGACCTTGAGACTATCCGCGCCTGAATGAAGCCCGTATAACAATTCCTGGGGCTGAGTCGTTCGCCGTCTCACTTTGTTGGTCTTCTGCTTTCCCTCCGCGTTTGAAATTTGGCTGTAACTCTCACTACTAATGGAAACAACGATTTTTGTTATTACTATTTATTCCATAAGGTGAAGAAGCTAATTTTAAGGTCTGACGCAGTATAATTTCGAGGGAGAATTAAACAAAATTTACGAAGAGTTCTCGATGAGATATAAATCTGAAAAAATCGAGCGTATTCAGAAAAATGAACAAATCATGTTCATAACAAAAAAAAAGTTAGGTCGCCGGGCAATTTGTTGCACAATTATTCATTTCAGTAATTTGTTGATAACATTTTTCAATTATTATTATGCCAAATTAATCTCTTCAGCATCTTTCATATAGTTGATTTTTTTCAGATTTTTATTTCTTCGAGAACAGTTCGTAATTCTGTCTCTGTACAGGAGGACTACCTTAAGACTAGTAGACAATTAGTTTGTAAATTGTATATTGACGAGGTTTAAAAAAAAAAACAACGAGGTTTGCTTACTTATCGGGCGAAGAACTTCGAGAGCTCGGCGGACTATAGGCCATTGGATTGGTGTGATTGTTCGTCAGTGAGAGAAGATCTCGATCTCGAAGCACATGCTCGAGTAATTGATGCTGTACGTCGCTTTCCTGCGCAACTTGATTCAGTCGGGATTCCATGTCTCTAACTTCGAGCTGTTTTTGTGCAGCGGCGCAACTTTGCTCCACCGTGAAGGCTAACATCCGCTGGAGAAGATACTGCGCCTCGTCGATTGATTTTATCGTAGAGATGAGCGATTCGACACCCGGTTCAGTTTCGGGCTCGCCGTCGCCCACCTCCATCATATCTCGTTGGCATTCGGCTATACTATCCTAAATAAACGCATTATTTCAGTACAATACTAGATGGATTCTATCAGTATTTCCTCAACCATTGATCGGCCGTTCTTTCCGTTAAGAAAAAAAGTAATAAACATCGAACCTTATTCTGAATCGAAATACGAGAAAATTTGCAGTAATTTCGAAAAACGTTCACTTTTTATAACGTAAAAAATTTTAGTTTCAAAAAAATTAAATTTTTAGTAATTATGTAGACATTAAATTTTTCTCTCACACAGAAACATAGACTCTAGTGTTTGCGAAAATGTCTTTAGTTGCAATTCTAACTTATGTTGCAATAATAATGGTTACAGAATTAAGATAGTAATGAAAATTCAAACGAAAAATATAAAATAACTGTCATTACCTGTAAATAACTGATTTTGCTTTTAACGTTATCGATATCTTCATCAACGTCAATAGTATCGCATCTCGCAGCAGCGACGATGTCCCTGTGTTTTAGCAGTCTCTCCAAATCCCTGCCAAGTTCTTCCCTCTCCTGAAGCAAACGCTCCATTTCCCGTTCGGTTTCCGCAGCGGCTTGTTTCGCTAGAGCTTGTTTTGTGATTGTTCTTTCGAAAGTCTGCCACCTGTGTTTCAACGCTTTAGGATTCACCTGTTTAACGGCCGCCCGACCGGCAACTTGTTTGCTCAGTCCCCTGTCCCGTTTTCTCAACGCAGTAACTTCCTCTTGCTTTCTTCTAAGAACCACTTCTTTCATTCTTTTGTCAGCCTCGAGTGATCTTATCATATTCGCATTTTTCCGGCTCTCTTTCCGCAATTGTGCAATTTCTCTATTGCGTCTAAGTTCATTTTCCTTGTGTCGTTGAGCCTCTTCGCGCATTTTGTTTAAAAGTTTCACCTTGGCTCTCTTCATCTCCGCGAGTTCGTTTCTCAAGCCTCTGAGACGATTTTCATTTTGTGATTGATTTTTCAGCAATCTCGCGTGTTCTTTTTTCGCTGATTGTAAAAGTCTCACTTCCTTTTGCATAGAGGACAATTTTTTCTCGTATTCGTCGCGCAATTTCTTCACCTTTTCCGTAGGCGGAGCAGGCTGCTGTTGCAATGAGGACAATACTTTGTCCCTTTCGTCTTGAGTGTCGCGGATTCGGGCTTGCAATTGTGCCAATTTGTCTTCGTAATGCTGCTTCATAGTTTGTAATCTTCTTTGCGACAATTCGAGCTCCTGTATTAGACGCTGTTTAACATCTATATCGGACGTAAGGGCCTCGAGTTCTCGACCCATCGCCGCCTCTTCTTCATCTTCTTCTTTACGATCGGAATCATCGTCCGAGTCGTCTTCGCTAAGAGACTCCTGACCGTTTTCCGTATTGTCGGCCTCACCGTCTTCCTCATCTTCCCTACCAACGGTAACGGTGCTGCTCGTTACCTGGTGCTCTTTCAGCGCGGCTAGAGCGTCTATTTCTTTTTGCAACTCTTTTTTAGCTTCAGCGAGAACCGAAGGGGAATCACTGTGGAAAGCGTAAGACGAATCGGCGTACGGATTCGCAGCGTGAACCTGAATGTAAAAAACGTCACCTTAATTTCCACTGTACCGTAAACTCCGGATATTGGAGACGTGCAATTTTTATTACAGCCTTTGTAGGTCCGAGTTTAACATTAATGATAATAAACATACATCTTTATGTCGGAAATTACCTGTATTTGTCGCTTTTTCAATTGCTGATACATAGCCTCAGCCTCGAGCAAACGAGCTCTCAATTCTTCGATTTCTTGAACGTATCCTAGTACAAGACTGGTGACCTGATCACCACTCCCACCAGAAGAAGCTACCCACTGTCCAGCCGCTTTCTCTGCCAGCAGAAGAGCATTCTTAGCAGTGAGTGCTTCGACAGTTTCCGATAAGGCTTTTACTCTAGTTCGTAAACTCTGTAATTCGCTATTTAACATTTGATTCTCGTGCCACGCGTCATTGACTCCATCCTCGCCAACGACTCGTTTTCCTAAAGGAGTGAATAGTCATTTCAATAATTGCTGATGAAAAAAAGGCGTTAATCAAAATATTTTCGGACAATTATAAAGAAATTGCCAGGTTGTTTTAGGACAGTAATGAAAATCGAAAGATGAGTTCAAAAAAATTATCCGAACGCCAGAATGTGTATACATGTAATTTTTATCGAAATTGAGGTAAACATTTTTTAATGTTACTTGCTGATTATATTTTGAAATAAGATTCCATTTGGAAGGACATGAGAAACTCAAGAATACCGCGTAAAATTCAATGACATTCACCGACTGTTTAAGAACAATCAAATATAAGAATAATTTCAAGGACTTCAAGGACCACTGGACACCATGTATAGTAAATTTTAATGGATCCTCGGGTTTTGAAATGTTCACGACCTCGAAAGTCACTTTACAGAATATTTTTCAATATTTTAGATAAATTTATACCATGCATATGTTTTAAGCAGAATCTTGAAACCCAATTCATAAAGCATTTCGCGAAGTTTACTCTTTGAGTCAGCCAGTTATTGTTTCAAAATCACCAGCTGCCTTTATTTTTGTACTCGCCTTGTCTGTATTCCATAAGCTCAAGCTGTAGCTGTTGTATCTCGCGCCGCAGCGACGCGATAGTTCGTGAACTCTTATCCTGATTGATCATCACTTTGTTCTTGATATTTCTCGCTCGGTTCGCATACTTCAATGTACTAAGAGTTTCCATAAAGTCACGATCGCTCGGCGAAACGCAAGCTATCATCGCTGTCTGGCTGTTGCCTCCCAAAGAATCTTGAAGAAGCCTCGTGAGCTTCGAGTCTCGGTAAGGCACGTGCAAAGCTTTTTTCGTTTTGTCACCGAGAGCAGAAATTACGTTGCCCAAAGCCAACTGTACGCACGAATAAATTTTATATTCTCCATCAATTGGTTATTACAATATATTTAGCCGCACCAAAAGCCATTAACATGCAAAAGTTCAGAGTAGAACACTGTACACTGCCTCCTTTTTCTTTTGGTCAGTCATCCACAAAAATTGCTCCACGAGGAACTCATAATTCTGAAAAGCATCTTGGAGAATAATTTTAGTGGATGATTGGTTACATTGATGAAGAAAATTGAAGAAGTGGACGATAAAAAGAATGACGATCTGGGTCGCGATTTTGGAGTTTGATAAAAACTTCGCTCCGACCAGCGTGACAAACCTTATTCATTAAGTGAGTTTTGTAAAAATCTATGTTTTATAGATTTTTCTTATCTGACCCAATAAATATAGAATTCTTTGAAAATTTTTCCATTGCTCAAAAATCATTGAAAAAAAGAAAAAAATCTAGCACCAAGTGTTCATAATACAGAGGAATTCCTTGAAATCTTTTTCACACTTATTTCCTTTTAATTTGTTTTTTCGTGTCCCCGTATACGTAAAATTTGACATTACACAAAAACTTATTAGAAAAATGGATAGTCTGACTTTCGGTGGCTACAATTTATCCAAATTTTTTTTTTTCAACACCTACCAGTCCGCAATTAATAGATATTCCTTCCTTGGCCCTGTCACCAGTGGCGCCAGTACGTTTAAGTCGCTCAGAACCGGCCAAATCAACGAAATGAAATTTCGCGGTGAGTGTTTCAAATTCATTTGTAGGATCTGTACTGGTAGTGTCAACGTCCGCATCGGGATCCTCGACTTTGATGCATCTTTGCTGCTTTACATACAGTGTGAATATCGCGTGCGATCGAGAGGATTGCGTGTTCATTTGAGTGGATCCTGTTGTACGGGACAATGCTCCGAGGCGAAGATACTCTAAGGCCTGTTCCGGGCTTGTCACGGTTCTTGGCTCTACACCAGCTAGGTGTATATTGCCTGCTGTGTCTTCGTGAATGCGAGCACCACCGCGAGGACCACCCGGCTCTAATAAATCTTTCAAATCCTCATTGTACAGCTCCAGAAATTGTGCCGTTACCTAGGGATCAACGAGTTAAATACACGGTCAGCGTTACCCTAATTTCGCGCACTAATTTAAAATTAAACAAACCCTGGAAATTAACTCCGAAAACCATAGAAATTTGTAACTAAAAATATTTTAGGAATTGGTTGTGTGAAGAATGACAATGGATTAAAAATTATCGCCAGTAAACGCTGATTCGTAAATTGTCAATATATATTTTGTGCCATGTGTGACTCGGATTCACACGATTATAGTATATCATCCCCACAGACATTCTCAGTGTCATGTTGCAATCCGAGAATCACTTTACAAGTGCATGGAATCCTATCGCAACGAACGTAACCCAAACTCTGCGATTGTTTGAGTATTTATAGAACATAAATTGCATTGTATCACTGTACTTCTACTCACATTTTCACGAAACCACTATTTTTTAAATAATAAATCGTAGTAAAATAATTTTCGTATTTGCTATTTTGTAATAAAAATCTGTAGCGAATACAAAAAAAAATTACACTTTTTTTAAACCACAGAGAAAATTGATTTTAAGGGGGGAGTGGACGTCGAGAATTAGATATTGAAAGTAATTCATATTAGTACAATATTTTCCAGCTAAAATCGCAAATAAGTATCGATTAATTTCAATCGAATTTCGCCGAATTCCCTGACCGATAAAAAAAATGTATCAAAAAAATAACCACGTCTTTTTGCGATGCTGCAGAAAAGTGTTGAAAAATAACTTGTATCAGATAATAGCATGAAACAATGAAATTTGACGATGCTGCTTGTGGTAAAATGCGAGCCATCTTGCTACAGTTTTCTCCTGTAGATTATTATCGTATGAACTATTTGATACTGACCTTGAACTCCGGAGCCATTTGTCCGCGTTCTCTGGCCCGTTCCTGCTTATCATTAATTCCATCGAAAAGATGCTTTATTGCCCTTGGAATGATGCCAATGATGCTCTCGTCGAGTTCTACATCGAAGCCCGTACCCATCGTGTACGTTTTTCCGGAGCCAGTCTGTCCGTACGCCAAGACGGTGGCATTGTAACCATCCAGTGCACCGTCCACGAGGCGGGCAACGCAGGCGTCGTATATAGTTTGCTGGCCGACTCCGGTGTCGAACACATGATCGTATGTGAAGGCTTTGTCGGGTCCTAAGAATACCTGCGGTTCCCCAGGCGGTACTTGGGTGCACACTCTGCACATGTCGATCAATTCCCGAGCTACTTGCGGCCGTATCCTGCAACAATAGATAGAAATGCATTGTTTTTCAATTTCAATACAGGGGAGAGTAGAAAATAATGGGCCGTAGGCAACAATGAGCAACGGCGTCTATCGGGTGGAGGTCAAAAAAGCGAATGACCAAAATGGTTAATGGTCAAAATAGCGAATTTCGAAATTAGGAACGTCTGAATCCAGAATGGTCATTATTATGAAATTCGCTATTTCAGATATTCGCTATTTTTACCTCCATCTTATTAAAATGCATTCAAAATAGCGAATGGTTGAAAAACTGAATTCCATAATTATGGACATCGCTATTTTTTTTTATATGTTTTAAAGCGCCATATCGAGGACATAATTTAAAAATCTGAAAAAATGCTAATAAAACGTTTATTTATGTAAAATCGCATTTTTCAGATTTTTTGAATTGTGTTCAGATTTATCCGAATTATGCAATTAAAAAAAAAAAATTTTCTCAAAGTGGAATAACGAATGCCACAAATCATTTTCATAAAAAAAGAAAATTAGGTTGCCAGGCAATTTCTTGATAAAATTTTTCAATTATTATTATGCCAAATTAATCTCTTCAGCATCTTTCACATAGTTGATTTTTTTCAGATTTTTATTTCTTCGAGAACAGTTCGTAATTCTGTCTCGATTTCGCTCGAACTTATGCGATATCAGACAAAGATCAGACTTTTCGCTCGTCTCTTAGAAATTAGAACAATGCTCAAAGTAAAGTACAAAATCTCGGGAATGTTATTAGTATGCGAAGAGGCGTAAAGGTAGTTGAGACTGTGATGAGGAGTGTTTGAAGTAGGCCTTCGCAGCTCGTGCGGTAGGATATATGTAGAAACAGGCAAGGAAAAATAATAAAACAGGTAGAGAAAGAGTGCCACGCGGCCCTGGTACATGGATGGTGGGGCGGTCCTTCGGTTCATTCATTCAGAGGCGCAGGTATGTATGTACTCATTATACAACCAACCATAAAGCCCACACATCTGCGGTATAAATGGTCATATTATGTGAGCGGTGAGCGTGAGCAGGCTCAAGCGATATATACTACGCCGCGTAAAGTTGCTCGTGACAACATCGGACCCCCGATGAGAATGATCAGCTGTTATGTTTACTTATTGGCAAAAAAAAAAAAAAACCGCCCCGACAAATGTTCTCAATTCGAGTAGCGCGTTTAATTCGGATTAACGAGTGAGTTAAACAGTTATCCAAGTAATTTCACAGTTAATTTTCAGGATGTGGTACGACACAATGTGAGCGGGCGTCTCGCATTCATAAATAATTCATGTTCACATAAATAATTCGCGCCGCAAAAATTCCTTCGGAACTAATTAGGTAACGAAGGAAGCTTCGAGTTCCGCGTAAGCTTTGCCATTGCGGCTGAGATTAAAGAGAATTTATTCAATAACGCTAGTGGCAATGCCAAAAACAGACTTGGCGCAAATGGAAATATGTGGATTAGATATTATGATCGAACTTTATCATGAAATAGGAATTCTATTGGAAGTATCACTCAAGTGCAGTTTTTAGTTTGGTGATAAGAAAGATTTTAAAAAATGTTTACTTTCAATTCAATCTACAAATTCTTGAATTTTTTTTAGATTTTCACAAAGCCTTTATGAGGAAATATTTTGATCGATTTCGGCTTTCTCATAGAGGAAAAGCTTCGTAAAAACCCCAGAAAAATGCAGAAGCTATTTACAAGCTTCTACTTTGCACGCTTATTTATTCTTGCAACACATTTTCCAAAAATTCAAAGTCTCTAACTTGTTACCGCTCGATCCATTCCTGTAAAATTTTAACTCAAACATTGTTTAATGATAGTCCATATGTAAACGAAATATGAACTCATTATCTCGTAATTCGCAGCTTCTTTAGTTGCTTCGTCCCTGTAACTGCATATTGAACACTGCACGTAGCAAGCGCAACTGCATTGTGAGATAAATCGATATGGAGGCCAAATATAGCCAAAATGTGACCCATTACTGATGTTTCTGTAACCAGCATCCAGCCCTGAGATGTACTCCTCTCATCTGCTTCTTATAATGTACACCAGCGTCAGCGCACGCTCAGCGAATACGTATGAGGCTATTTTGCCGCTCCCGACGTCAGATTGATTGAAATAAATCAAAATAAAAGTATAAAACTCACGAGAGTTCACTCGAGATTACCTATCTAAGAGCAGAAACAGTACATTACAGGATTTAAAAATGTATTTCCAAGGTCTGACAAGGCGCGAAGACGTTTAAGCTCGAGATTATTGTCGAGTTAAAATTTAAACCCTCGTCACAACCTTAATCTAGTAGACACGAAGGGTTGCTCCATTCTTTTGAAACTCCTCAAAACCTCCGAAAATGGTAGATATTTCTCAATTGAATTAAACGAAGACTATTGTAAACTGAAATAATTATCACTATTCTTCTCGGACTTTGGCTGAATATTTATGTTTCTGAAAATTATTATTTTTGAACCTCCAATTAGGTTGCACAGAGTGAGACGAGGTTCAACCATTCAACGCAGGGTATTTAAAGGATTTAAATTTCAACTCGAACGTAATTCCAATTAATTCTTAGATGGTGTGGCAATCAGTTTAACTTTTGACAACAATCATTGTGCGGGGTATGATTTGCAAGTCATAAGTTATAGCGTAGGTGTAGTTTATTCTACAAAAAACATTTGATCAACGAGTTAACTGTCAAAATAGGAAATAAGCCGGTTTTGTATGCGGCGATCTTTCGAATATAATTTCAGCGTCCGTAGAGCATTATCGAAAGCCATAATCCGTTGTTTAAGTGTTGCGCGTCGGAAAAAAAATGTCCTATTGTTTTGTATTTGTATTTGGATACTATTTTTTATTAAATTAGGGAATGAATTGGGAAATAACTCACCGAACGGCCACTCGAACACTGGAGTCGTCACACATTTCGCTCACGAACGTTAGTTTTGCAACGGTTTCGTTGCTTTTTGTAGCTAGCTTGACAGTAACTGGCAAACGCCGCAATTAGACGGGCGTAAAATTGTATCTAAAACACTATCGGGTAACTACTTTCAGTACCATTGAATACCCGAAGCTAAAATCTCACGCGTAATTCGTACCGTTCGATGCACTTGTTATTCACATTGTTGATTAGTTTTATTTAGAAAAAAATACGTGGCGTAAACATTCGAACACTTGATACGCACGATGAAATTTGTATCATGCTCACGACTGTCCAAGGACTGGAGCTGGACTAGAGTCGAATGCCGATTGCATCCGTATAAGGCGGACATATTTGACTCTTTGCGGCTGCTTGGCTGTCACTGAGGCCACCTAGTGGGAAATTTAGGAACTTTGTTGAAATGGTCGGTCAAAACGGTTTATTACGTCGTCTCCCATTTGAACTTGTCTTATTGTTCGTGAAATATTTAAATACCGGTCGTTAATAGCCTGTCGTTTCTAATGACGGTCGGACAACTTTTTCAACCTTTTGGGTCATCCGATTACTTGGTCAAGCGACGTTATTTATGTAAGTCATAAAACTGTGTCACGACGTTTTGGATAAATCGCGATCGTTCTTTCAACGGTTTTGCAACGTTCACTCGATATACCTATTTTAACGACTTTTGTTCGTTTTTTTTTTTTTTCATTTTTTTTTTGTCGTAGTAACTGTTTTCGAGCTTTACTATTATTTCGTGGAGGCAACTTTTCCGTAATCTTCGAATTATTTCGTCGTGGTGATCGTTTAGCGATTACTTTTATGCAACTCCTTGCGAGAAGTGGTTACTTCTCACACGCTCCGCTTTTATGCTTCTAAAATTCCCAACGATAAATACACGAAGGTCTGAAATGTCAAAATTTAATATCTGACCTACATTTCTGACGCAATTTGCTAGAAAAATTGTGGACCAAAATGTAAACTTTAACCCCGCCCCGACCTCCACCCTTCTGTAATAGGGCTAATGTCTGCAGACGGGCGGAAATGGGAATTAATAAAAATAAAAAAACATTCTCAATAAAAAGCGTGATGTGCCGTGAGACGAACTCGAGACCGGCTATATCAGCATAGGTTCTTTCCGCAATTCTTCCCTTTGCCCTTAGCAGAAATGCTATGGCGAATGCGATATGGAGGGGGAAGTCGGGCGCCGCTGCACTCTGGGGGGTGGGGGGCTCGATTAGTAAAACCTAGTCGTTATTCTTCCTATATAATGCCTAGTGGCCTGCATAAAGGGCACAGGGCAGGTGTCGGAGGGATGACGAACAACTGACAAGTGGGGAGTACAATGGGCCCGTTTGCATAGCTACTTTGCAAACTTGATACAAAAAATAAAAACAAATACTTTTTGCAGAAGCTGTTAATCATCGAACTACCTTAATGAGAAAACATTTTTGCAGATGTTTTTTTTTGCACAGGCGAAAGAGCGTTTTTGTTATATTGTAGATGGAAAAAAACATAAGCTGCTTAAAACGTAAACAGATGGGGCCGATCGCATACAATAAAATCCGATTAAAAATCTATATCTACCTCAATTGATCTCTGTCAAGAGACGCGACGCCAAGTTCATTTATTTTTGCCAGTATTTACCGATCGAGAGTTTGTTTTTATTTTATTCAAAGATACAGATAGAGTAAATCGAAATTAATGAGTTCCAATTTTTGTCGCAGCTTCTCATTCTGCTGAACATTATCGAACCATCTCGAGACATTGACATACTCCGCTTTCTCTTGGTGGGTCAATCCCTTCTGTAACAGACAGTAGTTGCGAGCCGTGACACGAAAGATTACATTGATCCACATCTCTTCGTATGGTTTCTTTAGTGAGTTTTTAAAATCTTATGTACACCTAGTTATTACCATAATTGAATGTAGACCGTAAAATAGCGCAATATCCGCTACTGTTTGGCTGGTTCCACAAATGTAGGTATTTTTCTGTAGAGCTACATTCAGTTCCTGAAATTTATCATTATATATTATTTCATTATTAACGCAGGGATATATTCAAACGTTTACGTGGCCACGATTCGAAAACGACTGTTTTACTAGAATGTTCGACACTTTTTCGCGAAAAAATAGTGAAAATTAACGTTTCTTCAATTTTTATATGTAAAAGCGTATTTTTTGCATCGAATAAAAATGTGAAAAAACGCGGTGGCGACTCGACGCTAAGTGCTTAAAAAGAATTGGCACAAAGCTACAGAATATATTCCTCATGGAATCTCACTGTTTGTTAAGTATTGTCAGAATTTTTGGGTTGGAATTAAGAAGAAACGATTTCAAAAATAACTTTATGTCCAATATAACAAATATGATACAATAAAAGAAAAGTAATTGTAGATAAAGTCTGAAGGGTAAACTTGCACTATTACACACAAAAATGCTTTCACTCATTTATGCAAAAGGAAATATCTTCAATATACAGTAAATTTTATTATGCGATTAGATAAGGTTAATTTTGAGGAAGATAATAACAATAATAAAAAAAACATTGTATTCGTAAGGGTTTTTCAATGGCCAATGAGTGAAAACAGCTGGTCTGGTTTTCTGCGAGTGTCTAGTATCTCAGATTTTTATACAGATCATAAATCCTTTTATTTGTATACAAATTTTTTAATCCGATGCAATTCTAGATTTTAAAAAGGAGATTTGTATGGATTGCAACAAATTTTAAAGAATATTGCCTGATTTCATGAACATTATATTTTTAGCCCTGAAATTTCATTGATGATTCTTTTGTCTAATTAATAGACTCTCTTGCTGACCATGTTATGCATTAGCGTTGAAATATCCACATCGATAAAAAGAATTGGTAATACCAACTGAATCTGCGGTTACGGGTGGCGATTCAAATATTTGGTTGATTGGAAGAAATATTCATTTCGATCAACCAAATATTTCTTTTGAAAATGTAGCGAAAGATCAACCAAGACCTTTACCAAGAATATTTTTGAAACGAAAAATCAAATTGAATGTTTTCAATTATTTGCTTTTGAATGGTTTGCATATTTTACTAGCTTATATATTTTTTTTGTTACCTTAAGGATTCTTCGACAATTAGCAGGAACATCAGCATAATTTAAATACAAAACAGTGTATTCTAACCACTGTCTAACCAAAGCTAATTCCACTTTATCTTTTCCAAGCATATCACCATTTTTTGAGTCTTTTACCAAAGCCTGTACTATTGTACTAAAACCTTGGATAGTTTGATTTTTCACAATATTATCGGATGCAACTACCTGTAAATGAAATATGGTATTATAAAATGCCGGTAATGTAACAAACAACTAACAACTTTGCTTTAAGTAAATGCAATTTTTCAAATACATTATTCTCGGATATATAGATATTCGGTGATGATGCTCCGAGATACTGCGATATCTTTTGCACACATTTAACGTTGCACAGAACCATTATTCAGATTGGAAAAGTAGATGAGAGAACGAAATGCTTTATTCAAACAGTGCAAATCGAATGTTTTTCGACAGCAGACCGCAGACGTTTTTTTAGGTTAGGTTACACGGAAATCGCGTGTAAAGCTGACGCATAACACTTTTTAGGGTGCATTAAGGATGTATGAAAGGTACAGTCCCGCCAAAAGTGAGTTTCAGAGACGATTTCGATCACTTTCCGATGGTATAAAATTCGGAAAAAAATAATGCATATAAAACGTGCTAAAAAGATTAATTTCGCATAATAATAGTCCGAAAATGTTATTAACAAATTGGAAAAAAACATTTCATTTAATCCACGATATGTTTCACAATTTTTTATGTCACTCTGTCACATAAAAAAAGCGTGTACATTTTTTTCTGATTCTTTTGTTTCCGTTTTTCAGTTATAAATATTCAAAGCTGAACAAGAGTATTTATGAATATGGATATCATAAAACATTTGAAAAATCGAAAAAATATTTTTCGACTTTGGCGTGTGCACCAAAATTTGATACTCGAACTCGAACTAGAACGGGAATACGCATTCGCATATGCATTTCACACAAATTACCTTTCCCGACGTTTTAGAGCATTTTGAGTATAGTTTTTTATATATGGAAGGATAACAAAAAAAATCGGTACCCATATTCTGTAAGTTGAAGGTCGGCCGTCGATCGAGTTGGCATAGAATGCCTCATTTACATGCGATGCTTATGCTATGCCTGCATTTTTAGGTCAATAATAAATTAGGCCAGGAAAGATCTATTTGATAGGGTCGTAGATCGATGAAAAGAGTAAACAACAATGCATGTAACTGTAAACGTCCAGTAGGAATTTATTCCAGACATTTGGCGTTTAAATATCTGTGTAAAATATATCGGTTTACGGATGTATATATATTCTAACAATAGCGTTACTTAATATACAGATTCCAAAACGAACCGGCTTAAAATATAAGTTCAATAATAATTCAATCTCCTCAAGTGTCGGTTCTTGGAGAGTGTCAGGTATAAGAATGTCGGATCGATCTACTGGATACATGTCTGTTCGGTACCGAACGTTAACGACAGTCGGAAGTAATAAAATAAATCTATGATTCTCACTGCTCGATAAGAGTTTACGATGATCTTTTGATTTTCTGATGAACGTTGACATTTTTTTAAATTAATCACCGGTCAAGATAAAAACATCTTTTCCTTCTTTCTGTTTTTTTTGTTTTGTTTTTTTTTCTTCTAGTTTTTTTTTGTTTTGTTTTGTTTTTTTAATTGATATTCGATATAATGATCCCATAATGTTACTTTTCACATTTGTCTGTTAGGTCGAGCACGATACATTTATTTGGCTATCATACAATTAAAAATCGGTGTCAGTCACGATTAACTGAACTTTCATTTCTTGGTTTCATGGTGTTTCTTTTTTTTTTTCCTTTTAAATCTTATCTCTACGACAAACGGAAGTACGTTCGCGCCATTAGGGTCTTAATGCACAGTTATAAGTACGTACGAGACAATACAAAAGCAGCGACAAACGAAGAAAAAAAAAACTCCATCGGAGTATGCGTTTATCAAATCAGGTCGCGTTGATCCAAGTATTAAATATTATGCTTTCACAGTAAATGACAATAAAAAAAAATGATCTTGGCTCGACGCTGCGTCTCGCGATTAACGAAGGAGAGTGAAGTCACCAGTAAATAACTCTCTGAATGATTGAGGGCTGATGAGAATCTAATTAATTGATTCAACTGTTAAATTCGCTCTTTTCTCTCACTATTTGCAATGTCAGCTCGCCATCCAAACCGAATAACGAATGATCTATAAATTAATTCAGCTAAGCAATTCATAAACGTTTTCGGGGTTTATATTTATATTTTTTGTTTTATTTATTAATTACTGAAAACGAGGCAGATTTAATTTCCAAACTTGTCCGTAAATTCGAATATTAAGAAAATATGCTGCTGCGCAAGTCATCATTTCGAGCAGTCAATTAAAAGATATAAAAAATTGTACAACATTTTTCGAAAGCGTCTCATGATAAAAAACAATATAAAGCGTTTTAATGTCCGAAACGATAAATTTACTGGTGAGTTAACCCTTATCGGCGATAAAATGGGTGGGTCACATGTTAGATTGTTCTCTAGTCTCTCGTATGCTCGACATCAATGGCCCTCAACGAAATGCAGGTACTGTTTGCATCAAAATTCATATTATTCGTCGTATTTCAAAAGAGTCTTTTCTCGTACGAGAATAAACTGTGTACATTGCCTTCCTGTTGAGCGGAGTGGGTTCGTCTTTCAAATTTCATTTCCCCGCTGTACATAAGAGATCTGAGTGCCGATACGGATTTCGCGCCGATATCTTGACATCCGTGTTTAATTCCACATTGCAAGTATGGTAAAAACTTGAGTACGCTGCCCTTGTCGACTATCGATCCGCTAACACCTTGGGCAACCTTCATTTTGTCCAATTCATTGTGAAAGTATCTGTCCATCGCAGAGCCTCTCGCGTCTTTTCTGTTCATCGCTTCGAGAGATCCCATTCCTCTGTATTTCTTCAAACGTACACCGTCGCTGAAGAAATATTCACCAGGAGCTTCGGAGGTTCCAGCTAAAAGTGAGCCCATCATAACGGTACTTGCACCAAGACTGATGCCTTTTATAATGTGACCAATTGATTGAATGCCTCCATCAGCAATAACAGGTACACCGAATCTTCTGGCGTATTCGGAAACCTTGTAAACCGCAGTAGCTTGTGGTCTACCAACAGCCATTACTTCTTGGGTAATGCAAATGGAGCCCGAGCCCATACCAACTCGTAATCCATCGGCGCCGGCTTCGATAAGATTTTTCGCTTGCATCGTAGTCACAACATTTCCAGCGACGACTTGTAATTCAGGGAATTCGCTCTTGATATAATGAATCATATCGATTTGATATTTTGAATTACCCTGGGAGGAATCGAGAACAACAACGTCGACTCCCGCTGCTGCGAGGAGTTGTAGTCTCTGTTTATCGCCGTTTCTCGTACCAATAGCAGCGCCGACGAGAAGCTGCTTATTTTCGTCCTTGCTGGCAATAGGATAGCTGCGATTTTTCTTAAGATCGGTTCGTGCCATAAGAGACACAAGCTCGCCTTTGTCATTGACTATTGGAAGTTTGCCTTTCTTTGATTTTTCCAAAATTGAGTTTGCCTCTGCCAACGTTACTCCCGATTTCGCTGTTATGAGATTTTCCAAACGAGTCATTATGCTCTCGAGCTTCAGATTCGGCTGGTTTTTCGTGTCCTCCAGGAAATCTATGTCCCGCGATGTCACGATTCCCACTAATTTACCGCCGATTTTACCATTTTCGGTTATTGGCACACCGCAAAATCCGTGCTCGGCTTTGACGCTGAGAACGTCGTTGACGGTGTGATTTGGTGATAGAACTACGGGATCCCGAATGAAACCGTGTTTGTATTTCTTTACCTGGAAAATAAATAAAAATTCTCTATTAATTCATTATATAACAGACATGTTATTTTCATTAATCGGCAACGTAATCGGTAGACGCGTTAGAACAAATTCAAGTGTCTTAATTATAGCAGAGTCGCAACTATTTTTTTTTACATAAACTTTCTATATTTTCTCATTCAACAATTAGGTACTTCAAGCATTGAATATTTAATCCAAAGTCTGCTCTGATATAAAATAATCTGCGACTTGCGAAGCTCGTCTTTATATTTTGAGTTGAATCATTAAGGTTCGTATTAATCGCCGACATCGTCTACTTCACAATCATTTACTTCTTAAACGCTCGCAACCCTAATAAACCCCCCCTTTTTTTTTTAAAGCGTTTGACTTTTACTTACAAATAAACAAATTTATTGGAGGGGAATAAAAGTCTAGTAGGTCAGCATTCGAATAGAAAGAATATTTATTTCCGATGCGTAGATTCTAGTCTCGTTAATTAGATTTTTTTTCAGAGTGTGCAAGGGCGAAGCCCCGCTGACAAAGACCCCCACCCCGGTCCCCCTCTATTGAACACACTGTATTATAAAAATCAGTAAATACTCTGTCTTGACTTTGAGAATAATTTCATAATAATAACAATTTATTACTCGTATTAATTTTTTTTCTAAGATTCATACTTTTAATGCAACACTTGGTACACGGGTATTAGTTTGGTCAGATCAGATAGTGAGAAGTGCGATTCGATATCAAGTACCAAAAGAAATTAAATGGCTTACAAACCCGTTTTTTTTTTCAAGCAATTTTTCTTTTCGCAATTTGCGACCTGACGAAAATGATTTTAAGGTAAGTACTTTTTTTTATGTTGAGCACCCAACACCATCAACAGAATCATTTGTCAATATACAAGCTTCTGATGGCATTCCATTGGCTTCCTTCTTCAGAAATGATTTTATCGATTCTGTTCTAGTTCTGTTTCCATCTGAGTTATATCACTATCTTAAATACACTTCAATTGGCTATCTATGAGTACGATACAATTGACCTGAAGTTATCATGACAAAAATATTGAATAAGGAATTAATTTTTAATACATTACTTCAATCTAATTTTAGTAGTTATTTTTTCATACATGAGAAGAATTACGTCATTCAACGCATTCAACGCATTCACGCAGTTTCGTCATCATTTGTTATGTGGTTTAAATTTTTCAAAATTCTAACTTTTATTTTAAAGCTGCAAAGTCGAACTTTGCAAATTGCTTCCTTATTCTTGCTTTTATCAAGCCTTAAAGTACTTTAAAAAAATTTATCATTTTTCTGTCACAGCCCTAAATAGATAAAAGAAAAATGTTGACGATTTTCGTAATTTTTCGAAACAGAATATGATAAATATGTGACAAATATCGCAAAAGCTCCAAGAAGAGATTCTTTTGGATGATTCAGCGTTGGTCCTATCCTGTTAAGGGGATACACCCCCCCCCCTTTCCCCCTCTCAGGTCGCGGGCGAATATTTTACTGCGATCGCACCGCAACTTGTGTTGTTGTTCCTCCTTTCATTCGTAAAAACAACAAAAAGTAAACGAAATTTTTTTCCTAAGATCCAAAACGTGAATTTGAAAGAATTTTTATCAGTGAAATTATTTCCCGAAACTGATTTTATATTTCGCTCATTATTGCTTGTCGATGTTCCCCGAAAAATTGAATCTTTTTTTAAAACGAATAAACTTAAAAATGAATTAATTCTTTCCGCGGAGAAGTAACTCATAGTAAAGAGCAAAATATAAAACAAGTCACCTAAAAATAATCCGCCAAACTTCGGATTATTGCAGAAGACAGGAAGTAAAAAAATTTAAAGAGAAGATCAACATTCACAAATTCAAATTCAGTCTCTCGCCGATATTTTTTCCACTTACAATAATATTTAGAAAATAATTTCGTTCGTATTTTTCGAATCGCACACAAAAAAATTCTTTTTTAATTTAACATATTGGATGTTAAAAAACAAAAAACAATCGTGTTTAAAAAAAATGACTTGAAGTAATAAAAAAAATGACCTTTAAAGTAAGAAAAAAATGGCCTTAAGGTCCCTACGTCGCAAGAATTCCGTAATTCGAATGCGCTTCTGTCAACAAGTGTATTACTTAGTAGAAAATAAGACGATAACCAGCTGCTTCTCGAATCGCATCTACATATACGTGTGGATCCGCTTAATTTATTTTTCTTATTCCCCGCCGAAAGGCTAACTAGGTTTGACCCTAGCAAGAAGAGAATCGAGCAATTGCGAGTATTCGTGATGTACCGTTGCAAAGAAATAAAAAAGTATTTATTAGATCTCGCGAAAAAAAAAGTGTAGAGTCGATATATATACGAAAGAGGGCCGATCGAGTTTTCGCGCTTGCGTTCTACCGAGGAGTGTGCGATTTTACGATCACGGTGAACGCGCAATGGTAGATAAATTTTTGTGTGTTACCTTGTGAACTTCGTTGGCCTGATATTCGGGTGAACAGTTGTGATGAATGATACCGATTCCGCCGCAAAGTGCCATTGCTATTGCCATGTCGGATTCGGTGACTGTGTCCATCGGTGACGAGACGAGAGGTGTCTTCAGCATGATCTTCTTCGTCAGCGGAGAGACGAGTTCGACTTCATCGGCTTGAAAGTCGATGTATCCAGGCAAAATGATAAAATCGTTGTACGTTAATCCCTCGCCGTTGGCGAAAAGTTGAGCGGCCGACATGCCATCATCTGGCAAAGGTACGTCTCCCGGTTTTGTGTCACCGATAACATAGTCTGCCATTATCTCTGATATATTTTTTCAGCCTACTCTCGATTAACCACAAAGATTCAACGAATATAACGATTTTCAGATTAATCACTAGCGAAAATAACCGGCGGCCAAGATATCTACAGGTAGATTCGATTGTTGGTCCTCGTTTCACAGACAACACGTGGACCGCTTTGGATCAGCCTGCGACAAGTCACTAGTCAATCTGCCAGACGAAATGACCGAAAGCAACGTGCGCGCGCTGCCTATGTACCCAAAAGTGCAGCTTTTCATTTATCCCGCGAGATGCCGCTCATGTTGTCGTTTTAAGGCTGGTTTTCAATGCTATTCAAGTGCTGCGAGGGATCATCACGCGGACCGAATATTGACCAATCCGTGAAGATTATATTGCGCTCGGATTATTGGTCAAGATGTGAGCGATTAATGCGAATGGTTATTTTACCGGATTTTCAAGCTTATTTCTCGGTTATTGTCGATATATCAGATTGAGGTCTGCCGTTTCGTTCGTCGTTTTTCCTCTTTCTCCTTAAGACGCAAATTTCGTCGTCCAATGCTAAACGCCTATAGGTCCGTCTCTCTCGCACTATATTTCTTTTAATTTTTTTTAGATAAACGGCTATGTCGAATGAGGAGCC
The DNA here is from genome assembly GCA_949699805.1 of Tromatobia lineatoria. Lineage (NCBI taxonomy): Eukaryota > Metazoa > Arthropoda > Insecta > Hymenoptera > Ichneumonidae > Tromatobia > Tromatobia lineatoria. The sequence continues at coordinate 7,774,097 of OX453053.1, read as the reverse complement.
AGAAGCTTAGCTCAATTGTACGATATTCATGCGTATCCTCTCAAAATCCGGACTCTATCTGTCGTATCGTTCGGGAGAAAACAGATTTCGAAATTTCTGCCTCTTAAGAAACTGTGATATATAGAATCATATATGATATATATATATATTCATATATGATTATATATAATTATATTTATTTTTTCGGAGCATTCGGAGCATCGCGAAGACGATCCTTTCCGCTAGGAATTTTGGGCACCTTTAGAACTCAATCTGGTTCACCGTCCTCATTAAAAATTTTTTGCAGCAATCGACTTAGATCGCAGCCCTTCAGAGTTTTCTCTTAAGGATTACACGGCGGGTTTCTTCTGCTAACCATTCATACCGCAATTTCCGACAAAGCGTCTTTCCACGAATATCTAATTTTGCTCCAATCCGAATACAAATTTTTGAAGTAAAAATTTAATCATAAACGTGTATACATATTATTTTTGCATTTATCAGAAAGAACAAAAAAAAAAAAATCTTCAAGCAATTGACAGTTTAAAAGTGACGCCGTGAAACATAGCGTTACATTATAATTGAAAAACAGCCGATTTTGCGGTTTTAAGCAGCGTTGTTACATTTTCTACAGGCACGCTGAAAATCATAAAGAACTACAGAGAGTTCGGTGTGCTATTAATAATAATTCGTGAAATAAAGCATGTGATTATTATGGGACGATCTTCACATAATATCCTTTATTTTTTTTTTAAATTACTATAGCGATTTCAGTCGAGTCTTACCGGCCGAAATATCAGATCGCTTATTGCATCGAACAATCCGCCAAATGCTTCACGGAAAGATGACACAACGTATTCCAATGTGAGCTCGATGTACGACAAGTCCTCGTAGTCCTCGTACTCGTCGTACAGGAAGAAATTGTACATCAAGGGAAGCAGGACTATCATGGCGTACATCATGAAGCCAAAAAATGCTATGAACAAATGCATATTTCAATATAATTATGTGACTTAATTTTAATCGTGAATTGTAACTGTATTTTAGCCCAAGTTTTAATCAAAATAGCGGAAGATAAAAATGGCGAATGGATGAAAAGGACAATCCAATTTACAATTTTTTTTTCTAATGACAGTTTTTAAGTGACAGCTTCCTTAATGAGGTTTAAATGTAAATTAGAAAAAAAAGGTTTCATCGGCAGAATTGTTTCTCTTATGACTTTTTTTTAAAAATGACTCGACTTCCTCAAGTGAAATTTAAAACAAAATATTGCTTCATTAGCTTCGAAACTGTTACTCGAAAACCGAGAGTATGAGCTCTTGGTAATGACATTAGTGGCTTGTTACAATACGATACGCACCAATGGTTTTGAGTTTCAGAAGCCTTTTCTCGACCGGCTTTTCTCGCTTACGTTTCACTCTGTCTATCAGAGTTACAGAGGGAACAGAGCTGTCGTACAGATCTGCAGATTCTCCACTGGTGACCTTCTTCACAACAGCACTCTCAGTCACAGCTGTAGGATCCGATGACGATTTCATATTATCGTTGACGTACAAATGTGTAGTCTGCAGCGCATCGCTCGAATTCTTCAATGCTGGGTTTCTAATTACATTTTCAGATAGGTACATGAAACAATTAATACGTATACTTGATCATTTTGTAATAAATGCTGTAAAAACGCCGCTTTTGTCTTCAACAAAATAAGAACTCTCATTCTAAAGTCCACCATTAATTCAATACCGTGGTATCAAAAATTATTGCTGTACACAAATGTAGATGCTTAAAGATTAATCTGCTTTTTACGCGGATAATTTTAATTTTTTTTTCCAAATCGCTGTAATGTGTCCCGAATGAATTGAATCTTCTGGAAAAAGGCTTTTTCAGCCCTTTGTCAGAAAAGTGGACTTTTCGCGTGCTTGAGAAAACTGGAGTTTCTCGACGTCGTACTGAATAGCTTCGTTCAAGACACTAAAGAAAAAAACTTTTCTCAGCTCCTGTGATTCTGTTACTTGCCTTCGGCTCATATCCACAATCGCTGAAAAAAGGTGTTTCCTTCCTAGTGTTGAAACGTACTATTTTTGAATGGCTATAAAATGAACGTTGAACTCACAAATTTCGATTAATTATATTCGACAAGGCAGAAAGTTTCTCCAGCGTCAAATCTTGCGGAATGGACTCTTTTTGTTCGTCAATTTTCGTAATCTGAGGGTGACTCTCTGTTCTTCGTTTCTTCAACTGTCCACTTCCAACAGCCATTTGACAGACATAACGCTGCTGAGAATTTTCGTTCTTTTCGACATTTTTCGACCGCAATTTATCGTAATACTCCATGTAACTCTTGTTCAAAAGTTGTTGAGTCTTTGCTGGTAAAGCTTTCGTCATAGAGTCCGCAGGTTTTTTCGACTCCTCGATATTCGAAAGATCAGTTCGATGGGAATCGCAGCAAGGGGAAGTATTCACAGCATCCGAGTCGACGTCACTCGCTCTGTCCATCATTTCTCGATTATTAAACTTGCCAACATCACTTATTTCTTCCTGGTACCGATTGTCGCATTTACACGTCGCATTTGGACAGCTCGATGGATAAAAAGCTTCCTCTTCCATTCGATAAAATTCTCTGGTCGCCAAATGTGGATCCGATATATTTTTATAATTTCTTTCACCACAATATCGAGACAAATTTTGTTCCGATTTCATTTTTCGTTGATTCCTGGATATTTGCTTGGAGTTGTCTCGTCGATTTATCGAATCCTGTTCGTCCATCGAGGATTCTAAAGCCTGTGGACAGTTGTCTTCGTATTTCCTTATTCCGGTTGACGAACAAATCGCTTTTCGTCGTTTTTTCTTCAGCATCGCAAGATCGTTCTTGAATTTAGATTGATGATGGAAGTGTAAGTCGCAATCGGAGCCAGAACAGCTTCTTCCTTTATAAAGATGACCACTACTTGGCTTCGTTTGTTTAGGATTAATATTGTACAACTCGGAATCTGTTGTGTCCGACATGAAATGCTGAATTCGAACATCTTCGAACTTGTGATTGTTGTCGTATTTCCGTCCAAGTTTAATCGGTGGTGTACCCAAAGATTTCCTCGCCAGCTGAGCTTCTACGTCGGAAGAAATAACATTTTTGTCACTTTCTTCTTGGTTCTGAGTTGAATTGCAGTTATTCTTTGAATCCCCCAAATCAATTTGTTTCTTCAGAGTCTGAGTTGGAGATTTTTCTGGAGAACCAGAATTTAGGACGACTTTTTTCATTTCTTCGGGGTTCTGCAAGGGTTTTGAGTTTTCTGTGGTGATTTTCCTATCGGATACTTCGGATATTTGAGTTATATTTCCAGCGGGGTTATCGAAGTTGATATTCATGGGATTTTTCAGTGCAGATGTCGAGGGAATCGTTAGGACAGGGGATAGCGATAATTGTGATGGTATTTCAACTTTTGTTGGCGTTTGAGTCGATATTTGTGATGGAATTTCGACTTTTGTTGGCGTTTGAGTCGATATTTGTAGTGGAAGGTTTTGGTAAGTCAGAACTGGAACTTGCACATTGTAGCATTGAGTTGTGTATTGACATGAAGCCACGGGATTTAGATCATGTTGCAGAGCATCGAGACTTTGAGCTTGAGCTTTGTTTTCCATCACCAGGAAAAATTGGCCAACATTGCTCTAATAAAAATATAATATATTACTTTCTAGAAAGAATAAGTGATTAACAAGATTCTTGAAATACGCTTTGTCGTGATAATCTTATTATTTTTATTTCAAGTGAAAAAATATGTTTCTCCTTGGAATAAAAATAAGAAGCACACATTTATTTTATGTTTTTATTTATTTCCATTTTGGAGTATTTACGATTTGTTTTAAATTAATAAACGAGAAATTATCAAAAGTCGCGTAGGTTAATCGGCTATTGGCGAAAAGTTATCAAACCACACAATTTAAAAAAAATGAAAAAAATATAAAATAGCATGATTCGACAATAAATCCAGGAAATGGAACATGATTTGAAAAATATATTTAAAGACTAATTCTCCATGAATTTTAGCGGTGCCTTCGCGTTTTAAAACAGACTTTTAAAAGACAAAATCCCTTTTTATCGATAAAGTAAAAAAAAAAAAAAACAACGAAGATCAGAATAAAACGAATAAATGAGACTTCAATAAATTTACTTGACAATATTTCAAGCATGTGGATTTCGATTGGCCGGTGACTGTAGTGCTAGGAATAGTCGTTGAGTTGGAAACAGGATATTCTTCCTTAGAAGGATCAAGTTTTTGAGGTGATTCAATTTCGCCGCGATCCGCGCAACTTTTTGAATCGATCAGAGGTTTTTTTTCATCAGTCGAGCTTATCTCAAGTATTTTACTATCTTCAATTTCCGGTGATGAAATTTTATGATGCTCTGGTTCAGTTGCATCACAAAGAGTCTTTTTAGGGTCCAGACAATCATTGGCTACTTTAGTCTCGACCTCGAAACTTTTTTCCACTTCGTTTTTTGATGATTCCTCGGCAGACATTGTTTGCACTCCTACGCTATCCATTCCTCTGAGCTCACCAGGTTTTTCCGCTTCTTGCTGTGTGACTTTTGGTCTGTTAATACGTGCAATTCATAATTGAGACAACAGAGCTTGAGGAGCTTACTAAATTTGAGGAACTTGAGAGCTAAAGAAACTTGTTTAAATTTTATAGCGTTATGAATGTTTTTTAACAATTTTTGTTTTTACTCGTATTTAAAAAAAAAAATTTCAGATTTAAATGATCTTTCAGAAATCGAAAAATTGGCATGATAATCCATATGTTAAATTTCTGCACTTATTCGGTTCAAGAGGATGCGAATAAAAAAATACGTACGGATCTGTATCTTTTTCCGGAACAGTTTTTCTAACATTTCCACTAGTACATTGTGTTTGATTGGGAATAATAACTGCAGAACGGCTCAGATCTGTGTGATTCTCTCGTCCCGGTTGATCGTTTGACGTTACATCACTCTTGACCGTCGTTACCCTGACATTCAATAAAAGGTCATGAAAAAATGAATAACAGAACTACCAATTGACAATTTTGGTGTGTATCATTAATGACAATAATTGAGGAATAACAGAAATATCAATATTTAAAACTAAATCCCCAGACAGAAAATAGATGATTATACATTTTGTGGAAAAAAGAAATATGAGTCACATTTTAAATAAATCCGTTAAAAAATATTCAAGATATTCAAGAATATTCAGATTTTTGCTGTGTCGAGTTAGTGATCCAGTTTAACTGCATCGAGTTGCTGCCATGGGTCGAATTGAATTCGTATTGGCAATTGCCTGTGGCGAGTTAATTGGCTCTGTGTTAATTTGGGATGTGGAAGAAATTAAGTACTGCCTTACTTTACCTTTTGAAACGAGGATCGGCACAACCCGGTCTTCGTTTAAGGGGATGCGAAATCGGTGGAACTTTGTGGTGAAACGAAGCTGGAACTTGATCTTTTGAATACGAAAATTTCGCAGACCTGATGATTATTTAATTAAGAAAGAACGTATTAATGATACATCAATTTATCAGTGAATAGCTGTGAGTAATTTTCGAGTATTAGAAAATTCTTTATTTGTTCTTGAGTAAAGAAATGAAAGTTTTTACGCCGGTATGACATCCTGAGTTTTGAGTAGATTGGTAGATCCCAGTGTCACTTGAACTTAACTGAAAAGTCGATAAATAACGTACTGATGAAAATGCGATGCTTTAACAGTTGTCCGACTTTTTCTTGGTGTGCCTGTTAAAGTAATGACGCAAGGAGGTTCAATTATACCATCCAAGTCGTCAGCCATCCTGCGTTGAGGTATTTTCGGCCAGGACGGATCCGCAGGAAGCCTGAATCAAAATTTTTATCCAAAATATAAACCAGTGATGAAAAATTTCATCTCGGCCTTGATAACTCACCTCAATGAGCCAACGTTGTACTTTTGGGCATTCGGCAATAAATTTTCGCTATTCACTAAACGAAAGAGCGATTTATAATCTAAGGTTTAATTTAGTATGTCAATATTTCGCTTCCTTACCTTTTATGTTTAACTGAAGCGCACTAGACGCGTCGTGACACGCCATATCAAAAGAAGACATTTAAACAATTTAAACTATTTTTGTATATCGAAATTTCTGACGCGGCAAACTTTGGCACAAACGTGGCATTTGCTTTATCACAAATTGGGGTTTTTTAGGTAAATGTCGTCATACTCGAAAGAATCGTCGGACAGGACGGAGACAGTTTCAGGGAAATCAATTGTTTACCAATGTCATGGTTACAGAACTCGTATATTCGATATCAAAGTTGTTACAGTAACGGTATTCCACTATTTTTACTGTAGTACGCCGATCCCTCTTTCAAAACAATAATATGATCGTGTGTAGATGATTATTTTCCATCGTTTTTTAAATGTATTTTTAATTATTCTTCAAATATTTTACACGCTGTGTATATAACTCTATTCTTAACGATACGGTATAATTTATTTACAATAAATATACAGGAATATTACATATAGGAACAGTCAACTAAGGTCTGAAACGATATTCTGGTATTAACGTTTATACCTTAAACTAATGTTTTGCGCACCATATTTTATATATCACAACGTGAAGCATCGCGACCTTTTAATCAGTATATTACGCGACAAGAGAGAGAAGCGTGATTTTTTGTAACGAGGATCAAGTTTTGTTGAAACTCGACCCACAAATGTTCGAGATAAAAATCAATTTCTCTCCTGTACAGCATAAGATACTTTTTTCCGATTTTTCTAAAAATCCTCGTATTCTGCGCTTGCGACAGAAACGCAAAAATCGCTCATTTTTTTTTACCAATAACGCGTACGCTTGTTTAGGATAGCTTTCAATACTTTAACGGGCAGGAAATTACCCGTTTTGCTCCCTAGGAAGGAATGCAACTGGACTGCGCATGCGTGAGAGATTGAAAATGAGAGATTTGGTCTTACGCGCGCGAAACGAGGTTATTTTAGAGAAGTCGGAGAAAGTAGTGCATTTCAACACTGGGGACAAAAACTTTTTTTAACGAGAATGAGATTTACTAAAATCAGACCGGCTAAAAAAAGTTTTCCTCTTGAGCGTTGAACGAAACTTTTTTGTAAAATGCCGGAAAACTGCAGTTTTCACAAGCGACATCATACAAAAAGTGCACTTTTTTGGACGAAGGACTGAAAAAAAAAAATCATTTTATGTTAAGTTATTTGAAAAAAGAAAGTTATATCAATTTTCAATTTACAAACGGAAATTAACTTAATCTTTAATTTAAGATTGGGTGAGATATCCGCCCAGACAGATTGCAAGCATATAAATATTTGTCGACAACAAAACCTGCGATTCTAATGGAAACGTCGGAAACCCCACCGTAAATTAATATTTACCTTATAATATTGTGCGAGTAACTTTTTTAGCCTTCGGGAATTAAACGACTCAAGATACAACAGTACTAAAATCATTTATGGCGATCAGTTTATACACGATATATTTCGTCTTTATATTTCATTTTTCTTCAGCAATAGATTCTCCAATTATTCATAGAAAAATACCCTATTGGGTGCGATTGAGGAATGTCGCAGTATAAAAACATTTTTCCGATGACTAGATTTTTTTGAGGGTCGAAGCAATTCAGCTGTGCATGTTATGCAGTCACGTTTATGAAAAAAAAAGTTGTGGTAATCACGGTGAACATTTTTTTTTCTTTTTCTACGGCCAATTTACAAACTCTGTTGAATATATACGCAATGTTATAATATTTCAGTTTATTGCAAGGACATCTTTCAATTAGTCTTAAGTGCTATTCTCATAGTTAATTTTTCTCATTTGAAAAAAAAAAAAAAAAAAAAAAAAAATTAAATTATAGTAATATCTCACTGATACTGTCTTAAAATTACGGGCGTATATTCAAATAGCATTGTTAAGCTCACGCCCGGTAAGTACTTGAGGTGTACAGACATCACTTGCAACTCATATTACGATCAGATTACTGCAAATGATTTTTTTTTAAATTTGTGTTCTCATAAAAATTCGGCCGACAATTTATGCAATTAAATTTTTCTAATTTTGCTTGTTGATTTTTTATCAGTTGTACACGGCTAATTTGTAAATTCGCCCCAACTCAATTACATCATCAATGACTAAGTTGCGTGGTAAAAACTTGGAAATATCTTTATACTTTACCACGTTATTTCAGGAATTCAATAACATAAAATCTTAACAACAATTCACCGTTACCAAGTGCGCTGAAGTCAGTCAGTCGTTTACAATAAGGTTCAATGATTGAATAATAACCTTCGAAAAAGCAAGACTTCGAAGAAGGTCATCGCAATTCCCAACGCAAATAACAAAAAAAAAAAAAATTGAAAGTAACGTTATAAACTATGGATTCAACATTTCTAGACTGAATACAACGTATATCATGTCTTTTTCATTTCCTATTATACTTATCTCCCTTCGATATGTAATTCCTTTGAAAATTACGATTTTACGAAATCTACGTGATTTCGTTAATTCACATTCGGCACTTTGTGCGCTGTTTTTTTTTCAGGAAAACACATACCGTATCATCACACACTCGTTAATATAGAAAATAGCTAGTTGATTATTACAACGAAACGGAAAACGATTACTTTTTTCTCCTTTTTTTTTGGCAGTATCATGGAAAATTTATCGTCGATATCGAAACAGCAACGTTTTCAATGGAACCCAAATAAATCAAATTTTGTCCGTCCGTCAATGTCGTTTGATTTCGAGTAGTTCCAAAGCCTTGCGGCGTCGCATCTAATCTTTTGTGTTCTTTAGTTTTCGTATATTTGATGCCTACGAATTTAAAATCAACGTTGGATGCTGAGATTATTGTCGTGTTAAGCTTCGTGGTCTTCACTGTTGATGCCGATGAGCGACTGCGTCTGTTCAGCCTCCAAATCGGGCATTCTGAAAAAGATAATCTCATCTTCAAATTTGGTAATTCGGCTGCGACCGATTATTGAATAATGTGTTTTGGGATCTGGTTATGGAAATACCGCATTTTCCCTTTAAGAAAGTTGAACTTTTTCGTTTTTACGTTGAGGTTTCAATTAAGCATGCTTCAAAGAAGTAAATTATTAAAAAATAGAACAACGTTCTCAAGAAACGCGCGAGAACAAACATGTAGCCCATGATAGCAGCTGCAAAAAATATTACTTTCGTGCTTGTTTTGCAGTACTAAGGCTAAGGATATTTTCGTTGTTGAACCATACCTGACAGTTCGACCTCTGCGGAAAATCCAAGTGTGAAGGCCCTTTACTAAATCCATCACGGGATCCCAATTGTCGTAATGCGAGAGGAGCGACACCGTTAAAAATGCCAGAAGCATCGGCACCGTTCCCAGGTAAAAGATGCATGGGTATTCGACTTTTTTCAACAGTACATCTGCCATCATGGTCATTGGCATCGATAAGCTCACAGCTAGTGTTGCTATGAGGGACGACGTCAAAAAACAGCCCCTATACAAATCGTTAAATGGTCATTTCGTTGCATATTCCTATACTAATGCTTTGGTCGAAATATTTCGTAGACAAACTTTTCCAAATTTCCTACATTTTTGCTTTTTCATAAAGGAAGCTTTCGTTTTAAGCGAGTTTGTGTCGTTGAATATAAGTCAAAATAAGTCTGCATTTTTTTTAAATGCGCAGAAGAAATTGAAGGTTTTTATACACTGTAAGAACAATTGGTTTAGAAAGTATTTTCCGGAAATCTCGAAATTTTAAGAAAACTTTTCACCGTCTTTGGAGAAATATTTTTCAGTGAAATATTTTTGCCAGGTAATTAGAGATTTTTTCGTTTAAAATCTTACCAAAGCCAAAGGACTTCGCTCAATACTGTTCCAATAAGACCATTTATTATCAGAAAAGTCCACTGATGAGAATTTGGCCACTCGAACTCTTCCCAATGCCCATAATGGAGTATAAAGAACAATGGCCAGAGCATCGTTAGATTGAAGAGTCCAACGAAGCCGAAAAACATCGGTATATCCATTTTATCTTCGTGATCTACCTTTCTCTTCAGGAATACTATATAAGCAGCATAGAAAAATGCGCTGACTAGTGCCAGTATTATGCCTGTTGGTATTCTACTAGTTTCCATCGTTAGATGCGAAAGGCCCACTAATACCTAGAACAAAGACGTTTCTACAGTCGAAAAAAATGGTCTATGTAAAGAGCAGCGCGTATGAAGGAAGAAAATAAAGAATTTACTAAACTCACCAGTCCAAATATGCTAACTGATACAGCGACTAACTTAGACAATGTAAATTTGTCTCCCCCGTTGCTCGGGAAGAAAGTGGCAAGAAATAATGTGAACAAACTAGACGTAGACGATAATACTGTCACAACTCCTGCCTCGGTTTCCACCAGAGAAATTTGGTAAGTGTAATTAGCCATAAACCACTGGAAGACAAATTTTTGTAACAACGACTATCCACTAATTTCTAGAGCTATTTTTTCCGTCTTTTTCTATTCTAAAGGAAATTATTTTTTTTTTACTTACTAGAAGACAAAACATAAGAGCGATTTTCGCCACTTTATGTACAGAAAATTTATGCGCTTGGCGCCTCGCGTGCTCTCCAGCTCTAACACTAGCTTGGTAACTAAGTCGCGCTAGCAAAGCTTCAGTTGCGTCGCTCTCCGACATGTGCCGAACTTCGGCCAGCTTACTGAATCTCACTGCTCGAATTGAGGAGTCGTCACTCTCTGTGCCTGACGATCGATCACACTGATCAGGGGTTTTTATTGGAACGAATGTCGGATCACTCTGCAATACGTTTATCAACATCATAGCTTTCATCATACATTTTTAATGCGAAATCCTATTGGATTGTCAAACCAGTTTTCTTAACACCTCTATTAACATGTCCACTAAAAGATCTGTACGAAATTCAAGGACATTTTAACGACATCTCGATAAATTTAAAGGACATTTTTGAACAATTTCTAAGTCATTTCTGACAATTACGAAGGCATTTACCGAAAATTTCAAAAACATTTTCACAAAATTACAAAGACACTTACGGATTGTTTTAGGACAGTAATAAAAACGGAAGAAGATACAATTTTTGACGTCAATGAAACTGTGGATTCATGATCATTATTTGTAGATCATAGTAGATGTTCTTACCAGACTCGTGTTTGCTTCCGAGAAAAAATTGTCGTCCTCTACATTAGGATCTATAAACTGATATAACAATATTTTATTTTCATTGTTCCTCTAAAAAAGTACTGATTTCTTTTTGTAAAGAATAATCCTACCATGTACGTCGCTGGCTTGTTACACTGATCTCTCCAGGGAGGCCAAAAACAAAGGCCTAGAAGATACAGCGTGAACATTGAAGTCTTGATGTATGTGCTGAAAAATGGCTTTTCAAATTTCGCTTCCCTGTATATGTACTGAAATAAATAGTCAAAGGTTAATAACAAAATAAAACAAATTTACCGCAGAAACCATTACGCTTATAAGTATGAGATTGAGGGATAACACCGCTGTTCATTTTTCAGAAAAACGATTTTTTTCCCGTCGTTAACGAAGTTGTTTGCATCGAAGAACTTTCTCATAGTGGTCATTTTTTTCGCTGAAAAAAATTCCCTGACTTTTCCCTGACTTTCCCTTACCAAAGTTCTGAAAATTTCTATTTGAACTAATAATGCCAATGAAAATGTATCCAAAACAGGAACAAAACTATCTTTGATAAATTATTTATTTTCTCGATCAACGATAAACATATTTTTTTCTTCACGTATTTTTAATAATATCTAATAAATTAATTTTTTATTATACTTATTGAGAGATTCGGCACAAATTCACTTTTTCCCTGACTAATTCTTTTTTCTCCTGTCTTTACCCTGTTTTCCCAGTTTTCCCAGTTTCTGCTGTTTTTCAATCTATTTTTCCATAAAGTTCTTTGAGACAAGTAAATGGCATTTGAGTTAGTTACTAAAAGAAGACGCGTGACATGGAAGCCCTCGAGTGTTCATGGCAGAAAAAAATACCTACGTATTCATGAAAAATTACAGTGGTGTTACCCCTTAAAGTTTCTCTGCCATTACATAGACTTACTTTGGTGAGTTCAGAACTCGAAACCCAAATAATATCAACCAACAAGAGAACTAAGAGACCCAGTACAAGTCTCTGGGATTTATTCATCATTGCTGCTAATCTGTGGGGATCCTCCGCCATCCCAGGTTGACGACGTTGCCGCAATTCTACGGAACAACTCATCTGCGCAATGTTGCAGTATTTCTTTTATGGCATCATATCTACAATATTATGTTTCAGTTATTTTTTGGAGCCAATTATAAAAATGTTTCACTTTTTGTGTTAGTAAAAAATTTTTTTTCTTAAAATAAATATTTTTATCGACACAGTCACATTAATTACTACGATGTTCGTGTGGCACAGACTTTAATTATCAAGAAGGATAATTAGTCTTAGTCTTCCACAATTTCTCAAATAATTTTTTTGTTGCTAAATTCAATATAAATGTATGAATAATAAACTATAAATAACGAAAAAATGATTTATCATAAATAAACAGATCTAATATAACAAATATCCACATCACAAATTTTTCCACAGAATTGACAATACGCAAATATTATTATTATGCAGCCTGAAGTAAATAGCAGCATATTGTGCCTATTTGGGATAAGCTTGAGCTCTGAAAGCGTAACAAATGAGAAGCAAACTTATCAGCAGCATGGTAATTAAACCATTGTACTGTACGTTTTTTAACATAGTCTGAGTGAGCGTATATTCGTTAAAATGATAAAAAGACATACACACACAAGTGAAAAACAAGATCTATGTGGTAACAGGTGGAATGAGAGTGAGAACGTCAAATGCAAAAAGGAAAAAGGCCGAAAGCGTGTCAAAGTCTCGGAGTAGTTGAGCCTTGTATTAAAATAAAATGTATATACCGGCAATGAAGCGTTGCGATAGATAAAAAAAAAACACAATGACTTACCTCGGCGATAAAATTCGAAAGGTATCGTGATATCAATCACGTTGAAGGAGCCGCGAGAGTCTACATCTTGAAAGTATCGCCACTGATTAGCCGCTACATGTACATAAATAATCGTTTTGTCGTCGTTACTTCGCGGCACGTTCGGCACTTTAAACAAAATTTCAGTCCTTTGGCTTTTGTAATTTCATAGAAATCTCAATATCCACTCAGTTTCACCGGACATCGACAACTCTTGTCGGCCATGTTTTACTGTGAATTGCTCGAGTGTGGATGACGTTTTTTAACACGTAGATCTAACGCGAGAGGCGCCACCGCTGCGCCTCGTCGGACTTCCCAAGCTATTATACCGGGTGTTCGGGAAATATTCTATCGATGATAAAAAAGGTACCGAATGTACGATATGCGCCGATCACTTATCAACTGAGCTATACATTTTTTCCAGTCTACGCACAATTTTTATGCTAGGATATCTCTAGCATTCACAACGACCGCCGGTTTACCGTAAAAACTATGGGATGGTTTATTTACGCAAAAAGAAACCCAAAAATCGGTCGTAACAGCTGAAAAAACAACCCCTCAGAAGGTAAAATAAAAAAAAATCGCGGTCGATATTTCAGTAGTCGATGTATCTAGACTGTAAAAACTACTTTTTCTTACATTTATATCCAATCGTTACTTTATTATTTTTGCGAAAATCCACTCGATGTTTTGATGGTAATTTTCACGGTAAATCAGTAAAAACCGACAGTTGTCAATATCGCTAGGGAAGAAATATACTCTCACTCTTCACTGCGTCTATAAAAAGGGCGAAATGATGTTCATTCGGTACAAAATGTGAAATTTTTCCAACTATTTCAGACTTTCTCAACGAAATATTCTTCAAGGCAACACAAATATAGCTTTTATTCATAAATTATGGAGTTTTACGATTGATAGTGTGTAGACACGCTCTCCGTAATAGAGAGCGCATATGTTTCGTGTGGTAAGAATCTTTAGGTGTTTTCTTTCCGTTGTCTAAGTAACGGAAAGCACAACAATAGCAAAATGTTAGTCTTATGTAGGACTATTGTATACCGACATTTAGGTTCAGTACGGAAGCGCATGAGGTGGAAAATACGTGTGCCTCTTAGGTAGACATTTTTTAAAGTGATATTAAACGTGATAATGGCTAACAATGCGCTTAGCAACGGACGTGTGCCGCATCAATCAGAGCAACCGTTGAGAAACGAAAGACCTTCGGATAGGTCGAAGAAAGGTTCATAAAGCCCTTTCAAAAATCTCTAATTGCATGTGATACCTTATCTTTTAAAGGCTTTTTTTATTATAAAGTTTTGACCATTAGCTACAAAAACTCGAAGACTTACACTGTAAAAAAAAATCTACTTTGAATTTGGTGTACTTTTATTGAAAGTTTTTCGAGTATATTAAAATTTAGTATACAAGTGTAATGTAAAATTAATGTATGGTAAAGCATATTCAATAATTTACTTTAATTTTCAAGGAAAAGTACTTGAATTGCGATAATTTGTTTTAAATTTTTGTAAAAATACACGAATTTTATATCACAATTGCTTATTGAATTTCGATGACGAGTTTATGAATAAAAACTTCCAATCTTTTTTAAGACTGTATAAAAATAAAGTATCGCCATAAAAAAAATAAATAAAAAATTCTGGTCGTAATATAAAGCTTATCAAAGAGAAGATTTAGTAGTTTAATTTTTCGATTCTAAGGTTTAGTTATTTGTGAACGATTATAGACTAGTTAAAATCCATTGACTTGATGAGATCCACAGGAATTCCGTGTAGTATTGATTACTAGAGCATGGGAACGACGCGATAATTGCATATCTGACTAGACCACATTCTGTATTGACGACCATTCTCGGCATACAATCCGATACGAAGTGGATTTATTTTCGAAACGTTTATAATCCGCCGCAATTAATATAATTGATGCTTTATTAGCCGCTTTGTTAAGCCCTAAAAAAACCATAAGAAATCTAGTTTTTTTCCCCTATAATTCATATCGTTTCTTTAGGTCATGTATTTTTATGCATTTATGCAAAAAAATAAAGTAAAAAGGAAAATCGTTATATAATAAGAAAAAAGTATTTCAACACCTGCAATAAATCTACATTATTTGATCAGAAAGAGAATGTAAGAACACAAAACACTTTTTTTCAAAATTTTCTACGATCAATCCTTGCAGAAATATCATCGCAAGAAGTAATAATGAAAATTTCAGTTTTTTAAAACTTTAAACGAAAACTTGGAAGGGCTTGAAAATTTCTGAATTTTTTTTATCGTCTTAGTACTTTACCCATTTTCGGAGTGATTGCAGAAATTCGAAAATTTGGGTGGCTGAAATTACGTGAGAATGCCTCATGTGTATATTTTATGTACAGGTGCGTCGTATAGTAATATAACTAACGCCTCTAAATCTGTTTTTTTCAATTAGTGCCGGACATACCGGCGATAGAGAATCGCAACTGGTTGCTGCATAGATACTACACGCGTCATGATTACAAAATATGTAAAACTCTTATCGAAGAAGAATTAGCCAAGTCCAACGGTCACAACGAGTACGCTAATTACCTTAAGGTAGGAAGAGACATTTTCCACCTTTATAAACTTCGACATCATTTCTTGTATGTATAGTAACGTAAATCTTATGGCGTTATGTGGAAATCCGTGATATTCCTCGACAATTATGTCAGCACCTTCAAAATCGTTTAAGTACATATAATTTTTTTTTTCTACAAAGTAATAAATATATATTGCAATCAAATACATATTTCTTAGGTTTGAATATATTCATTAGTCGTCAGATGTGTTACTAACAAATTTAAAAAAAATTTTGGAGTTGAATAAATTCTATTAGATCAGCATTCAAATAAGAAAATTTATTTCCGATGCGTAGATTCAAGTCCAATTACGTAGATATTTTTTCTGAGTGTAGGGAATGTTGGAAATTGTATATGATGTTACTACGTTATAGAATATAATGCCATCGGTATCACTAACCATTATCCCAAAGGGTAGAAACAAAAACATAAACGAAAATAGCTTCAGCTGGCTCCTTTCTCCCCTCGGTCAATTTTCTATGTTTCCACTTGTCGCATCGTAAGGCTGTTGATATGTTTGTCGTTCGATCGCTTCTCCCTTCGCTTCAGGTGTTGCGAAGGGTCGTTGAAGGATTTTTCCAATATTTTTTGTCACACTGCGTTTTTCCTTATTTTCTCGCTACTTCTTTATAATACTTCCTTATGCCGCACCCCTCACCATGATTTCTTACCTCTATTTTGTTCTTTTTTTTTTACAGTCACCATCGTTCCACTCTTTACCTTCTTTTGTACTCCCACCTTCATTCTTTTCGTTTTGTGAATAGCTTTTTCTCCATTCTGCTCGCCATCGCAGTTATGTGCACCCCATCAGCACGCGATATCCGCCCGACGACCTTGCGTCCCCTGTTTTCATTCATTCTACAGCTCATCCCCAGCTGTTCCACATTGCTTCACCCCCCCACACACCTTTTCACCCCCTTTTCCTGTGCTTGACATCCTTCTTCCTTTCCAATACAAAAACTGTGCATGTTTCGGAGAAAATATATGTTCAAGGTAATTGAAGGTACAAAAAATTGTTTATCTTATGTTGCAGGGCCTTATACTAAGGCGGGAAGGCAAGATACAAGATTCGCTGGATTCTTTTCAAAACTGTTACAACGTCAACTCTACGAACGTTAATAATGTCAAGCAAATTGCAAAAAGCCTGTAAGTTTGGAGAAAGTACTATGAAATCACCATAAGCGGATTATTATGTGTCACCCACACGGAAAAATGTAAAGATACGTTATGTTACATTCGCAGTATTTTATTGGATCTTCAGTCAGAAGGTTTTTATAATTCAAACATGAATCATGCGTCTTTTGATTATGAAGAAATCATATTTACTGTTTCAGATAAAAGTAATTTAACTGAGAACATATTTTTGAGGAATTTCTGGTAGTTCATAAATATTGCCATTTCCGTGGGGGTAATAATAAGGGTAACAATTTTTTTTTACATTGGCACGCGGACAGAAATTTCTGGCAACATGTTGTCACAACGCAGAAATTCCTCTCCGCACAGTAAATTAAGGCAATAAATATTACGATATGCTCGAAGCAAAAAACTATCACATTCCATCCCAATACACAGTTTCAAATCACATCGCAAAAAAATCATCAAAGTGGTACAGCTCAAGGTTCGATCTGGTATTAAAAAAAAAAATTGTTTGTGTGAAAGTTTCGAGAAGCAGGAAAATTATTTTTTTGAACCCAAAGACATTTTATCTTAAAACAACTTCACGTTTTGAAGATATTTATATTTGAATTTATTTTCCAGGGTTATTTTCCGAAATATAGTTTTAAAAAATTTGAAAAAAAATTCATATAGAGTGATTTTTAACGGTACATACTTTCATATAACAAATTATGGGACAGATTGAAAAGGGTTGAACAAAAGTGGCTGAAACGACAATAAATTTTTCATGTAATATGTAAAATGTTCCAGTGAAATGTAATCAATTGAATAAAAAACCGCTTGCGAACGGTACCATTTTCTTAAGACGAATACTATGGATATTCGGAGTTAATGATTGAGTAATTAACGTTCGTCTCTCATCACATTTTCCCAGATATCTACTGGGAAGCCACAAGCGGGCGGTCGAAGCGTACACAGAGGCAGAGAAGATGTCCATCGTTCCGGATTGGGAGATTCACTATAGTCTCGGTAAGGACGGATAGTAGTATGAATACCTACCGGGCATCGCATTTCCCGTGTTACTGCGAATCACAAACGTGATTTGCAATTAGACTATACGCCCGTGAATAGTAATAGACCACAAAACCCAGACGCAATTCCATAGTCTGATGGTATTGCCTCAACGTACACGGTTTCGGTGTAGTTCAAGCCTTTTCCAATTTCTTATTTGCTCCTTCATTTTCCCTATTCCGTTATAAATTTCGTATTCCTGTTGCTTTATTTATTTATAAAGCTTCGTATGCATCCTTTTTACTTTCTTAGCACATACAATAGTAATAAGTGGAGTGATATATGAAAGTAGATTTCTTTCTGCGGAAATCGAAGGCGATGATTTAAAAACAAAAAAATTATTAAGTAAAGTAAAGTATAATACTTCATTTAAAATTAGCTCATGCATCGATAAAATAAGCTGTCGACGATAGAAAAGTAATTACTATTTTTATAACGGCATTCAGAGTATATCACGAACTGTTTTTCAAGATTTACTTGTAGTTCTGTAATGTTCGCGAGGCAGGATTGTCCTTGCTAGGATTACTTAAACGTGAGCGCCAGCGGAGGGTGGTTTAATTAGTGTCGTGGAAACGAATAGATAGCGAACGTATATCCCGGCCGACAGCGAAGTGGAGTTAATTGGTGAAATACGTTAATTTCCAAGAGCGGTATACCTATTAATAGTACGCGCTAAATTGAACACGGATTTTTCTCTAATGAGAACCGATTTCCGAAACGAAGACGTGCGATGTCAATGAAGTTTGAAATGTTTCCAAGCTGAAATGATTGCGATTGCGCAGCAGCCACGACGTAATAAGAGTTACCGATGAAGGATTTAAGTTTTTTCATCATGCTTCCTCTTGAGAATAGCGTTTTTGGGCGGGGATGAAAAAAGCGAATGACCAAAATCGCAAATCGTTAAGGAGGTTCGTCAGTAAAATTTAAGATGCACAGAAAAATTAAAAATAATTACCGCGTTTTTAATAATTCATAACAAACTCACATGAATTTTTTGGGAATTTTCGTCTACATCGTTTACACAAAATTAATTTTTTTATGCAATCATTTTAACATGGGCAAATTAAAAAAATCGAAAAAATGTTTTACATCGAAGGAAAAAGAATTAATTCCACCAAATACTTAAAAATTCAACGATGTAAAAAAAATTTTCAATTATTTTTTTTTTAATTCGTAAATATGCCATAAGAGCCCATGTTAAAATGCATTCATAAAAAAATAACCATTGTTGAACCTCGTTTCGTTAACTCGAGATGTACCAATTTATTTCATTCAAATACAATTTAATTCGATTCTAAGAAATCTGCGAGCGACGATTCCCACGCAATCTCCATTTACATACTTTTTACTGAATCGTACAAGGAATTTTTTTATTTTTTGCTTTTTTTATTGCTGACAGGAGAATGTTATATAAAGCTATGTCTAACCGATGAGGCTGAGGTGGAGTTGAAAAAGGCTATGGACTTGACGAAGAACGAATCGCCTTATTTAGCTCTTGGAAGGCTTTACGTCAGCAAAGATCGTATTGATGATGCAATTGAAGTCTACACAGTCGCGTTAAAGTAAGTGCCATCTTAAAGCTCATGTTCTTGGCCATTTTTAATAGAAGAAATGGTCGGGAATGTACATACATTTTTTTACCATAACCCGTTTGTTTATTTTTTATTTTTTTTAAATGCAATGCAATATCAGTCGTCATAATATTTACATTTCATGACGAAACTTAAGGATGTATGATACGTTCAGTCCCGCCAAAAGTGAGTTTCACAGACAATTTCGATGACTTCCCGATGGGATAAAAATCGAAAAAAAAATAATGCACATAAAACGTGCTGAAAATATTGATTCCGCATAATAATAATCCAAAAATGTTATTAAAAAATTGGTGAAAAAAAACAATTGTTCAAGAAACAATCAGTCAACCTAACTTTATTACAATGAAAATGATAATAACGATTTTTGGATATGTGTTCGGCATAAAACCATCTACTATACTTAAGATTTTTTTGCAAAACTTTGTTTTACATGCATTATTTTTTTTCGATTTTTATCCCATCGAGAAATGATCGAAATTGTCTCTAAAACTCTGACTGGACTAAGCGCTATACGTTACGGTTCAAAAGCATATACATTCAGCAGTGAAGTGTTGTGTGCTGTAAAAAATGTCACACATGAGCGGGTAAATCGTAGTTACCTCGTGTGGATAGAGTCGCAGTGTGCAAAATGGAGTCGTTAAATTATTTTATTGCAGCTGAGCCGTGATCCTAAAGCTATTTAAAAAAGTGTGTGAAGAGTTCTTGAGCGGATTCGATCGGCAACTCGACCTCATTTCACGTATGTGCATTACCGTAGCTTCTTGTGATCACAGGCATACGATATTCCGCTGAAAATGTTACAGCTCTTTACCTTTGAAGTTAAATATACTCGGAAATTCAACGGGAAATTTTTATAATGGGGTCCGCACTACAGCCCGAAGTAGTTTCTGCTCGGGTAGCATTTTGATTTATAGCGATTCTGAATGCAATGTAAATTTACTGTAACGTTTGAAGAAATTTTTTATCAGTCAAAAATGAAGCCACACAAATTTTTCATGCACGTCCTGTAAGATGACCATCCGAAAAAAGGTGGCCAATCGGCGTCTATCGTAGCACTTTAAAAAATGCGCCAAAAAAATTATTCTACTTAAAAATAAAAATAAAAAGTGCGGTTCTTCAAGCCATTTTCGAGATATTGTGGAGACCGCTTTAAAAAACTTGAGTTTTTAGGAAACTTTAGGTCGAATATTGTAGGATATTCAAAGGTATCAATTTAGTGACTTTGATATTGGTATTAGTAGCATGTACTACATAAAAAGTAGTGGAAACTTTTCGATATTCACGGTAGCTTGAATATCTCGTAAATAGTTATTGCCTGAGAGCGAAGTATTATTACCCTCAAAAGGTGAAATCAGGGTCTGGAGAATGCTAAGTTAATGAGAGCATTTCATGAATTATGTGTCTCCGACGG
Source organism: Tromatobia lineatoria (assembly GCA_949699805.1). Classification (NCBI taxonomy): domain Eukaryota; kingdom Metazoa; phylum Arthropoda; class Insecta; order Hymenoptera; family Ichneumonidae; genus Tromatobia; species Tromatobia lineatoria. The sequence goes on along the minus strand of OX453053.1, from coordinate 7,753,284 downwards.
CGATCTTGACTGTGGCCTTTTTGATGACTCCCTTACCAAAGATGAAAACGAGCTAGACTCTATATATAGACATCGAACGTTAGTGTCTTCTCCGTCAGACTTCTTGGTCATATGTTTGCCACTAATTAGCAGGAAATTAATTTCATGAAGCTCTATCACTCAAAGCCGGCAGCCGCTAATTAATTATTCCACGACTTTCATAAAGACCTCACTTCACAGTGACCAGGCGTAAAATAATCTTCAGATCTTATGGTTTCCCATCCATTCAATAGGAAGCATTATTAAATCACGTGACCCAAAGGATATATTAGGTATTCCTCACCAAGTCAGTTAACAAGGTTCGTCAGTAAAATTGAAAATGCGCAGAAAAATGTAAAATCATTACCGCGTTTTAAATAATTCATAACAGACTCACATGAATTTTTTGGGAATTTTCGTCTACATCGTTTCACCCAAATTAATTATTTTATGCATGCATTTTAACATGGGCTCTTATGTCATATTTACGAGAAAAAAAAAAATAATTGAAAATTTTTTTTACATCGTTGAATTTTTAAGTATTTGTTGGAATTAATTTTTTTTTTCGATGTAAAAGTTTTATCAATTTTTCCAATTTTTTATTTATTTGTAAATATGCCATAAGAGCCCATGTTAAAATGTATGCATAAAAAAACTAATTTTGTGTAAGCGATGTAGACGAAAATTCCCAAAAAATTCATGTGAGTTTGTTATGAATTATTAAAAAGGTGATAATTATTTTAGATTTTTCTGTGTATTTTCAATTTTACTGACGAACCTCCTTGACCGATTTTTCACAGCTCCTCAAAAGTTTTGCTATTTTACGGTAATGTAGTGTACTATAATCCCTTAGAATAAGTGCTCAATTCCGAAAGCCAACGATATTCCGTTTACGAGGTAAGTCCATTATTTTTTTTTATGCAACTCTGTGCGCGAAATGCCTATTTGTCATTTATTATTTGTTTGTCATTTATTATCATTTGATGTCATTTTTATTCAGCGTTTCCAGAGAAAGCGAAGAGATTGCTACGGAGCTGGGTCTTTTGCATTTGCGTCTAGGAGACACTCAGCAGGCTTTTCAGGAATTTGGCACTGTCCTGGCTAACTGCCCAAGTACCTCTAAAGCTATCTTACCAATGGCTTACATAATGCAAGTATGTACATACTTATGCATCCACATGTATTTCAGTTCATCTTTCGACTACTATCTCGTTATTTTCTTTCCGGCAAAAAAACTCTTTTCCTTGAAAAATAAGAAAAAACGACATTTCAATGCTACAGGACATTTAAGTCTGCAGACACTTGGTTGTATACCCAGATAGAAATATGGTGACACGGAAACGACACGATCCGTGCCGTGTCTCGACCAGCACTCCACGTTTTTCTTTCTGGGGAACGAGTCTATAGAAAATGGAGAAAAAAATGTAAAGAAATGTATCATTCGATTATTTGTCTGAAAAAAATCGTAGATCATAAAAAACGGTGAAACTATTAGTGCTTTTCAGTGTGATATCAATCATATAAGGAATTGTAGACAAGAAAGGCTTTCGCACTGATTATACATTGTTAAAATCTCCAACAGCCAATGTAATTGAAGATATAATTTTGAATAACCAATATCTTACCTGGTGCATTGCATTCTCGCTTCATGTATCGTTTTATTATATAATTTGCGAAATTCACTGGCAAATGTTGATTTTTAACGCTTTAGGGCCATCGAGAATACGACGTAGCTCTATCCAAGTACAAAATTGCTGCACAGTTTATGCCCGAATCTTCTTACCTCTGGAACAACGTTGGAATGTGTTTCTATGGGAAACAAAAATATGTTGCCGTGAGTATTGCCTTTAGAAATATTTATAATCATTACAGGAAGGTATTTAAATCGAAGTCAGTAAAATTCAGTGATACTTGTTGCAACAACTTTTCATTTTTTTTAAAAACCCTTCCTCGTTTTTTTTACGATTTCGACGCTGCTTATCAGAGTATAACTTCCTGCGTATTATTCTTGTCGACGTTATAAAAATCCCACAGATTCAAGATAAAGAGGTACATGTTTTCAGTAAATAAAAGTTGAACTTTAAGGAGATGAAGCGAAGCGATCCGAAAATCGGAATAATATCTCCGGGGCTTGTACAGAATAAGAGTGAAAGAGAGAGTGAAAGACTATAAAAAAGTCAGATAATCAGATGCAAGAGATTCTCTAGTAGGAATATTTTTCTTAGATTTTTAAAACCCAGTGGAGAAAGTAAATGAAAACGACTCAGGGGTAAAATGCTTCCAGTCTTATATCCTAGCAATGTTTGATGATGAACGCGTTCGAATAATTTCGACAACTAAATTCTATACAATCGACCGTCAGAATGAAGAGATTAAAATGACAGAAGTTTTTTTCCTGAAAAGGCAAACATCTACTGGTTGCAAACTTCACGCTTTTGTTAGCGCTTTCTACGATTCTACTGGCGTTGGTAATGTCTTTTATCGCTCGACTCCCCATCGGAAACTTGAACGGAAATTATATCTTCTAGAGAATTGCGATAGTTGTTCATACAGTGAACGTGTTGAAGAATCTGTCGTAGAGTTTCTCCGCAGTTTACTTACTTTCACGATTGTGTTCCACTGAGGAATAAAAGTGGAGAACGAAGAAGGATTTGAAATTCTGAAGTATTGTGACTAATTAAGAAAATTGGGGTTAATTAAAAATACGGCAGAAAATTCTCTTCAACTTTTTGCGTCCCACTGTTTCAGCGGTGATTTTATCAAGTACATTTAATGATCTGTTTTGAGCATTCAAGTAAAATGAAAAAATTTAAAAAATTAAAATTTTCACGAAAGCTAGAAATTAACGGGGAAGCAACGTGAAAATTCGAATTGTCAGCTTTTTTTAGGTAACTGGATCTCCTTAAGGTCATGTAGTAGTTTTTGTTATATTTCCGATTCCATTCGTTCGTTTATTCGGACTGACCTGCAGTATTGATGCTTGCTATTACAGTTCAGTATGATGTAAAAACATCACGTACAAACTATTTTTCGATGGCTTGAGAGTCGGCAAGTGTGAACGTGTCCAGGGATCCACGGTAAATGGTCCCACACTTTCCTATAGGGCGTTTAGATTATTTTCTCATCCATCGCCAGTTTCATTGGCTTTTTCTTTCGTCCACTGTAAAAGGGGTGAATGAGCCTTGGTGATGTTCGCTCAGGAGATGGAGCAGCGTCAGCAGCTCGACGGAATCCAAGCAGCCAGTCGACAACGACAAATCCGCCATCAGCAGACACTATCGATCGATGGCTCGAAGGTCGTGCTTTTAACCGATCGTCCGGAAGTGACTAGATGGGTGAAGGGCCTCGAGAGTACTTGAAAGCACTAACCGCTGTGCGAGGCTGAATACATGAAGGGCACTGAGCAAGAAAAATTACACGTTAATGTAGCAGAAAAGATGGTTCAATTAACCCAGAAGAAATATATGAAATCAGATAATTTTTATATTGCTTTGCGCTTGAAAGCACTGAAGAGTTATTGCCTTTACGGACCCGATAGCGAGGAGTATATAACTCACCGGTTATTCTATAATCTACTTTTTCTTTGAATGACAAATATTGAAGGAATCTAAAAGTAATAGCTGACGGTAGAATTTATTGGATAAATTTGTAAGAAAATATTATATTTTGTCTACTTATTCATTGAATGATAAATATTGAAGGAATCTAAAAGTAATAGCTGACGGTAAAATTTATTGGAAAAATTTGTAAGAAAATATTATATTTTGTCTACTTCAAATGATTAATATCGAAGGATTATAAAAGTAACAGTTGGTGGTAAAATTTATTGGAAAAATTTGTAAGAAAATATTATATTCTGACTTGTAAGAGCACGACTGTGCAAAAAATTAACTGGGGCGCTAACTTAGCCCCTTATAGTTTCCCCCAATTCTGTCAATTATTCGAATTGGAGCCAAAAGTATTGTGTTATTCTGTTGCAGGCCATAAGCTGCCTGAAAAGGGCACACTATCTCAATCCAATGGCACTACTTCCAGCCTGCAACTTGGGAAGAGTATTGCTGACCACAGGTCAGCCAGCCTCGGCAGCGATTTATTTATGTGCAGCTATCACAGCCGATCCAAAGAACTATCTACCTTACTTGTTGCTCGGACGTAAGTATGCTCAACTATGATTTTCAACGAGGCTGTACAACTAAATTTTAGTTTATGCAACACATGAAGCTGATGAAAATCAGTCTTATATGCATTGAGCAACCTCAACCAACCAGAAAGTTCGACATGCTGTCGTGCAGCTGGATAATTTCATGGTTTCACATTTGATGGTCAAATACCAGTCATTCATCGGATTGGATTCCAGATATCGGATGAATCGCACGGAAATCGGAATCTCAAACTGGAATCCCATACGATGAGTGACTGGATTACAGCCGTAAGATCGCAATAGTGGGATGTGATCATTCATATACAGAATTTAAGTATATTTATTCAGCTAGAAAATCTCATTTTCGAATACACAGAATGTTACCGTTGCGGTATAGTTTATACTGGATATATATACTTTCTGTTTCATAGTCGCCCTGAAGCGTTTGGACGATGCCGAAGGGGCTGAGAAAGCTGTCTCGAAAGCGCACTCACTAGCGCCCCAGAATCCTCTGGTCCTCATCAATTATGCAGTGATTCTCGAGGCTACGGGTCAGCGGATACGAACTGCTGAAATTTTAGTTGAACTTAATGATATTGCTGCGGTGATAGAAGTGGAGGGACAGGTGAGAATGACAACGAATGACAATTTGGCGAGAAAATTTATTCCCTCTTTAATAGAACGTGCCGTACTTTTGAGCAAGAATCTCAGAGAATATACCGCTAAATTCATTTGACAGATTATTACAACCGCTAGGAATTTGGCTGCCAAACTTCGCCATCAAGATGAAGAAAATCCCAATTCACAGAGAGTTCTCGTCGAGGACGAAGTTTAATGTTGCATTTTACGTCATGTTTCTGTGATAAGTAATTAATTGTCTTTGAGTTTCGTCATCCGTTCATTATTTACTTCGGTAAAGCTATGCGGATTTATACTCATTCTGATGATATCCAACATGTGCTCTTTGTGTAATTACAGCTCTGTACTCACGTATGTTGACTTTTACGCATTTTATAGTCATTAATTGAAATTTTTTATGGAGTTTCTACGTTACTTCATGGAAAAATGTAATAAATCCGTGACCTGTTAATAGTCTGACTATGTCAATGTAATTTCGATAAAACGTATTTACTGGGATTCCATCGATCCTTCATATCCCGATTCTCCACCAAATTCATCTCCTGTCAGTTCTGCACACAAATATACAAAATATGCGTTAAATAACGAATTTTAGATATGTGTCCGGAATAAAACCATTTACTACACTCAAGATTTTTTTGCAAAACGCATATCCAAAATTTGTTATATTCTGCGCATTTATCAAAATAAAAAAAATAAAAATCAAAATAAATATTCAAATAAATGAACATATCATTCTCATTAGAAAAAAAATTAGGTTGACATAATTTACTTTTAATAAAATCAACAGTGTATCCCGATTTGAGATATATTGATCGAATGTAAGTCAGAAGGACGTCGCTAATACAGATTCGTGACCGATTCGAATGGCGACCGATAGCCACAACACCACAAGGTTAATTAAGACGCCCTGAGATAATTGCCACTTGGGTCATCCAACGAATCGGCTAATCTCCAATGATTCCCTTTCGCACGCGACAATAGAGAGGCAAACTCAACTCACTGCTTCATGTATCTCAGTCACGCAGTCTTTCTCCAGATAAATCGTAAAAACCTTGTTTACAGGGTTGCTACTGGATCGGCAAGAGTATAGTATGAAACCCAGTCGGAAAGCCCACAGATCTCACTTTATATGCGGTGGCGAAAGGTTCTCTCGAAGCATCAAGAGAGACTTCTCGAACCCTGGTAATCCCTTCATCCACTGGAAAAAAAAAGATAAACCAAATAGCTACCAGTAGCAACGCTGCTAGCAACTGGAGAACCAAATAGGAAAACATACGGAGCTTTGAAAGAAAAAAAGCGCAAAGAGAGTCGTTGCTCACGTCCGGAATCCTACGCTGCACGTTCCGCAGTAAAATAGTCTTATGTGAGAAAATAACTTACGTGAAGTCTCATGAATTTCACACATTGCCGAAGGGACTGCGGACCTCAGCTGCCATTCGCTCTCTTATTTTATCGGTTATGCATCACATCTACGGTAATTACTGACACTTTGAATAGCCTGAAGTGAGGTAGATTGAAATAATGGGAGGTGAAAGGTCAGTTTGAGTTTGCAAGAGGTTTGAGGTTTCACTTTTGAGAATCTGCAAGAGACGGAAAGCATGATTTATCAAGAGTCGCGGTAACGTCTCGACGCCAAATTCAAAAAGAATAAGGATTCTCCTGTCCGTCCGACTTATCTCTGTCTATACTACTGATGTCTGTCTGACTTGAGTGGTCTCTTTACTACTGACTCGACGAGAACTACTGCTACTCAATTTTACTCGAAAATGACCGCTCACCGGCCGTTTTAATTCTGAAAAAAAAAAAATTCCGACAAAAAATCTGGGGTGGCAAATTTTTTGAATTTTATTTGTTCTCTCTCTAATGAGACTAGTTAAAATTCCGCCCAATCAATGAGCTGAATATTGAATCAGATCCAATATGCAGGAAGAATATACAAAAATTATTTCATCAGAATTCGTAAATGTGATGCAGAACCATTACGAGAAACTGCATTGAATATAAATATACTGAACTCTACAGGAACACAAATTTATGTTGCATAATTGTATAATACGTATCGATACACGTGAATTTTTCATCAAATATTGCAGTACATTGAATAAACACTGAGGGAAACAATCTCTATTAAATTTTAATATACTGACCTTGATGGGATTACACATTTAAATTATATAGTTGTGAAATTAGTAGAAATACACGTGAATTTTTCATCGAATATTGTTCGATACGGTTCTATTGATCACCTATGTTTTATATTGACGGTTAGTCTACAGAGTTGCGGATTTGGGGTAATCGTTATGATGGGGTCTCATGTTGTACGGTCCCTTGGTGAGCTCTGAAGGTACACGCTGACTTGTAGGCTACAGAAGGGCCTTCAACTCCCACGTGGCAACCCCAGTTTTTGATCTTGGTGATTCCCCGTGCGTCACCTTCTGAATTTAAAGCAGCGAAGTTTCGATCATAAATCGTTGTTTGAAAATGTATATGCAAAAGTATAGTATCTGACGGTAGAAGGGAAATCTCAGGGGGAAAGCCCTGTGTAACAGGAAAAGTTATTTTTTTCCTTCGCCTGTCATTTGAAGTCTGATTAAGATTGACGTTTATATTACATAGACTGTACTACGGAGAAAGTGCATTATTCTGAGGGTCTGACAGTTAAAAATTCGTCGACCCTTGAAAGTCTTAGTTACTGAGTTATCGAATATAAGATTTTCACCATATAATTGTAGTAAGCCATAAGTAATTCGAACTTTTAATATGAGAGTATCAGGATTATAGGGGTCTTTGTGGATAATGAAAAAGAAATTGATTGTAACAGGAGGATAATATAATTTTACTACATTGATGTTATGATGCTTCGACGATAACAGCTTGTAATTTTTTTTATTTCTTAGGATCGAACTTGGGATGAATTCCTCACGAATTAATTTATAGCCGAAAATTTAATTTAAGTAAGCAATCATTGCAATTTCAAAAACATCAAAAACGTTGTTTACAAAATTTCCGCAATATTGCATTATTACAAAGGAATGTTTTGACATTGTTGCAGAAAAATTGCAGTGCTATGTGGAAAGTGTCGCTAAATTGGTATCGGATAAATGAAAATGCAGTGGAAAGGATTTTTAAGGTTGATGGTATAAATTCCTGAGAGCTTGAAATATTCTTTATTCGGGAACATCACTGTACACATATTATTTCGAACTGTCTTCACATTACTCACCAAGGCACACGCGTACAAATAATATTAGGTCTTTTATTCAAATCCAGCATTCATTATCGTGGCGCTTAAATTTTTATCTGGGCTCAATAGATAAAAATTCTCACTGCCATTTCACAATGCGGTATGTATTAATCACGCAGCATGTTTCACAAGTCATCCAATCGAAGAGCAAACTAATTGAGAAGAAATTCATTCATCGCAGTCTTATTCACTTTCGTTTACATTCAATCAATAATGTACGTATCATTTTTTGATGTTCATCTTCAGGTTCGTTTCAAGGTTCCATTACATTATCACCGGAAAACTCTCGATACAATGCGAATATAACTCTACTATTATAGAATGACGTACGTACTGTCATCCACGTTTATAGTCACGGAGTAAAATGTTTGACACATGGTAGACCAGTCAGTACCGTAGACGAGATAATTGACAAGTCTTTTTTGGACATAGTCATTTTGGAAAATGAAAGAGTTAATATTTCTTCAAATAAAATGATCCGTTGTTTGTATTAATAAAAATTTTCATTAAAAAATCGTCACAGTAATAATTAATTGAATTTACATGAAAATTATGTAAAATATTACGAAGCTGATGTATATAAAATAGAGAATTTTAATAACAGGGCGTTAATTAAACTCCAGTATTTCATATAGAACCATTTTAAATTGGTATAAGCTTATTTTACAGGTTTATTTCTCGCGAGCTCTTATGACTCATTAGTAATACGCAATCGTTAACAAATTCGTTCGTATGAACTAGTCACATCGCAAAACACTCTCCACTCTAATATACTTAATCTTTTTTCCTCTCGATATTTACAATGTATCATTAAAATAACGTTACGAATGCAATTATCCTGTTTTCCTTCATTAAAAATTCTTATTGAGAGCTAACAGAGAGTGATACCCATTCGTTGCCTGACTGCTCTTATATTATCGAATTACAATTTAAATTTGCGAACGATCATAGCGTAAATAAATACTTAAACACTTAACATAGTAATCTCTGTGAGATCTCGGAATTTCGACCTCCCGTTTATAATTACAAGAACGGCCAACATTTCGGGCATTATAAAAATAATTATCAACAGCACGGTTATGCATACGAATATTTTTTGTGCCAACTTGTACAATGGTTTATTGATATTGAAAAAAGCGGCAGCTTCCCAACGACAAGTACTTATTTAAAAAAATTATTTTTATCTTATAACTGTAATACAATTATCAACAGGTCTTAATTTACAATAACATTTTTTCTATTTACAGTTTTGGGATGCCAGAAAAAGATTTCGTAACCTCGTCAGACGTATGAAAGATGGACAGGAGTGTCAAAAAGGTCGTAACGTTTTTTTTTGTCTCTTTTTACCTTTTTCTTCTAATCCTGATCCATATTTCATCTTAAATCTTCCATCAATTACAGTTACAGTACTGCTACGCTCATATATATACATATTTTTTTCTGAAACTCCTCATTGCAATTAAACTGTCTTTATTGCTCCCCGTCTTGACCTGAAGCTACGTGCAATCTTAAAATACGATCATTACATGTTTGGCTCCAATTTATATACACACACATATTGACGATTTTATGTGCGAAGAGTGATAAATTCTAATGATTTTTTTTACCTATGAAGCATTCGCCACCAACTCAGTCACTTTTTGATAATTCGACATATTTTAGTACTACTCAAAAGTACTCAATGTGCATTTTTTTAAATTTAATTAATCCACTCGTTTTGGAAATTATTTTTTTTAAGTCCATATATCGTAGGAGTCTAAAGTTCATAAAAAAATGTAGAAACATAAAATTTTCGATACACAAGGACATTGATAATTTTTCCCCAACCTTATTCATTTATTTTTGTACTTATTTACACTTATTTTTACGTCTATGCGATTTGTAATTTCCAATTACGTCATACATTACATGGTAATACTGCTTCAATTAATACCAACGAGTGCAGTTAAGCAATTTTTAATCATTGAACTGTACATACAAGCTTAACTCGTTGAGACATATGGACAGCGATTTATTTAAGCTCTTTTGCCAAAGGTCAAAAGGGGAGTTCCTCAGTTATAACCTTATTCGCACCCTAAACCTGTATAAAAGAATTATTCGGGACAGAAGAGTGCGAGTCTAATTTATTGTGCCACGTATTACGGACAGTACGAGGCGTGGGTGTTGAAGATTTGGCTGCTGCTAAATAACTCTCTGGGTGATGAGATTGCCAAGTTATAAATTTTCATCATGCTATCATGAGGTTTTTCATTCGTCACTGCGATTCGCCGTATTTGAAAATTCTATTTGGACTCTTTTTTTGCTTACTTACGCGAGGGGGAAATGGAAATTAATTCTTAAGGGGATGCGAAGTGAAAAGTTTCGTAATTATACAGGATGTTCATTTCAGGGGTCTTCACGTTACTTGCTCAGTTAATCATTCAACGACAAGATTTTTCTCTCGTGAAAAAAAAAAAAAAAAAAAAAGAGGGACACCTTTAAAATTAAAACAGTGTTGAATGGAATATGGAATAAATAATGAACATCTCGGGTTCTTTATAACAGATGAAAAAGATTTATTTAAAATCAGCTGATTCTTTGGAATAAGAAAAATGTTACGTGTTCGGTTAAAGAATTAATGGCATGGTTGACATTTGAGTTTGAGGAAAAACATTAATGGCGATTGATAAATACTAGTCTGATGCGCATGAGTAAATATCAGTGGAAAAGATAAATCTGCAAAGACCCAATCATAAAGTGTATCTCATTTTTCCGAAGCACGGGATTTGGATGGTCAGAAAAAAGGGCTATTTCAAAGGATTTTCCAATTTTACTGGACTTACGAGGCACGAATACGGAAACCTTTTACTGGTTATCGCGACACAGGCCTGAATATTTTGCGTGAATCCGCGCGAGGATTGCGTAATAAATGAGGATGGGTTGAATTTAGAATCATCCATGAAAGGTTCGCATATCATACAATCTAGCGTTTTCTCGGAAAAACAAAATCAAGAGATCCTGGTTCCATTTTTGGTTAGCGCAAAATCGCACAGTAAATTTAGTTACATGAAAATAAGCTTGATTGACTCGATTGGCTTATGAAAATTCGGCGGTTCATCAATCTGGTAAAATTGGTTGGGCAAATAATCAAATTAGTAGTGGAATCAAATCGCTTGGTTGTAGCGGCAAAATTTTTAGTTAGGTCAATAGATCAATTAATTGGCAACCAACGAAGTAATACAACCAACTATTTTGACGGGCAAGCCGAAAAATTGGTTAAACCAGCGAATTCAGTCACTTGGAGCGTATTGAACGATGCCAGTTGGTTACGGCGACCAATCATTCCATTCCGTGCATAAAATCTGATGGAGGATTATAATTTAATGGCAGCAGGTTCATTTTTGATATGGCATACATCAAACAACCATCAAATCACATGGTTATGCACGTCAAAGTGGCTGTGGAAAGTGTACTCATCAGAGTCCGGAACTTGACGTCGTTGAAGGGACAGGATGGAAGTAAGCTTCCTCATCTCACATGACGTCACCCAAGCGGTTTTGTGGAAGGTTTCGATAAAAGTGGTCGTCTCATGGAGAGGAATCGTGAGTCTTGTAAGAGTACAATGAAACACTCGAGGCAGTCCATAAAATAAGGATGTGACAGCGAGAAGAGTAGAAGAGGTTGAGATAGACCGATGAAAAGGGCGAATCATGGGATCTTCCCGGAAGTGGACGTAGAGCTATTTTCGAACGGTCAACCGTTGGAGGGTCTTTTGTCTGTCACCCATGAGGGTCTATATAAAATTAATTTTAAATTCAACATGGTTCCCTTAACCTCTTATTGTATTCCTACCAAGCTTAACAACCTTAAAATCCTCAAACTTTTTTAAGGACACCCCAAGAAAATTCATCAATCAACGTCTCATAATGTTAGTTATGACAGATCATGTAGCTTTCGTTGTAATTAAGGACTTGCTTGTAGCAATTTTTCATAGGTACTCATTTCAAGGTCTCGATGTCCCTTGCATTATACGTAAGTACTCTGTACCTCAGTTTGCTGGGTCGTTGGCTGCCACTTCTTCATGATCCTCGGCTTGAATAGCTGTCCAAAGGTTGTCCTAAACTGTCGAGACATCGAGCAGTAGAGGATAAAGTTTATGGCACCGTTAAGCAACGCTAGAATATCCATTATCTCGCCGAAGTTGTGATAGCAGTTCCTGAAAAAACAATCGCCTAGGACACCGGAAAGGAGACCCAATACACCCTGAGGTATTTCCGTAACGAGAAAGAGTAGAAGCACCGCTACGAGCATCCTCGTTGTCCTGTCCGCTCGTCTCTCCGATTTGCTTGGTCTTCTCACTGATACTCCGTTGCTCGTCGTTGCACACGGATTGTAACCCCTGAGGACCTGCTTCCTGCCCTTCGCCCTGCACATACACACACAACGTGTGCAGAATATGGCTTTGTCAGTGTAATCGAGCTACCAACATAATAAAACGTCCGTGGGTTCTCAAAAAAAAAAAAACGAGAAGTAAACTGCCATCAAAGCCCGGCTATCAAAGTGGCCCTTGTTGGTCCTCGCGGATGAGATTGACAAATGGGAGAAAGAAAGTGCCGCGTTGACGCGTAATTTCAGCGAGACAGGATCGATGTGTCCTTGGCACAGAAAAAAAGGTCGTCGTAAAAGTTTCGTTCTCACATGAGGCTTGAATAAGGAATGGCCGAAGGGAAAAGGGTGGACGTGCGAATTATTTATCGCTGCATGCGGATCGACGAGATGCAAAGGTGCGGACAAAGGCGGATGGAATAAAGTTTGATAATATTTATTGAGAACTTGGCTTGTGATTATTAGAAGTATATAAAAAAGGGTAATTTAAAAAAAAAATTTTTGTGGATCGAGATTATTGAAATTTGATGCCTAAGCACAGTTTTACCCAAAGGCAATGCGACATTATATGTCTTTCGTATTTCTTATAGTATAGTAAAAAAATGATGGTGATAGTGATAATGGTGCGGAGAGCCTTGTTACTTTTGATTTTAGTGCCGGATAGAATTGTGGAAAAAAGTTCAGACTCACCTATATAGAGCTTTTATTAACCAGCAACTTATGACGGTGAGGATGAGGCAGGGAAGAAGCTTAACCACAACTCCTAATACCCAAAAATTCAATTGATATAAGACTCCCTTCTGAGAATAATTGTCCACGTGGTAGAGAATCTCTTCCTTTTCGTTCTCGACCACTTTTTGACCTTTTATCTGAAAATATGAAATAATATATCACTCATTAAAAAAGTAACGGGAGATGAACGTGATTTCCGTTACTCATCAAATAGCAAGTAAAAAAAATATGACGCATTTTCCCAACTCTGTTATTAAATAATGATATACAAAAATTCACTACAAATCAACCCAATTTTCTCAAAATTAAATGAGCTGCGCGGAGATTCAGGAAAAATGTTCGTTCGTCTATATGTTCAAAGATAAAAGCCACGGAGAAAAAAATCGAATATACAAGAGATTCATATACAAGCCTGAGGAAAGTGAGATAGAGTTAAATGGCAATGAAAAAGGACATCACAAAACAGAGTCCGAGGGACTACTCACCCCGAATACGAAATAGCTCGGAGCGCAGGCAATCACCGGTGCCAAAAAACTGCTCCATAGAGCCAATCTGCAGCGGGCGGCCGTGCACCAAGAGTGGTTGTACTCTGGAAACCTACGAGCAATAATATTTCGTTAGAAGTGTGTATTGAGCCAAAACACACTTGGTGCTGGTATTTTGGGGGGTCGTCGTCGGGACGGGGTCATCGTCGTCGTCGTGGTTTCCACTGGTATTGCAATAGAAAAGTGCAGTCTCTCGACAAATTGAGAAAAATGCATATAACGTACTGTGCACTTCGTTTCATTCGCATTTTCCAAGGCTTTGTACTTTTTCCAGGAGAGTGATCATGTATACATATTCGTGCCCGGAAATTATATGAAGCGTGTGGCTGCATTGTACAAACGTAACGTATATGTATATATGGGGCATTCCACGTCAAATCAGCAGGCCATGAGCCTCGACCTCATAAATTTTGTCAATTTTTGCTTCCCATGGAGGAAGCTTTGTTTCGTGAAAATTTTTTTTTCGAGATTTTCATGTTAACATACAAGCTTCCTCTATGAGGAAGCCGAAATAAAAATCATATTTTAAATCATAGAGTCAGTGTGAATTTTTTCAGATTCTTAATAACGACGTTTTTTAAATTGTTTTTTTTTTTTTCGAGGATTAAAAAATGTTGCTAGTGGTAAAAAAATCTGAAAAAATTCCTTTATGGGCCGGTAATAATATTATATTAAAAAATGACCAAAATCGATGAAGGTGAGGGTCATGGGGTGCTGATTCAACGTGGAATGCCCCATATGCACGTACTTGTAGCCACAAAGTTCTCTTGCTCCTCGGAAATTAAAGCACTCGAGGGAAATAGATATATTTTCGTAACTGTGGCTTCAATGTATTCGTAATATCACCTCTGCCATTGCTACTGTTACTGTTATGTATCGTTGCTCCTCTGATTTTGAACTTTACTCTGCTGGTCTATTATATGGGGTGTATTGTGAGCCCCTCATATCTGTTTCACGGTATCTCAATATATGGCCGACATATGTATTATGCATAAATGCATCAAGAAATACGATAGCGTTGGGGGGTTAAAAGTACATCTAGGATAAGGTATTCCAATATGCTCGTATCAGTATGAGGAAAAAGCACTATTTTCGTGGTAGCTCTTTGACAGATTCCCCTGAGATTCGCCCACGAACGCACGGTATATAATACAGCTGTCATAGGGAGAACGTCATATCCGGGTTTTCGATGAAGGAAAATATTTCGACGTGACCACTTCACTAATAACAGTATTTTCGTTGTTCCCTTTTTTCCCCTGCTTTCAGAAAAATTGCGAGTTTTATTAATTGAGGATTCCACTGAATTCGAAGAAAACGGTACACGGGTAAAAAAAAGTGGTTGGTCACTCTGAAAAATTGGTTCTTGGAACTTATTTTCGTGAGTTCATACAATGGTTCGTTACGATTCATGTTTGACAGCAATAAAAAAATTCTCCGGTAATCAAAACAATAGGAATGAGAGCGATGTTCCGGAAAATTGTCGGTTTCAACGTCAGAGTATTTTACTGAATACGAGAGGAAAAATGGTCACGCTATATTTCGTTTCGGAAATTTATCATATTATACACGTTGTTTACAGACTCTGGAATTTGTCTGGGGTTTTGAAATGCAGGAGTCAATTGAATTTCAACGAAACGTTGAAAGCGAGACACAAATTAAAAAGCGGACGCTTGCATATTACTTCATGCTTCATATTTTTAATACGTTTGCACGATAATCCCTCATGAAAGGATGTTTATATTAAATCCCCTTTTAAAATACTCACAGGGAAAAAAATTGAGCCAGGTACATTTACACGAGTGGCATTTTGCCATATACAGTTCAGTGGATAAAACAAATTCCAGTGATATACTGACTTATATACTGGAATATTTCAAACATTCGAAATTCCCGTATTTTCGTCCCTTCTAATTGCTTCATCAGTTCGTAAATTGCTGGAGCAATTAGAACGGACGATATTTTTTAAATTAATTTTTTATCGTTAAAAAAATACCGTTTAGAAAAACTTTAAGACACCTCCTGAAAAATTTCGGAAAATTCAAGCAGCTATCTATCACGGTATAACCAACATTAGCAAAGTTATAGTTAAATAAGGGCGAGTGAGTACCTACGCTTATCAATAATTAGTGAAAAGGTCCATGTATTTATATCTTCGCCGCGCGAGTCCATATTTTTGAAGCTTACTTTCTGTGAAGAGCAGTAATAAAAAAAAGATCGGTTTGATTATTTCGATCCGTATTTCTTCGGTTATAAAAAAAATAGAAAGCTAAAAAGTACTCATAATTAATGGTAATCCTTCCCATCGAAAAGTATTTTTAATCCATTTTGGGTACGTTTTGATAAAAATATAATCCATAAGTGAACAATTACCAGAAACGAGGAGGAAAAACAATCTAAAATTTCGAGGGATTTGGAAACGCTCTTGTTCGACATCCAACGTTATCATAATTCACCCACGCGTAGCAATCTATCAAAATGTCATTCTCGAGGGCATCCAGTTAACGGTACATTACTTTCGTCCACAGTAACTCGATGCTTTCGCACCGTTATAAAACAGGACCTATTCGAAAACTCTCGGCCGTATGGAAAATATCATTTCACGGCACTGCAAAGCCACGAAGCTCTTGTCAAGTTCACTGGTGCACGGTGACCCGTCGAATAAACTGGATAATCGAGTTATATTGTGACTCTGTTCAGGCTCTACCAAACTCGACCCAAAGCGCAGACTTCCTTTCATTTTCAATGTCACCCCCGTTTGGTGATACGCATTTCAATATTTCACTTGACATGTCAGGCACGAATTTATGAATCAGAACAAATTCCCTGGTATGCTGTGAGCGCCACTGACAAAATATTCCGGTTAAGAAGAGGGTCCCAGTAACCAAACAGGAATCTGTAGTCGCTCAGGCCATGTTAGGCCATCCATTTTTTCAATTGGAATCTAAATCATCCGGTTCTGGAAAGTTTGTTACAAGGAAGTTAACCTCAAAATGGATTTTGGTGTCTGTAAAGGCGCATCGAATGTCAGGCTAAATAAAATATCATTTATTTAATGCCGCTTTCTTTAGCTTTATTTTATTATATTTTTTGCCTTTTTTTTTCATTATTATTTATTCTGCATAGCATACGGCATTAACCTCGATATACAGAGTTTTCGAGAACTTTCCGTGACGAGGAAAGTTCCTGTGAACAAGTTCATATTAGTTCGAAGTGAACTGTATATATTTTTTTTTATTTAAAGTTTTTGTTTTGTATTTATCGGTTTCTTCGGCAACCTGGGCTTTCATGACACAGTTTTCTCATGTAAATTTGTGTTAATGTCAGGTGTTTGTATTCGACGTTGTTTGCAGAGCTCTTGATTCCAGGTCAATGTTAGCATCGCGTATGCAAATTACGGCTGCGGTAAGCTGAGTATTGGTGTTTACTCGTGTTCTGATAAGCATCAGACATGGGTATATATCGTAAGTAATGTGGAAGGGCTTTGTGTGGAGAGTTGTTGGTAAATTGGGTGAACCGCATAGTGATTGGTCGTTTCACGGCTAACCAATAACTAGGTGTTCTCTAATCACACCAATGAAACTCCAATATTCCGAAGTCCAGTGGTTCTGACATCGTTATGTCGCGTTTTCATATTGATGTTACCTCAGTGAAGTTAAGGTTGATGTCCCACTAATCGACTACGAGCCAGTGATTATCACTGGTTCATGGTTAACTTTTCTGATCCTCTTCTAAAATTTCGAAATTAAATATCTCACCCACATTTTTGACGAAATTCGCTAGAAAAATGTTCGTCACATTTTTTGAATGACTCTTGAATTGCAGAGCCTCGTTAGCTTTTAGTTCACAAGCGTTTATAAAATTGAAATATTTTATTCCAGATCGATTATGCATCGTGCATCCCAAAAAAAGTTTGATACTCACGTAATACATTCTGTGTAAATTATTATTGCATTCCGCAGGCGAGTTGCACAAAAGTCAAAAGTTTGTGAGATACGTCCATATGATGGAGTGGCTTTCACGTTACCTCTGAATAAGTTACCGCGGTTATTCAGACTCCAGGAAACGAAATCAGTCACTACGGAGTTGGAGATTTACTTCTGGTTCACCGCAAACAGTCTGGAAAACTATTTTTGTCAATGTGTGTGTCAAAGTCACAGAGATGCTAGTCCCTCTGGGCAAACTCTCTACTCAATTGAGCATGGATTTTCGTAGTCTGCAAGTCGTAAAACACAGAGACGCGATTGTTCGTAAGACGACATGGCGTCGATGGACCAGCCAAGTCACTGCAAAGCCCATGCGACTGAGCAAGGTTAAGCAATGAAGCAAATCAGTAACTGTAATAGTTCTACAAGGATTTGTCTTTATTCACGCTACCTAACTATTTTATTCAACAAATTTTATTTGAGTACATGACGTTTCTTCATTAGGCAATTATACCATAGATTTGAAGAAACATCGAACACGTTTGATCCGATCAATCGAATTATGTATTCAATCTAAGAAAACACACATCTTCGAGTGAACGCCTAGTTTTGTTATTTTTGATCAAGGTCTTTGAGGATCTAACAAATTCAGTTGTAATTATTGAACTTCACTACTATTTTTTCCCAAATAGTATTTTTTAGATGTATTTATCAAAGGGCAAAGGTCCTCAAGTTTCCAAGCACAAATCATTATAGCGACAAAACAGGAAATGCCAAATAATAACTAAGAGAAAAGTGTGAAACCGGATGGTAGACGTAGATAGTACAGATACGTGTCGTAATATACAGCAAAAGACATTGACGACTGTTTGTGTGGAATACAGCTGAATGCGCACTGAAATGGGTAGCGGGTTATACACGTGGCTCTCATAATTCGATGGAGGGTCGAGGGTCGTGTTAGCTATAATTTCGTTGAAGCGAAATACGATTCACGGTCCAAAGATGTCTGACATTCATGGACGCAGAGACATATGTTGTCTCTGCGTCTTATCGATCCAATTAGAGGTTGGAAAGATATCGAAACGCAATCCATTACTCTCAATCACCAGCGAAGACAGGGCAAAAAAAGGGCGATAAAAAATGCGACAAGAACATATATTTAACCATTCACAGCCGGGTTCATTGTATTTCAGTATTCGTCGCATGTACAGAAGAGAAATGGAGGTCTCGACAGAGGACAACTAAACTAATCCTTCACCGGCCGTACAGGGAATCCTAGCAGTCACAACGGGGCCAATAATTGGTCCAGAACTGGCAAACAACGAGTGGCAGCTCGTATTGGTCAACTTACGAACCATTGTTGAGGCTAGTAGTGGCCAACAAACTGACACCGAGCTAAAGTTGCTACAGGTTTCCACGACTGGACTGCTGCTGGCAACCAGCTGTCGCCACTAAAGGGTGGCGGTCAAAATAGCGAATGACCAAAATAGCGAATACAAAAATAAGGAACGAAGCCGGGTTAGATTTGATTTAGCTATAAACTCACCTGATTGCAATGTACCTCCAGACAGCGAGGGTAAGAGTGAGGGCGATGCTGATGGTGTGTAGCAATTGGGCAAAGTGCATGTGAAACAGGACGAAGACTGCCCAGCCGTAAGGAAACATTTGATGCTCCGGTAGGATCAGATACTCGTACACAGCGAATGGGATGTACTCTACCATAACGAGCATGTCAGCAGTAGCGAGTCCCGTGAGTATTCTGTTGATGGGTGCGACCACCATGTCCTTTCGTGTAAGTACAACGATGTTGAGGACATTGGCAACCGTGCCAAAGATGCAAACCATAAGCGCCGCGTAACCATGATACTGCTTGTACGACAGAGCCAATTCCCGAATAGGACCGCTACAGTAACACAAACCAGGTTGTGTGTTCATATTGGTACTGCTGTAGTTGTTCATGTAGTCCAAATCTTCCTCGGTAATGTTGAGTTTACCGAGGATCTGTGTGTAGTTCTTGAGACGATTCATGGTAGTTGCGCCTCGAAGAATCAAACGTAGGTGCAGAAGCGAAGCGTTGAGGCTGTATTCAGGTTGTATCACTGATGTCGAGTCTTCTATATAATGCAGCATTGCACATTTTTCTTCAATATGAGTTCAAAACCCTTTGACTCGTGTCATACCTTTTGATCGTTTCTTGTAAGCTTCAACAAAAGAATGTCAACGGATACACCGAAGTGGAAGTTTTTCCGATGAATTCCTGGCCTTATAGCAGATGCTGTTCATGTGTGACGTCTGATCTGCAACTCTTGCCTCCAGTTCCAGAGTAATACAAACGTCTGCGTGTCATATTCTGTCCCTTAAAATACTTCTTGACAATAACGTCCTTTCAGACAATGTTTTTCGCGTCAGCTGTGGCCCAACACATTGTTTGTCAAAAAGTTGTTGAAATTCTAGTTTTATTGTAACTGAAATTTCTCAAGAGTAACATGCTATTTTGACGATGGTTGACGTCATCGTGTACTACCCGTTGTTGTTTGACAAAACCGCAGGCAAGGCTGTTGCCTTTTTGGATAAGATGTTTGTTCTCATTTCCATCATGTTTCCAATCAGAACAAAGATGATTCTGTACTTTTTTCTGTCTTGCCTGCTCGATTGTTTCTGCTCCATTGAATAATCACATCAGGTGCAGTGCTTTTAATGGCCTTTTGTGAATAGTTATATGGTAAATCGTGGTTGGTTTGGACAGCTCTCGTGTCGATGTAACCATGAAATTGAATGCCTCAGTCGGTGCCACCTGTCACAAGATACTAAGGGTCTCAGTGTGAATCGGAGTAAAGTTATCAGTACCGGTGTCGCGGGCTGTGTCAGTGTGCTTTTAGTGTGTCTCAGATCCTGAGGGTGAATCCGGTTACATGCGTGGATTGTTAGAGTAAGCCATTTGGATAATGGCTTGAAAGCTCTGTATATGGACAACTGGATTTTATTGACTTTGCCATTCCTTCGACTTCCCAGCCATTGGTCCTGCCGCTGAATAAGTACTGAAGGGTTTCGTGCCTCCCATTTTGCAAGTGGGCTTATGTCTAGAACTTGCAAATCCAGTTTTTCGTTTTTTTTTTCAATGCCTTTCGTGTATCCTTGAGAGCTAGTGTGATGATACTCGAACCCTAATCGTGAAAAGACTTTGGTGATGAAGATGAGGAAACTTGTTAAGTGAGATCGATGCCAGATTGTACTTGTTGCTCAATCTTCGTCCACTACGGATCTTTTTTTTGTGTGTAGCCCCAAATGATCCTGGAGGCGTCCTATTTTATATTCCAACGTCCCATTCTTCATATTATGATGAAAGCCATTATCTCGTCCTACGTGGAGTCCCTCTGCTTAGGAATCTGAAAACAAGTTTTCCAGTTCTTATCTTTTTTTTTTCATGCTCTTGCATCGGCGGACTGAACCGACCTGAGCTAATCAAAATAGGCAGTTGTCTGAAAATGTACCTCAAAAATTTGTAATGAAATTTTTTTTCAAATTCGCTTTTGGTTAAAGTAAGAAAAATAATTACTCAAAAAGTAAAGAAAAATAATTACTTGTTGATCAAAACTTAATGAAACATGGTCACTGAGTTGAAAACTCGAGTTGTATTCATAAAAAAAAGTAAGATTGTACATCCTTTTTGATAGTCGAAAAATTGAGTTTTGCAGGGTACAAATCTCTTCTGTTTTTATAATTATTCACAGAATTCCATAATTTTTTTTTTCACCTCCGATGAAACTCAATTTAGCTCAGCGCGTAAAAATGATGATTATGCACGTCAAACCTACAAGAAATTCCGAATGGCTCACTGCGTTCCCTGACACATTGTACCCCACTTTCTCGTGCTCCAGAATGGAGTTGATAGGAGGTACTATAAATTTCTGCCCTATTTGTGCTAGCTGACACATAAGGTCAAACAAGACTGACGCAGTTATCACCCCAACTGCACTTAATTAGAAAAATGTTAATATGAATTGCAAGCTGGTGTAACGATTTTTTATCCGTTATTTCGTAGAATCGATCCGTAATATTATTCCGTTTACTCGCATTTTCACAATTTTTCAAGACCAGAGATTAAACGAGGATGAGTACCGAGAGAATTATTAGAGCGTGACGCAATCGCAAAAGAAGAACCTCTTCAAAGGCTCTGTGCATATAACAGCGAGCAGTTCACCATCATTATATGGTTTGACCACATTCCCTTGAAGTTATTGTATTTTCATTGACTTGAAAATGAATTTGACTCAACGACACTTGTGTCATTTTCATTTAGTACTCACATCTTGAAAAGACGCACGATAATGCTTTTTGTATTTATCCCGAGTTGAAATTTAAGCCTATTTATTTTGGTTAAATTTGACTGTATATATTTCAAAGTTCTAGACACGGTTCATCCTATGCCGAATAAAGTCCATCTTATTCTGATCTGTTATCTCATGTGTGAGTTTCTCAAGTGATCCATTCGTCTCCTATTTCGATGATGTCGGTTCTCTTCAACGTACTGCGAAGTGGGATAAAATTTTGAGACCATTTTTGGAACCCAAAAGTGATGTATTATATTTATTTTTGATAAACGAAGGAAATATGAAAGAGCTACGGTTGAATTCACTATAGTATAAAACGGTCACTGAAGCGGACGATAAAATATTTTCAACAGGAGGAAAACGTCGTATTTTCTGTGCGGTCATCGCGTTCCTCATGGCAACCGTTTTATGTCCAGCGTATTGGCAGTGGCCAATACTGGTCTTATCACTATGCGTCACAGCTGCGCTTGTAGCGCAACAGAATTTTTTCTCAGTTTATTATCATATATATTTATTTATTATATATATATTCAGCTGAACATTGTTAGTCGTTACCTTTTATTGATTCAATTCTGCATTTGAGTTAAACCTCAATTTACCTATCATTCAAATGCCGATCATAGACTCTGGGATTAAGAATATTCGAGTATCAAATATTCCTAAATTACGAATATTAAGTTTGAATCAAAATCGAATTTAAAAAAATATTCAAATATTTTTTCGTATACTCGTTTCGTACTTAATACTCGAATATGAGTATAACTGGCCAATGATTTCGTCCAGCACGACATTTATGCTTTTTATTTAATTACTATTCTACCACTTTTCGTACTATTTTCTTTTTGCGTGGAAAGTGCTATATAAATTGATCACATTTCTAAGTGTGCGAAAAGTGACTATAATATAAATGATAGGGAACAACAGACACGCGTGTTCTTTTTTAGTCCAATTTTTATGCGGCTTGGATTAATTTGGTCTTTTTTGAATTTTTTTTTGTCATCACGTTTTTATCAGTACCATGGCGAAAAAAATGTATAATGCAGTACGTGTGATTCCTTTTCACATGAACGGAAAATTGGGACTGCATTTTTATCGAATTTGCTGGAAACCACATTGTACCGTATATGCAGAATGTAATATGCATGTTCAGTGCATAGAACGGCAGTGAACGAAAGAAGCAGAGGAGAAAATCACATCCCAACAATGACAGTGGTAAAGGGATGCAGTTCTCGTTGAAACGAGAAGTTCATTCACAGAGAAAGCGCATCGCGATAACTGCACGAATTGCGGAAAGAGGGAATGGAGCGTTATAATGAAATTTGTTTGGCCGAGTCGAAGTACTCTCCACCCTTTGTAATTCAGTTTGATGTGAAACTAACACCTGAATAAAGTAGTGTCATGGCAACGTGTTTGACAAAACAATTCTACCAGAGTCCCAAAATCGCTGTTCGGTTGGGTTTATTCTTTTTTTCTTTCTCTCTATTATTTCGGCATTGAAGTCTGCTCTCGTTCAAAATCGTTAACGAAGACTCTATTGTTCCAAGTTCATTGATATGAAATAATGCGACCGTGGCACTGCTATTCAGTGCGGCGTTGAAAAAAGGAAGACCCATATATCTGTTATCATTGGAAAGCTTTAACTTTCTATTTTCCAGACGTTGCATGAGTTTTTCATGGAATACAATAGTTTTGATTGAGCTCGGGTACCAAAAAAATCTTCACTGAAAAGAAATTCCGGCATTGAGACAAAAATTTGATGGAGTTTTGTGTTGGGAGGTTCGTTACCATAAAATATGGATATACGACATAATAAAACAGCTAGTTTTTTAGAGGTCGCTCATGCGAGATTCATTTTAATTTAAAAAAAAAGTTAGGTTTACGGATAAATTATTGAACAATTTTTTTTTTGCATTAACTTGCTAATAATATCTTGGTAATATTATGATACCAAATTAATTTTTTCAACACCTTCCATATACTTGATTTTTCTGAAATTTCTAACGCATGGAGAAGTGCTCAAAATTCGCTCTGAATCTCACGTTTAGGCTGATTGTACCGCTCGTACATCTTCAAATTATTGGTAGCAACCTATTATGACCGATAATAAGATTTATTAAATAAATTTTTCAAAAACGAATACTATTCTGCAAATCTAATACATTCATCACGTTTCAATAGAAATTAAAATACAAATTTCGCGTGAGCGAGCTCTAAAAAATTAGCTACAGAGAAATATATTTCTGCTTGCATGTCAACTTTTCAATCAACAGCAGAGAGATTAAAATTTTTTTTTTTTTTTTTTTTGGGACACTAATATATATATATACACACATCTATTTGTAAGGATACTTACATTTCTAGAATTATATGTAAGAACGCATATAGCATTGCCTTTATCTACTATTGGTACATAGATAGCCAGTCTACTGACATAGAGCTTCGTAGGATGGTAAATAAATATACATAGCTACAGTAAACTTCGCAATACTCCTAGCAAGCTCAGTAGAAGTCTGGGCTTTCGTTTCAGTGATATTACACGATAGGTAAACTGCACTGAATCCACGTACGGACTGATCGAACGTGTTTATTGCTTCGCGCATGAGAGACCTGAACCAACAGGACATATAAGCTCGGTGATAACACAAGAGAAATCGAAAGTTCTCCTGACGTCTGTGTATACGTTCATTGATTGCTCTCGACCGACCGCGATAAATTATTCGAGTGGATTCATATATACCACGTGCGCAAATATACTGTTTTATTAAACCCACCGCTGAGGCATGTGATTATTAGCAGAGATAGAAGAATTTAAATACTGGGTAACAAATTTGTAAGCTACAAATTTTCTAAGCAGTATTACAGATTTGGTGTTGTCCTAGGATAAGCTATAGTGTCCGTGAAGTATTCTCTATGAGTGTAAAAATAGACCCATTATTGTCTTTGCAAAGTGCTTTTTTATTGTTTTTGTTTTTCTTTTCTTTTAACAAAGCTTACTCTATAGGGAAGCCAAAATTGATTAACATACTTCCTTAAAAAAGTAGTCTTAAAAAATTTATAATTGATAAAATCCACTATAAAATCTGAAAGAATTGAGCATGCATTATTTTCATGTAGAAGAATAACATTAAAAAATGCGAATAATATTTAGGAAGTTGAGGGTCCATGAAAATAGTAAGGTCGCTGTATGATATGGAGCGTCGCTGACTATCTTCAGCTCAGCTCTCCAAGCTCTAGGACGATATTTCCATCCTGCGGAATACATCTTTTCCGCCAGCATGTATAAATAATATTTCCATGCTTAGCTGGATGGAAACTCCAGAGAAGAATAACCAGCTCGTGCGCCAGGAAATTATATACAGTATGTAGTAGTTGTTTCAACTATGATCAGGGTTTGACAGCACTCGTTAACCCCCCCTTCCCCCTTCCCCTTCCCCCTTCCCCCTTCCCTCTTCCCCCAGTGAACCTCCCATGCTCTCTGCTTTCATGGATGGTGAAAGGAGTCATGCTTAGCGTTAAGTCTAGTCACTCTGAAGAGGTGAAAATGTTAGAAAGAAAGAAATTATTCGAAGTATGAGGAATTAGAAGACAATTCGATTCTTATGAGAGTAGGATATAAAAAAATGGCCAGGACGTCACAGTCATTCATTTCATACCTTTTTCTATTTTTTCAATCCTGTTTTAATACTTGCCTTTTTGTCCGAGTATGAAATTAAAAAAGGGTGGATACTCGCAGAGTGTTAGAGTAATATTATACATTCTAGAAGGGCGCGCATTATCCCAAAGGTACCATTCGAAACACCACTCGCCGGTGCCGTACATCCTTGAGCACGGGTTGTTCACATTGTAACTTAGGACCGCTGTTGCGGAGCCTTTAGTGGTGCGCAGCAGGATTCTGACACGGTAAAGACGCCACGTTTCCTAGGACATGATATCTAATATTAATAATGTAGGGAATAAGAAGGATGGAAGGAAGAGAGGAATACACGAGAAGGCGGCTACTGGGGGTAAACAGAAACTTTCGACGACCCTCATATTTCTTTGAACCCATATTATACATAATACAGTCATAAGGATAAGATGCCATTCTGAACGGATTGTTTGCGGGGGCTGAATTCGCTACGCTTGAAAGAAATTGAATTCTGTATCAAGGATCTGAATTAATTCACGTTTGCACACCGGCGAACGTCTGAAAACAGAAGAGAAAGGCAGACAACCGATATTCGAGCACATATAGAAAAGGATCGAATGCTTATATTGGAAAGAACCGTTTATTTATAGAGAAGGTTTGACGAAGATCAAAGTATCTTGAAGGTTGCTTGTCGAAATACTTTTTTTTTGATTGTACAAACAGTTTAGAAAATATTGGCGACAAACAAGTATCACGGACGGATTTGTGTGGAAGAGAAGGATGTAATGGAAATTGTGATACAAGTCACATTGAAACAACGACACATTTTCTGAACATCCGAAATCTAGTCGGATTCTTTAGGTAGCGCACATTTAAAAAAAAAAAAAAAAAAAAAATCAAAGTAAAAAAAAATGTGAAAAAATTCGTACGCATTCAAATAAATGAACATATCATTTTCATTAGAAAAAAAGTAAGGTTGACTGATTGTTTGTTGAACAATTGTTTTTTTCAATTAGCTTGTACTGCGATTCTTCAACATATACCGGCAGATGTCAGGTTCGACATCGAAATCGAATGACAGAAGTTCACGGAATATTCGCTTAGTTTTTAGATATGCTTGGTGATTATAATCAGATGAATTATGTTTATTACATCTTACCAAAAGTTGATGGTTTTTCTTTTATTTTTCTAATGGTAATTTACCTAATCCAATCTAATCTAATTTCTAATCGACGCTCGTACGAAGTGACGCGAAAGTTACAGTTACACTCTGAACCGTTAATAATTTCCGCATTTTAATCAGCATAAATTAGTCTATAGGTGCATTATAAAGTTCGAATATCCTGTTCAAATTGATTATGCATCGTGTATCTCAAGAAACTTTGATATTCTATGTAAATTACTATCGCATTCCGCAATCGCATTAGACCGAAATCAAAAGCATTTGAGATGCACTGATATGAGTTGAATACCTTCCATATAAAATATATCACTCCAAAGAATATTTCCATTGCATAAGTAATCGTTCGCTGTCTAGTCTACAACATGTAAATACGGTACACATGTTTTCTTCCTGCTCATAGTTCTAATTCAATATCTCCAGCAGAATAGTGATGAAAGCAACAGAGAATAATAGGATTGCGCCTATTCGTTGCGATTTTGTCTAAAGAGATTCGATAGAGTAATACTCTGTTGAGGATTCAGAACATGTATTTACTGCCGAGTAAATATTCATTCACGTCAAGTTACATCTTGACGCATGCACGACACGCTCAATGTTCTAGCTCGTGCACAGTCACCTTTGATACCGATCGCATAGGTAGATGACATGAAAGAACACTTTTTCTTAAGCTGTATTTTGATATTGTCCGCATTTAAATTCGAGTGTAATTATTTCTCTACTCTATATATTTCTACACTCTAACAATTCGGATTTTTCAGATTCATTATTCACTTTTATTTACCCTACAGTGTAAAAAAATGTACTTGAAATTTAATGTATCGGTGTAGCATAAACTGGTAAGCATTTTTTATACAAGTCTGATGTAAAATTAAAGTACAGTAATTTAAATAATTTACATTAAATTTAATATAAAAGTACATTACTTTTCATAATCCGCTGTAATTTTACTAGAAATTTACATAAATTTTATATCATAATTGTGATTAAATTAAATTTATGATTTTATGCATAAAAACAATTTTTACATCTTACAATTTTTGTATATATTAAATTTGATTTTTCGAGTCGGTTCGATGAAGAAATTCAAGTAGTTCCAACGTTTAAATATATTTCTCATTATTTTTCAGTCAAAGGTTCTCTGAAATTAGAAAAAACAACTTCATTCCGCACAATATGCTCTGATCATTTGCAAAACACGATAAAAGTTTCTGACAAAATAACTTTAACCATAAGCCATGAAGTTAGTCCTGCTTCCTGAGGTTTAACTCATAGGGATTGTGAAGGGGTCTCCGCCCTTTCCCAAGATTCATTATGAGGCTTGAATTATGGTGGTCTTAACTCAGAGGGAAACATATATATTGGGGAGTTAGAGTTAATCAGGTCTGGTAGCAAACTAACTACCAAACAAATTTTCAGAGTATTGTGTCATAATAATAATAATAAAAATAATAATAATACCATTGATTTTATACGGCGAGAATGTACTAATTCTGTCTACCCGATATCCACGTCTTCCGGATCGAAGAGTGGGGTAATCAGATATCTTGCCTCTTCATTAGTATCTCAGATCCTTGAAATTCCCACAAATCAGCATATGTGCAGAGGGTCGTGTAGTCGAACCGTGCAAATTGAACGTACTCCGAATAAGCACTCTGCTTTGTACTCCATACGTCACTAATTTTATACTATATTATGCTTATACTATATTATCGAGTGTGTGCTGTGTAGGTATATACGTTCTCATCACTATCATTCACCAGCAATTCAAGGACACTTCATCCAATCCAAGCCAATCCAATTTCTATAGAAGTTGAATGCACTTATCAAATGTATCAAGCTTTTGAATCGTCTGTTTCCGTTGGATTTACAGCCTCAACTTGCAATGTGAACAGAATTTTTCGAAAACATATACACAAAATATAGAGGGACATTTCAATTGAAATTGTTGATCCGGAATAAAGCAATTTTCCTAGGATATCCTTTCAGGAAGCTTATTTTGTTCCATAGGCTTTCAGTTAAAATGGCCTTCGAAATTTTAACGGCGACAATCTATCCCGTTATCCGTGGATTATGATAAATGAACTCTGTGAGCGCTCACGAAAAAGCTTCAATTTTATGTGAACATTTTCATCATTAATTTGTGTCGATGTTATAACTGTGTTGATACTGGGCTTCGTAGCTGCTCTGGAAATGGTTCCCGGAGTTATAATGATGTTGGCTGCCAATAATCGGTGATGCTGACGGGTCATGCATGAATTACCATTTTGCGGTAATATCAGATTAGCATTGATAGTCGATGTTCCGTCAAATTAATTAATTAAAGTTGGATTAAAATTACTGGAATGATAAAATTTATACGATGCTTCGAAATTGATGATACAAAATTAGATAATTATTTTCTAATTTGAACAGACAAAATACATTCAATGAGTTCACTACTATGAAGTCGTGACCCCAACACCATCACCAAACCATCCATCCCTGCTTCCTGTCTGCCTCCTGCGGCACTTCTAATTAATTGGTCAACGTTTCCTGCTACGTAAACCATTCGAAACACGCGACGCTTGACTCAGAGGATATTTTTTCGTCTCACCTGTTTAAAAAATAATTAAAATGTGTCTTTAACCTTCACCATGAAATAGGCTAACCGTGTTATCTATGATAAATCAAATATTTTTTGCGTTCCCAGGGCTCATTTTATATCTCAATTTAAGGGCGGGGTTAGAGTTTTCACTTTCGAAAAATCGAATTTTTTTCGTCTTATCTTATTGATTAACATTTCAAGAATATCTCATTAAAATTTGAACCCCATCTAAGCAATATTCTTGGAGTTATTGTCTTATTAATCTCCTGGCCTTTAAGGATTTCAGCGTAAAAAAAACACTTTTTTTGCGATTTTTTTTTACATTCAGTACATAAGTCTTATAATTTCTTGCATGTTGTAGACATTTCTCACACATCAATATTTCTTCCTTTGCGTAGACTTTGGAATTATTAGGAGGATAGATTTTTGGGATATGTCACTTGTTTTCGCTCTAGTCTAAGTCTTTTTTTATTTTGAGAGAAAGAAGGAAAAGTCTAGGCTGGTGAACTACTAGAAGGCTCTGAAATAAGAGACGATTTGACGTGACCTCTCACGATTCGATAAACATTCTTCCTCAGGAAACGAGGGGAGACCAAGATAGCAAAGACTTTCGTAAACGGGTCGTGATTCATTAAAACTCCATTTTCTGAGTTTTGTTGGCTGTTACGAGGGTGTAAGGGCAGAAGGTCGAAAGGGAGAAGTTGCTAGTCTTGTTTGTAATACGATCAATTCAGCAAATAACCACTTTTTGTGCTGCTTCGTACTTGATAGCAAAAACTGACCGTACCTTTTGACGTAATAGTATGAGAGGAAAGTGGAGCTTCTCTGAGAGAAAAGCAGATATTTGATTTAACGTATCACATGATGAAAAGGATATTGGAAGGCTTGCAATGGTTTATAGTTGAAGTGATGATAATATGGTTCAATAAGCGATACTATAAATTTATTGAAAATCAACGTTGCAATCGTATATGCAACAAAACGGCATATTTGAAACTATTAGAGTAGTTTTTGAAACTATTATCATTTTGATGATTGCTACTATGATTAGCAGCCACATCATTTTGCCGAAAAATTAATATACTGAGTCGTGGTTTTGCCGAAAGCCATATTGACGAATCGTTTCTTTGCTGACAAATTCGGAGAAAAGTTAGAACAGAATGGATTTTTTACAACGACCCTATTGGTGCCACCTTCTGTTCTCCAGTCGACAGATGTATGTTTTATTCAATGTCTAGGATAGTAGCTCGCCTCAATTTCGAAGATCTGACTTTTCGGAAAAACGATGGTTTGGCAACATAACAAACCGGAGAAATGGCGTTCGACGAAATGATTTTTCGGCAAATCGACGAGTTGCCGCAATTATTTTTCGGCAAAACGACAATTCGTTGAAACGATTTTTCGGCAAATCGAAAATTCGTTGAAATGATTTTTCGGCAAAATGATGTCTCCTAGTTTCGAAGCAATGTGTTCACCCAATGAGGAAGTCCCTTTATAAAAAAATCCTTCAGATTAATTTTGAAAGGAGGATTTTATCTTTACTTTCTTCTTGTTTGAAGGGAAGCGTTGCCTTTAGAGTAACATTTTTTATCTACTGACTCGTCTGCTTCAAAAGAATGTAATATACGGGTGAAAATTTGTCCACCGCTTATGATCAAGGAATATTTACCCGTTTTAAGTTCATTCGAAATGCTTTTCATCTCGTACATAGAGTAGATAGACAATTTCATAAAATTTAATAGCAGTCGCTTGTTCTAAACTTGAGTGCACGGAAACAAGATATTCCTGCCGAGCAAAAGCATCGATGCATGTCTTGTGACAAACTTCTAGTTTCCCTTTATTGAGCGGTCGCGCGCTTTAGACTAATTTTAAAAGGTACTCTGTTTATATTAAATTAATATCAAAGGTTCATCAGCGCCATATATATATTCACAACTTTGAAGAAATTCAATTCCGTAGTCCAATTAGTAGTTCCACGCCCATCCTTAATTTTCAAAGTACCTCCGTTGTCACGAAAGTCTTTCATCGCTGTTCCATTGGTGAGACCATTAAAGCCAATTCAGCTCAGCTTGTAAACCATTCAAGCTCACTTTTCTATATTTCATTGACGCTTTACAAATATCCTCGAATGCACTTAAAAAGAAAACTGTGGTTTTTTAATTTTTAATTTTTGCCACCACTTTTAACAAAAATATGTAATATCGAAGCTTAGCATTTTTCGAAACTCAATTTTATTGAATAAGAATCACTTCTCCGTGATCGTAATTAAATCTACGACAGAATTTCTGCTTTTCTTTCGTTTATTTATGACGAATGTATTCATTATTATTCGTGTTACCGAAGTATTTTGTTTATTCCGTGAACTTTATCCTTGAAATTGAAAGATAAACACCTTGTGCTGATAATAATCACGGGTCAGTAATCACTCAGTCGGCCACTGATTGTAGCTGCATCAAATAGTACGAATTGAGATGAAAATATATATTTTTCAAACATATTAGCAAAATTCATGTCTCTCAAACATTAGGAGAGTTTTCAGCATTTTCGTTAACGGATGGACGTAAGATAAAAATTATCAATTATATCGACATATATTTAACTTAGTAACCTCCTATTATTATCTACAAATAGATATACTCTTCACCTGCTAAACGAAACATTTGTTTGAATTGTACCTAACAACCTGTTAATTGTAAGTCGTTAATAATATTTTAATTTATTATTGCTTACTACGGTGCACATTTTTATAAAGTGACAGGCCACATATATTTAAGCATCTTTCATTAATTAATTTAGACATTATCATATCGATTTAAAACACCTGCAAAACTAATGGTTTACTACAGACCTGAAAACAGATGTTAAGGAATATTTTCTCAAATAAACCCTTACCTCAATTTTTTTTTCTGTTAAAGAAAAGCCACTCAAATACTAAAAATGACATATCACATTCACAGCTGACAATAAATAAAGATATTTTTATAAAGTTGTGTACATAAAAAAATGATCATCCATGGAGATGAGCCATGAAATATATCTCATCCACTGACTTAAGACAAACATGCTCCGTTGCATCACTTACATTATACATGCGCTAGATTTTTTGTCAGAAAATCATGACTGAAAGAAATAAATTCGGAAGAAAATCGTGTGACACGTGAAACTTGTTCAACATCATATTATTATGAAATAAAAATACAGCACATACCGAAATAGCACGTGTTCCACTGTCACTTGTAAAGTTCACTGAAGTTACAAATTTATACGGAGACATTAAACGCAGATTTGTGTCTAGTGACAGCACTCTTCTTTTTGGAGGCAACAGGTTATATGTTCTTCAGGGTGTAGACCGTAGTGGAAACTGGAGAACGCGCGAGGGTGTTTATCGGACAGCCGTCAGTGGCTGGCGGCGTCGCGATGCTACTGAGGGAAATGCTGTGCGACGCGTCTGAGAGAAGCGCCTCCCTCGGAACTCGTGCGGCGCCTCTCGGACATTCACCGCAAAGGCCTGCGCGATGCTGCTACTGGTGATCCACAAGATAGAAGGTACAACACAAGCTCTACTCTCTGCGCCAATTACCAAGCCAGGTGAATGGCGAATCTGAAGAACTTACCCATTACTCTCAATTTGGCTCATCCACATCAGGTCTCGACTGTTGAATGGCTGATACGATTATGGCGGGCGAATCGACGAGGAAAAAAGTATACGCAAAAATAGTTTTTGCCAAAAATATATGAGGCATTCCACAAGATTTCAGCCACTCAAAAAAAAAATTCGAAGCATTAAGTGCAGTGGTTATAAACGATACACTAAATTGTAATTTTATCGAATTTTTTTTTGGCGAAATATGCCTTTTTTTTCATTTTTCAGTTAGCCTATGATGTTTTGGGAACGATTAATCGTATCGACATCTAAAAAAAACGAAAATGTGCGTTTTTTATGGCCCACAGGGAAATAATTCGTTCAGAATTAATTGTGTCATTTCAGACGATATTTTATTACAAAATTGATGAAAATTTTTTTTTGCCAAAAGGACTTTGGAAAGTGGCATTAAAAAAATTGTTGTCAATTGTGTATGAAAATCTTGAATTTTTAGTATGCCTCATATGGGAAAATATATTTTCCCATATGAGAATATATATTTCCCCATTCACGACGCGCAAAATCAAGATGTTTGTGATCGAGCAAGACAGAGAGATAATATAATTTGACATAGACCACATTCTGCCTTTTGAAGATAAAGGGAGCAATTCTTTGATATAGAAGACTGATATAATGAGTGATGGAGGATAGGGATAAATATTTGGCTTATATAGAGATGTTCTTGACTGCGTGTCTCTTGTTGTGTATGTATATGCGACAGACTGGAACTTTCCACCGTTAAGTTTTGGGTTAACTTTAACGGGCAGCTTCCGGAGATTCATACATAATATTCATCGATAATTTACCTCTCGGAATATATGAATAACTTTTCTCTTCCACATGGAAGGAAGATAAAGTAGACGTCGATTCGCTGTTCGACAGCAAGTTACTGTATTTCACGAAAATGGATATTTTTACGTAAGATCTCTTCATTCTCTTCATTCACAATTTGGAACGATTGGCTGTAGATGAATTCTAGAAGTTTGCTTTCGACTTTATATTATGGTTATAAAAAAGTACTCAGTAACAAAAAAATTTCCCAGTAATTGAAAATAGTAAAAAAAGTCGAGCTGTCCCTTCTTTACTTCTTGAGGAGGATCGAGTGTTACAATGTCATCAAGGAAAACATGCTGATTTTTTTTTACGCATTGATGTGAATGTTCTAAGTGTAACTGCAAAGTTTGAATGCGTTCGTCTTCACCATGTTAACAAACAAAAATTGCTACCCATTTAATACCTACATCTATATCCCTATATGTATTTCTTTTATATTTTTTTAATGGGTTATTTTCCGCACGCCCTTATTCAAGCTTTCACGTTGCCCGTTTCCCCTTTCCTTGTTTTTCTTAATGCACAACTGTATTGCATTTCCATGAGGGTAAATGGAAACCGTGGAAAACCGACAGATGAAGGCAGGTTTATTTTTATCGAGTTTTCACCGTATGAGAATGCTTGTCTCAATTATTTTACATTTTTTGGGGATTTGTTATTAAATAATGATAGACGCAATTCCAGACAATTTCATGTTAGTCATCCATTATTATATTCAAAAAAGTATCATTCGAACCATCGATCGTGCGCTTATAGTATAAATCAAAATAAAATAATCTCGCGTTCGCGCGCGCAGAGCTCTATCGTTAGTTTACAGTTAATTAAGCGAATCATTTTGGGAATGTAACAATGGGCGTGGATCGCAGCTGATTGCGTCACGCCGTAGGCTAATTGTTGTTAAGGCTTCCATAACAGTGCACAACAATCACTTCCATTGCATGGCCGAAAGCAAGAATTGGTCGAATTCGGAGAAGTGTACAATGCTCGATGAAGCTGAACGTCACCAACAGCAAAACATAACATCGACCTGCTTTCGAGGCCGTAATACGTGAGTATCTCCGATATTCCAGCAATTACAACATGGATTCCGGTTCAAATTACAATATTTTAATCAAATACACCGAACTGCAGCGCAAAATGTATGATAAGAATTCGTGTGATGATCATATTTTTCCTAATCTTTTTTTTGGCTAACGCTGAGAACTTAAAATGTGCTTATATCAATTCCATCAAAAAATTCAGTAGTGCATAGTTCCCTTTACATAAAGGCGACATACCAGCAGATTTTAAAATGGTAAATTCTGTTTCAGTCAAAAGCTGGAGTCATTTTTCCAGATCATCTTCAGAAGTAAATATGTAATAGCTAAGATTGTACATATAAAGTTGCGTGTGTTACAAAGTACCAAAGATAAAAATTCAACTTAGAGTAGAATGGTTTCACTATTTCCAGATATTTAAATATTACTGTGCTACAATTATATATTTATAAACTCTATTTTACGATATCGTGCCAAGTACTATTTGGACAAGTGTCTTATCTGCATTTGTAAATTATTTATTCCACAATTAATATATCATATATACCCTTCAACATGCTGTAAGCACGTTTGTCGAATTAACGATCTCATAAACGTCAATTTCAGTGATCAATTTCGGTGCTCGTATAACCCAAATGTCGATATCTTTAGAATTAAAGTTTGATGCATTTTGGATCACGTCGTGATGACATTTACGATCTTGTAAGCGCGTTGGGCGTGTTTGCTCTTACATGTAAGTTGAGAGGCAGTTGCACATTGGAGATTCTGGCATTTGACGCTTTGATGCATATCAAGTTAGTGCTATAATGCAGATGCATTCGTGTGCGTCGGCAGTAGCTACTCAGTGCACTGCTGCTGAGGGTGACTAACCGAAGTGACAAGGCTTCAAAAGGAGCATTAACTTGGCTGAATGCTTGAAGCATGTTAGACGAGCAATTCAGCTGGTTGAGCGTGTATTATCACTGCTAGAATTTGTAGGTATTAACAAGTGTAATACCGGAAATGTTTCTGGAGCCTCCAAATGTTTATACTATATTTCTCAATATGTAGGAGATTATGGCAAGTATACAGATCGAAACTACATCTCGTGATGCCGAGCGACGAGACAAGACGAGAAATAAATCTTGTCTCGAAAAAAATTCGAGACAAGACTCTTGTCTAAACATATACACGGTTGAAATAAAAATTTTATTCGATCACCAGAAGTATATTTATCGAGTCGATGAAACATTTAGTAGTTACAAATACAATTTATCTTCTGTAGCACTTTACCCTTGAATAACTCCAAAATGAGGGTTGATTGAAATAAATAAAAGTGGTTAAAATATTGAGTTATTCTTTCCAATGTCTTATCCATGGTTTCACTTTCCACCCTCTGACCTTTTACCCGTTCTTACCTTGGAGACTCTTTAATTACTTAACTGTGAGCACGCTAATCACTAGACCAAGCTAAGATATGTATCAATAACCACTAACATAAGCTACCGACTACGTGAATCTTTCATATTTTAATTCCACAACTGTTGAATTCAGGATAACATTAACAGGGAATTATGCTGATGATGTCATCAGGGAGGAGATATAGGAGTTATTTTCCACCAATATGGCCACTTTTTCCTTGACCCGTTTGGAACTGTTTGATAATTTGCCATATATTAGTACAGGTCAAAAATTACTCTTTGTGAACTATTTCAGATTCATTTGTCCGCTCGTTTCAGAAATGCTTTTTTTTTCAAGTTCATACATTGTATGTAATTGCAGGATCAATTTCGAAGGAAATACAAATGTGTTATGAAATAGGAAATTCTGATATCTCCAAAGTTGAAACTATTTGGGCACTGCGGCTGCAGACCAATCCTCAACTACTGGCTATAGTTTTGAACGGTGTATTAGTTATACACGAAAGATACACGGTGACTGTTATACGTTTGCCGGCGCGTGATTGTGTTTACTTCGCTAGCGGCGTTAGACGTTCTCTGTTCTCGACAGTTTCAACAGCGTAGTGCGCCTAACAAAACGAAGGAATTCCGGAAGCGAAACCATGTGAGTAAATCTCTTTCAGAGATATATTCTATATGGGGTATTCCACGTCAAATCAGCAGGCCATGAACCTCACCTTCGTCGATATTGTTCATTTTGCTTCCTCATAGAGAAAGCTTTGTTTTTTTCTTACAGTATTTCAAAAAAATTTTTCCTTACAGTATTTTTATAATTTTGAAAAAATCGTTTTCCCGATTTTGTACCAAATTTCGCGAGAAACTGTTAAGCCGTTCTGATTTTATTACAATTTTAATTTTTTCAAAAATATCTGCAAATACTATGACTTGCAAATCCTGAGTGATCCGGCTGCAATTGCCGATATGATTTCGTGATTATTGATTGCCAATTAAGATTTCAGTCTAATGAGCTGTTGAAATTAACTTATTAGGGGATTTTTATCCGCCGAACTATTATTACATGAATTGTTATTAGACGAATTGTTTTTAGACGGATTTTTTTAGATTAATTGCTTTAGACGAATTACTTCAGAAAAATTGCTTTAGATTAATTACTTCGGAAAAATTGTTTTTAGATTAATTGCTTCAGAAAAATTGTTTTTAGACGAATAACGAATTTTTCGCGGACGGAAAAACATACAGTGACAGGAGTGACCGTATTTTTTCTCGTCTCTTACCTCTTAACACGATATCACAATTAAATGGATATTATAAGGTAATTATCTTTCGAGGAGCTATCGATTATCTTGCACGTGGGAGCTTACAACGCTTTTCAACGAGAAGCGTATGGTTAATTCGCAGAAACCTATTCGCACGAAGTGTATCGAGAAACTCGATGTTTCCGATCGCGATAAGAGCAGTGATGAAAGGATAACTATATGCAACGATGGAAACGACTCTTGTGGATAATTGGGTTCCGTTAAATAATAATAGAATATATCAAGTGATGATAATGAGTTTCATAATTTTCCTCGCATTAAAATGCAGTAACGTCGAAGATACATACTAATAAATAATAAATTATGTAGAAACGGGGCAAGAGGTGTCGTTAAAATTATCTTGTCAAATAGTAACAAATACGCTCGTTAGCTTGGCAAAATGAGTTTTGTAATGTCAAAATTTAATGCAGGTGCAGAAACTTAGTTACGGTTCTCACATAACGTTTGTAAGTTTTATCTAAACATAAATTTATGTTATGAATGAATAAATGATAAATTTATGGTCATTGATGATGTTTTTTTTCGAGTTGATATACTTCATATATCTCTGCAAGCTTCAGTGCCATCAATAATATGTCAAAAGTTAGTAGTTCATCATATGTTGCGGATAAACTTACGGAACAAGTCAAGAGAATGCGAAAAAGTTGTAATTTCATGAATCGTGAAGGCCTACCCTGTTTTTACCGTTTATCGATTGAATTGAATCCGAGAGTTACGGTCGACGACTTGCGAAAGTAAAGAAAACAAGTTGAACGTGGGTTGTCGAACTTACCTACCCTCTCAACTTATCCCTCTTCGCTAGATGATAATGCTTTTGATCCAATAGTGAAAATGCTTTCCCTCGCAATCATACCTACGTGACGTCCCTACAGGGATGTTCCCACAGGGTTATATTCAATTGGATCGTCTGATCTTTACGGCCAGCATCATCTTCACTACAGCTACGCTGCGAGTTCTGCTCGGTTTTTCTTTCTTACACGTTCGTTTACGTTCAGATTTGTGTGCATTCTACGCCGTATTTTTCTTATTCTTTTCGTCTTTCGTATTCGAGGTCGTCAATCCAACTCAACAATTTTCCCATTATTACACGATAATCTCGCGTTTTTTAAATTAGATTTGTTCAATGGTTCGTATGAGGTTAACCTTGAATCTAATGTATTGCTTTTTTTTATAATTAAGAGACATTATTCTCTGTCATTCGTCGAATATAGGGGAAAGTGGGATGTAATGTGACGAGGGGCACAATGATACATGTTCAATATCACATCGGATTGTAGTGTGTAAATTGTTAAATTTTTAGCGCAAGAAAATTTTTTTAATTGCAATGCTTAAGAAGATTCGTCAGTAAAATCGAAAATGCACAGAAAAATCTGAAATAATTACCGCGTTTTAAATAATTCATAACAAACTCACATGAATTTTTTTGGAATTTTCGTCTACATCGTTTACACAAAATTAATTTTTTTATGCATACATTTTAACATGCGTTCTTATGGCATATGGCGTGCGTGAAACAGGCACTTTCCGCACTAGTATCATAAAATTGTATACGATACTCGTGCGAGAAACTTTTTCTGATCTCGTGTGATAACAACACTCGCCTTCAGTTCGTGCTGCAAACTCACACTCGTTGCGAAAAAGTTTCATCGCACTAGTATCGTAACGTAACTATAATAAGTTACTCCCAAGTTTTATGTAAGGTCGTAAACACATGATAATCTCCTAATAATATTAGCAGCCGAATCTTGTCATAGACCTTCGAGTTGATTGTATCTATTAATACATATAAGTCGAGCATAACGTGATGATGTCAGGGTAAACTGTATGATAAATGAGCCACGACGTCGAGCTGAACATGAAGGTAGTGTATGCTACGCTATATCAACATGAAACCCACTCCGGACACTAGACTGTGATGCGCTAGTCGTCGGCTATCTTGCACCCCTCTTCACTTACAATCATCCCTAGGTCGTCTGAAAAGTTGCTGGCTTTCCGTTGACGCGAGAATAAGTGATTAATCGATGTTTGTAATAGATAGTGACGGGATGTGATAAAGAGGTTCAAAGCGACTAATGTTTTCTCGCTTGCGATTATGTTCGACTCTAGGATCATCATACCAGGGCAACAAGAGTGTTTTTTGAGACAACACCCGTGGAACAATGTCGGAATTTCCATTATTTTTCACTGGCAAGAAAATTTCATCGGAACGATCGAAGCGAGTGGCTATAATACAACATCATCCAACATCAATCCACACTAAGAAGAGACCGGAAGTGAATCCAAAAGAAAAAAAAAAGATAGAGTTGGAACTGAAAAGAACCTATTGTGTCACAAATACTGCTAGTGTGAGTACCTACAACACTTCGAGCGATACAGATGATAAACTTGGTTATATCAACACCCGAGGAGAAGTTCAGTTGTCGCCCGATGTTCTTCTTCGTTCTCAGCTTACCATGTCATTGGAAGAGTGAACCCAAGTTACTGCAGGTGACTTCAGTACTTTCCCTATATTTGCTCCACGGAGACTACGTGCTCAGCGAGCCGAAATGTTGATTAGACTTTGATAAAGTTTGCTGGAGCAGACGTAGCCCATCAAGAGGATGGATCTTAATCTTGAATTCCGAGTAAAGCGGTATAAGAAAGCTCTGTGTTCGTAAACAGGATGTTGATCCGAAATCATTAAAACTCCTACCGACTAGAAGCATCATATAAATATCTACCAATTTATCGATCGATAATGAAGGATTGTGCTGTTATATGAAGAAAATTGATTCAGTCACTCACACAGTTTTCTTTTTTCATGAGTTACCATGGATGGCCCATATTGTACATATGGTTTCCTATGAACGTTTACCATTTCGGTCAAATTGTTCTGTGATAAATTTTCACTGATACAGAGACCGCTATTTCAATCAAACCTCAAAAGTTTCCAGTCACCTAAGAATCATAAAATGGGACTTTTCGTTACAAGGGCGTAATGCTCCACTTTTACGGCCGAGGCAAAATCGTTCCAGAGGCCAAGCTGAGGTTCGCCGCGACGAGGATGGACATAAAGTATAACGAACGTCAAAGTGAGTCCTAGGACGTACTTTTACTTCTTAGGCTGTGAAATACAGGTTTACGTGTCAACGGTCTTGAAGTCGTCGTTTACAACAGCTATTAAAAAAATTAATTATGTTAGTGCGTAGAAAGGATTGAAACTTAACCACACAATATCACAGGAAAAACGCTGAAAAAACTGTAATAGGGTTGAGGCAGTAACCTCGTCGACGTAGCGATGGAAATAGGCACGGCAGACAGACAATAACTATTTTTGATTGATGTGCCATTACTGCAAAAGCAGAAAAAATCGCTCGTTTGAAAAATGCGTTTAAGGGATGGGATGAAAATCGCAAAAAAATAGCGCATATAAAACGTGCTGAAAAGCTTGATTTCGCATAATAATAGTCCCAAAATGTTATTAACAAATTAGTGAAAAAAGAAATCGTTTAACAAATAATCAGTCAACCTAACTTTTTGTCTATTAAAAATGATATGTTAATTTATTTGAATGCATACGAATTTTTTCAGATTTTTTTCTTTATTTTGATTTTGTTTTTTTTTTTATTTTCAAAAATGTGCGTGAAATAACGAATTTTGGATATGTGTTCATCATAAAACCATCTACTGCACTCAAGATTTTTTTGCTAAACGCATATCCAACATTTGTTATATTCTGCACATTAAAAAAAAATAAATAAATAAAAACGCCAGCGTACATCGTTCTGTACGATCTGAGTAGTTTTATTTTTACGTGTTCTCGATAACTAAGCAGACGATCCACGTCGATCTTCGTAAAAGTTCTTTCCGAACATCCAAGGAATGATTTTCGTCTATTAACATCAGTTTCTTAACATTTTTAGTATACTTTCGAGCGTTGCATTAAAGCTGCGTATAGCCGTCGCTATGTCACCCATGTATAAGAATGACCTTCAATAATTAATAACTCGATAAGCATGCAGACGATCGTTTTGGGATTTGGCACGAAGGAGTGATTTTGGTGAACGGATATTCTCTAAAAAATTCAATGCATTCTTATCATTAGCCGATGACTGAGCAACCTCCTTAAAAAAAGTATTTGATGGA
The DNA here is from genome assembly GCA_949699805.1 of Tromatobia lineatoria. Classification (NCBI taxonomy): domain Eukaryota; kingdom Metazoa; phylum Arthropoda; class Insecta; order Hymenoptera; family Ichneumonidae; genus Tromatobia; species Tromatobia lineatoria. Next base: position 7,711,596 of record OX453053.1, on the reverse strand, counting down.
CATCAAAAGTACATGAAATCGATGGACACGTTTTTCCAATCATACAGAAATAACGAAAAAAAAACACAATTAAAATCTGAAACTTACTCACTTAATCGCCAGTAATCGCAACTAAAAGCTCCTTCCTGAATTCTTTCTATTTAATGAATAATCGTACTTGAACATCGCCAAACATTCCTCAACTTCTACAATGCGGGAAATGGCTTCAAGCTGGAGTCTCACATTGAAGTCCGGGAAACTAGGGTCGTCGTCACAATGCCAAACGATTTGAGGCGAGGAAAAGCGAGCATTAACGTGGAAATCGAGGGTCAGTAAGGAGAAGCATTTGATCACAATAGAATTTGAAGTAGACAAATGATGGACGAGGCGAAGATGGTATCGGCAATGAAAATGGAAATTCCAGTGACGAGGAAGATTTTACCCTCAAACCTTGCAATATGAAGCTCGGTTTCACGTCGACTCGAGTTTCTATCTGCTATTATATCACGTACAACTGCGGCACCGTTTTCTAGTATTCACAATGAAGAGCCATAATATATATTATAAAGCATATAATTCTTAGAAGATTGCAGGGCTTCTATTTCTGTTATTCTGAATTCCCCTTAGAAAATGAGAGTTATGCGTTCATGATGCAAGAACAAGATTCCAGATAAAGACACTTTTCTTATTCGGAAACCCTAATAAATGCCTCAAGTAAATAAAATACATCAGTTTCAATAGTGTATGTGCTGATGTTGAGATATATTTCGATTTTACTAATCACCTGCCTGAAATAAGGATCCTTCATAACTAAAATATTTTAATAGCTACTGAAAAGTAGCTATATACAAATATTTTAATAGCTACTGAACAGTAGTTATATAAAAATATTTTAATAGCTACTGAACAGTAGCTATATAAAAATATTTTAATAGCTACTGAAAAGTAGCTATATAAATTTTTTTTTATATAGCTACTGTCAGTCATGTCTATACTATTGTTTGCTGTGTATGACTAAAATTCACAACGTTGGGTTAATGCAACGATCTCATCTGTCAATCGACTTCTATGACTCGGCTAATATTCGAAGTCTCTTAACTTTTTCTTGCTCGACATTTCAATGCCTATTGTGCTCGGATGAAAATCGTTAATCAATCTTGAAAATATGTACTGTAATGCCAGTTTTTACAAGCCTTACATTGTCGCCACGAAAGTCTTCCTCAGAAATTTCTTTCGTTACGAAATATATATTAGCTTTCATTATACTCATTCTTTTGACAGAATAAAATTGACTGTTTTTATACAATTGACTCAACGAAATATATCGTTATTTAAGCCATCCGTACAGTCGCTTCAAATACCAAGCTAATTACTTATTGCCTTATTGCTTAATAAATTATGTTCAAAGTCGTTTACTCCATTTGTGGCCAGCGCTGTCACTTACATGCAATATATGTGGCCACAAATGGATCAAGTTGATGGCCACATACGGTACTAAGATGGCCACAAACGGTACTTCTACTCTATGTGGACCTGTCACGTTCAACTGTATTTCATCGCTGCAAATTATTACATTAGTAAATTCAACATAGCTCTTGACCATCTTGATTCATATTAAAGTCTATCTTCATGCCGAAGGTCACAAAACTCCATGTAGACAAATCCGTAACGCCACGTTCGTCGCGGGGTTTATATTACGCAGGATCCAAGCTTATCTGAAGTACTTCAGCATTGCTCCTTTACTTTCCAACAGCTTAAAGACGACGTTTCCGACTTAGCTATAGAAACCATCGGGAGCCTGTCAGATTTAAGTTGGCTTATCCGGTGGGGTAAAAAGCCTCGCGGATTTAACGGCTCGGGAAGAAAATGCTCCACAACGTAGCGAATGTAAATAGCCTTCAATGAAGTGAGTAAGAACATTTTTCTACCTCCACTGTTTGGCCATGACAATTCTTCCCTTTATGGAAATGCACGAGTCACAAGTATTATACGAATAATCATGAACGGATTTGCATATGGATTATTTGAAATGCAACTCTGCTTTTCTTCTGACTTTCGCTTTGTTTCATTATGAAGACTGATGGGCGAAGATTTATGATTTTACATCCTGTTTATTATTTTTATTTTACAAAATAAACGTTCGGTAATTTTAGATTTTATTTAGAAAGGTCCTTACAAGGGTTTCGAGTAAAAATATTAAGGTACGGCAGTAAATGAGACAGTCATTGTTTATGGTATAAAACTAAAAGCTAATGTGCATAACTTTTGCCAAGTGTGGAGTGTGTTGACCGTGCGAAGTGAGATTAGCAATCACACGAGGCAAAAATTACGTTCGCTTATTTTGCACTTGTTTCTCGATTCTCTCTTAAAAAAGACATGGTACATCGGGAGTTGAAATATTGGATATTTAAGCCGCTTTCCTGGCATTTTGATTGGACGTTCATGGCTTTTGACATAAAGCCAACGACAACTCGTCGCGAAACGCTTATTTTTCGCCATAGAATACGTTTCTAGTTACTTTGATTAAACAAATTAGTTGCATATACCAGTAATAGTCAATTGATTAATTGACTGAGCTACTGTGAAAATTGACCCGATTGGCCCCGTTCTAAGACCCTAGCTGTTTTTTTAGATGTGCTCTAGGCGAGAAGTGGATGAATTGAACAAGGACAGGAAGCATGAAAATGAAAGAATTCCCCGAGGAAATATCATGCGAATGTCTACTTTCTCTAATATGCAAACCTCGTTCAGTCAATCCGTTAATAATAATGCTTTATTATATTAGAAATCATGAGAATTCATATAATTCCAACAGAGGTCAACATTAAAAGTCTTTCGAGATATTAAGAACAGACATTTCAATTCACAAGCTTACATTTTTCCTTTCTTCCTTCGAGTTATAGTTAATCAGTTCAATTTTCTCCATTTTCTTGGTTTTTTTTTTTCCAAAGCCTCAAATATTCTTTTACTTTTTCTCGCCTTCTCCATCTAAAGTTTTGTTCGTCGAATACCCAAGACACTAGTATTCTCTACCTTCAGCATCACCTTGGCTTCTCTATAACAGCTTTTTCATGGATAATATGCACTCTTATATACCTTTTCCTGCGATACCGTCTCGCTACCTGTTATTCTTCAATCAAGGTCTGCGTTCGACTATCGCGCGTTCCACTTTTGCTACGGAAATCTTTTACGTGGTAGCCATACTTTCCGAGCAACGTTGGATCAACTTCAGCAGTGCAGTACTTTAGATAATTATTTTTTCTTCCGCGTGGAAAACATCCTCTCTAAAAGTTTCGGCTCCAAATCATTATAAGCACTATGTGAATACATCAAATTATTTATTGACGTTTGGAAAAATATAAAAGTTTTGAGCATTCAAATCGTTTCATGAATATGAAAGATCATATTTTGATGCGAAATAGGGGCGGGATTAAAGTTTCGAAACTTTATTATCCGATGGGTCTGATCTCCGAATTTTTCAACACCGTTTATAATTTCCATTATTTTTTATTATCAACATATTAATAAGCAGAAATGTTGATGTCCTGAAATGGTAAAACAAAAAAAAGGGGACATCTCAGAAAGACCGTTTGGCAGAACAAAATGAGATCAACAATAAATTGTGCTACAACATCACTCTTCTTTTAAATTGGTTTTTTTTCAAGGATTTAACAATATTCGTGGTGGTAAAAAAATCTAAAAAAAATTCCGAGGCCTTTATGGGTCGGTAATAATATCACATCAAAAAATGAACAAAATCGATGAGGCTGAGAACGAGGCTGACGTGGAATGCCCCATATATAGCAGCCAACAGACAAAATAATAATAAATTTAGTATAATACCGTGTACGTTGTACCGTGTGACGTTGAATGGTGCAATTCTATTGGTCGAAATTTGGATGGGAAAAATAATCCAAGAAATTAGACAATCGCACTGAAACAAATTATCTGGTTACTCACTTCATGTACAATAATTGCGTCTTTATATACATAGATACTTTAGATACTGCAGTCCAAGCGGAAGTACAAAAGTCGCTCTAATTCTATTAAATACAACTCAAATTCTATTTAGCGGCTGAGCGCGACTTGTGAAATGAACTACGTGACCTGATTGCATTCGAGACCGTCAGTTAAGTCGTTGCCGTCTTTGCATTTAGTTTCTGCTTCGATTTACTTTACTTATTCCACCAAATTCCTGATGGTCTTGAGGTTTTTTCTTCCACTACGTGTACATGCGCAGTAAATGGACAACCAAGCTAAGCAACAGCGACAGTGTATTTCAATGGTTGCGAAAGTTTGATTTCCATTTCGCTCGTACTCCCGAGCTGTTGGCATTCGTTCACCGTAGATCAAGATGCAATTTATTTCTGTAATTGAAAAAACTGTGTCAATTTTTCGCAGTCCGAAGTGGAATTACTGGCTGCATACACTATGTTCGTACAAATATGACAAATGGGGAAATGTAGGAGATAAACTGAGTTGTGCAGAAAGTCTGGGCTCGACTATCAAAAAAAAAAAAAAAAAAAATAATAGAAATACGATATGAATTGGAAAATAGCTGAAAAGCTGCAGTTCCCTCCACGAATATATTCTTCTCTGCATACATGCATAGACTTAAAATACCGATAGGATTTCAAAGTGCCTTTCCTACATAAATGCATATAAAAACTATGCTTGGTAGCGACGAACAATTTCTAAGCTTAGTGCATGTACATCGCCTTCATTTTATCCGTTTACGTATTTCCCAGAAACTTCCTACCATACGATGATATTGGCGTAAAGGAAAAGTGCTTATAAAGTCACGAGCACGTAAACGCTGCACTTTTGACAAGGAAACCACTTTATGGGTTCAGGTGGTCTATAAAATAGCGTGACAATAAATTATATTTTCTGAATTATCATTTTCATTGCTGTTTCCTCCAGAAGAAAATTTTGAACTCAAGACGTTTTTTTGTCATTTTCATTGATGTTGAACAATTTTCTAAAATTAAATAAATGAATTTATGAAAATTAACACAAGGTATAAAATCGAAACTTGTTCATTAAACTTATTGAAAATAACCTCAATCGCATCAGCACAGCTGATTTTTCCATTTGCAAAATTTCAGCTCAATCGTTTGAATGATTTGTGAGTTACAGGTAATTGAATTTCTTGAGCCCCGCTCAAACGGATTTTTTTTCGAAGTCACTTTTCTCGACGTTTCAGGCAATTCTGAGTAAACTGAGATAAAAATAATAATAAAATTTCTCCGTGAAATCAAAGCGTGTTTTCAGAGGCATCAAGAACAAACAGAGCATGAGAATCTCATCTCATATTGCGATTACTTGCCAGCCAATTTCATACAAATTTAGCAGGCAAATAAGAAGAACGCAAATCGCCTGGTACCACATTTGTCAACCGTCGACCCAAAATATCGTGCATGACTTACTTCTCACTGCGCCAAGCTGATATAGGATGTCTCCTGTCCTCTTATCCTTTGTCCTGACCCCGAACGCATTCCTCCTGGGATCCCTATGGGTTCCATTATATCAAGGATTCTCTTATGTCATGTCACTCGAGCAAATCTCTCAGTATCACTACTTCCCCAAGGATTCTATCCTGTGCAGTGCAAAGCGTACAATGTCCTATATTTATTACTTTTGGCGCAGAGCTTCTACGTGAGGCTTAAAGTTAATGGAGGCAAAACTAATTTCCTAATTCCTAGTGAAACATGATCAGAGGTTGCATCAAAAGAAACCTTGAACCAAATTAGCTACTACCTTACGTACTTATGTTTGTTCTACAAGGTCGAGGGACATTCTTGCGAGGTCAAGCAACAGAATCGTCTTGCATAGTGCAATTCGCCGAGAAGGACAATGGTGCTGCAGACCAGTCCAATTCCAAGGCCGAAAAAGGTCAACGACAAATGCTGCAAGGTTAGTTTGACGCCATCGTCACTCTGACTCGGCAGAATTTTGGCTGTCGCGATTTTTGCCTGGGAAAGCATGTCATCGTACCATTTTTGAATGAGCCCAGACTCTTGCATCCTCAGTAGTAGACCATCGATCCTCTCGCGATAAGGTGAGTGCAGTCTAACAGGGTACGACAAAGAGTATCTCGCTGGACATTCTTCGACAACGTGTAACAATAACTTCTTGGTTGCCTTGTTGTAGTATTGCGTCAGGTTTTCCAGTTGAAAAGAGGCGTAACGTCCGATCGACACGACACCCCTGTTGACGACAAAATAAGGTTAACACATTTTTCATTGGCCATATCAATGAGGACATTTGTATCAGTGGAAGCGATAAAGTCATAACAAACGAATTTTATTTATAATTATGACAGGATCGTTGGATTACCTCTCGATAATATGAGGCAATCCATACCGATTCGACCTGGAACCCTTGACCTCTCGGATTTGGTCGAAAATTTTTTATATCATTGGACTAGCTCCAAAAAGTACTGGAAAATGTTTTCAGATTTTTTTTATTTCAATTTTTTTTTCGCGATTTTTCAAAGTTAACATATTGTTAGCCCAAATTTAAAAATCGGAAAAAATTCTTCAAAATTCTGCATGAAATAAAAAAAGTTAAAAAATTTTGTAACAAAAAAGGAAAAGTTATCAAATTTTTCTAAAATATTGCTTTTTCCTGCAAGTGCTTTATTTTCGTGAAAAAAGAGTCGGAAGGTCGGAAAGAAAGGTCGGAAGGTAAGTAGACTCTTGCATGTTATTACAAATTATATTGGGTACATACAAAGCTCCAACTATAAGCAAGCTAAACTTGATTGACATACTAACTTAGCAAAAAGCGAACGATATTGAGGAAGCAATGTGCAAGGTTTGTTTGTAGGGGTTGAAATAAACATGTTTTTATAACTCCCCCCATAATTACCTGAATGCCACCATTTCGTAAGTTTTTTCCGGTGACGTAGAGATCTTAAGCTTTTCAATCAATTTGTCTGAGTCTGGTGTTCCTGGGCTGAAGGTATTTTCCGCCATATTCTTGTATTTTGTGATTAAAGTACGATTTGATGCTATAACATCCGCCAGAGTGTTGAGTTCCGGGTAGAATAGCGGCTTGCTCAAACTTGAGACAAGATTGCTCTGATACAGTCCAACAACTATGAGACCGAAGAACAGAGTTCCGAACAGGAAAGCTCTCTCCGTGTAAGTTTTCCCACCGGATAATGGATAACAAGCCAATGTTAACAAATCAAACAGTCGAATTATCCAGGGATTAATTCTACGAGGTTCGGTGTAAGGTCTAGAATATCGAAATCGCACGCACAGTGGTATTGACCCTCTGAAACATTGATTTATCCGACTACTCCTCGATATCCGATAAGACAACACTCCAATATCAATACTGACGGGATTTGTCGTAATCACTTTGCTTTCTCTACGATATGTCGACTGCGTCCGTTGAATGAGAAGCCACAATACGGTTATGGCTAAGTTATACCATAACAGGAGAACCCAAAGATTGATATCAAATGGCAGCAAAGGCATGAAATACTTGGGTATTGGCTCGGATGATGGTGCAATTAGACACACTTTGTCTTCGAATATACTTGTTGTTAACACAAAGTATGGTCGCTCAGTTACGTAAAGTTTTGCGAAATAAGCTGTGAACACAATGTCTGATTCGCCTCTGTTGATGGAATCCAATGCTCTCATGAATGGATCACCATCTACTTCTGCGTCTATAACATTGATAATGAACTTTGAATGTAGCCGTTCTTCGACGAGATTCATGACATTTGCATCGAGCCTCTCATATGTTGTTTGGTTGTCTTTGTTTCTCGTGATGCTCATCATCAAGGACGAAAAAACTGTAACGTGTATGGGATAACCATTGATATTTTGAAAATCTTCAAAAATCATTGGACTTATATTTGTTTTATTGACTTGTCGAGAGAATTTTTGGGACTTGATGAAAAAAAATCCTTCATTTTCCAGATTTATTCGTTGGACAACTCCATATTCTTCACCCTCCTTATTAAATGGTCTGTACCTGTAAAGATATCGGAAATTGTCGCCTATCGAAGCAATTAAAACCTTGCACACTTGGTGTCGATTCCACAAAATCGCAAACACATCTCGCCACTGATTAGAACTGTCATCCTTTCCGACGAAAAGTATCAAAAACTGTCTCGCCGCTCTCCAAAAATGCATGTGATCACGAACATAAGCGTGTAGACTTTTCCTTTCATCAACAACGATTATCCACGTCACTTTGGAATGCAATTGCGGGTCCTGTTCACCAATGTCGTCCAAATCAAATCGATAATAACCTTCGATATTTTGAGTAAGAAATTCCCCGACGTTGTCAAGAATCTCGTTACGATATCCAAATGAACCGATCGAGAGGTAAAGCGGCTGAAACTCTGCATTATTCATCACAAAGTGCAGAGCATGATTGAAATTGTTTAGAGCATTGTTTTCGAAAACGGGAAGAACATTCGAGCGATTGAGCCCCGTGAACTCGTCTGGACCTCGATTCACTTCTTTTAAAATGGTCTGGGCGTTAAATGACGTCCATGATAGCAGGACGATCAGTAAAGAGATCCATATCAGTATCCTGTCAACTGTTGCCATTGCTATAAGCGGTTTTGACTGTCATTTGGAATACATTCAATCCAAACTCATTCGTTTTTTACCCTTCAACAATATCACTGCTTATATGGAATGTCACATTAGCATCCTGTCAACTGTTGCCATTGCTATAAGCGGTTTTGACGGACATTTGGAATACATTCAACCCGAACTCATTCGTTTTTCATCCCTTAACAATATCACTGCTTATATGGAATGTCACCATCAACTTTACGCCATTGCAACAAGTCCGATTTCCCTTTACTTATAAATTATTTAACATTCAGTTCCCACATTCACATTTACCACTGAGAAGCTCCATACAAATTGCAATTCAGGTCCAAGTAATTATCAGATATTCGTGAAGCAAGCTGCAACATCTCAATTTCGATGGTTATCCGCCTCACGTAAGAGAGGGTCTTCCACATCGAATAAGTGTCTTGCTGAGTAGAACGTGTAATCCATCAACTACGGATTTACGACAGACTGTTTCGAAAGCTCCTGATTCGTCCGTCTCTCGGATTATCACCGTCTATTCCTTTTTATCTGCCCTAATCTTTTTGTTTTCTTTTATTTCTTGCTGCATAGGCAGCATATAAAAGTGTTTCACTTCATCAATGTCCATTCAATAGCGTGTGATAGATGATTCATAAAACTGTCTAATACCGTCGAACAAAATCCCACAACTGAGCGATCAAAAAAAAAAGAAAGAAATATGAAACGTGCTGTTGTATCATGTTGTGCCACGTTTTGTGTCCGGATTGTTTCATTTTTCCGTCGTCTTCATAGACGTGAGTGTATTCACTGCAAGGGAAATTGTCGTATCCATCTCGTGCTACCAACGCGCATTGCAACTGCGTACAACGATGTTTGCACAGAATTACTACAATACCGTCACTGTTGCAGGATGTCAAGTACATCGAGCTGCAGCCTTACATTAAAATCCGATAGCAAACGCTTAATGATACAGTCACTGAGAATTGATAAGACGTCGATCGATTGTATTACATGTTCAAAAGTCATTCAAAAGTGCATGTCTAGTCCTAGCTTGTATATTCCGTTTGACTGAATGGGAATAACTGTGTGAATACTTCAGGTGTCAGGAAGTAATAAGCTTCGTAAGCAGTGACAGGTGAAAAAAAATAATCTGCACTGTAAGTGAATAAGAATTCAAGTTTCCTCAAACCATATAGCAACCATTGACGGTACTTTTCCAAAACAAACTAAATTACCATGATTTGTAAGCAATTCTTTGAATTTATAATGTTGGTACATATGTTTCTCGGATTTTTTTTTTTTTCGACTGGCGACATAACAGTTGTGAAAATACTGTGAGGCCCTGCAATTTATCTAAATTAACGTGGTTGCTGGTAATATTTTGTTGACAGGCTCTGGTTGCACTTTACATGTACACTCACTTTGTCGTAAAAAAAGTGACCTATGAGCTTTGCAGGGGTGAAAATATATGGGACATTCCATACCAATTCAACAAGCCTAAGCTTGTTGCAATCTTGAATGAAGCTTATAATCGGTTTCATATTCACTGAAACAATTAGAAGATGTTCATTTTGCAATGATTTTTTTACCGTAATTTTTTGACTTATAAATGATTTATTTTGCGATAAATCAGTTTGGAGTTGCATGGTGAGATACCTCAGCTCAAATCATTTCCATGAGTTACTTTAGTCTCATTAGGAGCCCTTGACATGTATATGATTTTCACCTTAATCCTCGAATTTTTTTTCATCCTGTCATCATGATACACAATCATTTAATTTCATGTGTAGGTAAGTTAATCCTGTGGCGGATTTGATTAGGTCTTGTATTCAATACCATTATCTTAAAAGGTTAGATAATCGTTTTCACCTCAACTGGAACGTCCTGTATTCACCTTGGTCGTGAAGCACGAACCCACATTAACAAGTCATGAATTCCTGCAGGTGCTTATACTATCACTGAAAATAATCTTTCATTCCTATCAACTCTATCTGGCTTCCGAGCATCCGGTCAATGTATGTATATCGATAAGTGTATATATATATACACTACGATGTAATTGTTGCTTGTGCGCTACACGCGCTTGCTTGAGGGACTTGAAAAAGTTCGGTCTTTGGGGTTTCACGGGCCCCCTGAGCTTTAAGCCTTTAGGGTACATTGATGGACTCAAAAAAATTCGGGTTTGGGGTCCTATTAAGAGACTCAGAATATTCTAGACTTGGGGTCTCATGGACTCTCCTCCCCCACCGCCCTCCAGCCCCCTACGCCCCCTTTGAGGCGTGACGGGCCCCATCCATCTGCTCCATCTGCTCCATCCAGACCATATCAGGCCTGATATGAAAATTGGCCATATCAGGCTATATATCCATATATCCTTATCAATCTATATCAGGTCATATCAAGTTATATCAGGTCTAACCATATAACTGTATGCAAGCATATTAGACCAGATATGGCGATATTAGCCTATATCAAACTTGATCAGAATTTTTTTATGAGTACATTTAACTATATATACTCGTTTGTATGACCTTATGGTCATACCAGGTTTTTGTATAAAGTTCACCATCACGCCCTTGTATCACAATGTACTATTTTTATTCCTTTTATCCGCATTTCCTCCCGTCTGCAGGCATTACGCCTATTACAGGGTCGGCCCGGGTCAGTAGCCAGTCCTCCCTGAGGGCCTGGTCCGGATCAGCCCGGAACCCTATGCGCCTGCATCCGACTCCCTCCTCTATATCGCATAGCACTTCCGCTAAGGGCATAGGAAAACATTGCGGAAAAACCTGATGCCGATATAACCGGTCTCGAGTTCGCCTCACGACATCCGAGCTTCGTCACGATTTTCGTCCGGAATGTAAACACAGACTACAGCTGTATACATGTGACCTCCATTTGACTTTACTTCTCGGGCATATCAAGGTCATGAAAAAAAACAAACCGTTTTCTATCGCTTTAAAAAAAAAACTGTTTTACCGTGTGATTCTGGCTATAACCTTTTCTGGTTGGAAATGTTTACATAAGATGTTTATTTCTCGCCTCTCACTCGTCCTCCGACAGGCAAATGTTTACTCGGTAATCTTTTATTTATGTTCTACTAAATGCGGTGCACATAACAACCAACGTTTCTCACGACTTTACCCTCGTTTACCGTTGTCGCCGAGGGCCATTAGGCATAGGATTTCTCGAGTGATAATCCACGAAAGCTCGGCGAACGAGCTCAGTGAGGTGAGTGTAAAGCAACGCCCTGTCTGCTCTGCCTGACTATTTTACGATGGTAGCAACAACAATTTCGTTGAATAATTCGACAACCGTTGACGGGTACTTCAATGAGTGAACGTGAAGAGCATAATGTCATAATGTTTTCCACATCACTTCACAAACTCTATGCAAAAATATGGATCTAAGGGGTGTCTGAATTCAAAATGGTAAAAAAGCGAAAGTACAGGATGTTTTTTTAAATATATTAATACGCTAAAAAATCTGAAAAAAATCCTACGTGTTCAGATAAATGAGTGAATCATTATTATAAGAAAGAAAACTTGGGTTTTCGGAGAGTTAGTTGATTTTTTTTCCATCATTTTGTGATCACATTATGAAATCATTATTAGACTGAATTAATCTTTTCGGTACCTTTAACGAGAATCAATTGTTGCAGATTCTTATACTATCGAGCAGCATTTGAAAAATGTTCTCTTATTTTTCTCGAACTTATGCCATAAGACTACTTTGAATTTTGGTCTAGACCGAATGAATTGATTAATCGGGGAAATTACTGCCGGTGAAATGAAGCTGCTGTTCTACGTCGCTTTGTAGATTCCCTCTTATCTAGCCCTAAAAATTTTCTCTCCTCACTTCAGGGTCTTTGAAAGCGAGGCTGTAATACGAAGTTGAGTGCTCTTTTTTCGGTATTACATGGTTCTGCAACATCACCACTCCATCTTCATTGTACAGTCATGGAATAGGGTAGATATCGTGTAGGGTGAATTAACCAGTAAATAGACGGAGACCAGTGACTGGATACTGTCCATACGAGCACGTGCATAAAAAGCGTCCATTCACTGTATATTTTCGTCTGGTTGTCTGTCCATTCACCGGTTGGTTAACCCAATACATGCGAAGGGCAACAATATTGGCATAGCGCTAATAAAAAGATTTTATTAACCACTGCCCAAATTTTAATAAACTGCTCGGCTCCACAGAACTTGAAAAAGTTTTACGACTTTTGATGGTTTTATAACTGGTGTTATAAAACCACCAGATTTTTCATAATACATAATATTTGAGTTTGTTCTGGAAAAGCGAGGTCAACGGTTAGTATATGATTTCCGGCAAAATAAATCTTTATATCCTTTTTATATATTTTTTTTTATAAGCAACTTTTTACCAAGCTTTTACCGACCTTTCGACTCTTGGAATATTGACTTACTTAGTTTTGCGCAGTCGAACAGAATAGATTACAACTAGATATGCATGAAGTCAATCCGTGCATGGATGCATCATGGAAAGCTCTGCAAACTTTGATAGTACGGCTACCGTGAACAATTTTCGAGATCCGTGTTTGATTATCGGTAGACTTCCGCCTTGTCGAGTTTAACTGAACTTTTATCCCGTTGATGTGGCGCCACGTATAAATCCATCGTGCGAATCTACTGAGTACAGTAAAAAAATTCTGTAAAAATGAAATGCTACTTTTTTGCTTCCTCATAGAGGAAGCTTTGTTTTCGCGAACATTTTTTTTTTTCGAGATTCTCATGTCAGGATACTTAAAATGGTCTAAAATATCGAGAGAAATACTGATTTTATTACAATTTTAGTTTTTTCAAAAATGTCTGCAAATACTATAACTCATGCAAATTCTGCGATATCCGGCTGCAATTGCCGATACGATTTCACGATTATTGATTTCCAATAAAAAAATTCTAAATGGCAATTCCAATTGAAATTTTTTGTTATGTTTAAACAACTTATATCCAAGAACAAGACACCCTGTATGTTCCTCGAAAGGATAACATGCGCGGTAGGAAAAAGCGAGTGGGGTGAAAAATTTCCTTGTAGAATATTAATGAAGGTAAGCTGCGCGATGGAACAAACTTTGACGATGACTAGGAGAACCAGCGCGAGGAATCACTTAAGGGTAATCTAGGGATACTTTGGTGAGGTCTCGCCGAGAGTCTCTTGGGGATGGATTCAGTCTATCTTTCCACTGGAAACGCATCCATGGCTGGAACTACTTAGAAGTGAATTAAGCCGATTGGATAACAGTAGACATCGAAAAATAGCCAACGAGGTAATCCCACTGATATATACGTGTGTGTTAATTAAATAATTAATCCGTCATCAAACACTTCTTTTTCATCCACAGATTAACTATACGTGACATTATTCCCTAGATTCAATGAATCTCCACAATTATTTAAGTATGACATACACAAAAAAAATCAAATTTGTTTCGATAAGACGTTCGCTTTACTGTGTTGAATTACGTGTTGTTGAAATGACGTTTTGAAAATGGTAACTCACTAAGTGAAAGAACAGCTCAGAAAGTGTTGAAAAAAATGTGTTGTGATTATATACGGTGACAGATGGTCATATATAATCGTTTTCTCCGGGACAGTACTTAGCTTTTGTTTGAAATCGTGGCAGTGAAAATCGTATCCACTGGGACTACATTTTATCGCGTTATTTTTATGGGCTCAACACTGCATACCTGTAAGCTTCTAACCCCTTTCGCATAAAAGCTAATTTACGGTGGGTAATTATAATTACGTTTTGCTCGTTCCATCGTGTGAATTAATTACCAGAAGCGTTACGAGACCACACCACAAATTGCCAGTTATAAATAAAATATAGTGACTCGAGGGAAGAATGTAATTTTTTATATAGAATATTATGATAAATACGTCGTTTTTTATCCTAGTCTTTATTTTGGTTTTTTATTCGTGATTTAATTTTTGGTAATTACTATTGTGCTCTATATTTCAATGCAAGTTTTTATGGATAAGCTGGTAGATAGAGATTCAACGCAAAGGAATGTATACAAATTTTTATCTACAACCGCGTTTGAGATACAACTGAATTTCTGTATTCACAAAATATGGAATTGTCAAAAAAATTTATACTAGTTAACATTTTTTATCTTGAATAAACTGTAAAAATTTATTTTAGATAAAAAAAAAAGTTTGGGTTAGATATCTTTCAAGATAAACGACCTTATTTTTTGTGTCGAATTAAGTCATGGTTTACAAAATCTGCAATTTTTACATAATATTCTCACATAGTCCACAAATACGCTCACATTTTGCTTGAAATCGGCAGAATCCTATTTTGGTAAAAAAACATGTAAACCTTATTTTATCCAAATGCGTGTGAAATCGCCTGAAAATATTAATGTGTACATTGTACACAGTTTCAAAAGCTACGTGAATCACCTTTTCAAAGTTTCCTTATTTGTATCGTAATCCGAGATCGTCGAGTAGCGTTCTGCAAATGGTTGGCACATTGGACCTGATCAGTTGGACATCACAACCAATCAGTGCCAGCCACTTGGACGTCTTGGTCGTGTTATCTCCGATGACAATCTCTATTATTCCAGATGCTGACCGTATTTATTTTCTTGATAATCCTGAGAGCGGTATCAACAAAGCCAAACGGAATACTGATGTCACATGGTCGATACAGAAAATACATGGATGAAATGAGATTCTGGGGAAGCACAACATGTCAAGTTGGAAGAAGTAGGACCTTCAGCATTTATGAGTCTCATCGGACAAGTTCAGCCAATTATCTGCATGATTTTTTCGGAGCTTTGGTCAGCAACGTGCAAACTGAATGCGCTTCAACGATGAAAACTAAGTACTATTCCATTAATGATGATCATGACAACACGAGCCAATCGAACTCATTCTACGGAGACGTATCTTCTACCAATCAACCGGAGATTGTGCAGGAGTTTGGTGACAATCGAACTGAGACACCAGAAAGAAATATCCACCTGTTCCCACGCAAAGATGTGGATATCGTTTTGGTGACAGTACAAACTTCTGTACGGACACTGATGAATGGAACCATCTTCGATGACTTCAATAACCTGCGTCACGTTCTGGTTCTTATGATTTCCGAGACGAAAGATCCTCAAAAATCCGTCGAAACATTGAAGAATACTTTTGTCGTGCTCTTGCAAAGATTGTGGCAAGAACGGGGAATTCTCAATGTCTTCTTTGCTGCCCCTTTTTCTCCCTTGGGAACCCGTATTTGGTTTTACGATCCGTTCTTCAAAAGCCAAATTACCGGCATGAGAGGAAAAATCTTAGCAATGAGAATTGAAAGTATTTCGACAGTTGATCGTGTCAAGGATCTAAATGGTCATACCCTCAACATCGGAATATTCGAAAGTGCGCCAGCTGCCATAAAGTTAGACACGACGTTAACCGGCAAAGCTCCTTTCGCCCGGAAGTTGCAGGGTTTTGGTGGCATCGACGGTATTACCATGGCGGTCATAGCCGAGCGCATGAACTTTGTGTTGAACATCATACCACCAACAGATGGCGTCGAGTTTGGCTACGTTTGCGTAAACGGAACTTTCGTAGGGACTATCGGTATGTAAACACATATTTCGATAGTATCAATGAGTAATGAGACCTCAATATCATATCGATATTATGGATGGCCGTTCTGCTGCCAAATAAAACGGGGCTTCAACAAAAAAATACTTTGTTAGTTTTTTCCATGAGGGTTTTGGCCAACTTCTAACACATATTAAATTCTAGGTGACGCTGCCTATCACAGAATTGATATTGGCTTCAATTCAATGTACATGAAATTGTACACGACACATAAGAAGGAAACTGACCTGATCGAGTTCACGGTTCCAATAGACTTCGATCGTCTTTGTGTCATAGTTCCTCGAGCGAGAAAAGTTCCCCGATGGTTAAGAACGTTTTACCATTTTGATTTGGCAATTTGGGGCTGTATTGTCCTCACACAGATTATTATTTCGCTCGTCTGGTTCTTCCTTCGAAAATTCCAGCGCTCGCCGACAGAAGAACCTAAAAAAACGTCGAGCTATCAGACTTACCTTCTGGACACGTTTCTTATTTTTCTCGGGGCTCCAGTAACAGTCAATACGTCACAAGCCGAAAGGATGCTACTATCTGCTTTGATGCTGCTCGGTCTCACATTGATGGGCATGTTTACTGGGACTCTCTATCAAAGCTTCACCAGGGAAATGCACTTTAAGGACATGAATACCCTGAAGGAAGTCGATGATTCGGATATTGATATTGGAACGGCTTCGCCAAATCTTTACGACGTCTTTGGGTCAGAAGATACCGCTGACGAGGTCGAAGAAGTGAAGAGCTTGCGACGAAAGTTGAGAATTCTTAATTACGGCGATGCGCCTACCATCAGTAAAACGGCTTATCAAAGAAATGTCGCTTCACTAACGCGGCAACATTCGTTTCTTGTGATAATGTACCGCTACGTTGACGAAGAAGGTGTTCCACTGCTTCACGAGGTTGAGGAATGTCCTCGCTCATACTATCTCTCTTATGTCGTACCCAAAGATTCAGTCTACATTGACAGACTGAACTACCTGATAAGACGTTTGCAAGAAGCTGGATTTCCACCACTTTGGGACTCGGTTACGACAAACAAGCTCGTCGTCGAGGAGAATGCAAAAGCAAATTTGAAGAGAGTCAAATCTGCACACGCCTCGTTCAGCGTGCACGATATGCAGACGTCGTTTTTTGTATTGTTCATAGGACACATGATGGCAGTTGTGGTTCTTATTATTGAAATCTGTTACAGCAGGAAAAAACGGAGATCGTTGAAGATAAGCCATAGAACGTGGGTCAAAACTGTTGCAGAGAAATGTCTTGGTAATTGTCTTTACCCGTAGACGATCATAATGAATGTTCATGAAGACCTTAGCTGAAAAATGTTTCGATGTTAATTTTGATCTACGAAATGCTTGAAAACAGCGGATATTTATCATAAGTTCTTATTTACTTATTGTTTATATTAAAGGATTTGTCAACAAATGTTATCATTGCATTGTGATCACCGCGAATTCAATGTGTTTCGCTGAATAAATATAATTATATTTAAAAAATATGTCTTTTCGTGCGATAATTCAAAATCTGGGAGTTTGACCTCTTAATCGAGCAACGACCCCAATAATAAATGATAAAATATTTAATTATGTACAGTTCTGCCTAGAAAAATAGATCGGGATGTAATAGTGAGTAATACATCAGTATTTCTTTAGGGAAAAATAATATAATATTTCTCTCTTGATTTTCTTGAAAGTGCCAGGAACAGAAGAATGGCCGATAAACACGAAGTCGTTAAAATAGTCGTCTGACGGTTTTTACTGAATGATAAAAGTATGAATAGGCGTTAGTTAACCCGATCGTTCGATTTTTGATCAATTCAATTACGTTTATGTGAATTTTCCTGCTTTGCCTTCTTCGAAAATTGTCAGTATACATTTTTCATCAATACAGAAACACATTTTTATTGAATCATTCGCAAAGTTTTAATTATGAGGATAAGAAAGTAAATTTTACAATCAACCATGTGGGACAACATCGATATTAATTACCTTCTTTAAACATGTCGGAAATTTTGCCATGTTTTCATCCGTTTTTATCGTTGAATAAACACGGCTGCGCATGTGCAACTAAACCCCACCAGAAGCTCAGACTAGTATAAATACCGTTAGCAACAGTTTGTAAGCAACACAGATTATCCTCTAGTATGTCGCGCAACGTTGTAAACTTTCTCATCATCGGTGTGTCAATGATGACAGTCATTGTCTGTAAGTATGATGTTCATATGGAACTGAACACTGGAAAGTACTTTTCAAACAATTCATTCGACGGACTGATTGATTTTTCAAAAATGACAATTCTATTTAGCTACAAATCACCAATTTTGTGGGACGAATGAACAGTGGGGAAATTGTGGTAAAAAATGTGAGGGAGACTGCGACAATCAAGATTTGTCAGAATGCGCTGCAACGGTGAGTATGATTTTGTACTTAGAGTAGTCGCAAAATCTAATGCGTTTAGAAAAACTTAAAACGTATGAGTAGAATTAATAATGACGAATACTCTGTTAATAGTCTTGTGCTGACTCAGGCTGTCAGTGTATTCCAGGATATTTAAGGAACAACGAAACTGGTTGGTGTGTTCTACCGTCCGAGTGTCCATCGAAATGTAAGAGACACGTAGAAGAAGAAACCATGTTGAGGGAGAAAAGTTATGATAGCTATGACAGGTGAAAAGTTTCACTTTTCACCTCACACTATTTTGGTGCACTGTATCTCGAAAATTACTGAATCATAATGCTTGACATGTACTCAATAAGGTTTTACTGTAATAATTTTTAATCAAACAGTCGTCTACAAAAATTTTCCTCTCATCATCTCTTATATCTAACTCATGCTCCTTGAATAAAAATGAAGGTTTATTTCTTGCATAGCGAAAACCACGCCAATACATTGCGGAGACAACGAAAAACTCGGCAATTGTGGACCAATCTGCGAGGAAAAATGTGATAACTCAGATCAGATGTCAGTATGTGCTGCAACAGTGAGTATTGTTTTATACGATGAGAAGTGGCGTAATCGACTCTTGCCGCAATTAAATACGACTCATGAGAAATAACCATGACAAAAAATCTTTCAATAGTCGTGTCGCGGTTCTGGCTGTCAGTGTAAATCGGGATATCGAAGAAACAGTGAAAATAATTTATGTGTCTTGGCATCCGAATGTCCTACGCGGAAGTGTAAAAAAAATGAAGTCTTAGGTGCTTGTGGTCCACGATGCGAGGGAAATTGCGGTGAACCCAGACGCCCAAAAATTTGTTCCATAATCGTGAGTTTCCTGGCGACATATTTTCTACGTTAAAATTTTTTTTTTACACGTACATGTAATTTCAAAAAATCTAATGTGGAATTTGCTTCTTTTTCCAAAGAGATGTGCAACGCAAGGTTGTCAGTGTGATCTCTCGAGAGGATATGTCAGGAATGCACAGGGTGAATGTGTTCGTAATCAGGATGACGGTAAGTGGAAAATATCCGCCATTATCTCTCCATTCATGATCAATTTGTGACTTTATTATTTAGAAGGAGAATTGTCGCTAAAAACTATTTGATTACTGCTGTAACAATTCTGAAATAGCTATAATTTTAGTATGCAAATTAATTGATCGATTCTTTCAATAAATGAAACAGCTATAGTCGATATTTGTAAGGATTTATATCAGTGGAATTAATGTAAGACTTAGTTTTACGCGCTTTGCATTTATAACTCACTGTGTCAGAACCGAGATGAACTTTTAAAATTTTTTAAATTGAAATATTACTGAAAGTAGTCGCATACGACAAAAAATTAATGTTAATTAATTAAATTTAATGTTAATGGTACATACAAAAATATGTTTAAATGAACAAGCTTTACGATTATCTGTCTGAGCTCAAATATATTCATGACTGCAATAACAAGCGTGCGATTGTGACGGGAATTCCCCGTCCGATGTCAACATACGAGGAATGTTATTACTGTCGAACACGTAACCATCGCATTTGTCTTTAACGTTGCATCGGTGTTCTCGTCACGTAACGGTTATAAAGGCTTAGCCACACAGTTAACAGCCACTTTTTTTTAGGAAAGTCTGTAAGATATTTGTGCATCACCGTGATCATAATTATAACATCTTATAACATCTTAGTTTCTGGTTGCATGATAATAACGACTAGCTTTGATAAAAAAAAGTATCATAATATGACTATTAGGGTGAAAATATTCGGAGCAGAATTTTTTTTTTCTTCGTCTCACCCCTAAATTTTTTTGTGGCAAAAAAAAAAATGAAAAATTTTGGAATAAGGACTGAGAAAAAAAAATTATCTTAAAAAATATTATCGCACTCTAATGATTACTCTTATAATTGTGATTTTATCCTTAAAATACTTGTGCGCGTCGATCAATTAGTGAAAATTTGGAAATATAGTTTTCCATAATTCTATTGCACTAAAAATCTCTTTCGTATAATTTAAGAATGCTGTGCTGCGCAGCTGGTGTGCCCTCCTAATTCTGAGCCGAGGATTTGTGGAGGAGTCTGCGAGTCAAGCTGCGCTAATCCAAAGGAAATATTCTGCAAGCTTAATCCTACAGTACGTATACCATTTATTATTTTCATAGCTCCACATCTACCGATACTATGTGATTTTATTCCATTTCAGAACTGCACGATCGATTGTCATTGCAAGAGGGGATTTGTGAGAAATGAGTTAACAAGAGAATGTGTCAGACGCTATCAATGTTATCCTGAACCCAGCGAAAACACGGATTCGAAGGGTTCTGATTGGAACGATACTGATACGAAGAATTCCGATTGGAACGATTCCGATTCGAAGGATTCTGATTCAACGGATTCAGCGCTCAAGGATTCAAACTCGGAGGATTCAGATTCGAACAATTCTGATTCAAAGGACTTTGATTGGAAAAATCCTGCTGCAGACGATTGAGATTGGAAGAATTCCCAGAAATGAGATTAATAACTCTAATGAAAACTCTAATCAGTATATAATCCTATCATCTCTAAAATTATATAATATTTTTTCAAGATGTAAAAAAATATTGATGGAAAGTGTATGATTGCTATTCAATGACCATCCTATCACTCAGTGCCCCGATTTCGCCCATTGATCGCGATATTATAATCTTTCGATGCTTCAGAAAATAATAAAAATGTCACAATGATACTAATTTACTGTTCGTCTCTTTGCCGTTGACAAGACGTGCCCACGCACACAAATTGTAGAGCTGGCATTAAAGCTGCCTCCACTAAAGCGGATAGTCTAGGTTGTGCCTGGACCTTCACTTCTTCCAAGCCCTTTGTAAGAGACCCAGTGGTAATAAATGAAAGTCTCACTCAGCTGAGAGGATTCTAACATTCAAATCCTGCAAACGAGCAAAGCGTTTAAAGCGTCATATGAACAAAAATGTTCAAAGTCGTCTTTAAATTAGATTAATCATCTACTAGTCGTAGGATGATCAACATCTGGAAGGAAGGGTCCAATTGTTCATTGCAGCCAATCCGAAAAGTTAGAGGCAAAAACGTAGGCTACATAGATGAGAAAATCATCTGTGGAATACTAGAACTATGATTGAATAGACATTCTAACTTTCAAAAGTGCAATCTGAAGATTAGTATCCAACAACGAATTATTTCATGGACTCTAAAAGTCTGATTATGAAATCCCGGTAAAAATGTACTAAATGCACTGAGTAAAAAAAATTGTTAGGACCAACAAAACGTGCGCTTGCGGGTGGCGAAATAAATATTTGTTTGATCGAAAGAAATATTTAATTGATCGAAGTAGCTGGTGATACTATTGATAGATGTTTCGATCATCATTGGTAATATTTTCCCCAATCGACAAAATATGCTTTTCGCTGCTGGCAAACGGACGTTTTGTTGATTTTAACGATTTTTTTTTCAGTGTGCTCACTGATAAACCTTTTTGGGTGGATTATGCCCGACAAATCGAGGATATATGGTACGATTTTCCAGGAAGGACTTAAAGGGACGAAACAGGATGTCCCGGAAATTACACAGCGGTAAGTGTGTCGACGTAAACTCATTGGACACTGCATAGGAGTCAACGAAGCGCGTTAATCTTCGTGCCGTTGACGATCCACAGCTTACAAGGTAACGAGACAGCTGAGGAGATTTGGTGGAGTTGTTAAGCGAGATGCATGAGGAATTAACTGACCACCAGAGATTAGTGGATTGTCGAAGGAATTATGTAAGTATCGTAGAGGATACAAGAGATTCAAGCACTGATATGTGTACAATCTCATCGAAGGATTAAGGAGGTTCGTCAGTTAAATTGAAAATGCACAGAGAAATCTGAAATAATTACCGCGTTTTCCATAATTCATAACAAGCTCACATGAATTTTTTAGGAATTTTCGTCTACATCGTTTACACAAAATTAATTTTTTTATGCATACATTTTAACATGGGCTCTTATGGCATATTTACGAATAAAAAAAAATTGAAAACATTTTTTACATCGAAAAAAAAAAGAATTGATTTCACCAAATGCTTAAAAATTCAGCGATGTAAAAAATTCGTTCAATTATTATTTTGTTTTTAAATTCGTAAATATGCCATAAGAGCCCATGTTAAAATGCATGCATAGAAAAATTAATTTTGTGTAAACGATGTAGACGAAAATTCCCAAAAAATGCATGTGAGTTTGTTATGACGACGGGCCATTTTTTTATTTTTAAGGTAAGCCACGACATGGGCATAATTATATCTGCTATTAATAACAATGTATGTAAGGTTATCAAGCGACGGTCAGATGAATATTTTCAGTGATAAGAAGTCGATCCTTTGAAGGTTCGTGCTATCGTGAGACACTTTTGATCGAGGCTACCGAGAAATGGGAAACTTCTATGAAAATTTTAATACATTTCTTGATCTCGGTTGAAAGCGGTTCCGGACTTTCGGAAATGAGATTTGAACCCTTGGGCCGTTTTTCTGATGAAAATGGAAATTGAGGTTCGTCCTACATTTGCACCACAATGTCATAAAATGCGATAACCGATTTTCAATATAGATTGATCGCACATCCATTTTACGCGGCGTCTATGGTACATCAAAAATATTCGACATCCGTGGCTTACGGTAATCCCTTTTCCCTTCCGTCGATGGACACACCTAAGTGGAAGTTCCCGGAAACGAGATCCGCTCATTCAAATCATCGACAGCTTGGAAAATATGAAGACAATGCAATCAAGAAAGTAATGGGAAAGGATTCGAAGTGGGATCAGGCGATGACAGGGAAATAACTAGATTTCTTCAACATCTATCTTCTATTAAATACCTTGATATGTTTATTTTTGTTTTGGAACGCAATTTTTATAAGATTATACTAGTAATTAATATTATCGGTGGGAAAATATAGGAATAATACAATCAATAACGTAATGAGAAATTATTCGGAGTGGATCAGGCGATGACAGGGAAATAACTAGATTTCTTCAACATCTATCTTGTATTAAATACCTTGATATATTTATTTTTCTTTTGGAACGCGATTTTTATAAGATTATACTAGTAATTAATATTATCAGTGGGAAAATATAGGAATAATACAATCAATAACGTAATGAGAAATTATTCGAAGTGGATCAGGCGATGACAGGGAAATAACTAGATTTCTTCAACATCTATCTTGTATTAAATACCTTGATATGTTTATTTTTTTTGGAACGCAATTTTTATAAGATTATACTTGTAATTAATATTATCAGTAGGAAAATATAGGAATAATACAATCAATAACGTAATGAGAAATTATTCGGAGTGGATCAGGTGATGACAGGAAAATGACTAGGTTATTTCAACACTCATCATGAACTAAACATTTTAATACGTTTATTCGTTCTTTCGAAACACAATTATATAATATTGTACTTCTAACAAATATTTCCGGGGGAAGAACATGTTTATTTTTTGCAACCCGACATAAAATGATCCGCGGAAAAAGTGTTATCCTAAATAAATAATTATTATTCGAATATACAGGTGACCGGAATTGCGCACCTCATTGTATGAATGACGACAGGTTAACTTGAGCACATTGCTTGTATTAGCTTTCAGTTGATTCATAAACTTTTGATATTATCCACATGTAGACTAGAACTGATTTGTAACTCATTTTATCAACTTTAGTAAAGTTTGCTAGGAGTTGCCCTTTTTTCCAATTTATTCAGGGACTTTACTTACATATTGCTATTCGTGACTCAAGTAAACCCGCTTTCCTCATTAAAGTTTCGAAAATATAACATTTTGTAGCCCTTTCTTTCATTCTGTGGATTTAGGTACTGAATTATTGTACAGATTTCAGGTTTTCGGTTCTTATTGAGTTTGTGTTTGTTAATGTATGAAAGTGTTCGTCTTTTTTCGATCTCTTGCGTCTGTCGTCATTGTATTTTGTATTTGCTTATGAATAAACATCCTAGACAATATTACGTTAGGACAGAACAGTGCGAAATCGCTTCATGTTTTTTTTTAGGACTAAGCATGTATAGTTGAGTCATTTAAAAAATGACATGTTCGAAAGAGAATGGACTCAAAGGGTCAGAGCAATGAATAAACATTTTCCAGCACTGTTCCAGCAGTGGCTATAACTGGTCCAGCGTTAGCTAGTGTTTTATCGATGCTCGTAACCCTTTCATTTTAAGTCCTACTAGAAGTAAATTTCCCTTTTGATTTTTCTTTCAAATTAAATGATTTATTAATCATGCGTATCAAACATATTTCTATGTGGATCTGACACTTAAAATTAACGACAGTTTTTTAATTTTCCTCACTTTAATCTCAAGTGCCTCTGGGTTTTCACTCAAGTACCACCCAAATATACAATTAATCCTGAAGACGAGACACAATATTTTGTTTGAAATTATTATTCCATATACGTGTGTAAAATCGATTATCTAATGTATTTTTCGTAAATTTTTTCTATTTCTGTTCATGTTTGTCTTTTCATATCACTTTGCCAAGTATTGAAGTTATAATAATGCCATTGTATAATGCCCAAAAGTGCTCTACGTCACATATCTTCCATGTATATTATAAATTTGTAATTTTCATGTTTTTATATCTATTTCCAATATTTTTTAAAATCTTAATTCGGGTTTAATGTAGGTTTTTATTGATGTGGCGCAGATTAAAAAAAACGTATTGTGTTGAAGAAAATGATTGTGGAATGTTTGCACACATAATCCTCATGTCACTTGAAATTTTCTGAATTTTTTTTGCCTGATCAAATTTTATTTTCCTTTGGCAAACCTGTAATGAAACTCATCCGTTTAATTAACGTCGATTTATACTTATTGTCCATGACAAAAATAGTAGGCTGTTTTTTTTAAAATCAGATAGACAGTGGATGTATCTCATTGAATTATTAATTATACATTTCTGATGAGTTGTTATTAGAATTTCCATGAAAATATGTCCATATTTTTTCAGTACCATATTTTATCGTCGGAATTTCATTGTGTTTTTTTATAGAATATTTTTTACTTTCGATTATTAAGACCACGTTACAGCTGTACTTTCTAATACTGTGGCGGGCTTAGGTATTATTAGTGACATAATCGTTTTCGAAGTAAAACTCTCCTCCCCGGTATCATTGACAAAGGAACTTATTTCAACATCTGTTAGTCTATTTTTTAAATTTGTTATTTCACTGTTCATTCAAACAGCGGAAAAAAAATCGAATAAAAAAAATATTAGACTGTGCATATATTTTTTTATCGTCTCTCAATATGAATTGCACATGTATCGAAAATTTTATAAAATTATATATGTATATAATATCCGTGGGAGTGAATTTTGCAACTGCTCGAAATTCATTTTTACAGCAATATACAAATGCAACTGTCTGTTAGAGTCGTTAACATTTGTCTTGTTTTTAATGTTACCTTTATTTCTTGATAGTACAATGTATTTCCAATAATTAAAATAATATTTCATAGTCATTATAAATTTATTGGCTCGAGAAAATTTTATCCCATATTGAACTTCTCTTTAGGGCGACATGTATATTTTAATGGATATTTCCTGCCGTTTGCGCTAAATTTAATACACCTTCTTAGTTATGAATACCGGAATAATTATGTGGTCAATTGGGATTATTGGAAATGCATTGTACGCTTAAATACGAATATACCGTTATGTTTTTCTGTGCGTTAACGCGCGTGTCTTCTTCGCGATCTTTTCCCATTTAAATGGTAAATACTGTTTTTACAGACTGGAGGAAAATGTCGAGTATTTGAAATAAATGATGAAAAGATCGTGATAAAGTGATACACGCTACGAGCTCGTGTGCGATAAGTGTGCGTGTAGGTTGTATCGATCGTTCATCACATTGAATGCTGCGATCATTTTTCGATTTAGCCCCTGACAAAGTGTTTTTTTTTTTTTTTTTCAAAAGGTTTCATGTCGTTTTGTTTTCATTCAACGTAAAGTACAGGCCCTTAAATTAGTTGAGCAACAACTGTATCGATCTCTGCCTTTCGACATCCCAATCGAATTGCAGATTTCAATAAATCGTCACCGTTAAGTATTTTCAAAAGCTCTTGCCTTTATATTTTATTCGGTTCAAAGGTCTCTGTTTATTTGTAATTTCAAACATATAAATTTTATTGTTCAAAAAAATCGCCCATTGAAAGTTCAACAATTTTATTCATGTGAAAAAAGAAACCCTAAAAAATTCAGTTATGCAGGCGAATGAGTACATTTCTGATTTGAATATTTTGGAAATTTGGGAACTCTGCAAATATACATCAGGTACTGAATTTTTATAGGTCTTAAGATATTTGCAGCTTTTTTCTCTCCCAACATATTTATAAAAACGTGTAACGATCGTATTAGAATTATTTTAGGGAACATGAAAAGAAGGATTTTATCACTGGAAAGAAATTATTTGTCCACTTTATGCAACTTTATGAAAACGTAATACTTTTTTTTCTCTCTCTGCCTAAAATAATAAACAATAATTTAATTATGAAGAATATCTCGAATGTCTTAATACTGTTAACAATATTGAATCAGCTCGATCTTCACAACAGCAGAGGTTCAGAAATTGCTGAGAGCCACGCGGTTTCTGTATTTTGTGATTTGTTCTTATAAAAGTATGCAACCGGCAATTTTTTCGTACGATTACAAGCCTGCCTACATTTTATCTTAGGAACACGAGTTAATTTAATTCTTGCTTTTTTTTTATCGATCATTAATACGCACAAATATTGTACACACGGAAAAGGAAACGTTATGAAATCGTTTGGCTCACAATATTTAACGAACCTCGTAATTTCGAATAATCATAATAACAGGAAATCGAGCTGATTCGACAAACGCAACTAAAACTAAGTCTGTGGCTGTAGGATTTTGGTTTTTTATTTTTTTTCTATAACATAATATAATGATAGTGTCCCTGATTGCATTTGGCATTTATGCATTAATTTCAATCACTGCTGACGCTATTTTTTGTTCTGGTCAAGATAATATTGGATTTCGAGTGGGCCATTGTATTTTCGGTAGATGCTTAATTCGAATCATAACTCTTACGGCATCATTTTCATTATAAAGAATTTAAAAAAATGATAATATAAATTTTGGACCTGATTTTTAGCCAGAATTGATTCTTTTCCTACTTCCAAACTCATTTTTCATACAGTTTTGATGGACGTGCGGTCAGTGTATGATTTTGACGGTCTTCCGAGTTGAGAAATTGTTCTTGCAGCCATAATTTGGATGGGTGACCGCTTAGTTGCGCTTCGGCTTGTACACTAACTGCTAAGCGGCAGAAAATTTTACTGAGTTTTCGACGTTTAAAAAACGCCGCTTGTATCGGTCAGATTTTTAGGCATTTTCCTGTGCCTTTGTGCAAATGCATCAGGAATTTTGGTCGGATACAATAGACAACAGTGTCTTCGGGAATCGAATGAGAAATGAGGGCTAGAGAATATTAAGAGTTTTAACGATCCTTTAGCCCTTATTTCTCAATCCATTTCTCGAGACGGACTAAAATTGTGGTCCATTGTCGACATATGAAAGACGTACTTGAGGAATACCTAGTTAAATAAATAATACCCAGTCAAAAAGTATGCATATTTTAACAAGAATATTGAATACATTTTCCACGATAACTTTAAATATTAATGAGCCATTTTTTGAGAAAATGTTTTTGTTGTTGTTGTTGGATTTTTACACCTTGATAGGCCTGAAATTTTAGCAGATTGTTACTTGATATTGTGCACAAACTACTAAACAATTATCTTCATAATAAATTCAGTACTTTGAAGCCAGAAAATCACAATGTCCAAATAACTCCAAAAAACATTAAACACAACGTGTAGGTCCTATTTCTCATATCACAATATCATTTGGCACGAAGCCATTGTTTTGAATTTCGTACGAAGCTGATTTTCTGTATTTATTGTCGGCTCATTTATGCGGTGTATAATATGGATTTTGCATCGCCATGTGGAGTAATTAATCAGGATTCTAAACAGTTTCTAGTAGATTCGCGGGAATTTATGAGTTGGTATTGCATCATCCGAAAATTAATATAGCCCATATAACGTACAATAAAACCTTAGTAATGCATATTGATCAGTGGCTTAGTCAATCGTATTAAATTTTATATTTATTTCTTCTATCGATAAATTTAATTAGATTCTTTTCTCTTGATAGACTTCTTGAATTTTTTTGGTCTCTTGATAGACTTTTTTTACTCAGCCGCATATTTTTTTTTACTTATCAAATCGGACGCTGAACTTTGATGTAGTAAGGTCGAATTTCCACACTTTGTTGGGTCCAATTTCCGAGACGTAGAGTTCAGTACCGTTTGGAGATACAGCCATCGCATGAGGGTTCGTAAATGACTGAAACGATAGAAGAGAATGTGTTCATTTAAGGGAGTGTATCTCATTTCGGAAATGTAACGCTATCGTGTTTAAGGAGGTTCGTCAGTAAAATTGTAAATGCACAGAAAATCTAAAATAATTACCGCGTTTTCAATAATTCATAACAAACTCACATGAATTTTTTTCATCCCTCAATTTTTCATCTCAAATAAGAATATGAAGTCAACATTTTTTTTCCAAATTCAAGAATAAAAATAATTTTTTTTTTCACTGTATCGCAACTCCTGAACGTGGTTTTTTTTTCAAACTTATTTTGAATGTGGAAAAAAATTCTCGAAGAGAAATGTCGAAATCTGCGATTGTGATTTTTTTTAAAAATTTTTATTTGAATTTTTTCCACTTCCTGACGTCTATATTTATTGCATAGTCGTCGCATTTTTTTTCGTCACTCATTTAATACTTAAAATATTATCAGATGCCAATTTTTCATAGAGGATGGAATTTTTTATATTTTTTTGAAAACTGGAAGCGTTCGAATTATGCATGAAAAAAAAATCCATTATTAGAAACTTTCAGTAAAAGTACACTAAATTTCAGGTAGATTTTTTTACAGTGTACGGAAGTGAAGCGAAAAGTATGGGGTACTCACCCCGGAAGTTGGTGCCCAATGGCCGAATATGGTTTCAGCGTAAGGGTTCATGACGAAACCTCGCACCGGGATCATAGGCGATGTGAAGCCATTCACAGCATATACTGTGTTACCTGTAAATCAATTCGACAAATCATCAATACTATAAATTGTCATTCAATGAAATAGTTTCCTATAATTTCCTATAATTCCTCGTAAAAGGGTTTTTGAGTTTTGAACTATAAGCATCATAGTTCAATATTATATAATAGGTTATAAGTTTGACGTACTTCTATAAGGACTGAATCAAGTCAACACTCATCAATTTGACACATTGGAAACCTAACACCGGTAACTGTACACAGTTCAACTTGAGTCAATAAAATTTCTACTCGAAATCAATTGTACACCGAATGACCTTGACCGAATCCTGATACAATGAAGTCATCTTTAACACCAAATCAGCTCCACACTGAAAAATCTCGACGAAGAACATATCCTGACACAATAAATAATCTCTACACCAAATGGGTTGATTTGGTGTGGACATTGAATGGCGTCTAGCATTTTTAAAAGGCTTACCGTATGATGTAATGGCGAAAACTCTGCCGAGATCGGGCTGCTGTATCGTGAGGGGTGGTCCACGTTTTTCTTCGGATCCCCCGAGTCCAGCATTGAGACAAATGACTCTCATGTTCTCACGATCGGCGACACAGACCTCACCCTGCTCGAGAATCGTCAGTCCATGTGGTACCCGAAGCGCCATGAACTCTGAATGACCAATAATGATCCATTGACGTTTTGTTAATCATTTGTTTCGAGATGTTTCGTTTCAAAACGATGCGAGGCTTACTTACCTCCAGGTTGCGGAATTCTGTCGATCAAGTTGCCCGAAGGATCGAAAATCATGAGTCTTTGGTTGCAATAACCATCTGCTACAACGATCTCGCCTGTTTTTGCCACCGCGACTGACGTCGGTTGACAGAAGTGGTTCCGATCGTTACCAGGCACAAATCTTTGGCCCAGCACGAGGGTTGGTTTTGATGAGCCTCGCTGGAACTGATGGGGTCATTGAAAAATCAGTGGTCCAGCAAACAAAATATCATTTGGATGGAAACTGGTTCGATATAATAGTGATTATAACCTTCGATTCCCGATGCCGTCGATTCTCGTCGAAAAATGAAAACGCAAACGCAAGTTTTGAACCATTCTGAGTTCAATAATCTAACATACGAATCTTGAAAATTGAATTTGTTAGAAAACAAGGTTTCATTTTCGAGGAATCAGAGAATTTGATTGCAGTCAGAGAAATAGAGGTTTCTACAAGTTCTGTAAGTTTTTAGCACTATTTATAACCAAAATAAATTCTCCTAACTAATAATCCTGAACGAATCAAAATTTCCATTTAGAATGTCTTTGATAAAATCGAGGTTTGATTTTCCTCAGACCTAAACCATTTTTTTTTGGAAATATACCATGTATCATAATAATTGCCTTAAAAACTTGGTGAAGCGCGACGTCAGTCAACCAGTAGTTTCCACGGGTGTCAATGTGAAGTCCATGTGGCAAGTAAAATAATTTAGCACCCCAGCCATGTTCGACAACACCGGTGACCGGATTCAGAGTCAAAATGGTGTCGTGTTGGATTGGTCCTCTCAAGGCCTCCTTATATTCGAAATTTTCGTCGAAGGTGCTTAAAAACAAAAACGAAAAACCGGTAATAACTCTATCGATATAGCAAAAAATCCATTTTTGAGAATGAATAGTGGTAATTATTTTTCCTACCCAAACTTCGACCAATAGAATTGCACCATTTGACGTCACGTGGTACAACCTACACGAAATTATACTGATAATTTTTTCATAATTTTGCCTGTTGATACATATACAAAACAAAAGATCATTCAGCCGTGTTAACCATCTGTCAAACTGACAGATTGAATTCAATTGTGACAGTCGATGGATTTTATCAAACATAAGCTGTAAGTTTTTTCTCATGGTGCTTTTCCATTGGTCGCAATTTGGATGGGAAAAATAATCCCCCGAATATCACTCGAGCTTTGGAATTAATCTGATATTTCGAAACTCTTGTGGTATTACAAATGACGATTCATCGTACTCCCAATTCCAGATGCGTCCAGCACGGTGAAAGATAACGGGGTTTCCGGCGGGGTCAACGGCCATGCCGCTGATTTGTCCGACCCCCCAAGGGCCCTGCCATGTGGGGTTCTCCTTAGGAATTGGTTCGTTTTGATTTTCATCGATTGGTAGTCGACGGTGCTGCAAGATCAATCGATTATATTAGCTGTAAGCATACTTTATTTGACATAATTTCAATTGAATAATAATAATGAATAATTAATATTATTTAATAATGTATTTTAATTATATAATTTGACATTTATTTGAAGGAAAGTTTCTCGGTTCTTCTTAGTTTGGCTGTCACGTTTTGGCCCTGATCAGGGCCCTTTTCAATCAAATTTATTTAAAATATTAAAGCTTAGAAATTCACCACTTTTTAAAATTATTATATAACATCAACGAAAACAGGTGGCTGAATTTCCGAAATCAAAAGTCGTGAAATACTAATTTGCATCCTTCTATTTTGTCTTCTTCTTCTTCTACTTTGGAAATGCCTTTTTTTAAATAACAAACTTTCGATAATTTTCTTCGTCGATGCCGCTTAGAAAATGGCAAATATCGAATTATTTATACGAGCAATAAACAGAGACTACGAATAAATGACAGCAGATCTGTATTTCGTTGCCTATATGAGAGTAAAGTGGACCAGCTGGTAGATGCGGAAGTGTCCTTGACATATGGTGATGCCGTAAAAGGGGAAGAAAGGGATCGATTGCGCAACAGGTGGAAAAACAAGTTTGATGTTTTGAAAAAGCTCGTGGTTACTCACGTTGTACAAGTTGAGGAGATTGACGATAGCACCGATCCTCTTGGCACTGGCGTCAATGACTTCAGCTGAGCTGACGTCAATGATCCCAACAACGAGGACCGGAAGCAAAAGCTGGAGAACCTTCAGCGCCATGTTTAAATACGCTTCCTCGTAGACTAGGACACGAAAGACGCAGCGAAGTTGTTGCTGCTGCTGTTTCTGCCTTGCACAACTGATGCGGTCGTTGTTCCGCTGTAGCTGTTCGCCTTTTGCGTGGGCGCAACGTCGCAGTAGGTTTCAAATGGATCAATAAAGCGCGCATGCGCTTCTCCCTTTTATCATACGACTCTCTAAATCTTAAGATTGTGTTCGTCTGTACGTATAGATATTTTAATGGATTTATAACAAGCGATTTTTTTTTTTACAGAATCAATCTACATATTATCGCTGATAATGACTTATTTTTTAACCGGAAGTATACGATTTATTCGAGGTTTTAAAAATGACTGAGTCCAACCTATCGGAATATTTGTGGTAGATTGTCGAAATTCATTTGTTTTTGTCTCATATCCCGAGTTTACTGAATGATTATCGTCGAGTTATTGATTTTGTTGACAGGCTTGCACTTTTTGGATTCGCTTTTTTTGGTGTATCATTTTATTGTTTTCAATTTATTATCAATCACGGATGCAAAACAGATTGCGAAAGGCAATATGATGATAACTTGACGTAGTATCTTGGTTTTTATTTTTAGTTTGTCGAGTACATGTACAACCAGAATAATTTTGAATTATACAGATTGCTAGTGCGCAGTGGATTTCGGATGTAGTATTGGTTTATTTATTTTTATTTTTAATGTCGTGTACCATGTGATTAATCGTGAAATATGTCATTCCGAACTATAATTAGTGTTATCACTATTAGGTTTGTGAATTTTGGTGTTTAATCAATGGTGTAGATTTTGCCCGATGAGGTATTTGGTTTTTTTTTTCTCAGCTTGCTCGACCGGAAGTGATTTTTGTTCTTCGTTCAGAATATTCGTCGACACGGAAATTGAAATTTTGTTTTTATTGTTTTATTTTTTTCGCATTGTACTATAACGCGGTAAATGAATTGAAGGAAACTGATAGTGGCAGTTGGCGAACAAGTGTCGCCGTGTATTGTTCGTGACCAACTGCACTTGGTCCAGGATCTGCAGCAAGGACCGAGGCGCGGTTGCTATCATTGTAGCCCAGCTCTCGTTGCAATCGATAAACTTGCGCAGGTGTCATGTACTGACATGGAAGTGCAACTGGAGACTATGTTGCCATTTACGTCACATGATGAAATTTTGAAACGGCACAAAATTCACTTTACCAACTTTTCCCTTTGATTTGGACAAAAAATAATCAAAGCTTCCCAGAAAACAATTGTCTTGATGATGCACTGGTAGCATCATTTGAACGCAGGACCAAATGCACTTCCGATATTCCCCCTCCAACGGCTTTCCAAGGACAAAACTTTGTAAAGCACGATCAATACAGCCTAGAAAATCCAGGAATAGAAACCGGGACCGCTACCGACCCAATATATCGCTGTAACAGTGCTTTTTGTATCTCCATGCATTTATCCTCGGTGATTGAATCGTATGCAACTGTCATTTTTACAAGCATCTTTTATTTCAAGTAATACAGATGTTGTCGTCGGTATTTATAAATTCATTGTTGATATATGTGTAATGAGGCTTTTTCAACGGATTCAAATGATCGTATTCTGACCCTCTGCAATATTTTTTCACTTCGCTATGATTTAAGGTTGAAAGGAAGGAAAATATGAATTAAAAAAAAATGACATGTTGCATCATTTTCTTAGTTGTGTGATATAATCTGCAATCGCCGAGAAACGATCCACACAGAAGCAACATTGTATTCCGAGTAAACACAAAAATCGGTTTCGTTGATGTTTGTTTGATAACAATTACAGAATTTTAGAACAGCTCGCTATTTCTAAATTTCACATAGCCTTCATCAATATTAAAAAATACGCGTTTTTTTCATGAAATACTAAGTGAATGTTAAAAAAAAAATTACTAAACCATACATTCATGCCTCTTTGCTCCAATATTACAAGTCAAGTTTTTTTAAAAAGTAAACATTGACAAAATTGATCCGATGGTTCGAAGTTAGTGGATGTAGATTTATTTATCATTTCATTTGGTTTAAACCAAACGTAAGAGAACGAAGTTATTTTCGCAAACATGTAAATTTTCTAGGTATCAATAAACCCATTTACAAATGCTGTCGTCGACCCTTTTAAAATGATCAAGAACACCAAAAATCACACTTTTTCGTACTTCAACAGAGTAAAGAAATTATTCAAGCCTACTCTATCATTAAAAAACCCTGTGATTTGGGAAGATGAAAATGACGTCAAGCTGCTGAATCACATGAGCTGATTTTTTTCATAGTCTTAATGGCATTCGCTCCCTTAGAAGTATGGTAAATATTGTTCTTGGCATCACGAACGTCATAAGACATTTAAGATCACAAAATTTGTTGAAGCGAATCTGAACAATACACGTAGGCCAAAAATATTTGTAGAATTTGGAACCTAAAAACATAATCTTATAGCAACACAATAATTGCGCAAAGTTTAGACTAAGATATCGTAATGATTATCCTTTGATTATAATTATATATAGATAGTCTTTGCATTATCATCATATCGTGCACTTAAATTCGATACACACTATCAAGCTCGAACAGTTCCCCCTCCAATCGGGTAGTATGATATCATTTTTAAAGCTATAATATATTCAGTAATGGGCCAAACCCAATTTTTAAGTGTCTCCTAATTTTTAGTATCATATCACAAATTCATTATTTTATCATCCTAGATCGCAATTCAATTGAAACTATTATAAAGGCCAGAAGAAATTTTTGGTTCAGTATTTTATTAGAAGAGAAAATTTAGTCTCTTCTTAAATTTATCGACTACCTAATCGTTATTTTTTAATTTGGAAGGAATCTTAGGCAGCTCTGAAAGTCCTTTAAGCACTATTATAAAGGTATGGTAATAATTGATAAGCATTTTATCTAGAGACTTACGAGCTCTGGATAACATGGCGATGTGTTTGATTTTTTTTTACACTTTTGATTCAATGGGTCACCATAGCAATATAATGATAGTATTTGTAGATCTGAGATTTTGCTCCTTCTAATTTTTTTTTTTTTTTGCGTAATTAATTAACGGTTTATCAGCAAGGTAAGGTAACAACGTGATTTGCAATTGGCGCTCATTTTCACTTGTCGATCTCCAGAGCGATGGAGGTTTCCGGTTGTGTCCAAATATAACCTGTTCGTGTCATGCTGCAGTGAGCATCATAATATCTTCCGGGTGCTCGACAATATGACCATCTTGGGCATCGACAACGAAATTTGCTGTGAAACTCCTCCTTGCAAACTTCGTTCCACCAGCAGGTTCTCTGTAAAAAGCTTATTTATTTTTCTTTCAAGATTTAATTCTGAATCTAGATGAATTTATTATTCATTTTTTGAGTTAATCTTGAAACGCGAGCGATTTTTTATTAATTTTTGTGATTAATATAAAATTTGTAATATTAATAATATGTATCCGGAAGAACTGAATTTTTTGAACATTTTCGAAAAAGGCGAAACGTGTTAAAAAATCTTTAACAAATGTGGAACATGTTTTTCGACATGTACTTTCGTATACAAAATCACGAAGTTGATCTGAGACATCATCATAGCCAGATCTCGATTCAGATGTCATAGAATGCCCCATATATGGTACATTACAATGTATATTAATTCTCATCAACTACACAAAGTTTAATATAAGCTTGAACATTCATTTTTAATCTTCGTGTTATTGTAAATTTAATTGTTTGAATACTGTGTAAAAATTGATATACTTGAGTATAAGAATCATGCTTACGTTGTCGAATCGTATTTCTTACCTCAGCCAAATAACCCCTGACACTCTGATCACTGTAATTTCGTTTCATAATGCTGTG
The DNA here is from genome assembly GCA_949699805.1 of Tromatobia lineatoria. NCBI lineage: Eukaryota > Metazoa > Arthropoda > Insecta > Hymenoptera > Ichneumonidae > Tromatobia > Tromatobia lineatoria. The sequence goes on along the minus strand of OX453053.1, from coordinate 7,675,049 downwards.
TCGCGCGTGGGCCGAGAAAGCTGCTCCGAATAATGCCAGAAGCACAAACATTCGCAGTATAAATCCATTCTGCATTAGAAACAGCGTAATTCAATATTTTATTGAGTTACTTTATATGATGACATTTTTTATCTGATATTATATAAAAGGGGTTCATTCATATTTAATATGTGCTATTGAAGTTCTGTGTGCTATTGAGATATCATAGGATAAATGCAAAATGAAAAACATAGCATTTTTCGCCAGAAAAAAAAACTTTTAATTAAAATTTAGTGTATCCATAATAACCACGAATCTGATTTTCGGACATTTTTTCGATTTTTTTTTTTGTTAACTGAAGTCATGTGGAATGCCTCATATGTAAGTGTGAATTTCTTTATAAAATTTAAATCCAAGTTTTATTTTCAGTCAAATTTAATTATTTATTAATCGTGTCTAGATTTAAAAATTTAAATTCAATGCGATGTTCTGATAATTTTTCTGTCACTGTAATACAGCAAAAAGGCTGTCAAAGGTTCAACAAATATAATTTACATTTATCATGTTTTGAACAATGTATTAATATGTTTATAGATTTGATATGGATCATTAATTTGGCAACTATTGATAATGGTCCTTTGTCGGTTGTTTTCAACGATATTGTGCAACAGCTGGTATTGGCAACAGTTCCTTTGATCAACGAACGTGTCGTAGTCCACAAGAGTTTCACTTTGTGCATCGGGAACTTGCATTCGTAAGCTTTGCCACTCACGTTATCCGCCATATCTGCTGCTCGTTTGCATCGCCCATCCACAAGAGTCCGACACTACATTTACCGATTCACACTTAACCCAATGATGCGGTCATTGTGGGTGGTGGCAACACACTTCCACAAAAACATTCATTATTACGTGACGTCAATTACATGAGGCAGAGTTCGGAAGACGAGACTAGAAATTGCAAGCATGCGTACTGCGCTTTATGGACCATGTGGTGTCTCGACTGAGGCACACTCTTCACCTATCCCATCGATTTTCCTTTACACTATTTTTTCACTTTCTTTTCCTTAGATTTGCAAAGCGATCGTTATTTTAATTCGTCGTTAATAAAAATTAATATTTCTATAAACAATAAACACAACCTCCTTCAAGATACGAACAACAGCGATTCAGAATAATGCAAATTGTTTAATAAGCTTTGAGACAAGTCCTTTTTTTCAACGAAATTAATATGCTGACTTTTCTGTATACATATAATTTTTTTTTATTAATTCTTTGAATTATTGTTATCTCATTTTAATGATAAAAATGGCATTCGGTGAATAATTTTTATCAAAAATCTGAAAAACAGAAATAGATAGTACTTTGATACATCTGATTATGAAGCAGATTGGAGAGGGTCGAAAAAAGTGGCTGAATGGACAGAGAATGCTTTTCATGTATTCCATTCTTTTCTAAAAAAAAAAAAAACATATCCATTTTCATAAATAAGTCTGTAAAACTCATCTATTTCTACTAATTCACTCATAACGTTTCGGTGTTTTTGTCGTTAAAGATAAATCCAACTGTTCAACAGGTTTTTTCAACAGGTTGTGTATAATAAAAAACATCAAGGCTTAGCAATAAACTTCGTTATTTATTATTTAAGAATAATTATATAATAGTTCTTCTTTATAATAATAATGATAACCATAATCATAATAATAATAATCATAATCATAATAATCATAATAATAATAAATATGTTAGGTAAAACAAGCATAAAACGTCCTAGACCATAAAATCTAACCGATCATCGTCGCGTAAAATGTTTACTTTATCATCGTGTCCGTTTTTCCTCCTCATCATTTAAGTATTGAATTATTTTCTAATATATAATAAAATATCTGACTAAATAACTACTCCGCATATAATATATTGCTGATTCAATTGTGTTACTTCTGAACGTAAGAGGTGTCAGTGCCATGACTCCATTCGTTATGTCAATGAAGTATGTTGTTTTTTTTAAATTTCATCATCAATCTTGTTTTCGTTTGAATTATACCGAATGAACCTGCATCAGTATACTTAATGACAATAAATCTTTTCGTGCGCGCATCGCCACTTCGTGTTATGCGCGGTATACAAATTATTCGATAAGGAAAATTTAGCGTTCGTACAAGCCGACTAATTAGTGGTAAGTAAACGAACGAGAAATACAATACATAGAATATATCGCAGTTGACCGATTGTCGGTATGCGTGTTTGTGTGTGTGTGTGTGTGTGTGTGTTTTTTTTTTTTCAATTATCAGTGATCAATAAAATATATGGAAAGTAATTAACTCGCATATACAATCCGTCGACGTTATAAACGTCGAGTGATACCTAAAAAACGTCGTAATATCGAATAACGCCGCCGAATGTATATAATAAATTCACAAGCGAAATAAATCTACGTCTCCGAGGTTCAGATACATTTTTTTTTGTCCGTTTACTTTACACTTTACACGCTTACTTATCATTATTATTATTTTCTTTATTCTTGCTTCCGCTTGAATGGAGATGTCCCCCCAATAAGAGGGAGTGGAAATTTGACGCAGATCACAGACGAACTCGGTCGTGCATTCGATCGCCGATAACAACAACGTATGTTTTTTTAAATATTTTTTTTCTTTTCTAAACTCTCATTTTCGTCTTTACTCAAATTTTCTTTCTTCCGTCGTAATCATATTAATCACCGAATGTGCGATATAGTCACGAGCCCTGGTAAAAATAATTGATAGAAAAGGATTTTAAAAAATTCTGTCGTTCCGAATACGGACTTTGGTTCGTGTTGGTGAGTTTACGAATTACTATCATTAATTTACGATCGAAATCCTATGTGTTTCCTTCATATCCTATTATATTAAAATAAATAATATTCATTTTTTTATTAAATTTAATAATAAAAGGATACGATACTACGGATGCACCCTTTGAGTAATTTGCCAAGCGTGAAAACAAGGAAAAAAGAAATCGACCGGTAATTATGGTTTTTTTCCCGGTCATCCATCTTTGTAGTGACCGCGGCTCGAGCTGCTTAACTTTTGTGTTCTCTGTAAACCACTTCGAGTACTTATGAGTAACAAAGCAAACTAAGCTGTTTTTCTATAATATAGCTGAATTGATATAAATTTATTAAAGTCCGAATAGATAGAGATGATAACACACGATTAAATCCCATTCAAATTCTATCGATCTGTATCAGTCTCTATATCATATTTTTACCAGGGAAGGCTTTAGAATGCACCGGCCTCCGTCCGTAAACCGTTATGTGTATGTATTTTTGTGTATATATGTGTCGTTTGACATCCTCTTCACGTCTTTTAGTTTTTTTTGTGTTTGTTTAATATCACAAGCCAACAAGAATTCAATTTAAATATGTATATCTACACATGCTTGAGCTAAACATACGCACATTTCGTCGTATATATATATATATATACCGTATATATTAGGGTGTGCCAAAAAATATCGATATTTTTTAAATCTCTGTCCAAAATATCGCAGAATACATTCTAATAAAGATCATGTCAAAAGTGGTACTCATAATTTTCATTCTGAGAGGTCCATAATCGTATTTAAAGTTTTTTTCATGTAAATAACACAGAAGGGTTATTTATTTACATTCTTTATCTTAGCAACCTAAGAAGAATTTTAAAAAATCAATGACTGCATTTTATGAATTATTAAATTTTGAAAAAAAAAAAAAAATTTCGTAAAAAACCATCAAAATAAGATATAATGCGTCTGTAACTTATTGCCATTAGCAATATATAAAATTTCATCCAGACAATTTTTTAGAAAATTAAATATTCCAATAAATTTCTATTGACTTTTTTGAACTAACATCAGTTCACTTAATAAAAGTTAAAAATACAAAAACCACGACTTTGTTGTTGTTGAAATTTAATGATTCATGAGATGTAGTCATTGATTTTGTGAGAAAAAATTTCTTCTTGGGTTGCAGTGAGAAAGAATGGAAAAAATCACTTTCCTGTGTCATTTAAATGGTAAAACTTCAAACGCGATGATGGACCACTTAGAATTGGAATTATGAGCTCCGCTTTTGACAGGATCTCTATCAGAACATATTCTACGATATTTTGGGCGAAGAGGGAATAAAATAAATATCGATATTCTTTGGCACACCCTAGTATATATAAATATGTATATATATACAGCAGAACTATGACATAGAACAAACTTCGTAAATCAGGTCGGATCAATGTCTGCTGGCCTCGGTATAGGTTTTAGCTTCAACTTATGTCCTTCGTTAACACTACCACATCATGTGGTTCACAAATTATCTCACTCTGTCACACTTCGGTAGCATAAGTTTATTTCTGTATCAAATTTAACTCATCGCGTTCACACTGCATATTATCGTTGAAACTTAGTTATTTGCACATACTTAATACTTGAAAAATCATATATATATATGTATAATATATATATGCATATATTGTAGTTAGAGGCTCTTGAGATTCATTCGATTTTACAATTGTAATATTAACAGGTATTGCGCGACAGATATCGACGACAGTGAACAATTATTTATGTCATTTTACCAAATGAATTTGCTCTAGTTGCTGCGAGAAAATGTTTTTTAATTTATTTATCCATTCTCGCATCGGAATCACGCAAATGATTTATTCATCCGCATGTGTCGTACGCATTGGACTGAGGAATCTATCGAAGGGCGCTATGCATTTGATTCGAATTCTCAGAATCGAGGTATAAATGTTGAAAAATTTATTGAAGAGATAGGGAAAAAAGAAAAACGGAAATTGCTTGCTCTAACGGCTGATTATCTATTTTATAGGTATGAATTTTTATCTCAATTTCATCTTGAGGCGAGGTGAAGATGCAGCGGTGCAAAAGAGTTATAATTAATAACTTTTGTGGTGGAGTGAGAGAAAAATAAGAAGAATTTGATTTATCTTGTCTCGAAAGCAGAATTGTAAACCGCCATTATTTTGTTCTATTGACTTTTACCATATTGTAGATTTGACAGTTATTTTTTTTTTTTACAAAGGCTTTTTTCATTATCAGCTGTTTTTAATTTCAGCAGTTCAACCAGATTTTTAATCTGTATTCGGGACAAATTCAACAAGCGGCAAAGCTTTATTAGGGATGTGTCATAAATTTTGATTTCATGATAAATTTTATTTAAATTCATAGAAATGGATTCATAAATGAAAATTGAAAGAATACATTTTGCAACATTGCCGATTTTCCAATATTGTAATTCAGAACATTCCTTCATTTAAGGTATTTTTGCTAACGATTCGTGCAGCCAACTTTAAAAACTTGGTCGAAAATGCTGCATTATTACACTAATATTAAAAAGTACTAAACATTTGTTTTCACGAAATTTTATTAAAAATCAATGTTTCATAGAGATATGCAAAAAAAGCGTAGATACACTTTCATACGCACAGAATATTATTACCAAAATACTCTCACGACCAAATGTAAATAAAAAAAAAACAATGGTGGATTCCAACTCTGCTTAAAACTCAAAAGCATCAAGCAAATCTGTAATTAAATACCGTTTGTTCCATTCGTCTTTACCGACCAATTAAAACTTAGTGAGCAGTGAAATAAAAAATCCAAAATATACTCAATACACACAGAAATAACAAAAAAGTCTTGAATTATGTTAATAAAAAAATTAAGCTAACAAGTCACACTTTCGGCATTGTTGATAGTCGACTCCACTTAAATACTAACACATTTATCAAATAATATTGTAACAGCAAAAATATTTTGAGGAATACCTCATTGCCAACGATAACGAGAGCTCGAATTCATAATCCATATTAGTACGTGATCGGAATTTGATAGATTAGGAGAGGAATGTAACAAAAGGATTGCCAAGTTCTTTCCTTGCCTCGACTAACAATTAAATCGACGAGCGTTTATTTACTTATTGTTGTTTCTGTTTGTTCTTTTTTTTATTTTTTCTTTCTTGTATATGACTTAAATACTTGCCTTATCAGTAGTTAACTTTAAATTATATATATTGCAATATTATCACGAAACTTGAGTCCCGCTCAGCACAAAAGAGAATGCAATTTTTTTTATTCTTTATTTTTTCGTAAATTCATTCGCGTTTACTTGACGAGCCAATGCCATGTCGGCATGATATCGCACCATATTTAATAATTATCGATAATAATCAGTGTTAATTCCCGGCAGGAATTCACACGTAAACGTAAAAAAAAAATTCACCTCAACTACAACAAAACAATAGAAAATATTTAACGACTACTTAACTTTGAATATAATCGTTATTGAAGACATTAATTAACGTCACTTTCTCTAACGTTAAATAGGCCATTGATTGTAGATCCTTGTGTAATCTCGGCTAGTCTTGAGTTTCCTTCCTCAATGCCTGAATTATTTTCCTTAACTTATACTCACAAGCCAACCGAGACCCACTAGACTTAATTTTATCAACTATTATATATCTCGAGCGGTTAATATTGTCAATGACGTACCTTTTATTAAGGGGGCTTGCTACCGGATTATCGAGACAGTTATATACATATTTCTTTAATTTCAGATTGTTTTTTTTTTCAATTAAATTATATGCGCTGGATTATCAGTGAATTGTGCATTTATAAATGTTTGACGTGATAGGAGCAATATTTTTCACAGCAGATTAGATCATACCAATTTCGAGAATAATTGCAAGCTAAATTTATGATTGTTTTGTTGTTGTTATTGTTGGTAAAAGTAGGTAGCCCCCTTAACGGCCAAGCGAAATATAAAGGGAAGCGATTTTTCTCAAAATTTTCGAGGAGATTCGACATCGAGCCTCATTTAATAATCGTGACAGGAATGCAAAGTCTCTTAATCGACGGGTAATAAAAATTCCGAGTGTCCTTCCTGCATCGTTATCACACTTGAAAACACTATTGAACTTATATTGGCTCGAGAATCGATCCTCCCTTATATAAATCTGGTCGAATTTCTCCCAAGTTAACGTCCTTAAAATAAATAAAAAAATTGCAACCAGGACTTTGAATCAACACAGTAAAAATAATGTATTTTTATTTTCTTTTTTTCTCGCCGTTCTTACACTTAGGTATTCGAATTATTGATGAACAATATGAAGTAGATTGAGCTAAAGATATTTCGGAAAACCTTAACTCATAAGAATTTCGACCATAGCTGAGACGTAGCAATTACCGCTTCTCCTTGTCACATTAATCGTTAAAATATGGAAGCTATTACCGAAGCATTACACAAACGATATCATTATTCCAACCTATGCTCATTTATTTATTTATTCATTTTCGCTGAGACTCGAGATTAATTGGAAATATAACAAAGCGATTTCGAAACGAGGGTAAAAATCATTAATTTAATTTTCGTCGATATGCCGAGCCCATTTTTTCCGCACGATGTTGCAATCATTTACAATTCGTATTATAATATTAATTATAGCATATTTATACGCGTTTATGTACACAGTACAAACGACTTTTCGCACGCAATTGAATTTCATTCAAGCTCATTTTGTGTCATGCGTCTCTCGCTTGGGTCATTTCGTGTTGCATTTAAAATCCTCAACGAATTTAACATTATCTATTGCAACAAAAAAATCCATAATAACCCTTTCAAAAATTACCCTAAGATCCCGTTAATAAGTTACGTTTTACGTCTAGATAACAAGCGAGAGATGGAGCACGCGGTCGATCGATGTGTCGCAGAAAATCAAAAAACAATATTTCGATTCAATGCAAGACATCAAAATCCGATCGACGTTTAGAGTTAAACAGTGCGACCTATTTCAGTGATTAGCTGTTTTATTAACCTTACTTTGCTGCATCATCGCTCCTTCAATATTAATTTTTTTTGTTACTACTTAATTTTTCGAGCATACGCATCTTATTTCTGTTTCATTATTAGTATTTATAACGTAGTTATAATTGTGTACCATGATAACTATACACACTTGTGCAATAGTAATGTTGTATACTATATAGGGGGCGCGCGTTAACGCGATTGGAGCTTTTACGTATTGTTATTTGTTAATCTAAATCGTCTATAACGGTGTCGCGACGCCACCCGCCCAATGATTGTACAGTTTTCTTGTTGTTTTTTTTTTGTTGTTGGTTGTTTTGTTTGTTTGTCGTTTATCATTATTTCACTTCATTTTAATATTATTATTTTCTTATCATAGACTTAATGTTGAGACATTTTCGGGAAGTGATTCGAGTATAAGTTACTATCACTCGCTTCCCTGTACGTGATTATACACAAGATCACCTGCCCGTTACGTTAATATTATAGTTAATTGACTTATATCTTATAATACATAGTTCGCAAGATCAATGACTTCGCGAAAATCGTTGCTTCCCGATCGCGCCGTAAAAATGTATTTGTTTTTTATTTTATTTGTTTGTTTGTTTGTTTGTTTGTTTTTTTGGTTCGTTTTCATTTTGTTATTCAAGTAAAACGCGCGTTTCGTTGTTTGGCCAATTAAGGAATATTTCGGGTAAATATTGATTGACGCGAAGTCACTGAAATCTCACGGATTCAACAGTCCGTCATCTAATAATTAATTCTCGTCTACACCTACTTAACTGTGTCTGCGATTCGGTCCGCGCGTGTCTTGTGTGTTGTGCTTTGTAATTTTGTCATTTAGTAAAACGTTAACCACGTGATTTCGTAACTCTCAGCGTATCTCGGCGCCACAACGTATTTTTTCTGTTTTTTATTTTTATTTTTTTTTCGCTATCAAATACGCTAACGTGAGGCAGTACTTGTTCGTTCAACTTTAAGGCTCTAACTGCCAAAGGAAACTGTGATGTATATTTACGGCCTTTGCGCAATCGCCGGCCCGAGATCGTATCAGTGATAACGTGGAAGAAATAGATGGAATGAGAGTTATTTATTTCCTTGTCATTTCTTTTTAGTTTCCTCGTTTTTCCACTTGCTTTCGGCAAGAGGAAGTAGCGCATCGGAAAGTACACCGGACGTAAGCCGAAAGTAAAATACATAGGATGAGGGCATCGATAACTCAAACTCCCGTGAGATACATTTAATGTTTTATCAACTCAAAAGTCTACTATCACTCAGAGAAATGGATCTGATGAGTTTATTTGAATCAATAATTGAGTGTATTTGAAATAGATAACATTTTATTTCAACGAAATAGAATCTATTAAGATCGAATAAAATTTTATTTAGATCAAATAAACTCTGTTTCGGATGAATAAAATCCTATTAGGCCGAGCATTGAATAGAATATTTATTCAATGCACGGCTTAATAGGATTTTCTTCAATCGGAATAGACTCTATTTGATCTAAATAAAATTCGCATTTCGTGAACTTCAGGAGAGAATATTATTGGAGTGTTTTATAAGAATCAAAATATGATATTAAAACATGGATAATTAAAACATCCCAAACCGATCCGCGCAAGACAAATTTCTCACTTTTTTACCCCTTTATTTACAAATTTTTATCACGACGACATCAACATCAGTAAAATCCTCTTTGAAAACTAATCAGAATGTTTATGGCCATCGTGAAATATAAATAAGCAACATTCAAATTCCAATCAATTGAATTACATTAAAATGGTAATTATAGATTTTCATTTTATCGAATACGCTTTAGTAGGTTTCTAGGCTTTTACTTGTTTCTCCCTTTGATTCTATGCTTCTTAGTAAAATGTATCGCATTAGCACAAGGAAACTGAGAATCTGCGGAAGACCGAGTCGATTAAAACGATTTTCTTCTAAAAATCTCCTCCTTGAATGCTCCTCGTACTTTATGCCAATCTCGCGTACTAACAGCTTATCGATGCATTCACCCTATGTATTACTGTGTATAACTAAAACGTAAATGACCCTATTATAAAAACTAAGGCTAGTAGTTTCGGCTTTGAGTATAGCTAAACCGAGTATAGGAAAACTATTAAAAATTGAGTGGACCCACCAAAGCTCGGAAACGCGTTAAATGAGAGCGAAAGTAGGGATGTGCAAATAGTCTTTAAATTGATTTTAATTGAATATCGATATTGTATTCAAAATTTCATCTGAATATTTTTTAAAAAATGAGTTTTTCAAAATTTCATGATCTATTTAAAAAATCATGAATTATTAACAAATTCATAAATTATCCGGTTAATCCGTAAATTCATCGAATATTCGCAAATTTATCGAATATTCGTGAATAAGATATTACTCTGATCAGCTGAATGCGCAATTGCGAATTAGAATAAATATATTCCAGATCTGGGCGGTACCGGAAGTACTTGGCCCTTTTACTTCAAATGCAGTACTTAAAATACTCAAAGTACTTTAAGTATTCGTACTTGACGAAGTACTTGACGTATCTAAGGTACTTAATGTACTTCCAGTGTAATAAAAAGTACTTTTCAATACAATACCACATATATAAAAGTATAAGGAACCCTGAACGTACGTACGTCGGTCCATTACAAATTAAAAAATAATCATATGAAAATTAAAATTATATATATGTATTAGAATTACTTATTACCATCAGAATTATGAAAATACTGTGAATATTCACTTGAAATTTTGATCCGAATAATTCATACTGAATTGACAATGAATTATTGAAAATTTTGAATATTCGCACATCCCTAGACGAAAGCTTATATGATTATTGCAAAATAATGTATCTTTTGTATACAGATCTCACTATGAGTCACGGATATCCTGGTCGGATGTCTCCGCCGCGTTTCTAAACTAAGATCAGCTATCGTCCGGTGCTTCCTGATATTCTTCGCTTTCTCTGTGCACCAGAACGTGAACGACCGTGGCTTCTGACTGTTGTCTTAGCAACGGCGGTCTTACAGGCGGGGCGGTATTTTCGGGGCTCGGCTCCGTCACCAGAATACTGACGTCGCTGCCGTCAGGTATAGGCAGTGCTACAGGTTCCGGATTTGGCTTTCTTCTCAAACTACTGCATCGTCGATTAAACGCTTCTTTTATGTCCCTCTGAAGCATATTAAGAGAGAGCGCTGTACCGCTCGGTCGCAATGAACCTCTTTTCGAGATGGGCGGACTCAGTACATCCTCGTCCGGATATGTTTCAACCGCATCCTGACGACCCAACGTTGGTCCGGACGATCTGAGAACATCCACGTTAAAACAGTATTTTAGTTTATAGTTACGTTAACCATCTACTTATTTTGCTCGTTTTTCTACTAATTTCAGTCTCTATCTAATAATAACAATAATAATAGTAAAAACTGTATAAATATTGTGTGGCAGAAAAGTTCGAGAGATGGAGAACACGACAAGTGAGGTGAATGCTTTCCATTTGACAATCACCGGATTTTTCGGATTGGGGAAAGCATCCATTGCACTTATCTACATCAGGCAGCGAAAATTTCGAATGGGAAAATAAACTTGTAATCCTGTAACTTCTGTACTTTTAGACCGGGTTTGTAAGTCTTTACACTATTGACTTAGAGAAAATTATCGTATTGGTAAATGCATTATTTCAATTAATATAGGATGAAAATCTGGGTTACAAATTTTTCGTGCTCTTTTTTCACGATTTTATTCACTGTGCTGAAGCAAGACTTGGGCTTAACAATACAAAGCAGGTCTAAAATGTATATACGATGATTCAAGATTGCAGCTATTTTTCCTCGTTACTGCGATGAATCTCCGTTTGGCGGCGTTGTTGTTCATTTTTGTAGTGGTTGTGTATTGGGAAAGTTGAAGATAGCTGAGCATAACGAAGATTAGTAAAAGCGAGAATTCTATAATTACATTTTGTTCGTATATCAGCATCTAGGGCAATATATGATGTAATCTATGAATGTAATGAGTTGTTTTTTTGAATCAACATGTGAAGAAGGTAATATAGTACAGAGGACAGAGGTCCGAACACGCTACACTGCGTCTATTGAAAACTATAACAGCGCACGCTAAATCGCATTTCTCTCTAGCAAAACGGCGGTTCATTCTCTATATTCATAAACCTTGTTTTAATTATCATGTAACCACCATTGTTTAATTATTGTGGTTGACATTCACTCCTTTACCTATTGATTTCATTGCCTTCGGGTGTATTTATGAAAACGAGAAATAAATATCGTTAATCCACGTTGACATTAGTCGTTGCGGTCTACTAATCTATAGATACTAATACAAGAATCATGGTATCAAATTGTTTTGACCCGATATCGCAGTCCAGGTTTTACGTCTTAGTTTATATAAAAATTTCTATCAGTTTCTATAACCATGATCTCCGAATTTTTAAACTGCATTTGAGGGGGTAAATTGAGCTAAAAAAACTGATACGTAAGTAAATTTTGTGGTAACACTTCTTTAAAAAAATCGAACACTTTAACCTCTAACCCATTAACGACCAAGAATGGTGATCATTTTCTGTTTTTTTATTAATTGTTCTGGGCGGAATGGATGTGGGCAAAACACCTTGAACAAATAAAAACAAGGGTCGTCATTCGCCGAAGCTCTAAGCACCCAATTTAGACTCTATCTTCATCCCCAAAATAGAATAGCATAAAGGGTTAGTTTGTGCTTCGTATTGTCGTAATTGAGAGCAATATATATATCAAGTGTAACGTTAAAAATGTCTAAATACGATAAAGAGTATTAGAGTCGGTGGCACGGAGAAAAGAAGCTTAAGGTTAAGCTCCAGGGCCGTTATTACTGACCTTATAGTGGTGTGTGAGTCCGAGCCAGAGCTTGAGGCAGCCGAGGGGTGTTCCGTGGTCGGTGAGGGACGGGACACGGTGAGGGCGGGGGGTTGCAGGTCCTCGTGGGTCCCCGTAGCGCCGGAGAGTAGCAACAGCGGAAGATTCGGAATAAGCCACGCGGATGCGGCCCCTAACTCGCTGAGGTCGCTGGCGTCGCTGGCCCTGGAGGACTTGCGGCTACTGGCCCGACTACCCCTGTGAACGTGCAGAAGGGCCGACAGCTTGCCGCCCCACCCACCCCCGGCCCTACCTTCGCTTCCGATACCACCGGGACTCGAGGTTTGTGTCTGCGAGTCGACTTCGAGGGCGATTCTCTCGCGTTCCCTTTTCATTCTGCTCCCGAATAACAAGAAAAAACGAGCTCGCAAGTCCCAGTCTTTTGTTGTTTTTGTTTGTATCATTCATATTTGTCGTTTTGTAGTTTTTCATTGTTATTAAATTGTTTGCATTTTTGTATATTATTTTAATAACTCTATTAAAAATATGGATACCAGCAGAGATACTAAACGCGACAGTATGACAGTATGATATCATGCCCCAAGTAAGTTCAACTATTTACAAGGACATGCACTAATAGTCAGCAAAGTTATGTAGAACAGTATAGTAGAAGAAGTACTGCAGTGTTAGTATTAGTAGTAATCTGTTGTTCAACGATAAACTTCAAAAATGCGAGAGACAAAGATCTCGGTAATAGTATGTATGCAATAGGTTTTAATAGGATATTAATAAACTCACGCGATGTAATCTCGGAACGTGCGTTGTATCAGTCTTGCCGCTTTGTCTTGTCTCTTCCATATCCTCGTGGAAGACACAATCTCCAATTCCTTTCTCGTTGGGAATTGCTTCTTGAACTTAACGTCCATCTGTTCCTGTAACTTTCTGAAATCGTCGGATTCCTCGACGTGTCCTAGCACGTGCTTGACAAGAGAGTGCAGGATGTCCAGACAGTGAATCTTGTTACCCTTTGCGATAGGAAGATTAAAGCTCACCAACGCTACTACATTGGGCTTTGATATTCCTAGCGGCGGGTCTAGGCTAGCAATGAAGTCGCTCAATTGTCCGAAGCGGATGAACTGCGTTGCGTGCGGATCATATCTGTAAGAAGCAACCATCATCATCATCATCATCATCATCAAGATTACCGGTTGGTTTCTCAGATTGTTTGAACCGACTATAGTCCCAATCTATCCATAAGCCCGCTAATTAACACCAGAATTCAAAATTTCTTCACGTAAAAATAAAACGACTGTTTTTGATTGGCAGCAAAGATCGTACATATGATCAAGGACTTACTTCCTATAACTATCACGGCTGCTGTCGCATACAAATCATTAGTTGCGTCAAACAGCCGGTGAGTTGAGATTATAGTCTCAGTTGATTTTTTTTATTATCGGTACACTACCAACGAGGTTAGAGTTCTTTTTATCTGACTGAATAGATTGGCACTATCTAAACTACTCAGGATGGTTATCGGGACTTATAGATGAGATTTCACAACTACTTTTGTCGTTTCGTGCAGCGTTATCAAACAACAGGTACATTGTGCAATAAGGGTCAAAAGTTGGCGATTGTGACGAATACGAGGTTTTTCGCCCAAGCGAAGCTGGGGCTGCAATCACACGGGCGCAAACGCCAATTTTGGCCTGTGTTGCACTCTATATTTTTTGAAGTATATCAGCCGAGAAGAAGTGATTAACCGATAAATATGGCCACTCCTTACATTTCGTGGAAGTATAATATAGATCAGAAAATACTGTCTTTACTTACTTGGACCATCGTATGTAAAACATTTCAAGATCGTCCTCGACGATGCCGATCTCCTCTTCCTGGTGCGCCTGATTGAAGTTCTCCAGGATGATCGCAATGTACATGTTGATTACGATCATGTAGCTTATGATGATGAAGGACGTGAAATACGTTATCGCAAGCAGTGGATAGCCGCAATCGCCGTTCATCTGTCGACTGGTGGGCGTTGGATCGCAATCGGGTGGTTGCACCATGAGTGACTCCAGAACGTCGTTCCATCCAGCTGATGTCATCAAACGAAACAACAGCTGCATGCTTCGACCGAACGTCTCAAAGTTAACCTGCGTATGAAAACAAGTTCAAGATCATTTTCTCATGGCAGAATTGCCATTTATCACCGATTGTACGTGCCAAGTAAGGCCGACAATAAAATCCACATGAAATTTAATATAAAAGTACTGGAAGTTTTCATGTATAAACTGGTATACACTATACAAGTGCGATGTCATTTTTGGTACAGTAATTTTAATAATTATGATTGATCCCACTGTAAACGTGAATCAACTTTTTTCATTTTCTTAAAATTTCTCGTGAACGAGGAACGAGGTTAGACAAACATTTAATAAGACTGTAATTTAAAATGGAAGAAAGGAAAAAGACTCACCATATCGTCGAGAGCACCTTGCTTCCTGACATGTCCAAAAACGGACATACCGATGATCGCGTAGATGAAAGTGATCAAGGCAAGCAGAGCCCCGATGTTGAATAGCGCCGGAAGGCTGACGACCAGGGCAAAGAGGAGCTTTCGAATACCTTTGGCAGCTTTTATGAGCCTCAAGATCCTACCGATTCTGAACACCCTCACGACTCGCAGGAGCGTCGGGGACACGGGGAAATCCATCATAATGTCCTCCATTAAGATACCGAGAATCGACGCTAATACTAGGACGAAGTCGAAGAGGTTCCACGGTACCGTGAAATAGTGGTAACGAAGACCTATTATCTTCACGATTGCCTCCAGTCCGAAAACCGTCGTAAAAAATGCGTTCGAGACCTCCAGCACAAAGAATATCGGATGCGGTTGGTTGTAGTGCTCGATACCCATCGTCAGCATGTTGAGAAATATCAAAACGAAGATTGCTATCTCGAATCTGTAATCATTTATTAATTATAAATTCGTTGCTCGGATAATTCAAAGTAGACCCACTACCAGTTTTGACAGTAAGCTTTGCATAAGATACGAAAGATTTTTGTACAATTATATTAACCCTTTGGCGGTCTTTGTAATTACTTTCCAATAAAACATGGAAATATCCATTAATATCGACGAAGTATTAGTGAGTTTCAAATATCAGATATTTAAGTCCACATTGTGGAACTTCGTTATTTATATACGCTGATGATAACCATGTTCATGACAGTTGAATTTCTGGATAAAATAAATAAAATCTATTTTTTAAATAATTATAAGGGCGATTCAAAACGTGCGTATTTTTGTCTACTTTCGATGCATTTTCGTATTTGTAAAATCTAATTAACTTTGGTGAAGAGATATTTTAAATTGAAAATTTACAGTGGTAAGGAAAATAACGATTCCTTGCAGGATTATAATTATTTCATGAATTACGCATTCAGTATTTAGTTACAATAATGTAGGCAAATTATATTTCTAGATTAGTATTCAAGGGCATGAATTAAATGTTATTGCTGAAAGTCTAGTCCACTAAACGGTTAATAATTACATTGAAAAGCATAGATGAGACGAATGGTTAAATTGTGCGTGTGATGCGAGAAGCTACACTATCTCATCCTTGAATCAGCCTCCATAACCTCAGTTATCTTAACGATACGTCGAAACGTAGATAGTATAACTGAGATCGAATCGACTGTTGGTCTGCTAAACGATTCAAAGATAATAAAAGGTAAGCATCTTTGTGATTAAAAGTGCAAGGCACGCTCGTACTTGTGAATTACTCCTGGCATTTTTTTACAATCATACCTTCTCGAATTGGACAGGTCGTAGAACATGGCGAGAAATTGGTTCATCGGACGTTTTATAACTTTCTGCGGCTTCTTACGGCCGAGCTTTTTCATGGCAGTGTAGTAGTGCTTCTGACTCTCGGTCAGAAACATTTCTAGCACTCCACCTTCATACTGAAATTTAAAAAAAAACGAGGTTAATGTTAATGACAATTTGCACTGGGAGAAACGATACATAAGTTGTAACTAAAATAGCAAGTTAGAATCCTATCAATTGGAATATAAAATATTTTTATTCGAGGACTAAAAATATTTGTAAAATTTTCATTCTGCACTAATTACAACAAAATAAATTTACGATTCCATCGAAATTCAGGCGCCAATAATTTTATTTCTTCATAAAATTAAATGGGTGTGTTATTTATCTAAAATAAAACATGTTTTATAAGTCTATGCTAACCTTTTTTTTTAGCATGTTGAAGTTGTCTATGATAACTCCGATAAATAGATTGAGCGTGAAGAATGAACCGCAGACGATGAATATTACGAAGTAGAGATAAGCGTAAAGATTCGCTTCTCGCTGCGGCTGCAAATCGACTCCACGAGCGTCCACAGCGTCCTCCATCACCTCCATCCAACCCTCGAAGGTCGCCACTTGGAATAGTGCCAAGTATGCTATCCCGACATGATCGAAAGTGATCTTGCTGTTCATCCAGGTGTAATTTCGGTGCAGGCAATCGTCCTTCGTGTTCACTATCTGTATTAAGGCCAACGTTACTATTTACCGTCGTTTTTCTATATATTTCCAAGCGATTAATCGCTCTCTACTTGAGAACCGACGTCACAGAAAAAAAAGCACAATTGCCAAAAAAAATGGAGAAAAGTTTCTGTTTCTGGCAAAAAACGGATGAGCAAACGGGTGGGCAGAAAAAATCGATTTATTAATTTTTTTTTTCAATCTGTCACACGAAAACTAGTTGCTCAGTATCTAGATACTGAGCAACAGTAACAATGACAATAACAATGGTCATATCATACAAGATATGACCATTTTTCTATGAGACCAAATTGAAAATACAAATCGATGATGAGCATAATCTTCCCATTAATATTAAGAGCTCATACTTGGTGAGTACTTTCTATAGATACTCAGGACCTAGTTTTCGTGTGTCAGATTTGAAAAAAAAAGTAATCAATTTTTTTACCCACTCTAATGAGCACCGATAATCATTCTGGGATTGCTTTCATTTTTCTGCGTCGTCAATTATCGTACTTTCCCATAATGGCACTCACCGATATATCAATAAGCTCGCCAATTTCATCAGTGCACTTGAAAAATTTTCCCCCGAAAAATTGTACACCCATTATGGAAAATATGAGCCAGAACACGAGACAGACGAGGAGCACGTTGAAAATACTAGGTATTGCGTACATCAACGCGTTCACTACAATCTAGGAAGGTTGAAAAAAGCCCTTTAATATTATGCTCAAAACGAGCTCTTAAATAATAATAAGCAAATACTTGAAAATGTATCGCATATATTTTGATGTGCTATTTTGGAATAAACGACACGAAAAAATATGTTAATAGTCTGCAAATATATGTCGCGTGATAAAAATCAATAAAATTGGACATACCCTCATGCCTTGCCATCTTGAGATTGCCCTGAGTGGTCTAAGAGCTCTGAGGGTCCTCAGCGACCGGAGCACTTTGAGGTTTTCATTTTCCTCTATCAAAAGGCTAAACATGGATACCTGTCGAAGAATCAATTAAGGTCGTTGATGTTGAGGCTAAAGAAGGCTTATCTAAGGTGTTCATGCGGTTCCACCATCTTTCTCACAGTATTTACAGTTGGGGTATATTTAAGATACAAGTGGCGACACACGCGGTGTACATAAAATATCGGTGACAGAGTTGAAACGTGTTTATACATTAATATGGAGTGTTTCAAATGACTACTGTCAATTGATAACAAATATTATCTAATTTTTTTTTTTCGTTTTTTTTACAAATTCAATTTGCAATAGTTATAAGTGGTATTAATCACGATTATTATGTCCTATTATAATATATGAGGCATTCTATATCAATTCAGGTACCTTAAAAAATTACCAAACAAAGTCTAAAAATCCGCTTCACCCATTATAATGGATATAACAAATTTCGAATTAAAAAAAAAATTCCGGGCGAAATATGACATGTTTTCCATTTTGCATTTAATCTATAATAACTCGGGAAGGATTAATCGTATCAACATCTTTGAGAAACGAGAATGTGCGTTTGTTCATGGCGCAGATGAAAAAAATTTATGCAGAATTAACTGTTCAGGCATTATTTTACGGCAAAATCAACGGAAATATTTTTCTTCGTAAAGATCTTTGGATATTGGTGTTGGAAAAAAATTTGCAAGTTTTGTAAGTGGATGATTAATTGTTTCCGAGACATTGTAGGTTAAATGAAAAATTAAAAAAAAGCATATTTCGCCAAAAAAAGTTACAAAAAAATTTAAATTGGGTTTATCTATCATAATCACTGAATCTGATGATGTTTAGACTTTATTCGCGTGGCCGAAATCATATAAAACGCTCAATATCCGACTGGAAACTACTTATGTGCCTATACTTTATTAATTAAACATAATAACAAATAAATTGGCATCGATGTGCATGCGATATCCATGCATGTATAGCTTCAAGTGCCTGGCAGTTCACATAGAGAAATAGAGAGTGCAAAAAGATGTTCTATGATGATGCAATTGATTGAAAAAGCTGAAGTAAGATAAAAGCCAATTGATTGCAAGCTCATCGTTCTTATTTTAAATAAACAAAGTCATTATGAAAAAGCTCATCATAAAATTAAATAATGGAAAATAAAGAGACGATCTTGATATCAATGATCTGTCTTTGTTTGTAAAGCAACGTACCTGATTCCACGAGATGTCACATAAAACACAGAAAAATACACGGAAACAACATTCAATGATGTACCACCACCGCCACAAAGCTCTATTGAAAAATCCTGCTAGACACCTTAAATATATTTCGGCCAATTGAAAGCCAACAGTAAGTGAGACATCTAACAATGAATTAATGAAAAACTCATGCCACAGCGAGTACAATACGCATGTTGCGCGCGTTCATTTTCTTCTTGATATGTCATTAATTACTTACGAAAACGATTATAAAATCCAGGATTGTCCAGAAACTGGTGAAGTATTTACAGAATCCTAGAGCTAGCCACTTCAGGAGCATCTCGATACTAAATAGCGCGCAGAATCCTAGGTTGGTCCAGTACAGTATCTTCTTGAGAAAGGGATTATCGTCCAGATATATATCCTCAAAGCATAGCGTTATGGAAGATGCAAAAATCAAAACCAATATCATCCACTCGAACGCTGGCGTATCGACAACGGAGAGAACGGCTGTGCGTATTGCTACCCATTTTCTGCCAATATCGGTTGCGATACAACGATTTATGCAGCTGCATCTATGACAGATAAAAAATAATAACCTCTATCAATAATAGTCTTGTACATTAACTCGATCGGAGTCGAAACGTAATAGTACATTACGATACTAGTGCGATGAAACTTTTTCGTGACGAGTGTGAGTTTGCAGCACGAGCTAAAGGCGAGTGTTGTAATCACACGAGATCAGAAAAAGTTTCTCGCACGAGTATCGTATGGAATTTTATGCCACTAGTGCGAGAAGTGCCTGTTTCACGCACGCAAGCGAAGCGAAGTGTGCGTGAAGTAGGCACAAGTTATCTAGCTTGAATCGTGACAGAATAACTTACTTCTGATAGCAATGTTGCGGAAAGCAGTCCTGCGGCACTCTTGGCGGTTTATTTCTTCCAAAGCCAGGAAAGGAACCCATTCCATCGAGATATCGTCCCTTGCTGTCCCTTCTGCCGCCGACAGTTAATTCATCAACGTAGCTGACAAGTGCATGCCAAGGTCTTTTTTCGACGCGTTCCTCTCGCTTGACAGGTTCTTTTTCCGGTAACATTGCCACTTCCTCGTCAGGCTTGGTAGGTTCCTTAAGTACTTCCATTTCTATGTTTTCTTCCTGATTAGTATCGTTGCTGTCGCATCTTTCCTCGAGCTTTTTGCTGTCTCTTGGTTTTATCGTTTCCTGGCTGCTTTGACTGTACGTTGTTACGGTAGCTTGACGATAAATAGGTTCGTACGTGAACACCGGTTGATTCAAGCTCTCCTGATACGATCTATTGTAAATATTGTCTTTGGGAAGGCTGAGCACCGTCTCCTGTATAGCATACTTTTCCTTGTCCGATTTGTCCATTACTTCCCGAACAATTTGCTCCAATCTCATGTTCTTCTCGTTCTCAGAATTCTCCTTTCGATATTTTTTCTTCCGCACTATTGAGCGTATACGATCAAACGATCTCGCGAGTTTCGAGTCCTCGCCCACCTCTTCCTTTTTTTGTTTGAGTTCCTCGGAATTGAAACTGTTGAGCAACAAGGCCAAGAAGAGGTTGAGTACCATGAAATTGCCCATCACAAGCGCTGGCAGGAATATCGCAAAACACGTTCCCGCTCCTTCGTCCTTTTCAGCTCTCATGCAGTCCCACAATGGCTCAATCCACTCGCCGCACAATATACGAAATATCATCATGAAAGAATGAAAGAAATCGTTAAAGTTCCAACGCGGCACGGGATCCGGATAGAATTTGTCCGGTGTGTAATCCTTGCTGAACAGTTGCATGCCTATCACAGCAAATATGTAGATCACAATAACCAACACGAAAGTCAAATTACCGAGTGCACCTATAGTCGATATTATGATGCTCAGTAAGACTTTCATCGTAGTCCAGGATTGAGCGAGTTTCAGAACTCTGAGCAATCTCAGTCCTCTTATTACCGATAATCCGTCAACGAGCTCGAATGTCAAGTCTATCAACGAGGCCGACACTATTATCAGATCGAAATTGTTCCACCCGTTGTTGAAGAAGTCTTTGCTAAGGGCCAGCAATTTAAGGAAGCACTCGAACGTGAATATACTGGTGAACACTTTGTTGCCGATGTTGAGCGCCTGTCGTACCGATTCACTCATTCCGTGATGTTCCAACGCCAGAAATCCCGTGTTCAGGACTATGCATAAAGTAATAGTGAGCTCGAACAGAGGATCTCTCACAACTTTGTACAGACAATTCTGAAAACGCAACCAGCCTTCGTAATCAACGCAGCACTGAATACATTTGTCACAATTTCTATCCGGAAGATCGTCTGGAATTGAAAGAAAAATGAAATTAATTAATTTACCACTGCATTACCAAATGGTATTAATACCAGACCTGGCTAAAGTAGTCGAAAATACATCAACTTTCAAGTACCGTAAGTACTTCAAGTCGAAGTACGAGAGGTATTCAAAATATTTCGAAATACGAGTTCATTGATATAAGCACTGTGATCAAAACTGTCAATGTTAGTCTTCAAGTTTTGGGCTAAATTCTTAATAATGAATGATGATTTATAAAGAGGAGGACTTGAAAAAAGTACTTGCGAGAACAAGTACTAATACTTGAAGTACCGAGAAGTTCTTGAAGTACTGCCCAGATCCGATTGATACCTATGTAAGATATCGATACGTATCCCATTTTGCTACGTACCTAAAACGACGATGTGTGATAAGTACTCAGGCGGCAGTGTATACATCTGCTTCTTGTTTTTAACCCCATTGCACTTGAGAACCCTTATTTCACGATTGCTTGTTCTAACGGAAACGGTGACAGGCGCAGGTGGCCTGTCGAGTCTCGGTTCGAATTTTCTTTGCTCCGTAAAAGTTCGCTCCTGTCTATCTACTCTGTGTTCCCGTTGTTCACGGCGATCGTGTTCTTCGGCCGACGTAACATCATCGCCGTCATGATCGTCAACGACGCCGGAATCGTCGAGTGACGATTGTTGATTACTGTTGTTGCTCGCTTGTCTCGAGTGCAACATTCCACGATGAGGCGCTAGCCTGTGAACCGTATTAACTTCCGGTGGCCTTGGGGAAACCACCTGAAGAGGAAGATGTGACGGCCGAACGCTCGAGTGCCGTGGACTTGGACTTGGACTTGGCGTCACTGACCTGCAATTTTTCCAATTCCGATCATGTCTTGTTACATACATTTATAAAAATTCAGGTAAATTTGATATACAAAACGACATGGGATTTATGATTCGAATATATCAATTTTTTTTGTGAAAAAAAATTTATATACACATATTGAAAAAATTGAATTACAGGGAAGAAAAGTCCTAGGCAACATCAAATGCCAAAAATGTCCATTTCCGGTGTCGGATTTTTGAGAATTTTTAAAAACTTCTAAATTACGGACCTCAAGATGTAAAAAAAATGATAGCGTACTCAAATTTGGTTTCAAAATTTTGAAAAAAATCATGACCATTATTTTGAGTCAGAAGAATCAGGAAAAAAATTATTAACCAATTCCGCGAGGTCAAGGGTCACGACCTGCTCGATTTGGTATTAAATGCCCCATGTGCATTCAAGCTTTTTATAGCGATATATAAAGCTTTAAATAAAAATTTCTTACAGCATATATAAAGGCAAAAAACTAATGGATTGTTATCCGTAGAAGGGCCTTCGATCTTAGTCTATCTTTAAATTTATTGGCAAAAAGTTCACACAGTGAATGATGATTAAAATAGAACAATTGAAGAGACACGATAATAGCGAGGTCGGCAATAAATTGACCGCGGAAGTAACTGACCTGCTCCGAGCACCCCCATTTTTCTCCTGTCCAGCCGTGCTCCTCCCACGTTTTCTTCTTCTTGTTTTTTTCCTCGTGTAACTGCTCAATAGAACACCTTTTCTCGCGTCTATCTTTTTCTGTTTCTCCTTGGTAAGAGTCTTGATGTTTATTTTGGTCGGGTCGAAACTAAACGTCGAGTCCTCACGATGGTCGGTCAAGTCTTTCTTCCGCTCCTGTTAATCAAGTCGAACCAACATCCTAATTAATTTCATCATCGAAATCGGAAATGGGAAGAACAGTGTAAGGTAATCATCCCAATAGCCGGACATGTCAAATTAGCAGAATGGACCGTGTGTACAAGAGAGAAGGAAACACGATTTTCCGTATGTGTCTGTTGATTGGGATTCAACCGTAAAGTGTCTGGTCATTGGTACATTTACCTCAATACTCCAGCTTGAAAAATCGTCATGAAGTCATAAGAGACTTCAGAAAGGGTGGAAAACCGAATCCATAGCTTGTCAAGGCTTAGGTCAAATAAGTCTGACATATTTGACTATTAAAAAACGTTATCCTCTTACGATAAAGGATCCTCGATATATTAAATAGCAACAAATCGATTTTTCAAGTTCAAGTGATACAGAAAGCGCAGCAGCTTAAGTATAAATAATTATTCATGGCAACGATTTGTGTCGGAAGTTTCAATTGCCGCAAAGCGCTTTATTCGCAACCGAAAGCACAGCCATATATAAGATTAAAAATGAGATATTGTGCATTGTCAAAAAGTCGTAATAAAGGGACTTACAGTTGAACAAAGTATTTCAAATCTAGTATTAACAACTATAAATAGTACATTATAAAAAATACCAATTTTTTTCTGTGTTCTCGAGACCAATTAGTAGGTAAGTTATTTTAACGTTTTAGTGACTGAAATTAAACGATTTCACTGAACACAATTATTGAGGCTCAAGGCGTAAAAGCGAAAATACCAGCCATGTAATATAATGCAGCATAAAATACCTACCACTTTATTACAGCCTTGCGTTTAGTAATAAACAGCTTGTATTATGGATATTGGATAGATGTATTATTAGTGGCCATTTTTATTATTATATTGTTCAATTTTTTTTTCTCTTAATTTGATGTTGTTTCTTTCAAGCAAATTCAATTAAACCACTGAATAATCAACTTGGTTGTTTTTTCATTCGATTCAATGTTTTGCTTTATTTGCTTGAATGTGGTGGCCACAATCAGAACTACGGTGGCCAAAAATGGTACGTCTACGCAAGGTTACGTGGTTTTATAGTGAACAGAAAATCAATTTGGTTGTGGAATCCTGTCGATCCTTTTTCCACAGATTCTATCGTTCAAGCAACAACATTTGTTGACGAGTGACACTTACGAATTGTTATTACGTTTCCACAAATAGCCTATCGTAGACTTTATCAATCTCCAACATAATACTTTTGGCCCAGTCGTATTAGCTTTATCTTTTTATTGCTCTTCTTCTTGTTGTACGATTTGATGGAAGTTCAGAAGAGCGAAAGTGATGAAGAACGACAAAGAGGCCGAAGTCAAGAGATAGACGAAAAATTTGGTGTGTTTTGATTGGTAGAATGAATGTGTGAAAGCAAGGACTCACCTCGTTCGTAATTTCAGCCTCTTCCTCGTAACTGAGGGCAACGACAGCGAGCATCAGATTGATGAGGTAAAATGACCCGAAAAACACGACCACCGTGAAGAACGAGACGCTGATAGGTCCGCACGCCGACAACACCTGCATATTTCAACATTATTTTTCAGTGGACACATTCAAAGTCAAAACCCATTAGATATTAACAGCAATGAATAAATTATCCCACGTGAAAAAATCATATATAAGTCAATATATATAGTCTGTATAAAAAATGGACATATAGAATAACTGTACACTGTATTTAATTTATATAAAATTTATGCATAATCTGCGGATTTTATAAAATAATTTTCATAGAAACGTATAACGTAATATATTAAACCAGCATAAATTTTATTGCACTTTATATAATTTTTATACAATCTTCACATGATTTTTTTACTAGGGATGTCACTTATCCTTACTATCTAAGAACCAATTCGGAATCATGGTAAATACAAGATGGCGAGTGTGAGTCAAAACAGCTAATGGCTAAAATAGCGAATTAAAAAATGATATACAATTAAATCTGCGATGGCCATCATTATGAAAATCGCTATTTTAGCCTTTCACTATTTTGGTCATTTCCTATTGTGACCAAGACCAAAAAATGATTAGCTTACAACTCATTATCACAATTGTACTCAACATAGCAACATTTTATTCGTATATTTTCAAATTTTCCCTTAGTGACTGATCAGGAAAAAAAAATCAAATGCTTTATATAAGTGACCTCGTAAAAAATAGCTGCATCAACCTGCTAAGCACTTTTGGACTAACCTTGTTATAGACGTCCTCCCAGTAGTCGAGAGTTATAAGCTGAAAGGTAGTGAGCATAGACCACAGGAAATTATCGAAGTTAGTGTACCCGTGGTTCGGATTAGGACCGACGCAGAGACACGTGTAGCTTTCGTTGCAGTGCCTAAAACGCATTAATAACAACAATTAAGCATTTTACTTTCTGTGCATTTGCTGAGTGTCCTGTTATTTCATTAATGAAAAGATATTTATTAAAAATCATGCGGGTCTCAGTGAATACGCTTCGCAAGTCGTTTTCAACTGGGCGAATAAAATGTCAGAGCAAGACAATAAAATTCAAAGATCATATTATTGGTCTTAAGTGGTATTGTTGATTGATTCGGACGGAAAGAAAAAATACTGGCTGCACAATCGTTGGTCAGAAAGGAATATTTGAATGGGGAAAAGGGTGGTAAGTGGGCGATAAGTGGCTAAGAGCATTCTCTTAGGAATAGTGAGTGTAAAGGTGTGGTTCGATGAGCCATGTGAAAGTAGTTATGACGTGGAAAAAGGCTTCGAGCTCGGTTAGACTCTACCTGTACCGTATAACCAAACCTGCCCAAGCATGACATTGGAACTTTTCGCAGAGCTTCCATCAGCTGTTCAACAAACTGGGACAAGCTGTCAGCGCGTAGTTCAAGTCCTTGACACCTCCGTCCTTCTCCAACTACTATGGCTACTATGCTACTGTATTATTTATTAGCATACTATCGAACTTTTTCACAAGTTAGAATGTGTGTGGCGCTTATCGGACACGGTTAAATTTCCGATAACCGTCCAAAAAGCCGAAAACCTCTAAACCTTCGTATTATTACATAATGTTTTCCATCTGAAGCAAACTTATTTTCTGATCAATATGTTCAAATTTTCTGGAATAATGGATCTAACATTATATGTTAACTTCACACGGAATAACTACTTGATTCAAAGGCCAGTATAATTATAGTCGTGTAATGATAAAAGTCAAATTTTCGTAATTTTATTTCATTCCTTTGATCCTTGCCTTTTTTGAAATTCTTCTATTCTATTTACCGAAAGTTTCAAGTAAGAAATATCAGAAAATGGAAATCACTCGTTTTCGAAAAAGTTAAAACGATGCCTGTTCTGCCCTTAATTGTCATTTTGAGTCGTGATTCACGTTTCGGAACCATGTCCGTTTTGCCCCCATCTCAGAAATGGGATTTGCGAAAATTCTAACTCAATTGTGAACTGAAGTTGCGCCGGGCCGAATGAGCTCTTATGTTAGGCCAGAGTTAGTCTGAAGAGTGATTTTGTTAACGTTACATGTTCCGTTCGACAAAGAGTTTGGGTTTGAGAAATTTGATGAAAAATTTGAGTTTTCTCTTAGTCAAGATCTAGTGGAATATACATATGGTGCATTATGCACTATAGATTGACAGTTTGACCGAGAGTCAACCCTAGAAGCACAGCTTGAGCAATATCGTGAGCTCACATGTCGTTTTGCTGACACGACTAAAAGAATCCACTTGCAGACACGTGTTTCTGAGTAGACAAACATGATATTGTAGGAGAATCGTCTCATATATTAGAGTCATATGCTTGAAACGACAGAACTTTGAAAAGCTCTGCACGTGAGGTGAGTACTATTACAATGAAGAAAGAGTTGGAGAAGGTCTCTTCGTATCTATCAATTTATTCTGCTGACGTATGCGGATTCTCTGGGGCTTAGAAAACAGATGTAAGAGCTCTTATAGGAGAAGAGGAAAAGGCTTCTAACCTGGCTCCTGTTACGTTGCCGCATATGATGGGTTCCTCGTCTTCGTTGAACGCCCAGTTGGATGAGTTCCAAGTCCACCTGTTGGCAATAAAGGAGTGAGTTAAGTGTTTCGTCGGATCTTTTGATCCGGAATAGCTCGTTTCTTGCGAGACAGTTCAGGGATATAGGGAACATTGTCAGAGCCCTGCTCTTAATCTTCATAAAAGACTCTCTCTGCTATCTGACATCGTATCTTAAGTCTCTCCCTCTCAGTTTTCAGAGGCTATTCATTTTTAAGTAGACTAGACTTGGGCCAAGTTCATTCTGTTGGCAAGAAACCTAAACGGAAGGAAATGTTTGGTTGTGACAACTAAGTTTCCAATTTGCTGTACAGAATCTCTCAAAAATGAGTTGACCGAAAATTCTATATGCACGTTTTATGTTAAAGGACAACCTAAAAAATCGAGGACCTTATTCGGGAAGTTAAGAGGCGGCCATTGGTCCAGTTGATATGGCAGATATATTGATCATATTATTGACCTAAAACGGATACACACTGAATATGTAATGTTACATGGAAATCGGTCCGTCGTTTTTTCGTCATTCAGAACAATAAGCAGCCTTTTTTGGACAATTGGTCTAGTCCGGAAATAGATTTTCCGGATTTAATTAAATCCGTAGACGTCAAGATAATTTCCAGAGCCGTTAATTCAGCAGAAACGTGCGGTTGATGCCTAGTGTGAAATAGTCAGCGGTCAGCAAGATCGAGTGGTCAGCAGGGCTAGAACAACGCCTTCTCTTTGTCCATGCCGGAAACGCCGGTAACTCAAGTAACCGGTGGTGGTGAGGTTAACTCATGAATATCAGGCTTTCGCAACGTGGATTCTCGGAAGTGGGTTAGATGTCTTACAGGTTGAAGTTTTCGAGACCGAGAAGCTCTCCTCGGTCGCACTAGTGCCCTCTACGTATAGATATACCACGACACGTTCCCGTACCGGAAAAGCTTACACGCAGTAAATTATTCATATCTCACTGTCGCGGGACCTCAGCGCCACAGTGTATAAGGGATTTTAGGGAAAGTTCAGACTATGAGTTTAAGCAGTACCCGCAAAGGCGTTTAAGATCCGATTAATAGCCGTAAAAAAAAAAAATAAAAAACCACGGAGAAAAAAAATATGCAATGAAAAGTAAACTGGCCAACAACGACGCTCTTTTAACTATCGTACGCCATTATCTTTTTCATAATTTCGGCGCCTGAGATATTTTTCTTTCATAAATTGGATACTGTCATTTTCACAACCATAATTGATACATGTTTTTGTTTGATAATTAATATACGGCTACGTAAAGCTTCACTGCATATAATGTATATTAATTTTCAGATGTATTTGTCATTGACAAATACAATTTGGTGTATTGCGAATAAGCAGTCGTCTTTAAACAATATATTATTTTGAACTGGCTGAACATATTATTGTGACTTTGGCTGAATGTTTCCATCAATGGATGTTATAATGCTTCGACGTGACAGCCTGTAATATTTTCATTTCTTAGATGGAAGTTTGACAAATCGTTGTTCATCAGGACTTTTTTGCACATTAGACGATAGAATTGCATCAGCTCGGAAATGCGCAAATAAACGACGGTAAAATTTTGCGTTTGTGTCCCAGCTTTTCAGTTTTCAACGGCTTCCATTACTATACATATGTTTCTTGTTGTGATCGACAGCGCGACGAAAGCGTACGGACGAAGCACGCGGGAATAGCGGGCTTTTATTAAGCTCTCGTGGAATCGTTGTTCCACGAACGAGCAAAGTATTGAAGCTTTCATTTAGTAACTGGCGTTGGTATCATTCAAGCTGCAGGATTCATGAGTTAGCGCTCATTATTCCGACCAGACTCAGCATAACCGGTTTCCGATAAACTGTTTCGTTGGTGCAGAACTGACCATCGTCACGTATTTACACGTCATGTAACACGACGACCATTCAATAAATGAATACAAGCAGATTTTTCGCGAAACCGTAAGATTCAACACAGGCAAGAAATAAATAAAATCGGTTGAACAATATACTCACTCTCTCCAGTCGACTTGAGTCACATTGGGCTCCTGATGTCTCACGCATTTGTTCCTCAATTCGCCCATGTAGACTTGAAGCGCAAACAAGGCAAAGACCATGAGACAGAATATCGTGAGCGTCATGACCTCTGCGAGTTGTTTGAAACTGTGCAGCAATGCGTTTATGATGGTCTTGAGACCTGTTGAGAAATAATACAATTATAAAAAGGTGTAAACATGATTTGGAAACTCAAAGTATCTTGCAAAGATTCAATCGGCACATCGCTAGTATCAGCGTACAGGTAATTATTATTGTTGGTTTGTGATCATACCGTAGTTTCCACGATATGATCTTACACTCACTGACAGTAGAAAAATTTCAACTCGGTCGGTAGCGTAATTGGTAACGAACCAGACTAAAATTCCAGGCAGAAATCCTGGCCAAATTTTTCATATAATTCAATCAGCAGCTACAATCGATATTTGTTGAAGATTCGCATTCATGCAAGTACGAATTGTTTTTGTTTATATTCATTGACAATTTTGGTAGCGTGGAAAAGACCACGTGTTCGTCTAACATATATCAGTTCTACATGAAAGATTTATGTGCTATTGACCTAGTAGCTCGCTCGGGTAAAGACGATAACAGAGGGTAGGAACTAGAACGAGTCGTTAGAAGGGTATTCATTCAACGGGCCGTTTAAGATGGCCGAGATCGGGATCTCGAGAGGATTCTGCCTCACGTGCTACATCGTCAGGTCCCCGAGTGTCACAAAGCGCCACTATACTATCCTGTTTTGTTCGGGGTAATGAGGTTCTCACGATCACACGTTACACGTTATCAATTTTTGATAAAAACACACGTTCGATACCTTAAAAGTTTTAATTCGATTTAATTATGATCAATCATATGAATGTTCTCTGCGTGGATGCCAATTGCGTATCTGAATTCGTAATGTGGATACGGGATAAATTTAAACATTCGGTTCATGCGGCTTGGATTGAATATATCTGTGCAATCGAAAAAGCACCTCTTCTAGGGGATCAAAATAGGCCAATTTTCGTTGTCTTTTGTGGCTGAAGGATGTCAGATTCAAGTAGCAATCATTCTGCGTCCATCATTTGCAGGTTTTTCGGATATTAAAAGAGAAAAATCAATATGCAGTCCCCCCAGGTTCGGCAAGAACAGTGTTACTCGCTTCTATCAGCAAGGCTGAAAGGGAACAAGCAGAATTACGGAATAGGCCAGAGCGGGTCCAATTCCTTATCTCAGAATGCGAGTGTACGACACCGTAAGCTCATTCGATCGCTGCTGCTGCCGTCGCTCATGAAATTTGTAGAACTTTACGTGACTCTGCAGCTTATCGAGTTGTTCACGCAACCACCGCCGTCCTCTTGACAGACGAAAGTACACCTGATGACGTACAACATTTTTTTACTTGATTTCCACATTGATTATTCACTTTATAACACATTGAAAAGCATAACAATAAAGTTGCATATTGCATGTAATCCTATCATTTACCATTTTTAACTATGATCAATTAGTTCGTTTTTGCTGCCTCAAAGAGAAAGCTTTGTTTTCAGGAAATTTTTGTTTATTAAATACTTCCACGTCAGTATACTCAGAATGGCCCAAAATATCCAAAAAAACTTGGGAAAAATGTCCATAAGTGCGCGTGTGCGTGTGCGTGTCCGTGTGCCATCAAGTACCATAAAAATCATTTTTGATGGTACTTTCAATCTGATTCAAAAGAAAATGAGACTGTTTGAAAGAGTATAAGTGTAATTAAAAGATCGGTGTCTAATCATGTAGCCAAACATTTCCAGACCGGCTTTTTTGCAAAATTCTGAACAAATTCACTGTCATGTGGCTTAGAAGTGTCATTACAAAAGTTGACTCTATCAGACCTCTTGTTTTTACCAACACACACCTCTTTCTGTAATACGGCTGCATTCACACACTTACACACGCTCACGTCTGCGGATCACCTGCATTGCGCTCCAGGCCTGCGGCCTCATGCATATGCTAATGCAATACGAGCCTTTTGTTTTTATTCGAATGCATTTTTCTTCACCCTAAACTGGGTAATTTCATACGGCCATCTTCTGTAACTTAAAATTCCCTGCTGCATGTATGATTCGATAGTGGTCACCAACATATCGAAGGATCGGTACTCAAATATACATATAAAAACCTAGAAGAAAAATCTAGTTAATGGAACTAGAATTTTTGGATTGGAAATAAAATTCCTTGCTTGGATGTCGACCTACTAAATTTATATTCACGTAGAATGAAATTTTTTTTTGCGCAACGGACTTCGGAAAGTGGCATCGAAAAAATTGTTGCTGCGTATGAAAATCCTCAATTTTAAGTATTTTTTTTGCCATCGTGCAAAGTTCATGAATTATCGCGGTAAATTTTTTTTTTTAATCAATGAAAAAAAAAAATGTTTAAACTTTTTCTCCTGAATATTTTCACAGTTAGGTGTCGTTCGAAAACAACTGCTCAAGGATAATCATTTTCTTGAAATGAATCTGCGATACTTTAGATATAAGGCAAGCACTGGAATTTCACGTCCGAGTTAGGCGACTTTTCAGCAAGTTTGGATAGTTCAGAAGGTCAACTTAGTTCGACTTTCTTTATCGTTGTTTGCCGCAAGCGGAAGAACCATTTTCACAAACGGAAATTGAACCGGCGATCTGCGGTTATAGGTATATAACATAACGGCAAAGTATTCAAGAGTCGATATGAGCTCAAGAATGGAACAAACTCCGAGAGTTCAAGACGCGAGAGAATTTCGGGTAAAGCGAAAAGCTTATTCGGCATCGTCTCTTTTGATCAACTCGAAATGTTCGCAATTGGTGCTGCAAAACCAGGAAGCGATTGCTCGTATACCTGATCCTCGAGGTGAACCGTATACACGGTGCCAAGTGGATTGGAAATCAGATGGGCTGTGTATTTGACTATCGAACTGGTGCTCTAATTTCACGCCGGGGGATTCGCAAAATCTAAACCGTACCGTACAATGCAACAATGGGTTGTTCTCGTGTGTTATACTAAAGCTCACAGTATTCGCGATACGCTTAGGCACATTCACAACATCAGGTCTTTGTCAATTTTCTGCATGTATTCCCGTATATTGGTATCAGAGAAGATGTGATACGAAGGATGGTTTCGACATGAGGATAATTTTTCTTAATCAATAATCAATATACTACTGAGTTGAAAGCAGTTGAGTATAAAGCTTAACCCCATTAAATAAATTATTTATTTAATGGCCGGCCTAATAGTATTTTATTCAACCGAAACAGACTCTATTTGATTCAAATAAAATTTAATTTAATAGAAATAGACTCTATTTGATTGGAATGAGATTTCATTTATTCCAAATTCACCACATAATTGATTCAAATAAACCCATCAGACCCATTTTTCGGGTCTAATAGTAATATAAATGCAATAAAACTCACCAGGCATGATGGAGACCGTCTTGAGAGCTCTGAGCACCCTGAAAGTTCGGAGTCCCGCTAGATTTCCAACCTCCATACCGATCGTCGCGTATCCACTCGTTATCACCACAAAGTCCAGCCAATTCCACGGATTTCTCAAGTATGTGTACTTGTTCAGTATGAAGCCCTTTGCTATAGACTTTATCACCATTTCAGCCGTGTAGATAGCCAGGAAGATATATCTGCAAAGTTTAAGAAGTAGTGCACCATACATTAAAAGTCAAAAAACATTTTGTCAAAAATTCAGGTGAGATATTAAAATTTCAGAATTTTTTACTTTCGTGTATTTACCATTTGGAACTTTAACCGCGTCTTAAGAGCTGATTACAAATTAACCTACTGTACGTGTCGGGTTGAAGCTTGTGGAAAAAAACCTTCATATTGTAGTTTGTCTTCAGGGTCGAATATTGGATACGCTCTAAAGAGGATCCGCAGTTTAGATCGAAACGTTAGAGTATGATGATGTAATTTTTCAAAAATTATTCAATCTTACTGATGGAGTTAGCTAATTGTCGCCGTTTACATTCAAACATTAATTAGTGTACGTAGTAATAACCTGGAAGACATTACTCGATGAGAAATTTTCGGATACAATAATAAATATTATTTCAACATTCACAGTCGTGAGAATTTTAATTTTGTTATGGAGCCTTGTTCCAAAATCAGCTTCAAGATTCCTCTGTGAATTTCTAGACCATGAGAAAAGTAGTGGCAAAAACAACGGAGATAACGAAAATTTGTGGGGCAATCTTGACTTTCCATTACGCTTCTGATATATGTTCCGGACTCAGTATAAGGACTGTGTGCAAATCGTGGTACACATACATTCACAACCCAGTTTCTGGGAAAGTTTTACTATGACTTCCGGATGGAGAAAAGTTGAGCTAGACAAAAACATATTGATATGGAACTGGAGTAAATGCTTTAAGAGCATCGATAAGAGGAAATGCATCTTCGTAAGATCCGGCTTGTTTATCCCGAAGCTTAAGTAGTAACAAATATATTATGACATGCACCTACTCAAATATGAGGGATTCATTTAATATTGTAGGAGCGCGATGTGTCAACTTCCTAAAAAGTGAGAATTCAGAGAGGAATTCAAACACTTCTCGATGGAATAAAAATCTGAAAAAAATCAAGCATACAAAAGGTGCGGAAAAGATGAATTTTGAATATTAAAAATTGCGAAATGTTATTAACATATACGTGAAAAAAAAAAAATTGTTCAACAAATTATCCGTTAGTCTAACTTTTTTCTCGATTTAAAATGATTCGTCAAATTTTCTGAATACGTATGAATTTTTTCGTTAGATTTTTTTCATCCCTTAAGCGGCAATGATGACGTGGATGGCATTTACAAAACCAATTTACAAAAATTGTTACCCCGGAGTTTTTGAGGCCGCTGATTACGAATCTGCACTTAAAATGCACGAATTAAAAGTGGCGGATGATAACCCATTAAAAATAATGTGCGCTTTAGAGACAAGTTTGGATTAAATCACATTGTTGTACAATTGGAAATCTCTTCATTAAGCCCACTGAAGATTTGACGAGCTTTCACTCGAATACATTGCAATGTAACGTACTGTATGCAGGGCCATACACAACCACCCGATAGCCCTTTGATACAATTAGCCTATTGATTAATTGCGCATGGGACGAATACCTGACACCATCATATCCACGAAATCCCCTCAAGACCTTTGACAACATTTGTACTATCAATCGTAATGTTACCATTAATCATTGCATTTCTGATTACAAAGGGTCAATCCACCTTTCAAATAAGGAGTGCTTACTTCCATTTTTGTCCGATATGTCATTACAAATATCCGAATAATGAGCCAAAACGATCCAATTGATAGTCATTACCTTTCTAAGTATGTGCAAATTCTGACCTTGCAGCCACTTATACTGAGGGTTAATAATTTTTCACTTGAACATTAATAGAATTCATGATATATTGACGACGCCCATTTTGCTGTTAATTAACGAATATAAATTCATCAACTATTATAAGTCACAATGTGTGCCAATCGACGGGTTTAAATAACCGTTTCATTAACTTCAACAAAATATTAACATCGCCATATATGACATCATAATTTATCCATAGTTATAAAATCATTCTTTCCACAAGTAAATTCATTTCTCATCTCATAAAACTTTCAACCTCGTAACGTATTAATTCTGAGTTTAATTTATTTTTCGCTTAAACATTACATAATGACGATGTTTATTTTGCTGTTCCCACAAGTAAATTAATTTCTCATCTTGTACAACTTTCGACCTTGCAGCCATTGATACTGAGTTTCATTTGTTTTTCGTTTAAACAACACTACAGTTCATGACATAATGAAGATGTTTATTGTGCTGTTGATTAACAGTAGAAACTTTTGGGAAAAGCTCATGGACTTGACGTAAGTCACGTGTTTCAACGAGGGTCACGATTCTACGCAGCTGAATAGTATTAATAGTATAACTATTAATATACCCGTGTACTTAATAATCCGCCATAGAACAATAAGAGCTTTCATACGTTGGTAGGAAAGCTCGGAGAGTTGACGAGAGTGCAACGTGCAAGACGATCTCAGGAGAGCTTCATAGTGAGCTCACTCGGCAAAACTGAGAGCGCGTCAGGAGGATTAAACGGATGCGAAATAGTTTACGATTTATGCAGATCTCAAACCGGCAGCGTTAGCGGTGACTGGGCGGTCGCTAAATTCCACCAACGCGGAAATTCCTTCGCCTCTGGGCTCTGCCAAAGGGCGAAGTGGGATGGAGGGCAGGATTCATGGCGTGATAGGGATACAAGAGGGGTTCCGACGAGCTTAACGAGGGATCTCGGCTCTTGAACGAATATCCGTCCGACGCGCCAGCAAAAGGACGTGGACGAGTGAGAGCGAGACCCGCGAATTTCCGCAAGCTCTCGTTTTTCAGACACAAGCGGTTCTCATATACGCGGAGGTTGGTTACGTGCTTCTCTGTGAGTGAACGGTGGATGAATGAATGAGAGATAAAAAAAGCGGCATGAGAAGGAAAGTAGATGTGAAAAAAGGGCTTCAACGAAGTACGACCCAGCTATCGATATGAAATAAACGAGCGGATTGACGTAACGGTTTCTTCGCTCTATCTATCGACCGATTTTTCAGGAACAATCTCGTATTCTCTTTCCTCTCTGGTTTTGAACGTCATTTTCGGAACATCATATCTCATCGATATTCTGGGATAGTCTGCCTCACGTTATCATGTGGAATGGAGAGATATTCCTGTTTATGCATTTTAGGAAAAAATTCACTTCGCCATTTATTTGAGAGATCACGAATTGTGGTCACGATTATTTTCGTCATTTTAGCTCGCTCACGAAAAATATGACATAAGTTATAATATTTCTGATCTTCGCTGCATCTAAAATCGCCGTATGCAAATCAGAATACACTCTCCAATGGATAAAATATGACATCGAATACTAAATTAATTCACTGGTTCAGTCCAAAAGCTACGACGAGTGAAAAATTATACTTTTGACATCACACCATTATTGTCCACTGTATGTCTTCACAAAATTGCAGAATGACATCGCGTGTTTTCTTCTTAGTGAAGTACAAATGTGAATTTTTTTTAAAGAACGGTATCATTTGAAAAATCGTTTTTCTCATGCCTTTGTTTCGGTAAATGGGTCTTTTTACATCATATCAAATATCTTGGCGAGAACTTCGGTAAATTTATTCGCATAATTGTTTGGACATTACATTTAGTGAGAAAGGATTTCTCTGTTGATAATAGTAAAATAACTCGGGAGCATTCGATTTAAAAATAATAATTGAGAATATGAGTTCTTGAAGTCCGAAGCCTAAAATGAAGGTTTTTATTATTTTCTCAAGGTAAGATTAATTTGATCTTGACTCTTGTTGTTTCTATGTCTTCGTCGTAACACCTTTGAATTGACTTTAACGAGCGTTGAAGCAAATAGAACGAACTTTACCGCTATTAGAGATGGAGACACCGGACAATCGAGAGCCAGTGCAGGACGCGCACGAGAGAGAAAAACAAATTCTGTTTTTCTGTTGACTTTAGTAGTTCCAGTCCCGGTGGAACAATTCACGACAACGTTTTACTCAATTACGACGAGAACGGGTGGAACGTGATCGTCCATGGAATATTGATTTAGTCAGGAAGGTAGCAATACTTTATAAAGGGGGACGAGTCAGCCAAAAAAAAGTCATGTTTAATTATGAGGGCGCCTCTCCCCCTCAGCAAAAAAAAATTTCAAAATAATTTTGCTTCCTATGTCTAATTAACTGTTGACGTATCAGAAATTTCGATTTCGGTGAACAAAAAAAATAAAGCTTTTACGAAAAAAAAACATTTTCGAAATTTGATTCCCGTAGCGAATTTTTTAGTTTTCGGCAGCAAACTTAACTTGTAAAGTCTCTTTTTCATGCATCCTCACAACGTAGAAAAATGTCGTGAACTTCCAGCGATGAATGCACTATTTCGCCAAGTCTACTTAGTTAAACCTTCATGGTGCGTTGGGTTCTTTCTCTTTTGGCCTTATTATTCATCGTATACCTTCATGGCGATGGGAATATTTGGTGGTTGCGGCTGGAAGTGAATATTTGATAAGTACCCCGACGAGAAACTGTAGAAAGCCTGTGGGTTGAGACTGGAATAACAGCAACAGCCGAGAGCGTGAGAAGGGTAGAGTTTGCTAGCGCACCGTATGATACGTATATACCCACTCGGATTGGAGTGCAGCTGCCTCAGTACGCGAGAACCCGCGAAAGCGTGATTTATACCAAGCCCGCAGCTTACAATAGTAAAGAGTAAAAAGTAGTGGTGATGCCGTCGCGTTTATCGTAGTGACGCAACGATCCAACATTCAGCGTTACACACATTTTTACCAATTGCTACTCTCTCCATTTTATCTTCCCCTTTTTCAGTCTCACGCTCTCGTTTTTCCGCGTTCAACATTTCGTTTTTTCATTATTTTTCTTTTTCAATCCCTCTTGCTCTTTGTCCGGGAGTCGGAAGCGTAAACTTTCACGATTCGCTTCGCTATCGCTATAAACTTATAGTATACCCACCTCACGCTTTTTCCACAGCTCGCAAGTTACTTTTCTCACCCGATGAGAGATGTGGATAGAGCGTTGTGGGAACCAGCCTTGCATGACTGCATTCACCACTTCCTATTTCTTCTTTTCACTTAGAGCCTGTTGTAGAAATAACCAGGGAAAGAAAAAACAAATGGTAACTGTGTAATCAGACCAGCTGCTACTTGGATATTGTTGTTTTATCGTCAAATACGATGATATCAACCGTCAGATCTTGTTAAAAATGATCAAATCAAAAGTTTTTTATATATTAATTATTAGATAACAGTTCTGTAAATTATCTTCCAAGGGTGTCAAGCGTTAAGGCCATTGTCATTTAATTAAGCTTAATTTCAAATGTACGTGACATCATGCGTGTGTATGTGTAAGTGTGTCTCATTCATAAGGATCAATCTGTACGGGTCGTCACTTCCGCTTTATTTTTTGACTACCCTTCTTGTGAGTATCCTCTGAACCCTTTGTAAAGGTGTTCAAATATTCCACCATTCATGCTCAAACATGCATGAACTCTTTTCTCAAAACCGTCAACTGTTCGTAAGAGAACATCTCTCGGGATTGTGAAGCAGGCAGCCTTTATTCGCTCCCTTATGTTCTCTTGTTTTGTTTTAGCTTGACAGTAGACAGCATCTCTACCTGCATAGTACTCAAATATTTCTAAAACACTCTGCAATATTCCCTCGCAATAATGCAGTATTGGGCAAATATTGTGAAAGACGGTTGAATTATTGCAGGTATCCCCACCACCACCACAGTAGCCAGGTCTGCTTTCCCCGGCACCACAGCCGCTCGCTCGTCATTGGCGCGGCGCTCGGCCCCCTCTGGGTATATATGTAGGCTCTCCGAGCCATCAGTCAGTCAGTTTCTCTCCGGACTTCGTCAAGTAGACACTACTCCCGTATGAAAATCGCTCTAACCAGTAGTTTGCAATTTATTCCTCCACAACCACAACACTCAACGGATACTACGGATGATCGCGATTGAGTTCTTTTCAGAACTCATCGCTCGCAATAAAATTTCCAGTTCTTTTCAGGACTTTTCAACGGCAAATATAAATATCGGCTCTTTTCAGAACCTCTAATCCCGTTTCTCTTTCAGGATAAGTGGAAAGTCCGCAGCATTCGCGTCTAATAAATCGACGCAGTATTAAGTCACGCACACTTCCTTCGGCCCTTCCGATCGGACGCACGCTTTCGTGCACCGATTTTTCTTTCCCCTTCCTTTCACGGCTTTCCTCTGTAGCCATAACTATATGTAGCCAATACAACACGATCGTTGATAACGATAACATGAAGTTTTGTTTATTGCAATTGAATATGTTTCGAAAGTGTTAATGGAAAAGATTGTTGTGAAAAGAAATAGTGAATGTTCTAATAAGCACAGATGTAGCCTGGCGATAAATCAGGATATTTCTTCATAGCTGGCGACAGTTCAAGTTTTTGTATACGTATTATGCGGCGAAGTGCACTGAATACTTTCCACCCAGATGGAATTTCTTTGGTGACGTTCAGGGGGCTGCGCATTAGGCCACAAAATTCTCTTTCTCTCAGTGAAAAAAAGTCATTTACCAACACGATGTTTTAGAAATCGTTCTCACGGCCCATTTCACGCGCTCGCGGCAAAAGTGCTAGCGGAGCAGGTCGGCTGAATGCTATGGAAGAGAGAGTCGTATGCTCCCTCGCGAAAGAAGCCCGTTAGTATCTTTTGTGCCTGTGGCTCCACGTTTTCTGGCTATAAATGTATGGACGTATTGCATGGATAGCACACGTACAGTGCAGTTAGTGTAGCTCCACTATGTCGCGCAATTTTCCAGACACGAACAATTTTAATGAACATTTTTTTCAATGCGCAAAAACCTCGCTTCTCTTTCTCCTTCCGTTACTCGATTTCAAGCTCGTTATCGACTTCCGACATACATACGTCCTCGCGAATGCCGAAGGGAAGAACTAAACTCGAAAACATTTCCCGTTTGATGCTAACTCACGCGCAACAAAAACTGAAATAAAAATTTGTCGCTGCAATTGACCCGCAAAACGTGTTCATAATTTAAATTAACGAAATACATATTACGGGCAGTGAAGTGCTTTATACTAATCATAGCAGTGCTCATTTTTTGAAGCGTTTGTCCAATTTTTTTTTTTTTGGTTCTGTTAACGCATCCAGAGAAATCGGTTTCGAGAGTTTATTTAATTATGGGTTAGGTACAATTTTATTTCGATCATATGGAGTCTATTTTGATAATGTAATATTTTTTTACCCGAGAGAGTTTTCTTCTGGGTTGATTTGTCTAGCGTGAAGTGATCTATCACTGCATATAGTCAGTCATTGTTATGTTTGACGACAGTAACGAAAGTGACATAGGTAATTGTGTTAGAAAATTAGGAAGACAGTGAAACGTCGGAATAGAGTTCTGTAGGTAGTAAAACATGGAGAAGTGCGACTCAGGCAAAGGACTGTGTT
The DNA here is from genome assembly GCA_949699805.1 of Tromatobia lineatoria. Taxonomy (NCBI): domain Eukaryota; kingdom Metazoa; phylum Arthropoda; class Insecta; order Hymenoptera; family Ichneumonidae; genus Tromatobia; species Tromatobia lineatoria. The sequence continues at coordinate 7,634,555 of OX453053.1, read as the reverse complement.
ACTTCATCCAACATACGCTCCGACGAATTAACGAACGCTTCGAATGTCAAGCGAACTAATATAAATGCAGTCGGTAGTATCAAATACACACTAGAGTTTCCATTAATTCGACGAGGTGCAGCGTTAATTGACCGGGGTATCCGAGTCTGGTTCTAAACTACATGTTCTCACCTATACCCTTATTAAGCTTGTACGTGGAAAACTGTACATATGTACTTTGCACTGTATAATCACCCAGTCCAATGTGCTGGTTGGTTGTCCGCTCCGACGAATTTTCGAGCTATAGTTCCGGTCACACCGGAACGCTCCGGAAATGCTACAGGAAATTTCCGTCTCTAGTGAACGGTTTGAACATTCCTCTCGGATCCCACTTCTAAAACCCCATTGGGATTTCGTTATCAACCTTTCTTACGGGGAAAATTCTGTAAGAGAGATCGGGATGACGTCATTTTTTTTTAGGATAAATAATGAAAAATTAAAAATATTGTTGGGTCAATGTCACCAGTAAATGATCGGTTCAGCAGAACGATCTCTTTATTATCAGCTTTATAAAATGTGGAAGTTTCTGAATGTGGTGAAAAGTTTTTTTGCGCCGCCAGAATTTCGAATTTTCGAATGCAAATGAAAAAAAATCGTGTACTCATTTCGCAAAATAGTACATTACGATACTAGTGCGATGAAACTTTTTCGTGACGAGTGTGAGTTTGCAGCACGAGCTGAAGGCGAGTGTTGTAATCACACGAGATCAGAAAAAGTTTCTCGCACGAGTGTCGTATACAATTTTATGCCACTAGTGCGAAAAGTGCCTGTTTCACGCACACTGTGGTATAAAATATTAAAATAAATACTACATACCAAAATCCAAAAATATAAGTAAATGCCCGGGCCAATCTCACCTACACTCTCAACATTCATACAAAATATCAAATTTGTATCAATATAATTGTTCAATACTTTTAAATAGTCAGAACACGCTATCATATAAAATTCTCAAAAAATGTCATAAAGACTTAACGAGAAAGAGAAGCAATGTTAACGTCATGTCCGTGCTATCTACAGCGTGTGATATCAATTATTTGGGTGACTTCTCTTGTAAGTCTATTTTGCAACTCGGTTCCAATCCGTTAATAGATGAGCGTAAGACAAAAAAATTCCGATATCGAATATTGAAAGTGGTTACTTCGAACGAGAGACTCTTTACGAAATCGTTAAAGCTCGTGTAGCTGTTGTAATATACTGTATTTAGTTGAGCGATGCAACAGTAGTATAAAGTAAGCGAACGACACATGCATATATATATGGCCTTACTGAAATTAGGTCTATCGTAATTCCGGTGCTGTTGCTGCTACTAGCTCGGCTTATATACAAAGCACATGATGGTATCGCGTTGTCGTCCGCGAGAAACGTGAATGTCCAATTGGACTACACGGGGGTCACGTGAGCTTATTTCGACCGATTGCACATCACGAAGCTCGTGCTTTCATCGAGCTGTTCACTGAGGTTCTCTCATCTGGAAAGTCAGCGATTGCGCGGGCGTATATCTGTCGTTTATAAGGAAATAAATATCAGTTACCAACTCCGATATTGGATTACTTATAACACGCTTAAGTTGTGAGACATTTATTGCTCAGTAACAAGGCAAGTGATTTGTTATCGAGCAAATTTTTTTTAGAAGGTCATGCCATTTTGCTAACTCATAGAGAAACCCGAGAAATTATGACTAAACATTTTTTTAAATGGTTCTCAATCTTAACCCTTTTTCCAAGATTTTCCTGTCGGATGACTCATAATAACATAAAACATCGAGCAAAGTGGATTAGAAAAAAATGTATGTCTGTATGTATATATATGTGTGTACATATGATCGGTACGTGGATTTCAAACTTGGGTAACTAACGACTTTATCCATCGAGCAGCAATTTTGCACATACTTAAGGCAAGTAGCCTCTTTTGCCTGTAATGATTTAGAAACGAAAATTCAAACATAAGGTTATTTTTTATTGAATTTTGAATTTTCAGAAATCTGTCGATGGTTTCTCGGGGTGAGGTTAAAGTTCCGAATGGTAAATAGACGAAGGTCTAAAATTCCGAAATCTATTCTCTTACCTACATTTTTTACGAAATTCGCTAGAAATTTTTTTCAAATAGAATGGAGAAGCATTTTGGAATAAAAGATTTAAAATGATAACGGTATGTTATTGATGAAGAGATCATAAGTACTTACTCGGCTTCTTCCACGGTTTCAGTCATGGCTAGGAAGACACAGTTTAGCAGTATGGTCGCCATGACCACGTAATCGAAGTACTGATTGGTACTGAGGAAGATGCAGCAACGTCTCACTGGATTCCACGGTGAGAATATGAACCAGCTTTTCGTAGCTGTGAAACGGTGAATGTAGTTCTTGCGAAACCTCTTCGAAACAACGCAAAAAGTCTGTAATCATATAAAAAGACAATCCGGCATCAGATCAAATCTTCTTTTATTTCGAAGCATTCATTGTCTGAATATCTGAATTCCTCCACTTCTATTCAGGATGATGTATAAATCAAGTTTTATTCTTTTGAATGAATTCTGCAAGAAAAAATTTGTGTGTCGCTTCTATATTATTTTCTAACTTCCATGAAACTTTCCCTAGAAGAAGCCTTAGTTGACCAAAGTTACTTTCTTCGGAACAGAGGTGAAAAATAATGTGGAAGCAATGTTGAATTTTTTGCGATGTGTCACCTTTTTATGCATTATATCAATAAATATAAGTAAACTATAAATATCACATCGAGTCAGTGGTTAAAATCAGCCAGATGAATTCATCTCTCGTCGTCACGTATAAAATATTGTAAAGCCACTATACATGATACGCAGACAAGGTTCTCCAATATTTATCGCATATTTATCGTCATAAACAAATCTATTTTGTCAATAACTTCAGTCCTGATACTTAACTATGGCTTACTTATCTATATTATTTTCTAACGTCCATGAAACTTCCCCAAGAAGAAGCCTTAGTTGACCAACGTTACTTTCTTCGGAACAGAGGTGGAAAATAATGTGGAAGCAATGTTGAATTTTTTTCAATGTGTCACCTTTTTTATTCATTATATTAACAAGTGTAAGTAAACTATAAATATCACATCGAGTCGGTGGTTAAAATCAGCCAGATGAATTCATCTCTCGTCGTGATGCATGAAATATTGTGGAAGCCACTATAGGTGATACGCGGACAGGGTACACGCGAGGAATACGGGTCATCCCCGAGTTGAACACGAGGATAAAGCGAGAACGGTGACGAGCGACGTTCTCCCAGTCGCTATGTGGGTCACTACGTCTGTACACGCCTTTTTTGTTGCGCCACCCCTGAGCCTATGCCGGTCTACGTGCCTCCCTTTTCCTCCCTCGCGATTGTTCTCAACGAAGACAGAACTGGATGACGAAGACGCGCAAGGCTGCACCTTTCTTCTTGACATGCACAAAGTGCTACCGCCACGCTCGTGAGATTAAATGACGTACCACCCCGAGATTTTCAACTCCTTTTCATCATCTTCGTATACCTTGATATGTCCCACATCTTTTTCCTAGTATATATCAGAGTGATTGGCTGAAAATTCGAACGAACTTGTTCGGAGATAAATAAATATCAACACTCTCAATAATGAAGAAAAATTACCTCCACATTTTAGTAAAATGCATCGACTTTTAGTACGCTTTTGTTTTCGTATATCGCTTCATATACACTTTGGTGTACTTTGTTATAAAGCGAAAATTATTTAAATAGTTTAAGTATAGAATTCCTTAAACGCTTCTTATTCCCTCTTTTGCCTGTACGTTCATTAATCATGATGGTAAGATTTTATATCGGTAATACCAAATTGGCAGAAGTGATAGGTAAATCGACTTAGAAGTAGAGCAACTAAGAGGATGAGATGATCGGTTTTATCGCTCGTCAGATTCGCATTGACACAATTGTTAATTAGTTACTAAATTTTCTTTAAAAAAAAGGACACCCACCAATAAAACATTCTGTTTAGACGTTGAGCTCCAATCGGTCCAAGGTGCAGATGCAACTGCAATCAGAATATTCTTTGCTGTTCAGAAATGAATTTCTCTATTCCTGAAACGATTCCCGAAATATTTTTCTTACATTTTCAATAAGAACAAGATTTTCAAAATTATTTCGCAATTCGAATTGACATGGATGAAAAGGGTCCCACCACAATTCCATGATATTTCGTAATAACATAAAAATAATATTCGTGAAATGAATCATATCGTTTATCCACGAGGAAAGAATAAGAAATCGCGCGAACTCAGTATCCTCCTAAGAATAGTGATGTGAAATGACGGTCACATCTGGCATCGCGTTTATTGTCATACCATATCTATAGATATGAAATGACGGTCACATATGGCATCTATATAGTTCTGAAATGACGGTCACGTTATTGTCATACCGTATCTACAGATGTGAAATAACGGTCACGTTATTGTCATACCGTCGCTACAGACGTAAAATGACGGTCACAAGTAGCGTCTACATAGATGTAAATGACGGTAACGTGACGGTCATTCGCATCACTACCTAAGAAGACAACACACACAGATCTGTTGACTTACTGATGTAGTAGCTAATTCCTCAAGCATAACAATTTGAACAGGCGATGAATCGCGTACAGTTGGTATCTTGACTTCCTCCACATAACACAAATATAGTTCACGATTTTCAAGGGGCTCAACACCGTTGATCCAAAGACTGTTTTGCAGCCGATTGATTCTTCGTCTTCGGCGTCGCCGAAGACCGTTGATCTTCTGTGCAGCCATCTGACAATTGGCACTAGGGTTAAGATCCTTGTACTGTTGCAAAAGCGTGTCTTGGGATCGCAACCTTTCCAGTCGGGTCATCTTCCTCTCTACCGGTTTCTTATTTTCGGGCGTCGGTAAGTTGGCAGAGTCCGTTTGCCACGTCAAACACACCGTAGATGGAAGAACGGAGGAACCCGACGAAGCTTCCATGGTGCTCGGAGATTGACAGACTACTGAGGAATTATTGCTCCAGCACATAACACATCAATGCTCTTTAGTGCTTGTGTACTCATCGACATGGTTCGTGGGATAGTGACTGTGGCTCGAAACTATCTGGTCTCCTAAAGGGTTATAGGGTAAACGGTGATGTGGTTAACACTTTGAGTACCAGCCGATCACCGATTATTGGCATGTTTATATCTTCAGTCAATACATATCATAGGCCATACTCTATAAACCATAGCAGCCACAATATAGCATCTACTAATACGCGCCGTGTGCTTTTATAGTGTTTGAAGGTATTTTCGTCGAAGAGTCGTGGACCAAGAGATTCGATGCCAAAAAGGTGCAACAGATGCTTCGTTGACATGGGTCCACGTTATTCCCTCGTCTTTAGCAGACCCTGACACGCTTTGGTCCACAGCAGCGAGTCGTTGCAAGCGTTGACATCAAAAGTAATGATCTGAGTGCCTGAATTGATAAATTGCTTATACCACGGTCCTCGCCCGGTTGATATACGTCATAGAGGAGTGTCTCCCACTCTAGGAGGAATCCTCCCACTAGGGGTCATGGAGATTATGAACGACATTATCATAGTAGATGTGCACTATCTTTTTATAAATTACACTCTTGTCACGTGTGCTGCAATCTAGATGAACAGCCTTGAAATATTTTTCTTTCACATCGATTCCGCCCGATTTATTTAATCAACACCGAAATCTGACGCAACAGGGATGCTGCAAAAAGGTTCCAAAGGTGAGTAAGTTCCTTTTTCAATCGCACCTATATTCAATCAATAGTTTGCTTATTGGAAAAGGATGTTCAAATCATTCAGAGATTGACTTCGCGTTTTAGCGATATATACGCGGTAAATATTATTTCAGAAAGTTGCCGGTAGTTTTCATGTAACCAGATGTAAATCGGGGTACATAGTCGCACCCTTGCAAGTGTGAACACAAAATTAAAGAATAAAGGTTTTATTCAAAACACCCTAATGAAGACCCTTCAAGTGTCTTCTTTGGTTTAGGCCCGTTGAATTTTATAAAGCAACAATAAGCTTAACCTTAACAGGAATTCAACTCATTCATGATCTCTGATCTAAATTATAAAAATGTATCACGTGGCTCGTTTATGCAATTCAAGGCCAACTACTTAAGAGTCGGATGTTTCCTTAAGTATTGCCATTAAGCTTTTTAAGCCCAAACTTTCGGCCATGCCAGTAGCAATTAGAATTACTCGTACCCTGTGTTGAATGCAAATCGGTGAAATTGAACATTTGGGAAGGGTCCAAAATGGCTATACAGATTGTTGTGCAAACGACTTTCTCTTCTTCAGAACCTTCCAGCTATCTCTATCTACTTAACCCACATGCCATTTCCATTTCGCTGAAGCTACCACGTAATGCAAACTCAAAACTCTCGGAATAGCTTGGGGTAAATAAAGGGACAAAGTTTCCGTTGAGGGTTTAATCGCAATCTCCTCATAACACTGAACCTATTCCTAGTTACAATTACAGATATATCACGGAAAGTATACCGAGTATTCTGTATCTATCACATTGTAGTTATCTTTTGCACATTCGCACAGTACAATTTTCTTACATTTTTGCCCTAGTAAAAAGTTATTCCCTTAGTAAAAAATTTCCTCCAATTTAGTTTGTAAGTTTCGTTATCAAGTACTATAAAGTGAATAGAGTGCTACTTTCTCATATTCCAAAGTAAAAATGTGTGTCTAAATTAGTTTAACTGTGTCGTTTCAAGCGACACTCATCCTATCTATTACATGAATTTAAAAAAATTCGAATTTACCGCGTTCTCGCTCGGGTCGACACTAGCGCCACATATTTGTCTATGCGAGCTTCGAGCGTGAAGCGACTTCGTCAGTATACTCGTAACAACCGACTGAGTAAAACGTCAACTAGCCACAGTCAATATTGTACGGCCAAAAAATTAAAAATTCAAGATGGTACGCATTTCTCTTTGTGAACATTAGAAGAGCCTATCCTCAAAAAAAAATCCCCACTAATTTTAAAAAAGTATGCCACTTCTCTACAAGGCCATACTTTTCAGGGATAAATGATAATGGTGAATGTTTCGTTACGTCTACACGTATACATTCTTTTCTTGGGTCGTATCACGTAAGCCTAAAACACCTTTAAACGTGTCTGGAGTCTTCGCAGTTGAACAAATGGTAAGCTCCACTCCATAATAGACTTGAATTTACAGTATGACATTTCGATAAAGTGGAGGTACTATGAAAATAGCGAGTACTCCTCCTCGTTTTCCTCAGGGAGAGTAGCACGTGTTTAGTATAAGCAGGGACGCTGAAAACATTTTATTTATCTCGCTGTTGAACTGCGTCGTGAACGACTTTTTCTTCAAGAACGAAGGCGTCGCCGTAGAGGACAACAAGAACGAGTTGGGCGGTCAACTAAATTCCAGCTAGTCACTGTTTATCGCTACGACCTGCGAGTGCTCGCGCTCTTTCATAACATTTGCTAGCGAAAAACACTTGCATGGTTCGTCCGGAAGCACTAAAGTTCCAGCTGGTGTAACATTTACTTGTGTGAAAGCTCTCCTCGTATTCAAGTACTCGTTACTTGTTACTCGAGCTACGCACGAGTTCTGCTTATTTGCATAAGACCGCACGTTGCATTCTTTTTCTTTTCTCTCCTGACACTTTACGAACTCGACAATTTGTCGGCTTTTACGACTAAACCCTTTACTGAGCTGTGAATCTACAAGGTTTATTCATGAAGAATAATAAAAGGAACGATTATCGCATCTACGATGAGGATAACTCTTTTTCGATCAACGATTAATCAACCCGTAGAATCAACGATCGATAACTTGGTCGATAATAGGGCTGATTGTTAAATTATTAAAAATTCAAGAACAACAAAGAACAATTCAAAACATTTTGGCATTATTACTATGCGAAATCAATTTTTTCAGCACTTTTTATATGCATTATTTTTTTCGATTTTTATTCCATCGGGAAGTGATCGAAATTGTCTCTAAAACTCACTTTTGGCGGGACAGTACCTGTCATACATCCTTAATAAGTGTTAATATACCATTTAAATCCACTTAATATTCACAATCATAATGCAATGAAAAATGAGATGATTTATTCAAAGTTGCAACACAGACACCATTTCAGCTCAGTTGTAATAGACCACAACTTTTTACATTGACAAATCAAAAAGAGATAAAATGGAATTCACCATTTATTATCGATGACCAGGTGAATAATTAAAAATATTACAAGGCGGAAAGCCACTATCAAAGACGAGGTATTAACCGTCCTGGTTATTTGGTGATGAGCAAGCACTACTACGATCATCGATGGAACAGACAGTGGGAAGATACCTTCAAAAGTTAGTGGATCGATCATTCCCCTCATTCCGACGTGTTCACGACGGGGCCGATTAGGAAACCAATTACCAGGAAGTCGTGACTGCCGACCAAGATGATCGACGCCCTCGGAAACCCGGGTCACCATGGAGCATAGATTAACCCCTTTCCTTACCCAGTAATTTGGGGATTCGGTTCCGAATTGCAATACCTGCATATATACGTTTGGAAACCTCTATTCCTGCACAATCAAGCTCGCTGATGGTTGGGATTCATTTACGTCACAGCTGAAAATGTTACCGTCTGCAGAAACTCAAGAGGAATAAATGATTCAAAGGAACGAATCACTAAGACCACCGACCTGACAATGGGTTATAATGGGTTCATGTAGAAGATCTGATCCTTCCAAACATCTGCTTAAGTCTTACAGAAGTTACCTTGCAACCAAAGATCGTACAATTTTAGACCTTAGTTAACTTGGCCCTGAATTTCAATTTTGCGAAAGTTAACGCGATAAAAGTTATTTTTTTAACAATCGAAAATTCCATAAGATTCTTTGCCGAGTCGGGCCAAGTTCAATAACGAACAAAATCAATTGCCTTCAATAAAGAAGTCTTTGCATAAGGTACTAATTTTTCCAAAAGATGGAACAACTTCGCCTTTTTGTGAAAAAGTTAATACATCTATGAAAACTTGATGTTTGCATACATTTTGTTAAAATTGAAACCACTCAAGTCTGCATCTTTGTATTAGTGATTGGGATTGATTGAAGCCACAGCAGAGTTACCGCTTGTAGAAACTCAAGGTAAATGAACGAATAGGTGCGAATCGCTGAGAGCATCATGCTTGAAAAGGGTTGATACTTCATGCGGAAGTTCTGAAGCTTTCAAGCGTCTGCTTACATCCGACGGAAACCACGTTGCAAACGCGTTGGCGGCAGATCAGACCCTCGAGGTGTAATTCATTGCTGTGACAGCCGAAAACGCTGTTGGAAGAGCACCCTAAAGGCTGACTAAGCCTGGGTCATGCTATTATGTTTAGCTATCCAGAAGCGTTTGTATCATGAACGTGAATGAACTAAGCCTCTAGGGCTTCAAAGCGCAGAGCGCAGTGTCCATTAATGCGGACGGTCGAGTCCCTCGACTCGTCAGACTCTCTAACCGAATTAAATTAGTACCCGAGTTGGTCGTGTTTCTGGTCCCCCGCTGGACTGGATATTAGACAATACTGGAAAGTCCATGGCTTAATGTATCGTACGTGTAGAGAGCCAGGATTCACGTACTAACACTTCCCTTACTAATTCTCTTGATGCACGTAATGATTTTCTACCTAACGTAGACAAAATGGACGATATGTACAATGTGACTCTCAAGGAGTAATTTTCCAACAATTTCGACATTGCTGTGGCCATATTAAATGATATCCCATTGGGCATCTTCGTAAAAACTATATTTTTGTTACAACATATTTAACTTTCCCATTGCCACTGATAAATTGAAAATAATGTTTTTTTTATACATCGGCCGAAAGTACGTACTTTCGGCATCAATTTCAATGCAGAAAGTCCAAGATTTGTGCATTGGTAAAACTACACGCACGCCCTCTGTACCAGCGGGAGCAAAACATTTTTTGCTTCCGCAAAAAAAGAATATAATATCACCCAATTGATTTTTCCCGTCTTACAATACCACGCACAGCTGTTAATTATAACCAACTTTCTTTCTTCATATTTTTGCCTAAATTATGTCATTTTTTTCATAAATTAACAAACGTTATTAAACATTATTGTTCTTGAAAATTTCTATCCCTGCTCTGCGTTATGGATCATTCAGTTATTGAACGAAAAGAATTATGAAAATAACATATTAGTTTCCGTCAACGTTACTAATGCAGCTTTGCAAGTAAAAAATGGCGGTAGCTTCACTCAATTTTACGGACAACGCTCCACGTAACATAGAAAGTATCTATTTTCCCCGCCTGACAAAAAGTATATGCTTCTACCACCCGATAACAAGTATATGGATTCAACGCCTGATAAAAAGTAGCTGCTTCTACCGTCCGAATCAGACGCACATCCGGTGCGGCCGAACCCTCGACAATTTTATCTGAATCTATTTAATACCTTGATCTTTAATAAATGCGATACACGGTGCTGCCCTCTTCGTTGTATACCATTGCCGTCGATAAAATCTATGATAGTATTTTGATATAGTATATCTGAGCACACAAAAAAAAAGTGCTACATATAAATTTCTTCACGGGAAGGTCGATCCCCTAAATGATCCAAAAGCCGAGCTTATCCCTTCGAGAATCATTCTCCCCTTCGCGTACACGACAAAGGGCGTGCGTCTCGGAAACCAGGTGCCTTTTATCGCACGCAATGCTCACAAACCCGTAAAACGCTTGCAGGGCTCATGATTATCACGACTTGGATTGTATAGCAGTGCTACAATATGATATGTATACATAAAGCAACACTATTCACCAAGCAGAAGATAGTCTTAACGTATATGTTCGTAAGTAGGTATTTTCGAATGTATATTCGTCTGGTGAGGTTCTATGATAAACTTGCGTGAGGTTTTTCAGCTTTGAAAAAAAGTTGTTTTCATTTGCCACTATACAGAAGAATATTGATAACGACGCAAACTTAGATCAACTGATTGATAACGAGCTGCTGAAAAGCCTGTGTCGAGTTCGTACCTCTTTAACCCTCCGTCGTCCCCAAAATGACCCCACGTGTACGTGTTACAGCCAGAACGTGTGAACGCTGAAGAAAGTTAGGAGGCTCGGAAATTGCCACTATTGTCAAAATGGTATGTCGCAGAGCAAACTTTAAATTAGTTATAAGGGCACGTTGTTAACACTATTCATGTCTATTATCACTTACAACATACGCAAGAAAAAACGTTACCGAAAAAATAATAACAACAAATCCTGCAGTTCTGCAGAATTGATACTTTTTTCGGATTGATACTTGAATAACGAATTTTAGTACTTACCGCTATACAGATTCAGAACTATGTTGCAGGGCAAAACTTACCCTGATTGACTTCAGTCACTTTTCAAAGTGTTACATAACCCTTGTTGAAAAAACCTTGTTAAACAATGGTTTTTTTTTCACCAATTTGCTAACAACATTTCGGGTGATTTTTATGCGAAATCAATCTTTGTAGCGCGTTTTATATGCATAATTTTTTCCCGATTTTTATTCCATCGGGAATTGATCGAAATTGTCTCTGAAACTCACTTTTGGCGGGACTGTACGTATCATACATCCTTAAACTTCCTCGAGGAGGAAGTTTTATAAATAGTAAAAAAAATAATACGGAAATATCTCGTCGTAGAGTGTCTCACGTAAAGCCGAGGAAATGTAGGCCAAAAAAGTAATTTGTTTGGAGTTATATTTTTTCCTCTACATCTATGGGTGTTTAGGGTGTTACGCATGCTGCACGGCGTAGACAATGCAGCATAATACGAACCATATGTTGTGTAATAACGTGTGAGGTATAGCGTAAGTGTAACAAAATTAAAAATGAACATATAAGCATAATAAAAGCATGGCGTGTTAGGAAGAGCCCTCGAAAGCTGTCTAGGGTTTCCTACGCATTAAGACACTCCCTTTTTGTGTTCGACCCTGCTCTACACCGTTTTGCATTTCTAAAGCTCTGTGCGGGTATTTATTCTACTTAGGTGAGCAGGGCTGCGTTATTTTGTGCCACTGAGAGACATTATACTCTCGGGAGTTCTTTGCACCACCATTGCTATCATGGCCGAGTCGTTGCATACAAGTTCACCTCTTCGAAGCTGCAAATGTAGCTCTACATTTTCATAGCTGCTAAATGTTGGGTTGTTTCACTTCGAACTTTCGCAGACACCAAACATCAAAATAGTATGGAAAGATCCATTTCATTTTATGTTGGCAGTTGACCATTCATTATTTTTGACATTATTTGTGGTTGGAGATTTCGAAAAGGAAGGCGTTGAATCGCTAACTACGTCGAAAGCAGGTCTATACGATTTAGCATTTCATTGAGATCAATTGCCAGTTAACAAAGAACAAATGATCAAAAAAAGCTTAGGGCTTCATAACCATTTAATTTAGTTAACCTCAACGAATCTCTTTTCTCAGTGTGAGTAAATCAAGATTTCAATTTCAGATAGACTTATTGACCCTTCGATACCTCAGTGTTGCGCACCCTTAAACGTAGCTTCTGTTAGTTGGCGTCTACACAAGTATTCTCCTATGAATACATATACCTAATGGCAAGCGTGTAACGGAGAGACACATGTCCGTTGGATCGGCGCGGGCATACATAAGGTTGGGGAGGTTCACGAGCTTGCGGTTGACTCAACGTACGTGTTCCAATTCCGAAGCTCGTATACCTAGCTAAATCAACCTTCCCCCTCGCCTCGACGTCGTCTCTCGCCTCTTCGAAGCCTCTTTTCCAACTTCGGACCTGCCGATATTATTCTCGGTAACCTGTTGCAAAAATACAGCACTGAACATACAGCAACAAGTCAAGATACAGTTTGGAGTTAACGACAGACACGAGTTTGTCTATATAACTACCATTTCAAAGGTACAATTTCTGTACAATCTGATGCTCCCCTTTTTACTTCAGTCCTGTTGGTACAAACAACTTCAAAGATGACAAAGCAAAGAAACGTTGTTTCCTGGAATCACTATTTGTCAACTCGTGTATGTATAGTATCGTGTATACGAGGCATTTCAATTCGCTTTGATCAGTCCGATTGGCTCTGCTACTTTTTATACGATTGACAAAATACCAAAAAGCACCAATATATTTTTTTTAACTCTGTATTACCTACGGTTGGTCGGGAGACGTCTACTTCACAGCGTAATTAATCGGTCATATATCGAGAACCTGCTATTATCGGAATTTCGATTGTCAAAAATATATATATATATTCAATATTAACGCTTGGTAATATAGAAAAAGAAGTCTCCCGTTAGGAGACTATAGTGTGCAAACCATGGCCAGTGGGATATCACAAGTGATGTAAGTAGGGAATCGATCACCGGACGACGCTTACACACCTCAGGTTGGCCCCGTCTCTCGAACGAGACGGTAATAGAGACATCGTGACTGTGAAGTAGAACTTACGTATATCCCGCCGTAACGCTATCAAATCGAAGTGAAATTGTTGTGACGACTCAGTGTACCTACATATTACGATGTACTATGCAATCGACTGTTTATAGCCTAGTAGAACGACCACTTTCAGAAAATGAACCGGAGATGGATTACACGAACTGGCCAAAAACGAAGCGAATAACTATTTTGTATCTCATTCGACCTTCTACAAGTGACCTCGTGTTACATAATTATAAAAATGTCACGATCTGAGGTATGCAATACTTGGAGTAAGAGATAATGAAGGTACCGCGATCACGAAAGGTTATTCCTTATTTTGTTACATCGAAACTTTTTCCAGTCTAGTATATAGAATGGTTTTAAATACCAAATTAACGATTCTTTGAAACTGTTAACTGTTTCATAACAGTTACATTGCTGAGTGGGAAATTGTAATAGAGCAGCAACGAAACCGATTTTTTTGTTTATTGGGAAGCTATGAGGAAGCCACTCTCAGAAACCCCGCTGCCCATCAGAAACCCTGTCCCTCTGCCCCTCAGAAACACCCCCTGCCTATCAGGAACCCCGTCCGTGTGCGCCTCAAGAACCCCTTCCCCTGCGTAACAGGTGGTTTGCGACGGATTTTTCTAAGTCCCTCGATTCTTGACACGGCAGCGTCGACGGCGAGATCTTTTTATAATATAGAAAGATATTGAACCAACTAATTCAAATATTAATTATGTGTGTTTCTACAAGTTTTATTCCTCCTACTATGCATCAACTAGTGAGCAGATCATTTTTCAAGTTTCCTAGTAATCTTAAGAAAAAAATATTTCTGCAACAATATTTTCCGAAAATTATTGTTGAACCGGTGAAGCATACCACAAAAATAAAACCGTCTAATTAAAAAAAGCTTTTAGTAATTTCACATATAATATTACATATATATTGACGAAAAGATCTCATGCCATGAAAAAATTTGAAGGGACCTCATTCTGCAAACACCGAGTAAACCGTTTGACATATTTTTTTTTCTTGCAAAATGGATTTATGTATTCAGAGGACGAGAAACTCTGACACGTACTATCATGTCATGTGACACCTGCATTTTCGGTATGACGTTGCATCCTATGAAATATTAAACCCCACGTATGTAAAAGCACTTGTGTATATCTCACGAGTTTTGGATATATAATGTGTGCCTCCTTAGATATACCAACGGCGTATATAATGGGTCAGCTTCCATTGCTGTTTGTCAGGTATGCGATGCAGATGCACCTCTCAAAAGCTCGTGGATCTCATGGTATGCATAAGTATGTACTTGCGTGTACCAAGGCATCTTACTGTAAGCATGTGCCTAGCTTCACCTCGCAACCATTATAATACCACGGATGGTTCAGTTTGGCCCTTAGCCCACATTGTCCTATCAAGTATACAGAAGTTCCATTGTATGATAAATACCTAGGACTGTTAAAAAATCTACTTGAAATTTAGTGTACTTTTACTGCAAGTTTTTATTCATAAACTAGTATATGAAATTTAGTACACGAGTGTAATTCAAAATTAATGGTACAGTATGGTACAGCATATTGAATAACTCACCTTAATTCTCCAGTGAAAGTACTTGAATTTTAAGAATTTGCTCCAATTTTTTTTAACAGTGAGGATTGAGAATGCAAAATATCGTTACTCGTTATCAACACAGTACAACATTTTTTATTTGATCTTGAACTCGAATTTATGGCTCCGAGTTTAAATTCAAGTTGTACTTGAGATCAAATTTAAAGCGTAATTACAAACCTAACGTACAACACAAGTTCATACTCGGGACGCTGAATTCTATTTCTAATTTCCATTTGTGTTCATAGAGCTAATACCACAACTTGTCGTACAACTTTTCCTGCCACTATTTGATAGCTCGTGGGATACTTTGCAAACTTATCAAGTGCAATTATATACTTCTTTCACGTAAACTTTAAGGTTTCATCGGATGCAAAGTCGTTCGAAGATGAGCGAGAAAGTATTGTTATTGATAGAAAAGGGATTTAAAGTATAAGTATTTCCATGCTTCGCTTGCTTAATTTTATCTCGTAACAAAGCCAAACTCGGCGTTACTGTAAACGACCCAGATGCAACTAATGGCATTTTGCAACTGATCCAGACATAGAATGCAATTTATCCCAAAGCTACATTCTTCAGAAATTGATTTAGGAACTCAATATCTAATTACTGCTGTCCCTATTCTTTTTAACTTGTGCGCCGAGTAATTATCGATTTTCGATAAGCCTTGAATAAAATATTGAACCATTCTCGAAGCACACTTCAACGTTCCACAATTTGCTCAAGCACAGACAATTGTATGCATGAGACAGATGGATTGCAGAAGAGGATTGAGTGCTAAATAAAAGACTGATACGTAGAGACTTGATCACTCATATCTATCATAATACTATTGAATCACTTTATATGACCTTTCTTCATATTGTCATGATTGGTCAAAAACTAATATGGGCTTATATGGACATCGTAAGGGTGTCGATTTCAACACCGCAATTTTGACAGTGCAGCCAGACTGCAAATAATTCTTGATAAACAAAAATCATACAGGTCTGCAAAAGTGTAATGAAGATGCAATTTTTTCTGCCCAATCAATCTATCAATTTCATGGCAAAAGTGCCTTATGTACAGGGATGCTTCAAGGCAATCATATTGGATAAATATTGCAGGGAGATGGAGATCAATTTTCATTACCAAAAGCGAGGCAAACAAGTCGAGCTGTTTTTGTATAGAGATGCCTCGTTGGCCTGCGAACTCAGTCGACCAGCAGAGCCACCATCAGAGCAGAAAGTACGCATAACAGAACACATGCAGCTTCGCGAGTACAGAGTCGGGCGACCTCGTCTGCTATCAATGTTTCCCCGTTATCGACCGTTTCCACTAACTCCGTCCGACTACTGTGTTGCACTATCTACTCGGCCTCGTTCGATCGGCTCGACTAGCACACCACCAACTATTGCAACCGCTACTAGCGCTAGAGGACAATCTACTAACCCCTCGTCACACTAACCAACATAGCGTTACCTATTTTCACCGGCCTGACTAAACGCACACTTTGTAGCCTTACCACAAGAAAAAACAGACTTAACATTAAAACAGAAGTATTGAAATAAATCAACGATGCCATTTAAGCAACTTACTGTAAGCACACATTGACGTCAAACGAAACCAAATTGTTTCGTTAGACGTATCGGCCCAAATTTGGGTGCTTCTCATTGATTAAATTTCTGAAGAGGACCCAAATCTGGGACGACAATTTAGTTTCGTTCTTTGGTCGCCAATAGCCGATAACCTTCACCACTCTC
The DNA here is from genome assembly GCA_949699805.1 of Tromatobia lineatoria. Classification (NCBI taxonomy): domain Eukaryota; kingdom Metazoa; phylum Arthropoda; class Insecta; order Hymenoptera; family Ichneumonidae; genus Tromatobia; species Tromatobia lineatoria. Next base: position 7,617,728 of record OX453053.1, on the reverse strand, counting down.
CATACTTGCGACCACACGGAGAAAACGGTTTTGCTATGCCAGCAAATGGTTTGTTAAAATAGTGACAACATTGCGTTATCTGCTAACCTAGCAAAAAAATTTATGTTACTAGCAAAAAAAAATTTTTTTTTCTAGCAAAAAAATATGTTAATCGAGCACAAAAAAAAGGTTAACCTAGCAGATAACGCAATGTTATCACTATTTTAACAAAAGATTTGCTGGCATAGCAAAACCCTTTTCTCCGTGCACAGCAAAAATAACAATTACCTAAATGAAGTAAGCGGATGCTACTATGGACTAAAATTCTTACGCTTAGACTTCCTATTAAAAGAAAGAAGAAGAAATATACCGTCTATATTATATGAAGTTAGTCTTCATATAATATAGACAAATTACCGCATTATTTCATTGGCTGTCGCGGCAGGTATTCAGTAAATACTTCGCAGAACATAAGTGACATGCAGAATATATTGATACGTTCGATTTAAGTCAACATTAACTGATGGAATGTTATTGTGATTCACATGTGGACGTGAACGTTTCATTACCTTGTGTTCGTAGTTGAGCTTACTGCATAGTATTCATCTTGTAGGTAATAAATTTTCCACTCGACATATCAGCCCCCAACTCGTTATATAATAACGACCAACTGTGAAATGAAAACCAGATTGTCGGTCACATGGCCTGAGGCTTTTGGTCGGCTTCTATTTTTTTTTTCTCTTTTCATATTTCATATCATCCGCATTCATATCCACGTAAAACGCACTCTGCATGCGCATGCTTCTGTTTTTTTTTGTTTTACGAGTTCTTATAGATCTTGCCACGAAGTCGTTGGAGTGAGGGTTAAATTATTATCTTGTCTAAAGTTCTTGCCAATTGGCATGATTCCCTTGAAAATTTCTACTACATAAAAACAGAATCATCTCAACCAGCTTCAAGACAATTTATCAATTCTTAACTGTGCTGAGTGCACTGCTCCGTGAAAAGCGATTAAATTTTATCTCTAGACAACCGTATGAAAACTTTTTATAACTCGCCGCATAAAAGATCTTATTCGTTGCCGGAAATAGTACCATTTTTCTTTTCATGTGGAAAATCCTGATACACTCACAAACTGACTTGTGAAGGCGTTAAATCAAGTCTATAATAATGACAATAACTTATCCCCTATTAACCGCAATTGCTGCTGCACCAACAATTTTCACCAATCAACCATGATTCTATTTTACCGCCAGGTATTTTAATAATGAAAAATTTAACTTATCATATCAGCATAGCTTGTACTGATAAAAAATAAACTGCAATTGTATTTAGGGAGCCGAGTCATCTAAGAGCAATGATAAGAAAAAAAATCTGTAGATGATACGCTTTTTTTGAGAAATCTTACATTCGAACCACATTAAGTACATAGTGAGTACATTATTATTTTACATTATTGTAACGACATGCAATGCATCGCAATGATGTATTTCATATTTTCAGATTTCATATTTTATTATTTTACAGATATTTTTTCGTCAGACATTTTTTCATTAAGACATATTGCCGTCAGATATTTTTTCATTAAGACATATTGCCGTCAGATATTTAGTCATAAGATATTAAGGTTCTGGCGTTGAGACGCGTCACCATTGTGCACGAGGGTGTTTTCTGTTAATTTCTGTTTTTACGTTATATCTAGCCTAGACCTTCGCATATATGGCCGAGCCTGCGAACAAATGTATATCATATGTCTCGCGTGAAGTCACATATACACATATATATGTACGTTACTATGTAGAGGAAAGGAGGAAGATCGATGGAAGCGTCATAGAGCGCTCACGTGGCTAATGGCTAACGGAAAACGACGGGGTGCCTAAACGTCGAGAAAGCACTCAAACACATGGCGAAAGCGAACAAACACATGTAGATCAAGATTTACTACTGCACATAGCGATGGGAGAAACGTGAGCAAAGCTGCGAATTTTTCCGGCGTGATTGCGGACTGCAGAGCATGGTTACTGGCAGGTTGCCAGTCCCGTTGGTGCCGGATTTACATACTGATACCGCTAGGTTATACCTCAACCTCTGGTAAGCACCAACCTCCCCTGTGTCCCGATAGACGTGAGTCTGTTTTTCCGTTTGCACAGGCCAGAATTTCCTGTCCTTTGTACACTGATGTTACGCATTTGAACTCTGCTGAGTTGCCGTTGATTGAAGAGATGAGCTCGTCTAAAATTGTGAACTTAAAGTGAAGGATTATTGGTATTCCAGAGTAGAAATTTCATCAGACATCAGGTCCAGATCAGTTGTAGTTACCCTAACCTTATTTGGGCTTATTACCAATTCTTTATTTTGGTGTATGTAAACCTTATTTTCTAAATGTCTTCATGTATGGCTATTTTATATATTGGAGCTGTGGCATGGTATTCGATGCAAAGCTTCGCGGTATCTCATGGTATGTCGCTTTACAATGTGTCCTATCTCGCGATATGTGCATTCGAAACTCGCTGCAAATACTTTTGAGATATGCTTTGTTTTGGTAATATTAGAACTCAACGTACTTCACATACTACGACACAGTGAACCGTGTATCTTCTGAGCGTATCGTAATATTGCACAGTTTTCATGAATATTTGGACTGTATTATCATACAAACTCTTGCGCCTATAACGATATATTAAACATTTCTAATCGGACTGCACTGCACTCAATTCTAACACTGTCAATATTCTCTACTGTTACAAATAAATTAAAATTTTTGTAATATTAACAAGAAATTTCACTAAGGATCACTGAAACATTTGTTGATTCTACATATGTAAAATGAGAACATCAGAATTGAAGTCGATCCATCGATCAGATATTGTAAAGTAAAACCACGTTTCAAGGGTAGACGTGATTTTCTTGAAAATTACCTTTAAAAATACGTCACAAGATACATATAAAATTTCACAGCAATCCACAGGTTTAAAAAAAAAAGATTGTCTTTTGGAATGGCACAGACGAACAAACAGACAGACAGAAAAGATTGAATGCTGTTGTAGAATCTAAACTTTTTTTAGTTACTTTATATTTGATGAAAAAAGTAGAAAACTGTATAATTATTCGTGTAGAGATGGGATCTACACAATCGGGGTTCTCCTGAGATAAGCTACTATACAAAACTTCCAGATCACCCAATTACGCCGAAGTCCCAAATAGTTTCGCAAATAAAGGGGGATCGCTGCGTATAAGTGGCTATTCGTCCTGAGAGTTAATCGCTCTTAGTATGCGGTTGCTACTAGACTCTATCTAGATGAAGATTTATTAAGAAGGATCGTCATGAATTCACTGATGGCTCAGCCTAGCATCTGTAGGATATCAGGTCACTAGAGTAGCAATATACGTAGCGCAACTACTCCTCGCTCAATATTAGCGCGGTATGTGCTAACAAGTCATAGTCGGGATCGTCGACTTACACATACCCACTCGCAATAGCCGTTTTCATGGACTCGCATTTTGCAATATTCCGAGAATACCACTCCCGACAACACAGCTACAAAATGATAAAATACCGACCAACACTAGTGGTTGTACGGTCGGTGTGCGGTTCTAACGCGCCCCCGAGCTAAGCATCATTGTTTCCGGCCATAACTTGGATGAATGACCGCTGAGCGGCGCACCGTGCATCAATGCGTGAGCAGAAAGTCAATTTCTCTACGACCTCTGTGTGTATACTTAAAGAGGTTGCTCAGTCATCGCCAAATGATAAGAATGAGTTGATTTTTTTAAGAGAAGTAAAGTACAGTAGAAAAGTAAAGTAAAGTAGAGAATTAAAGCACAGGGCCAATGCCATTGTATTCTCTGCGTATAAAACGTACGTGAGCTTTCCATTCGCAGCAAAGTGAAATAACTAATGGATTCTAAATAATTCACAGTGAATGGATTTTACTTGATTGGAACGCTTGCAATCAAGCTTAATACGTGTAAATTGAGACCCTTTCAAACACAAACACTGCTTGATGTAGTTGGTTCGAAATACCGTAATAATTTGGAGTAATCCGTCGGTTGGTTTCTGGTAGACCTTGGAGACTCATTATATACATCACCAAACACGAGCTTACTTCTCGTTCATGTAATCTGAAGTGTACAATGCGTAGCGAGTCGAGGAGATACGAAAGGACTTTAGTGGAAGGGCTCGGAGACATTTAAGAGCCACTTGGAATTTAGTGTCGGGGATACTGAGTATACATATACATATATATCGGTAGTGAAGTTGATAACTCGAATTAGGCAAACAAGTAACTTTCATCTTCTTTTCGCCAATTTCCCTAGTAGTTCTGCAATGAAATTGAATTAAATATTAACCAAACTACGAAAAATATAAGATAACAACGAAATCTTCGGCATCGATCGACTCATCGTGACTCGACTCCGAGTTCCGATTTGCCAAACTTCCATCTAAGTAAATAAAAACATTCCAGGCTTTCACGTCGAAGCACCATAACATTAACTAATGAAAACATTCAGCCAGAGTCAAAATAATATGATAATAAATTAACCTCTCAAACCCTACATTTTTGTCCAAAGAGGAAACAGAAGTTAGCACAGTCCTACCGAAAAAAAGCTGGCACGCATATTTGTAAGAAGAAATGTTCGCATAACGAGATCGTTGAATAATATAGGTCACTGGAATTTTCCCGGTTACGGGCAAGAATTTTCTCGTGTTTCCCAGGAGAGATGAGGTCAGAATGAGGGAGGGTCGAGTAATTTTCGCACACCGCTCAAATATAGTCGGTGTAAGTCGTCGAGTGGTGTGCGCACGTACGAGTTTCGTATTTAAATATTGAGTGTGACGCGGCGAGGGTGAGAGTCTCGCCCTCGTCGAAGAATGAGCGAGCGAGCCGACAGCCAAAGGTATAAGAGACGCGAAAAGCTCTGGTTCGCAACGGCGTAGAGTCGGTCGTTGTCGTTGCGGAGGATGTGAGAGAGGAAAGTCACCTCGCGCCTCCCGACCCCGACCCTACTATGAGCTATGCTGATTCTGCGCTTGTTTTGTCCTGCCACTGCTCCTCGTATCATGGGGGTAGTTTTGCCCTGGCTGACATAGCCGCCATACTCAATGCGGCACGATAGTGTGACGTCACGTCCGAGTGCGGCGCTTGCTTGCTATTCGTGTATATTAAGTATTAATATATCTTCCACATGACTATAACTATGACTGACCGTCAAATTTGCCAAGGCCATTTCGGAAACCCAAATATCCTCATAATATCGCGTCACTCAGACTGGCATTGAATTTTTAAAAAAACCTTACACATTGTATCATCAATACATTCCATTTGCGAGCTTTACGGAAATTTTTAATTGCTTGGATATAAAGAGAGCTTTGTTTTCGTTAACACTGAAATTTCGAGTATTTGACGTTAAGACACTCAAAATGGTCTAAAGCGTCGAGCAAAGTGGGTTAGAAAAAATGTACGGGTGTGTGCATGTGTGTTATTTCGCAAACTTTCTATACGAGGGAGGAAAAAAATTCAATAACGACAATGGGCTTATGATAGTTCACGTTTGTTGAAAATTTTAACTCGATATTTAAAAAAAGTTATGATGTCAAATTATGCGCACACACACACGGATGAACTATTTTTTTACTGTCATTTTTCACCGTTTTGGAACATTCCGAACAGGTTTACACAAATATCTCGAAACCAACAACAAACAAACAATTGGTCAAAGAGCGTTTTTTTCATATATTCCGATTGACGAATCATCGACTGCTACAAGATTTCTTTTCTTCGTTTTGCGAGAATGGAATGTCAATATTTTCACGCCTCACTGAAGGGTGGCACACTGTAGAAGGAGGAAAAAAGGTAAAAAGAGAAAGCAAAAGAGGATGGAGGCAGCCGCCAGTCCGAAACGAACGTGGATGACGACGACGACGGCGACGACGACGACGATGAAATTGGGCACCGGGCCGCTGGACTTTCTCGTCGCTGGCCACCCCCTGAACCCAACACACGTTTATTCCAATTTCAGCGGAGCGTACCCTCTGAAGCATGGAAACTAGAAGCTACCGACTGGCATGGAAGCAACCCAACTATGCCTGTAGCGCTTTTTCCATACGTTCGAGATTTTTATAACCAACTGTATACAGGTATTTATTCGTTATAGGGTGGTTAAAATCGATTGTATTCCGTCCGAGCATGAAATCTGTTCCAGAAATGGCTCTCCATGCTTCACGGGAATCATATAGGGGTTATGAAAATAATGGTTAAAGTCGACTAGAGAATCATAGTTAAGCACTTAATTTTGGTTAATTCAGCATGGCTTCATTTAAAGTTTTTCAAGAATATCTTCCTGTCCGCACGGGGAAAAACTGAGCATGGTTTCGGAATAAGCTGCCTCGGAATAATCATGAAAACCTCCCTGATAAATTTTTTTTTAAATATGGAAATTTCTATTGACTTTGGTTATTTTACCAAATCATTGGTTATTTAACCAAATCCTAGTTCATTTCTAAGTTATGAACAGTACTAACCTACAGGAAGGACAAGTGCAGTGATCCAACTGCTGACGTACAAGTGCCATTCTTAAGCGACATTTTGGTAACTGAAGTGGAATACAAATTACTTGATCATTCATGAAGGGAAAAAAATATACTTTCAGTCATCACAAATATTGAACATCCCTGCAGAGTTGAAAGCGTATTGGATATTGGAGATGCCATGGCGCAAAGCAACCTTTTCACCAATCCAACTCAAGTATAAGGCTGACGTAACTCCTCCGACCCGAGAGAATAGGTACTTTTGGTGTATATATCGCTACGGTATCCACGAAGGTTGAAAGAATGTAGAGTAGTTCGTATACTGCGCAATAGTCTAATTTATCGTCACGATGTAAGAAGAGCATTGTTTCGGGGTCCTTGGGTAATCTCGTATTGATGAAATTCGTTTCCCATACTAGTTTATATGTTGCACCTATGTACGGTACGTATGTACCATGTGAATTCCGAGCGCAATGCGAAATCTCTTTACCTCACCCTCTTCGTTCTCTCCGCATCTAGATCGATACATGTAAGTACGGCATGCTGTCCTCAAACCGTTGCGGAAACGATATGTGTGATGTAGATGCGCGTAACTACAGTTCTAATATGTAAATTATCCATCAAAGACACATCAGGCCCGCCTGGCAATGAATAAACCATGTTTAGACCATCTGTAAGCATTCAAACACTCACCCAGCAAACAATAACAAAATTAATAGTGTTTAACACGTGTCATGGGTTATCACCACATCAAACTTGATCACTACATCCAGACGCCAAAAAAGAATAACATACCCGAGTCAGTTTTGACGGTTTCGTAGAAATCTCTTTGCTTCCAGTAAATAATGGACAAGAGGTTTTCAAATGGTTCCTTGAGGGTGACCACCAGTTGCCCGGTAAGCGAAGGGCAAGGTCACCCTGCTCCATGAAGTGGCGACCCTTTAGGGTGAGATTCGGGGTAAGCCAAGTTATCACGTTTATTTTTAGGTAGGACAACAAATGTCTTTTTCATCCTTCACGTTGATTGGTACTTACATTGTCGTAGGCCTGAGAAAATGAGAGAGGAACGTATAACCGTCAATCGGTATAATTTAAGCTGAGTACATAACTTGTGGTGATTACGTTCCAACCCTGAAAAAAACTCTCTAGCCGAAGGTAACAAAACGTAAATGATACTCTCTACCTAAATTTCAAGCATCGTGCATAAGACCCACCAACCAGTCGCGATAAGGTTTTAAATACCGTTGCAATTTTAGTTTAACACACGATAGTGTATGTAACATCAGTACCGAGTAAAACTCTCTTACAGAAACCCTGCAAAGTAGAAGCAGCAAAAATGTCTGGCCAACCGTATAGAAGTTTTTTTTAATCACTACAAACTTCGGCGTAACGACGATGCTGACACGGCGATACGCGGGTTAGCGACACGGCTCCTCTTCAGTGAGATGACTCGAGACTGTGTTAGAGACTTCCAACAGTTAAAAAACGTCCAGCAAGGGTTGCGACAAAATGCAGCAGAGCTTTTCGAAATGGGTCTTTCGTTTGCTGACGTGCACTAGTGCAAGTAATGCGAGTCGAGGGTATTTGTGCACGTTGACGATGATGTTTCTTTACGTCCGCTGGAACTCCGTTGACGGCTTTAACTGAAAACAGGCCATCCGGTTTTAATCGGAAGTGTAGCGTGGAACTAGGAGGGAAAGACAGAACGGAATCTAGCGGGGTGACGAAAGTAGTTGACTGGGTTGGAGAAGGACAAAGTAGATTATCCCGCCAACGGTCTATTTTATCACGAACGAGGATATCCACTTATCGCGCTGATGCGCTCTAGGCCTCTGCGCTATAACACCACAACTGTGCTACATTGGCAGTCGCTGTGTAGTAGTATCTTTCAGCCCTTGGCGGAAGAATCGTGAAGAGCACCCGGTGGTTGGGCGCAGTGCAGCCTCTGTCTGCAGTAGTTATAGATAGAGAGCGCCATTCCATGATCGTATAGTCGTTGCCTATGAGTAGAGCGAGTAACACGTGCGCCCGACAAATCGGATGAACTCCCGGTGCACACCAAAGAAAAGGAATCCGGCCCCTACGGCGAGGCCAAACACTGGAGTACCGTTCTCTCTTACACTCCGCATTGTACCTATATCTATTTATCGGCTTCTATCTTCTTCACTCGAGCATCTCAATATCGAATCGAAATCGTGTCCTTGAACTATGAGGATGAATCCATGCCACGCTAGACATCTGTTTCCTTCACCAGAATTTATTCAACCCAGTATTAGGCACTCGATGGTGGACACTTTGTAATGGACCCCGTTAAATTTATCTGATTGTTTGACATCTTCTTTGAATTACAGCCGTGAGCTTCAGATTTTCTGCTACGAGAAGATTATTGATGTACACATATTCACTGTCACTTTGTGCAATTTTCAAGAAAATTCTTTCTGACCTCGCAACATCGTGTCATTTATACTGCTATTCATCGCGAAACTGGGGACCTACATCGGTGTAAGGTTAAAGGTCTTCCTCCGCAGCTGCATCACCAACGTAGTACCGACGCAATGCCGGGAAACAGCAAAGGTGCTCTGAAATATGCAGGAGTCTATTCATTCAACGTGCTCGCTGGTACACGTTCTTTTTCTAAGTTTGTTTTACCGGAGCATGGATAGGTTCCTAACATGAATCTTCACGACGAGAGCCGTGCTTTCTTCAAAGAGTCATTATAGGATTTTTTGCTGGTTTGATTTGAAAATTTTTCTAAAATAGCTAATCTTCTTTCTCCCAATCGCTGCAAGAATGGGAGAAAATTACAAAGCCCATGGTAACGATGAAATATGCTGAGGATAAACTAGAGCGGAAATGTGTAATGAGGTTAATGAAGACGGTTCCAAAATGTGTGATTGTCTTATGCACAGACCTGCTACAAATCAGAACAGGAGAATTGTTCAATGAGGTATATTCCTTTTCTTATACGGTGACACTTCGGTAGATTGATCTCGAGACGCTTTCACCCCTCGATCCAAGGGGTCACCATGCAAGCGCGATTAATTTCTCTCTTGGGTCTCTTGGTTGTGTACATGTCTGCGAGAGCTGCTTACTGAGAAAGTATTTGTAAGGGATCTTTGATGCAACATGATTTGTGATATCGTTAAAGAAGGGATGATATAATAAAAATATAATATGTTGATGGAGGGGAATGACTGTTCTACATATAGAAGTAAAGATAAAACTATGCACACTTATGCACACGTTTATAATAGTACATCGACTACATATCAGTCTCAACAATGACGTTGGGAGGGAAATGTATAATCTTAGTTAAAACGGTGTCAGTAGGCGCAGTGCAGTAACACGCACATTTCTCGAGTCGGACATTTGCATTGCAGCCTCATGCAGCTATAGGGAAACAGTACAGAACCTCGGTACCTCCAACTCTGCGCAAGCCCAACTGGGCAATGGCTAACATTAAAAGATATTTTTCTACCTGGCTTTACGAGCCAGCGTTGAGCTGACCCGGCCAACCAGTCAAGTAAACCGACTTATTTTGTCTATGCAGTCTCATACTAGGCCCAGTTATTATACGTAGCATGAAATTGCGGTAATTATGCGGTTATTTATATTTTAGTTACTCTGGCGTACAGCCCGTTGGTATAACAGGTTTCTATGAACGCCTAACAAACTTTTTTGCCGGGCCAACAAATTGTTTTTCTAAGCTGGCACATAATATACAATACAATGCCATCACTATTTTAGCGAGCAATTTTAATGATAAATCATCAAAATAGTTGGTCCAAAAATCCACGATAGACTTTTTTTAAATGTTATCTGCACATCATTTTTAACAATTAGAACAAACTATTGGGATTGAAAAAAGTGGCCGAATTGATGAAAAATGCCTCATGTATATCTCGGTGACAGTTTCAATATCTGCCGAGGTATGTTTGATATCTTCCGATTATAATGAAACGTCCATTTTCTGCATTGGCTGGCTTTATCGGAATTATATTATATCATAAATATTGATGGATAAACGCGCATGCTGCATATAAACACTGTTCGAATCGCAGTTTCCACTTCGATGGATGATTAAGTATCCTATATATGTGCACACAAATTATGACTGCTGTACGTACTCTCTGTCTCCCGTATAATTACGAAATGATGAACTAATATATTGCGACGCTCTAATGAATTTCCACTGGCACATTCGTCCTGTGACAGAATACTTCCGTCGTACAGATATGAGAATTTCTGCAATTTGTGCCCACAAACTGATATCGATGTATATACATATATGTCCATATACTTGTTGCTCGAATCACAAGTCCAGAAATAGAAAGCTCTCTCATCAAGCATTCGGAGTCTTCGTAGCAAATAACGTAATTATCGTTATTTGACACTTAGCAGATATATAATTGGAATACAGGCTTAACAAAAGTTGTACATCAAGGTTCCTGCCGAATTTTAGACGGCCTAAGACTGAATCGAGGTCCATAAGCCTAATAACATCATTTTCGTTCAAGTTACAGACAAAAAATGAAAAATCTTTTACTTAGAAACAGTAAATATACAAATTCCGGATCATTTCAGATTTCTGGCAGCTTCATCTCGCAGTTTTGGGTTAAGCCCTATGTGTTGAGTGGGATTATGTCCCTAATCCCTCGATGAAGGTCTTGTTGAGGATTAAGTACTCTGTTTTTAGTGCAACCCAGCTAAATATAGCTTGTACGTACACTTGTAATGTTAACATTATAGTAGGCAATACAGCGTTTGTAGTTTACCGTTACGAAGCCGATAAGTATTGGTTCGAAGATAGGACATAAATTATGGATGCTTATCAGATACGAAACTTGAAACTTACAATTTAAATGTGATTGGGCAAAATCCACCACTACTAATAAATTACATAAGATTTCTTTTGCTACGCTTTCAAAAAAAAATCTGGTTGAATGGAGTGAATATTCGTGTCGGCAATAAAACCACTGAACGAAAAAGAGATGTAAAGGGAGGGCGCGAAAGTCGCGTGTTGCAAATTCGCCAGTAGCAACTATTCTTTGTTTTTAATTTTTTTATAACTATTTTCTATGTACCACGGAAAGAGAGTCAAGGAAGAGATTGTCGAACTCGAGAGAAAGAGGGAGAGTTTGAACTAGAACACGTTGTGCTTGTTCTGACTCTTCCACGAGCATCTCCCTGAACTCGCCGCAATCCAACTGCAGCCTCTACCGACGTTTTCAAAAATATTCGAAGGTTAATTGGAAAGGAATTCGCGTTCATTACGGAATCATTCGGGCTATCATTCTAGGAAGGGCCTGGTTGGAGCGTATTCAGGTTACGGAACTTTCACACGGAACAGCTACGGGAATCCTTCAATTCTCCTAACGAGTTGCCAGGTTCCGACATTGGGTAAGAGCTCTTTAGCGCTTACGCTGAGAAAAGATCTCGAGTAAGAGTGATCGGTATCATTTAGGGCCTCTTCTTGGGATTACTTCGTACGAGAAGGTTTTATGGGGTAGTAATTACTTACTCTGCGGAACACGAATAGACAAAGGAATCCTTAAAGTGACTGATCCAAGGAAATAAATATTATGTGTACTAGGGTGGTCCAAATTTCAGCGGTATTTTTTTATTTTTCGTTTCATCTAATCAAAAAGATATTTTCTGTGAAAGAGCAATTCTCCCGAAAAATTGAGCTTGCGAAGAATTATTTAGAAGCCGCTCAGAAATTAAAAAAAAATTCAAAACGTTTTTTTTATTCTTATAATTTACTACCCTTAATGTCATCATATCATCTTATTCCTATTTTATAGTCGAAAGTAAAAATGAATTTTTATTTTTATTGAATAAAAATTTATTATGCAAATTCTTATTCGTGGATGGTAAGGCCGGTGTTGTTTGCCGTTTTTCATTGTAAGCTATTCTCAAATGGACATAAGTTCCTAGTGTACAATGAAAGGCACGCGAATTGAGCTCTACTTTCACCCGCTTCACCAGTCATCATCGTGTTGGTGTTCCGACGGTCAAACGAGGATGAAGGAACCTCTGAATTTCGGCTCGGAAACGTTCTAATATAATGAAGGCATGTATGGGAGAATAAGCAAACGCTTAATCTTACCCCCTATTTCCAAATTCAAAACCTGCAAGGTATGGAATGACCACCGAGCCCTCTCCAATGTATAATTTTCAAGCGTCGTCAAATATTCTGGCACAGAACACGTAGGAACCTTGTTCCGACGTTACGATGTTGATGTTGAAGAAACTCGTGAAGGTTTATGCTTTGGTATCTCCTCTCGTTCCGGTGAACTATGGCCACCCAGACGACAAACCGAGGTGACTCTTATCATCATCGTTGACAGCATCCCCTTATACCTACCGATCTTCCAACTCAACGGTATCGAGCTATAGACGATCGAATTGAGAAAAAACATAACGACTTGTCTTTTGCATTTGCACAAGTCGAGACGTAACATTTGCGACAAAGAGACCGAAGAACCAGTAGAAGAAAATGTCGAGGAGATGAAGTGATGTCTCTGTTGGTGGAAATCGATAGTCCCAAAGCTCTCCCCATTATTCTGTGACTGCTGCCGTGCTTCTGTGGTCTAAGTGTAGGTCGAGCGCGTCAAACCGCTCTCGTCCATAGAGAAGTGGGATAGAAAACGTGAAAGTGGGATTGGAAGAGGGAGTGATACAGAGCATCGAGCTGGATGCACATTCAACATCGACGGAATTGGTATTGCTCATATATATACATACACATATATAAATACATGTATAGGTACGTCTCTGATACGGTATCTGGTAAAGGAATATACATACATTGCGGGAGCAACATGTGTTCCTCCCAACTAGGATGCGATCAGAGTGTGCGAGGTTCACTGTGTGCACTGGCTGACCAATGGTCAGGCCTAACCGCGAGCTCTTCCGATAATCGCTTCTCTGACACATACACAAGCTATGAATATACAGGGAGGACACGGTGAAACTAGACAGCGCAAATGCGCTTGCGCGTCAAACCGACGGTTCCCACTCTATGCGTGCAGACCGAGTAGTAAATAAATCTTGGTTTCTGGCGTCTGCCCTACCAGCTCAGGTAACGTCCCTTGCCCCTACCACTACCCTTACTGGCCCATTCCGATGGCGCGTGGGGACACAGTCGCCGCTCGGATGAGACGCACTGGCGGCCGTAGGCAGTAGCCAACCAGGCTTCCTAAATTCTCATGGAGCCGCATTGGACTGTCTAGTTTCACCGTGTCCTCCCTGTATGTTTAAAATGTGTACACCCACTGTACAATGGACGTGTTCACTTTAATCCTCCGCTTCCAATGGCTTATAAAAGCCAAAATCATGCAACCAGTATGATTATTGTGGATGTACGTTTGATATGCAGATTTTGCAACATGAAAATCTGACGACTATCAAACGAATGATACATTGACAACATTGACTCTAGCATCCGTTTGCTTAATTTTAGGGATAATGTGGAAGTTCTTGGGATATCAATAGGTACATTGGAAAAATCAGACCTGTAAGACGTTGTCCCTGAATTGAGATCAAAGGTACAAGATGAAGAACAGTGTTATCTCGACTGGAGGAACTGTCTTAAATTGCTGGCTGTCAACAATTTTTATACTGGCCTGCATTTGTTTCCTTTTTATTTGCGCCTAATTTAATTGTTCCTTATGTTCGTATGAATTGCAATGTTCACATGTTCAAATTCCTGAAAGTATCCCGTGGATGGTGTAAGACTATGATCGACGAACACGGATGCAGTTCGCACCGAACCGGTCGAACTGTTCCTCTCGACGACATAGCTGATATACGTTCGAAGGATCTCCGCTGTTATATTGTGTGAAAACTCGTGCGGATCAGAATAGACTTCATCTCCAACAGCAAAAACACGGACAGACAGACACTAACCAGGCATAGTAGAAATGGTCTGGTCTCTTTCACACGCGTTTCCGACATTCACGACTGCAACGACGTTCCCTTTTCCAATGCACGTTCTCTGGATGTTCTCTAAAGCCAGAGCTTTGCATGTTATGACGTGACGCTTGTGGACATATCGCGTTTTGGTTCTGTGGACCGTACTGCACCTATGACAATGTCACCTAAGCCGCATATTGCAGTATTGAGTGAACCAACCGAATACACATCAACATTTTCATTTCTAACGCAAATTTATTAACACACGGAGATGATTTTGAAGCGACTAACTTCCATTATACATACAATTCAATTTTCGAGCAATTTCTTTATTATAGCTTCACCACGCATAAGATTATCTCGAGCTGTTCCATTGTAACCAAGAAGATTAGTAAGCTTAAAAACTTTTCGTAGCAGCGTTGTTGGATTTGAAGGATGTTGAAATAAAGTTAGGACTTAAGAAAAATGTCAGTACCGCAACATATCTCGAATGGCAAATGGTAGTTGACGGCATAGGAGCGATTGGATGGTTCACCGACAATAAATATATGTTCCAAGATTCCCGAAGTTAATACCATTCCGTGCAATGGGGTCATAATGAAAAATTGAGTAATCTCTCACGCCCTTGGGCTTCTGTCTCGGACAAAGAAGACTGCGAAAGCCCGTTAAAACCTATGGCAGCGAACAACCGGCTTTAAGTACCACCCTCACTGTTTCATCTTCATCCTTGTTTTTTTTTCTTTATCACCATTCCGCATCCTCTTTAAGCCCTCCAGCATCCAGTACAACTAAATACTAACCTCTTTCTCTTTTCTTTGTCTTCTTTAAGTATTCACACAGACGTCAAGTCCGTTCGCACACCCAATTTTCTTGCTTATATCATTGTACATTTAATGGAAATGACAATCTAATCTTCTTTACACGGAGACAACTGGCCTTTCTACCCCTCTGTATCATTACCATCTCTGCTACAAAGCATTCTATAGATTCTGTCTGTTTTTATTCTCTGGAACTCACCTCTTCCCAATTGTCCGATAGTGAAAGACTGGAGTAAGACAACTAGAGTTCTATCTATGTTTCAAGAGAGATAATAAGTTTATGCTTCAACGGCAGAGAGAACGGCCTACAGTAGAAGGTAAAGTAGGTTTAATGCAGTGCTGTGACAACGGCAGCCAAACGCTCCAACAGTCGCTTCCTTCGTTCATATTGGTTTACTAGTAGTGTCAAGGTTCGACAATTCTCGATTTTTCGAGACAAGATGAAAACTTCTTTGTTATACCTCGGTCGAAAGTACGTACTTTCTTACGTACGTTTATTTAATAAGTGTGAGAAAAAAATGGATTACTTCATGCTACTACATAATAAGTGTGACAAATACATAGCTATATCCTCGCTCTTTCTTGGTAATCATTTTATAAGAGCCACCTATAGATTTGTCGCTTATCATACTGAAGTCACTATAATTGACAATAAACAACATTGTGAAATCAGAATACATCTACAAAGAAAAATGGATACTGGAACAAAACTTGCCTCGTCGTAAATGAAATTGTCGATCTCTTCAAGAGGTCTGCCGTATAGATCAGATGGAAACGGCTCGAACTTGTTTGGAAGCACAGCGCCGTCTTCTACCGATGTCTTTCGGCGTGGCTGAAAGCCATATTCACGTACTAGCTGAACGGTTCGGTTTTCAAGCCTGTCCAGGCTTTCTTTGGTGAAGGGTTTGACGGTTTGCTTTCCTCCTTTGCCACCACCGGGAGTCTTTGTGCCACTCGGTGATCGGCCCTCGTTGCTAGACGACTTTTGCACGACGCCATCGGATCCCGATGATTGCAGATTACCAAGGGTATCAGCCTGAATTTCAGCACTGCCCGAGTCACCTGTACCTGAATCCGCGGATGTACCAGCTGTACAGGCCAGCGGTGGTCGCAGCCTTGTACTGTCTTGAGATCGGAATCGCGTCTTTTTCGGTGAGTCACCGGGTTCGGGTTCATCATCACCATTTTGACTGGACTTGTTACCGTCACCTGGGCTTTGCGGGCTCGTTCCGAGGGGAGCGGATTCATTGGAACCGGGACAATTAGTTTCGTCGAAGCTTTGGCGTGCTTCATACGTGGCAAACCCCAGTGCAACATCACTAGGAGATTTGTTATCACCGTATTGCGAACTACCGTATTGTCTTGGTGGGCATCGGGGGAAAAGTGGCGATAGGGAATCACCGATATCGTATTCAGGTGGACTTAGAGCACTGGTTACTGCAGAATAAGGTGGTGGTGAATTGTCTTCTGGCCTTGTATCACGCTCTCTGTCATCCATCTCTCCCTCCGGTTCCTCATCCATGAGTGTGTGTGACGACGAACCTTCGCCGGGTTCCATGCGTTCGTCGGAATCCTCAAAAGTGTCATCGCCGTAATGTCGTAGACTGACATTAGGCCCAGCCGCCGATCTTTCCGGGCTGTCCTCCTGATCGAAGGCTTCGTAACCGGCTGGCGAGAGTCTCGACGAATCGTCATCCGAGTGTTTCGACGACCTTGTTGGATCCTCACCGTCCGGTGAACTCCGGGCTGAGGAGTCGTCGCGTCCCGGACCCGAATCGTCCGACCGTTTATGGGTGCTGCTCAGAGAGCTTCTTGCTTCAGATGGAAATGGTATCCGAAACTCTGAACGTCGAGAAGTGGAAGAGCCACGCAACTCACGGCTACCGGACAGCGACTCGTCCAATGGAATGTGAAAACGTCTTCCACTTCCCGTTGAGTCTTGCTGATAAAATCTGTTAGTACTTGTCGATTTCCTTGCTGGCTGTGGTGTCCGCGCAGTCTGAACCCGATGATGATGCGAGGCTAGCGATAAATCGAAATCCCTGCTTGGTCCAGGTAGATTTAGACTTCTCTGACTGCCACCCACAAACTCACGGCTTCCTCCTTTTCTAAGATCACCTTTCGGCCCGTAAATGCCTTCCTCAGCTAGACAATCTAATTCTTCCCGGCTTAAGTTCTTGACGTAAAGACCAGCGACTCGTGGACGATTCACAAAACCGTTGTCCTCCGAACCGCTACTCGAGGGACTCGGAGGACCTTTACTCGAGGACCCCTCGACCCCCCCGTCGCGTCGAGATGTCATTGGCACCGGATAGATTCACTCGTCCCAATCACCAGCAGTGATTGTGTCATCTCCGATATACCAAGAAGATTATCAACAAGCTGCATGGTTCTGGACGCTGCACAACACTTTCTTCCTATTTCTTGCGGCGTCGAACCAATCGTCGTTTTCCTTGTTATTATCCTTGTGCCTATCGTTATTCTCCTTGACCTCTTCGGTCTCTCACTTAACTCAGCTTTCGTCACTTGTCGTTTACTGAATACGAAGTCTCCCACGGTACTCCAGACGTAATATCCCGCACCGTATGGCCCCGGCGATTTATCTCGAGGGGACGAGCGATCCGGACTCATCGCACGTCCATGCGCCTCCTCAGAACATCCCTTCTTTGTTGGGCCTTTGTGTGAGTATGTTTGCGTGTGCTTGTCTTGATATGCCTTGCACGCGATCCCTCCTCGATATTCTCGAGACAAGACGATATACGAGACTCTGGTGAAGATCCCCTCAGCTTCTTCGAGATCCTCCTCGAGTTCAGTCCTCCTCTTTGTATCGATATTTCCCTATATCCTTTAGTCTTACAAGTACCTTGAACAATGGACGGTCGTTAACCATTTCTCGTCTTACAGAAATGGAAATCTATGTCACCGCATTCGTATCCCTTGAATCTGTATTTAGTTTATGGTAATGGATGTCAACGAAAGTGGTATTTTTAAGTATTTAGAGGGTTATTAAAATCTGCCAAGATATTCTACGTTGCTCTTCCTCGGTATCTCGTTTTTTCAGTGGCTATTAACATAAGATAACCGATGCTAGTACGCATATCCCTTCAGCAAAGCGTTGAAAGCGAGCTGGGGAAGCCGCGTAGCTTGGAGAGATAAGGCTCGGTTCTCTATTGCGAATTGAGTCTACAGTCAGCCAAGGGTGAGTTACTTAGTGTAGTCACGCTTTTTCTTCTTTCTTACTCGCTTTGTTGCTTCACTCCAATGTGTTATCTTCCTCCTGTTACTGGTGCTTGCTTTCGGCGATTTCTTTTTTCCTCCCGCCGTCTATCATTGTACGCTGGTTCTATCGACTTTTGTGTACCAGTATCACCAGCAATCCTTAAATCGAGACAAGTTTCCATGTGCACGTAGAGCTTGGCATTCGTACGGCGAAGCAGACGAAGAGTTCAAATGAGCAGAATCCCGAGTTTCATCGAGGTGAAATTGTTTTCTTTTGCCATAAGCCTCTCCGATTTGCCTCTAGCAATCTAACTACGTGAATTAACCTTAGTATACGTGTATTTTCTTGTATCTTGTCTTCGCGTTCTATACTTGTGTTGATTTATTAATCTGAATGTGTTTCTTTGTTTTGTTTTTTGTTTTAATCGACGAGGGACGTCATGCTAACTACAAGTCACAGTCATCGGATGAGCATCTCCTTAATTTTTAAACTATTGCAATTACGGGGATTGCGTGGGTCGGAGTTTTCGCGGGGTTCGTCGAGTTTTAGAAATAAACGAAAATAGAATCCCAACGTCCTTCTCGGTTTTCAAAGTATAACTTGATTATAGTATTATTAATCAAAGCGTTCAGATTCCTATATGGTTTAGATTAGTGTATTTGGTTCGCGTCTGTTTTGCACTTTATTAAAAATCATCTTTATCTTAAGCAAACTATTTTTTTTAACGCGATTGTAGCCTGACCGCTTCAATGCACCTTTATTTATTCCCTTTTGTACCGTTAAGCTTTTATTTTCAATCGTCCTGTCAAAAGCGGAAAGAAAACAATTGTATTTCATCGGCGCGATTTTCATGGAACGCGGGTAGTAATTTTGTGGTTTTTCATTTCAAATATATTTCTCATCGCATGTTAGCGTGGCACACCGAGGTAGATCGTTGTCTATATTCCTCTATTAGTACCACCCCTCACTGTTACTCCGAGAGTGATTTGATTAATAATCCTCCAACGTACGCGTCCTTTTGTTCCTCCTCTTAATCTTTATATTTACACTGTTGTTTTTATTTAATTAGTTAATCACTGCACTTGGTATTGTCATATTTGTTTTTCCGCAATCACTGAACCGGTAAAATCAGTGCAAAAGGTATTTCAAACACACTGCCTTAGCTGTTACAATTTTCAGCCGAACGTAGCGTTGATCACCGTCACATTCTTCGAATGGCTTCAGAGATTCGTATTTCACACGTGTACCGTAGATGCAGAAAGAATTGAACCATGAAACGCAAGCTTTTCGCACCATAGATCGTAAAAAAGCTTTCGTCGATAGAACCCTACTTTCTCACATATTGTGTTTGGTGAAAAGACGTTTCCGTGGAATAAAAATCCGTGCCCGAGGTGATATTTGTTTATTTTTACCGGTCGCTCGGTTTGGTGGTGGTGAGTTTGTAAGGAGAAAATAACTCGTTGTGTGATAGGGCAAGGGTGAACGAAGTACGGACGGAAAGCTTCGACGAAGTTGAGGCAGAAGATGACGAAGGTAGTGAGACTAACCGAAGAAAATAGGGACAAATCGAATCCGGGCAGGCCAGACATCTGCCAAATCACCCTGACCCTCCTCACACGATCAACGTTAACGGCTGCGGCTACTTGTGGCGGAGACACCTGTACTTTTAGTTCATCTATCTTTTCTCCGCAGCGTCGATAACTCTTTTTTCACTCCATCGTTTCGCTCAATCCAAACTGTTTCCACAATACATTTCCCCAGGACCTAATATTATTCGCTCTGAACTGAGGACACTGTCTGTCACAAAAGCGCCTCGGCGGCTATGAAATTAATTATTCAAGCGGTCTAAAGCGCTGGTATATCTAGGTGACGGAAAAAAAGGTGAAAAGAAGGCAGATATCTCGACGAAGTCGAATCGACTTTGAGGGTACGATAAGCAGCACGCACTAGATCGATGAAACGCACCGGGTTGCACAGAGGGGTTCATGGAGTCACGATGTGATCTTTATAAGGTGATTCACCGTATCAAAGGTCATATTATGCTTTCATACAGTTATTACTTAAATATCTCACGTTTGAGATCAGTTGACTAGAGCACAAAAATGAATTCACAAAAAAGCACATACACACAAAAACACACGCACACTGGCCACTTTTGTTTTCAATCAGACGCATTGACCCGTGTATGTTTATTTTCTCACGCGCAGACACTTGTTCAAATTCGCCTTCTACTTTCCCCAGTGGGGAGTTCAAAGACGCAAGAGCGCGAGGCCAAAACGTCGAGTCCTCTGATGCCGCTGGCTGCTCGGCTGGTCCTCGTAGCCGTGGCCGAGAAGCACGATGACGCTCTCAACACACAAGCGTTGAGCACTTGCTCGTTGCACGCCGCGCTGCTTACAAGCCGTATTCACGTAGTACTAACTGCTCGAGCTTTCGTTCACTATACGCTCTGTCGATTTCGAATTTTGACGCAACCACTTGTCGTTTAAACTCCTTGGACGTTTATATCAGTACACTATAATGCGTATATGTATATATATATTTATTTATATACATATATTTTATTCATTTTCCACGGACTATGATAAGAATAGACTGCAGCACGGAGGGCATTGCCTCTTGTTTCGTTGATGCATAACGAAACACGTCCCATAAATTGAACTGGTATACACTCACTCACAGACACTGGCAAACGAAGAAGACAGAAGAGACACACCGATAAATACAGTGCGGAGAGGCAGGAAACGGTTGAGGCAGATAGCGAAAACCACCCCCCGTCGTATAGGTAACGCGGGCCGGACCGTGGTCGGCGGTGTCGTGTTTTATAAACCTTTTTGAAAACGCGGGGGGGCGCGCGCGCACGCGGGGGTGAAAATCACGGGCGTCTCTTTCGAGAGCTGTGGCGGCACTGTCCGACGAGGAAGGCGATTCCGTAGACGCGCGCGCGCGCGTATCGAACGGACTGTACGGGGGTGTGGGAGGGTTTGCTGCTGTGGGTGGACGTGCAAGGAGGTGGCCGTAGGCTGTCGTGAACGACCGCGCGCAGGGGGCCTCGCACCGCCAGCGCATAGCCAGTAGTACAAACCGTCCACCTGTAGTTCCAGCTGCAGCAGGGTCGCGTGTTATGTTACCCTGCGAGTCCCACTGACTTCACCGGAGATGGAAATCGAGCCCTGACCAGCCTCGCGATAGTAAGTCAAACGCTCAGACGCATCGGTCCATGCATCCACGATAGAATGGCCCAAAAAATTTTTGTTTGTTTTTTTTCGACTATGCATACCATAAAACCGTCGTTTATATCAGATGCATCCACAATAGAGGGGCCAAAAAAAAATTCTTTCGACTTAGCACACAATAAAAGCGTCGTTTATATCATTCTATTGACATCGGTAGAAGGAAAAAATCGTTCGATTTTTTTTAGAGGTCGCGCAATGGATTTTAGTTTTTGGCATTTGATTAACATGTAAGAAGTCGTCTCGAGTTTCCAGGGGATTGTCAATTTTCGGGAAAAATGACGGGTATACAAAAAGTGATATGTTACCCTGCGAGGCCCACTAACTTCGCAAGAGATGGAAATGGAGTCCTGACCAGCCTCGCGACAGTAAGTCAAACGCTCAGACGCATCGGTCCATGCATCCACAATATGCACGGTGAAAAGCATGAAGTGTCTGCGTTTTTTGTTTTTTTCTTCAACTTCCTTTCAGGAGGTGAAACGGAGCAGTGAATCAGTACAATAGAATGCAGCATTATGAAAATTGTAAGGCATTGTATAGGTTTTTTTTCAGTGGAAGGAAAATAGCATCAATGTCAATATTTGAAACACTTTCGCCCAAACTGATTCGGGCGGTAGATAAACGTATCCATGTTTCGAGAGCCTTTGGAAAGGGTCTGAGTGATATCGTCGTTAGATAATGCATCGGTCAGGTACCGGAATCGGGATACGACAAAACAACAAATTTCCATTGATCGGCTTTTGTCGAAAAAAAAATCTTCTGTTTCACATCCAAAAACTTAAATAATAAAAGCACCCCGCAACAATATATACAATTATTCAAAAACTTGCAATCATTCTTTGTTCAGCTTTCTGAAATATTTTTATTTCTTCTTACTCAAGTATGACATTCAATGACGCTATACCCAGACCGAACCTTTTTTACCCCAAATAATTATAAAAAATTCACCTTGTCATAAAAAAATTAAGAAATCGGAACTACCTAAGTATATGTGTATCACTCCATCGCCACTCAAATTACGAAAAGGTGTTAAATATCGACCATCGCGAAATTCCGTACGCCATAAGCCGTGTTATAAATCGTAATCTTCACGGAAAAGCCTCTTGCCGAGTGACCACCCTCGGGAAATATGTGGATGAAATGTAGCATTGTAGGAAAACTCCTTGAGGGATTGCGATTGGACCAAGCTGAAGCATATATGCGATGACGAGACGATGCTATGAACAACGACACTGGTGGTTATTAGTTTGCCAATGTACTCTAAAATATTGGTCCGACGATTTCTTCTTCTGCTGTCTGCAAGCTCGAAAAAGTAGGTACGTGTAGAATTGGGAATAACAAACCTTGATAAAACTCTTGTACTCGTGTATATTTGAATCAAACAAAAAAAAATCTTAACCAGTAATATCAATAAATATGCGTGCACGCATAACGTAGCGTTAGCTACGATTTATACCACATCGCCTGCTGCTATCATAGGGATGTATGTACCCAAATCGGCCAAGCAGTTATGGCCCCAATATCCCCCGATCAGAGGACTGTAGTATCTACTCTGTACTATGGCACTGAGGCCAGGAGGTCTCTCTCGGTCGATGCACCGTATCATCAGACTGTGGAAACGCAGAGACACGCGATACCCCGTGAAACCCAAATGCGCACGCTGTCAATACCGTTTCCAAAATGTCGCAATTACAGGATAAGAAGAAGATACGAGAGATGGTTCATTATGGATTAGAGCTTCTCATGACTTGACATAATACATTTATTTATTTCGCATTTATCTTTTTTTTCTTTGTTAACCCCATGAGACAATAATGACAATAACAACAATGAGAATGATAATGATAATACAGTTATTAAATTTCCAAGTGATATATAATCATTGTTTTCAATTGCTTACAAATGAACTTGATTATGGTAACAATAATATTCATCGCGCTAACAAATGTAATTGATCATGCTTCCAATGATGTTGCACCAATTAATGCAGTCGGTTATTGGGGTAGCCTAAATATCAGCTATATAACTATGATACCAATGAAATTTGATGTAGTTATTGTAACAACAACAACAACAAAACTTCTTTGAAATAAACCCTAGATCGACTTCCGTGACTGTGATGCGATTGTGGGGTCACATACGTTTCCGATGCGGGTGAGGATGACGTTCATGTGGAGTTACCAGCCAGCTGATTACCTAGTCCGAGCAACGTTTGTTGTGTCACTGGAGAATCAATACCAAAACATTGTCTCCCGTTCCACTAGCGTCACACATGAATAAATGTACGATGGTCACAGGAAATTATTAGGCTTAACACCGTTATACGTGATCGAGGTTCGACTTGACGATAAAAATTTCAATCCCCGGTGATGTCATCATATCGATATCAACACATATATTCACACAATATCCGGCTACGGATCTGTAAAACGGAAGCGAAGTCCTATGACCTATGACCCAGAGTCCTATGAGGGAGTAATCATGATTATTTTGGCTTTTTCATAGACGCAGGAAAAAATAGTACGGAAATCAATATGGAAGATTCTACAGTTTATTGCTTTTTAAAGATAGAATAAGACCATTTATAGTTGAATGAACATTCAGCGATGAACAAATTGAAAAATGAATAGTACATTATGGGGTCAAATAAACTTTTTATAATCTTACGTACAATTGCCTTAAAAAATGTAGTTTCTAATGTATTTCTAATACAGTAGAAACTCAGTAAAAGATAAAGTCGCCTGTATCGTCCAGGTTTTTCGCAGTTTCCCTGTACAAATGCGATACACTAGTGCATTAGCAAGAGTGGCTGCGGAAAACCCTCTTGAGGGGCCTCGAAGAATGAAATGGGGAATGAAAGAAAGGGGATAGTAAAAGCTAATTGGCGTACTTGAGGAATAACCAATAAAAAAAAATTACATAACGTTCCTTTTGTTATATCCTTAAGAGACGCTATGTGAAATGCTTATAATTATTTACTACACGTTTTCCTGATTTCGGTTATCTCAAGAGCACCATCAAATAAAAGGAGCATAGCTGAAATAAGATTAAATTTCATTATTGCTTGTAAAAGGAACCGAAGGAAAGAAACCAGACTACTTGAGTCTTTCTATTTTCGATTCTAACAGCATATACTTGAGCTGCACTGCGGCACCAGAGTCTGGCACTCCTGCATCACCGAGCAGTCTCCGGACTCGTTGCATTGCTCTCTCGCTCTCTTTCTCTCTTTTTCGCATTCTACCCTATCAACGCGAACCTTGCAATGCGCGAAAGCTTGCAATTACACATATATTTCGTATCTGAAGCGAATGCACAGCGTGCCGTAGGTGCAAGTACTTGTGAAAATGCAGCACACGCTGTGTGAAAGACTTCCCAGCAAGAAATACTTCTCCAACTTCTTCTATCCTACTCCGTCTTTAGAATTTATGAATGAACGGCTGTGGCTACGCTGGTACTAATATATATGCCAACGACAAGAAAAAGTCGTAATTTGAGATAAAAAAGCGGCTGCTGAAGATCTCGGAAGATGTCGCACCGAGTGAATGAACCCGGAAACGAACATTTGCGGTGCTCATTTAAAATGTCATTTCATAAAATATCGGAATAAAGAAATCTGTGACTCATACAACATCGAAAATACTAACAGCTCTGATTGCAATATACAAGACAGACATTTAAATTAATATTTCAAACAATATTTAAAGGGACAAATGTCCTACTCATACAATATTATAAATAATTACAGTTCCGACAACAGTTCAATAATAAAATGCAAAATGTGCTGATATTGTTGTGATCATCTCCAAGACAACTTCATAGACAAAAATGTGGAAAAATGAGATCGTGGTACTTTTGCATTCGTACCACGCAGATAATATCGAATTATTTTTTGATTAATAACTATTTAAAAAATTGCTAGTAGTTATCCTAAAATATCAACATTCGAGTTGCCCTATGACGACTCGTTAGGTGAGAACACTTCTCTCGGATCGACGGCCATAAAATGTGGACAATAAGCTGTATAAATAGGGACTGTACCTATCGTACATCCTTAAGACCTGCTGGCTTAGCGTTATGGGCTCAATAATTTGGGATCGCCGTTATGCATTACCAGGAAACTATTGGCTTCACACTGTCCGAATTCAGGTGTGAACTATCGGCTTACAATAGTGCTCAGTATTAGACAGTAGATGGGCAGCTGTGGTCTGATGTGAATCTGCTATGGGTTAGTCTCGGTTGAGCGGGAAATCTCCAATTCGATATGCAGCGTCGACAGTTTTCGATTCATCGATGTAATGCTTTATGTATTAAATGCGGTTGGAATTGTCCACTATAGAATGAATCGGAAGTTACCATGACGTGAAGTTTCCACGAGACAACTGATATGCCGCTGGACTTCCGCAGTTTCCATGCAGTTCATCAAATGTCACGTACTCGAGCAAAAAGTGGAACTGGAACAATTTTCGAACGTAACTAAAAAATTAACACGATGATGAATGTTTAAAAGCTTCGAAAACCTTGTGACACACGAAAATGAGATGCAGCTTCTGACCGTAGATCGATTGTGCATTGCCGAACAGTGCACATCTGCATGAACAACGCTTCGATAGTGCACATGATGCTCGAAACATGTACAAAATTTCAGAACGATCGGAAGTATGCACTTTTCGGAAGTTTATCCCATCTGAGTTCCAAATAAAATAATACTTGCATTTATGCACAAAATTAGGGCTTGATAACAAAATTGTGCACAATATATTAGTGCACAGTGACGTTGTGCAACATCGAAACATATGAGGCATTCCATATGACTTCAGTCACCCAAAAAAAATCGAAAAAATGTCCAAAAATCCGGTTGAGTGATAATAGATACTTTTCACACACTTTGCTGCGCTTTTAGTGCGAGAAGTCGCGCTTCTCGAACTAGTGAAATAATTTAGTATTAAAAAACCGGATCTTCTAATGGTGTTTAGTGAATTTCCGGGAAACCAGTCGGAGCGCCATGTTGATTCTGTATAATTTCATAAAATGAGAAAAATTATGGACTTGGAAAGGGGAGGGAAGTACATGCGTGTTTTGAATATTGTGTACGTGAAGCACTCAGCTGCTGGTGCTGCTGGAGTGCTCGCTGACGACGACTACGTCATCTCCACGTCATGGTGAGCCCCGCAAGCGTATTGATCCAGAGGTTATACGTACGTACGTACGTACGTTTCTTTACCTCTCTCCTCTATCCCACTTCTCACTGAAAGGTGGGCGTCTCTCTTTCTATTTGCGATCTCGAAGTAGGTGATTTACAGGAATAGAGGCAGAAGTGTTGCTCACCAGGTAGAAGAAGAAGAAGAAGAAGAAGAAGAAGCGGCTCCTGATGACCACGGTTCGATACTGTATTCTCGATAGTACGAGTTAGACTCGCTTGTGCATCGCAGTAGCGTGTACGATGAGATTCGCGCTTTCTTCAAGCTTCAACATGCAATTATGATAAAAAATTAATTCAAAGAATATAATAATAAAAATAGCCACTAATCGACGCTGACAATTGTCACGGCGGATGTACGACTCTGGCGATCACGCGAGTCAAGTAGCTAGCGACCAAAACTTGGATGGGTAACCGCTCATTAACCAGTGAACGGAAGGTCAGTTTTGTCTGACGCCTCAATATATATACTTAAGTAAGATACTTTCGTGTATACACCGGGAAGTCAGAAGAACATACAATCATCTGTATCGGTACCGGTTTTCTTTAGGTTCCCCATGTCAGTGATAAAGGCAACAATGTAAATATCAAATGTCGAATATTTTGGAGGTATCTCGTGGTCCACAAACTTTTTAGGGAGAGACCAACTAAAGTACTCCAAGTGCACAAGACGCATACGTCTTGTTGGAAAAGATAAAGTGGTTACATCTTTGGGCAAAGATATGACATGATTTAGAATTCAACACAATCCTCATTGTAACCATGTGACTATGATCCCTGTCCTTAAATCCACTAGCATAATTGGTCGTGGTGTAGTAACAGAATGATTTCCACTGCCTTGTCACATAACTGGGGCCATTCCCGTACACACGACGGCGGCACCAATTTTCGAAGTCAGGTAGAGCTCGGCTGAGGGACATGGGGTTGGGCGATCGATAGAAACGTGAGCTCTCGTGCTGAAAAGTAAGGCACTGTTGCCTTCTTTTTTCTATATGTCGTCTCACTGAAGTTTCTCGAGAAATAAATCAATTTCTTGCTGCCTTCAGTGGACATGTTACCCTTATACTTTACCTGTACTTTATCTCAAGAACTTCTTGCGACAAGTAAGAGCCAGTGTATTATGTGAGATTCTTTGAGACTTTGATTCCCTGGCACATCCGCTGAACAACTCAACACACCATGTAATGACTTACCTTGAATAAAATAGAAATATCTCAAAGTATTAGCAACTATGTTCAACATACACACAGGTAAATATTGCATTTGACGTTTGATTTGTCGGAAAACTCACACAAGTTCTTTATTTATTCTGAGAATAGTTTGATACCTACTAGTTTATGCTTGAGGACTATTATTCACAGTCATAGATCAACACAAGTCCAACATTGCGCAGGTCAAGTTTTACACTAACCATGTTCATGAAAGAATATGAGTATAAAATAGTTTTTGCTGGATTTTTTTTTAGCGTATCTTACGGGAGAACTTTTTTTGGCTCATTTTCAAAACATTCTTTGACCTGAACGGTGAGGCATTAAAAAAAAAATCAACTCCTTAAAAAATTAATTGTAAGAGACAATAAATAAATGAAGTGTATTTGTGTGACACTTATCGAACTTCTATCACCCTGATTTTTATTTGAACATGGTATTGCAATAAGCTAGGTCAATTTATACCGCCATAATATCTACGCATGAATCGATACTTATATATAGCGCTTTGTAGATTACTGTTTATAGGAGTATATACACGTAACTATAGTAGTCGGCGTATCGACGCCGTAGTTGTCGTTGTCGTCGTCGTCGTTGTCGCAGTTGAAGCACGCGCCAGGCACCAGAGGTCGAAAATAATCGAACAGTGCAATCGATTGAATTCCGTCAGGATTATCTCACGCTATCAAAGTGCAGCCGAACATACTTTGTGTACTACGGGCCACCACATAGATATCTGGCAAATCCGTATACGGTGTTTATAGCCAAACTCGGGACGTCAATGTCATACCGCGTTAACGTTTCGGATGTTGGCTGTCTGTGTTGGTGGATTGTCGCTGCTGGTGGGACCAGTGAAGTTTAGTTCTCTGGTGTGATCGATGAAACCCCAAAATAATGTTTTGATACGATTATATTCATCCGGTATTGACAAGCGTAGTGCAGGCCAATACTGGATAGTGCTTCAATCGACTTCTTCATTGGTGATGACACCTGCATTCTGAAAATATAATACGAATCAATATTCACGGTTAGAAAAAATTGGAAGTTTTTATGCATAAGCTCGTCATCGAAATTTACTAAACAATTGTGGTATAGAATTAATGTACTTTTTCACTAAAATTAAAGCAAATTATTAAAATTCAAGTACTTTTAGGGACTGGGTTAAAGTTCCGAATGGTAAATACACGAAGGTCTGAAATTCCGAAATTTATTATATTAGGATTGTATTTTACGCGAATTGATTTAAAAAAATTTTATTGGACAATTGTTTTGCATACAAGAACTAAAAAGGAAAGTTTTCGCCTCTTACAATTTTGTAGTGCTTCATTGAATTCAGTTTGTTTTAGGTTGTGAATGACTTTTCTTCATGAAAAGGATATGAAATAAGCGGGAAGGACGATACTTCAGATCCGTGTTCTAGAGAGACGTCGAGCTCAGCCCTTATTCCACGTAAGCCCTGTGGTATCGCTCGACCGTTTATCCTGCCAGTCGATCTCCCCTTAATCGGACGGGAAGAAGGAGTAGAAAGTGGCTAAGACGCAACGTATTTTTACCTGGGGTTCGACAAATAGGGGTTTGGCAGGTGGAAGAAAAAAAAAGTGAGAGAGAAAGCTTCCTTGAAGAAAGGGAGAAAATGATCTTTTCCAGGGAGAAAAAGACTGAGGAATTATACCGACCACTGGCTCCGTCAAAGCGTCCCGCGCAAAAAAAAAGTATTAAAAAAGTATTTAAAAAAAAAGTATTAAGAGTCCCGCGTATTGGACTTTTTAATACTCAGTTAAACTTTTTTAAATACTTTAATCTATGACCGAAAGTATCAACTAAGTATGAAACTCTTTTCCAAAAATACGATTCAATACTTTTTTTTATACTTAATACCATTTAATACTTTTTTCAATACTCAAGTCTCAAAAAAAAGTATTAAACTGAGTATTAAAAAGTCCAACACACGAGACTCTTAATACTTTTTTTCTACTTTTATGATACTTTTTTAAATACTTTTATTATACTTTTTTATACTTTTTAATACTTTTTTTTGCGTGGGGTCTGACTCTGGAAAACGTACTACTCGCCCTGTGACGTGTCAGAGATGAAATGCACAACCACCGACAATAGTGATACACCAGCTCCGGGCTGAAGTGAAGGGTGGTGGTGACTTCCGGCTTGTGAGTCGCCTGCTTGCCCACAAGCCAAGTTGTTCCTCGAGCTCGTTCGTTTTGTCCCTTCAAGAACAGCTCGAGGCTATGGCTCTACGAGACAAGCAAGTTGGTCGTTTCGTGTCGGTGGTAGTTCCAAATAAGGTGATGGCGGCAGGTACGATAATGTAGGGGGCGCCGAAGAAGCGGAGAAGCCGAATGAAAGGATGAAAGTGTTTGGGGCTATAAGTTACATCAACTTTCAACGTGTTGGAAGAAAATTCAACAAACGGCGGTGTACATTAAGGTGTTACGTCCCGAGGTAACGAGAGTTGCGAAAGGAATTGATATTGGTAATTGGAGTATTAATTATATTAGAAAAAATAGCCAGGGCGTAACAGAAGGTAATGAGGTAATATCAAGAGACGAAATAAAATCTATGGCATCAAAATGGCCGAATTATTGTTGATAGTTTTAACATGCCGAAAATTTTTGTCAAAAAAAATCATAATTCCATTTGAAAAAAAATATATCTTTTGCTTTTGCAATAAACTTTTGCTGTCGGTGTGTATAATATATGTTATTTCGCTTCGGTTTCTAATGGCGAAATGTAAGACTATTCAAAATGACTTCACCAGTGGAATTACAAAAATGGCACTCGTAAGAAACAGAAAACGTTAATTGACTTTTGTTATACCGTGAATGTCGTAGTTTCTGATTGGCCCAAATGCGGGACTACATGATAATAAAATGAAGTCTGAAAGTGGCTTAACGATGGAACGCTTGTTTCTTTCTGACATGTTGAGAATAGTGTTGTACCAATATATCGGAACAATTGGTATACCCACTTCAATTTCAAAGAGCTTGAAGCTTTCTTGATTGCGGAAATAACTCCTGGCTACAGATCATGGGCGACGACTACGACATCTGTCACGACTATTCCTACTGGCTGTGCCTGAGCGCAATCACGCCTCCGGCACATATTATGCACACTGGTTGCCACTGCGGCTGCCTAGATCTATCAGTTGGAAACTTTCATGTACTGCTTATATAACGATACTGCAACTGGACTATGTACTTTAGCACCAGTAGAGATGGAACCAGAATGCGCTGTGTCTTTTTTGTGTCACCTTCTCACACTCCCCCTTTTTTTCTGATCATGTTGGAAGCAAGCTTACAAATTCGTAATATTACCATTCCAGTTTTCAATGAGGATGCGAATTAGAACGTTGCATCTTTTAAGAAAATACTAATGATTTATTTATTTATTTATTTATTCATTTATTTATTCAGCACGGGCACAGGCCCAATTTCAATTGCGAAGAATTGAAAAGCCCCGCAGCAAGCAAATAGCCTAATATCACCAAGTTGTACCGTAAAGCAAAAGCCAAACTTAATTACCAAGATATATTTTAAAAAAATAATCTAACATATCATAGCAGCAGGCTAAAAGATACAAACGGCAGTATAAAAAAAATTAAAGAAAAAAAATAGAATTTCAAGAATATGTAAATATTGGCCCATATCTACATGACATTACATTGAAGCTAGTTCGGTTAAGGAGTTCACGAGTTATATCAAATTTAATAAACGAAGCTTCCTGTAACTTTCACCTTGCAGACTTACACAAATATAGCATAGACCAGTTAAATGCTTGAAATTCATTTAAAGTTTAGCGTAGCTAGTGTGCAAATATTTTTTTTTTTTCGTATTTAAAAAAAGGCTCGCTTACGAAACAATGGAGCCAAAACCAATTTCAATTAAATTTAGTACGATGAAAGAGATAAAACAATGCCCCTCTGGCTGTCCGAACATGAACCCAATAGTCCATTTCGTACTCCCAGTTATGAGAGATTTATATTATTCTCCCCACTGTCCGCAGGGCGAATAGACAGGAGTATGTGTTTTACTGGCATAGAGAAAATATGCGTATTTCTAATGACCGGAAAGAAACTGAGTTTGGAATTTAGCTAAATTCTATTCGGAATCCCTTTTTGGTGCTTGGGTTTGGATCGAACGTCTGGTCATATTCCAATAGGGATATGTAACGATTATGAATTGGATTACAATCGGCTGATTTAACGCGATCCTGATAAGCTATTATTTCTGCGTGACTGTCAGTATCGCAGACTCACATAAAATTTATAAAATCATCAATTGTTAAAAAAAGTCGATTAACTGAAATATGGATTATATTACACATCCACTAAATCTTATATAAGTGACTGACGAAACACCAAAGTTGTCGCCATATTTGCAAAAAGTTATATCTGTATGTATCAGACCGAAGCAGGATAACTGCTATATTAGTACGCGGTTCAAAAATAAATTCAAATTTTTATTTAATTTTTTTCATACTTCAGGTAAAGTACCAAAAGGAGTGGAAATGTTGCATTGGATTTTAATACCAAAACTAGGGTTTAAATGTAGAAGGCAGACCACAAATTTCATTGCAGATCATAGAATGGATTTTTTGGAATCTCGGACACACAAAACATGTATATCAAAATCTAGAGGTCGATTTTTTTTGGCTTGCAATACTTAATCTCTTAACATGCTTCGTATGTGATAAGGCAGTAAAACAAGTGGCTGAATTAACAGGGAATGTTAATTCAGCCACTCCATATATCACTTTGTGGTCATGGAATCGTTGCTGCCCAAGTCCCAATATTGATTGACATTCCTAAAAGAGAATAGAACCGCGTTAAGCCTGTTAAAATGTGGAGTGTTTTGAATTTTTCAAATGCATTTTTCATATTTATACTAATATTGCATCAATGAAAAAAGATGAGTCCCCAATGACGATATTCTTCCGCACTAGTTTTTCTCTCGTAAGCGCACAGCCCAGTGTATTGATACTCGATACTCAGGAAAGGGGGCATGAGAGGCTCTTTGTCTGGTGCTCTGCTAACCATACAGTAGCAGCAACAGCGCATAGAGCACGAGTGAGTATTATACTCGCCACACGGTCGACATGTTCGATAACGATACACCAGTTTGGCGCCCCTCCCCTCTTTTTACATTGAATATGCCAAAGAATTGACATTAAATCGATGTTAATCGAGCAAAAGACGTCTATGTATATTTGATACAAATTTCGATGGATGCAAAGGTAACTTTATACAGTAAAAAGTGTTTACTGGCTTCCATCGATTCCTTAATAAAATTTCATACGTTTCACACATCCCTAGACCCTGAAGAGTCTGAATTATTCAAAGTCCCTCAATGGGGCTCAATATTAAAAACACATGCTGATGCCTAATCGAGTTTATAGAACCGTCAATTAAACCTCAACAACTTGTAGAAACCCTTCTCAAACTTTAGTACTGATTTGACTAGCACGTATCGCGGCTACTTTAATCGGCCATTTACTGGACTTCACCCTATATCACGCCTCGTTTTGGAAACTTGAAAAGTACAATTAGAAATCAATTGAAATGGCCGCACAGATACTGATAAAAGTCTATTTGGATACATGCGGTGATTGATAGTTTATTAACTGTTCTATAGCTACTTGCTTCTTTAATTTGACCCTAAATCTAGCGCATAGCACAATAAATGAAACCTCAATGTCTTGACGTAATATGCCCTGGAAAATCATGCAAGTACAAAGCCAACTTAAATACAAACAACAAACAATACGAACACATGATTGACATCCTAGTAAGTGAGAAGTGGTATGTCCGTATCATATACTACCCTTGCTTATACTACAGTTACAGAGAAGGTCTGCGGTCAGTAAATAATCGGCCATTCAAATGGTTACACGCTGTCTACTTCTCGCGGTGAAACACGTGTTTGCTTTCACCTCGGGTTCTCGGCTCGTCTACTGGAACCCTCACACTCATCCCTATGTATACGTGTTGCCGATATGTACTTGGAATGCTATACAGTAGTCATCATGTCGATAGTAGTCCGAAACGACGCTTGACTGCACTCGAACACAGTGGCCAGGATAGGAATGCATGCTACGAAAGCATGGACGATAATAGGATCAGGATCAATTCGAACTAGAATCGATACCAACTCTCGATAAGTGAAATACTTAACTTCAGATATTTACACCCTGAACATATAGCCCAGCATCAGAAGCACTTTAAAGCACTGCCAACCCAAAAAACACCATATGTAAAAAAATTTAGACAAGATTCACTTTAGTGGTATCTAATACCACAAAAAAAGCCACGTGACATTTTTCCATTGCTGTCACATTTCCCATCAACTTTTGAACTTGAAAAGAGAAATGTGTGCGGAAATGAAAATGATCAGCACTCTTTGAAGAAAAATGAACAGCTTCTGCGTTTCTTAAGATCCGTAGACAATTATATTAAGCCAATTCATAAAGCCAAGTTGGCAAAAGAGAAGTAGGTTTCTGGCCTCGGACTATAGTTACTTCCCTCATCTTACAAAGCACAGTCTTGGACTTTCATGCAACTTAGGATGTCGAGATATAAGCGGAAATTATTCTCAACGCTAAGCTTGCCACAGGGCGAGAATTATGTTAATCAGGAATTCCATTTAGCTACAGGAATTGTTGCCACAGCAGGTTTAGCCGAATGTGAATATAACTCATTCACTGAAACTGGAATAGTTAACCATGTGCTTGTGGCAGTAGCATTGTCCTCAAATTGATGCAACTGCTTGTCTGTATTTCCATCATTAACGATTCTAAGATTATTGTTATTTCTCTGAGGTTTATAACCGAAGAGTTCACGTCAGCCTACGTCAGTTATTACGCCATCTAACTCATGATCCTATAAGCACAACATAAACATTATTGCGGCATCGATTTGGGAAAATTTAGCTGCAACAGATGGAATAATTTCGACGTTGATTATACTAAAAGTCGATTTACCTGCTGCCGATAAGCATGGAACCGATTTCTGCAGTAGGCAACCTTCGTACATTATGTTTTACCTTCTACCGCATGACACTCACCGCAAGAACCGTGATCCGATTGGTTTCGTTAATCTGCCGTTAGGACTATTCCATTGAATTTGCATTTAGTTCCTTGGATTCCAAATCCCTTGCCAATCTCTATAATGAAATAAATCTTTGTTGATACACAATATTCGAGACGTGACTGATTTTCAATACCCCTCGAAATTATATAAATTACGGTTTGTACGTGTGAAAAATCGGTTTTTCGTTTTCCTTACTTATCAATATTAGCATTTGCAAAAATGGACAAAAACCATTTTTTTTTATAACCGATATTTTTATGCGAGAACTTGTTAATTCTGAACGAGATTGACTCTAGTCTATCAGAAATAATACACCATTTTTTTTTTTTTAATGGGATGAAGTATATGGTTTAATAAGTAATAATAATGTGGTGTATATGAGTTCGAAAAAAATTATAAACTTGGTTTATGTTTAATACATTCACTTTCTCAATGATTTTTATAGAACTTCGAAGTTAGGTATCAATCGATTTCTCTATAACAATAATGCGATATTGGCTAAAGTATAGAACGGAAATACATTACCAGCAGGTTTGTCTCGGTACACGTTCGCTTGTCAATTGACAATTCGTGCAACACTCTCAATGCTTCGACGAACTTTCGGATTGCCAATTGTCGAGTTGGATATATAGAGATCAAACAAATGTCACGAAACTCTGAATCTACCGGGCAAATCATGCAACCCCGTAATTCCTTCAAATCGATTAATTTATATTAATTTTGTTATTTTTTATTCATTAGTATATGAGTACCAAAGTATATGATTCAAAGTAGATGAGACAAAATATTTTTGAATCAATTCTTTTAAGGAAATAAATCATTGTACGTGTTGATTACCAATATTAGTGATAATATCAAAACAAAAAGTGATAATAAATATTAAAAACCAAGAATTACGAATTGAAAAAATATATTTTGGATCCAAAATATTTTTCTTTATTTTGTCATTCTTATTTTTTAATTTTTTTATTATCAGTTTTCAGAAAGGGCTTTCAGAGTTTTTTGTCCACTTTTGGATATTCTTGCCGATGACTTTTAACAACTTGCAAAAAATATTGCTTTTGTTCTTCATTGTATTTCTGCATTCATGTCAACTTTCCAATCAACAGCCGAGAGATTTAAAAGAAAAAAAAAAATTTAGACGCCGACATGTAGTATATACAACGTACAACATTATCGTAATATACATGACGATCTCTGCACAATTCAATCAAGACATTAGGAGAATATTTGGAAAGTCCATTGCTCCGCAACTTTCCACTAGCAACTGTATACCGAACCACGTCATTCGATAGTTCTTTCTCCGAGACCTCGAGGCCCCGCAACTTTTCCCGAACGTTTTTCCGTGTCACTTTCTGCTCCATCGGTCTGAGGAAATTTCAAGTACCTCATGTGAAATTTATACCCAGCCTCGCTGAAAACCCACGCTTTCGCCCCAATGACCGCAAAACTCTCGAACCACTCGTGAACATATCGTATTCGCACCTCGTGCTGTCGCAGGATTCACCAGACCTAACGCAAAACTTCGTCCAATCGGAAAAAGCCTGGAGATCGGTATAGTGAGGGTCTAAATCTACGATCCACAATTCTTGCTCCTGAAAACGCAAAAGCTTGTTGTAAATTCTTGAGATTTACATGTGGCTCGGAGAAAACGACCATGTTACAATCAAGAACTGTAAATGAGCTTAACCCTGCATGGAAAAAAAAGCTTGGTTGAATCAACCAAGATAGACGTACCGTTTTTGGCTACGCTAAACTTTCTTACGTTTGATTTGCTCGTAAATGCAACCAGATCGATGCCAGCAAATCCGACTAAACCTTCTTGACGCAAAGCCATTCCTATTTTCCTTGTCAACTCTTCCAATTTATCTGTGCAAACGGTTGTCTGTGGTATTATGTAGCCAACGTCACTTCTAATGTCGTCTTTAAATTGCACAGCTTCTGCTGTTGTCAATAGAGTCGGGCATGCCGTATCATGTTCAATGGTGATTCCAAGACTGATCGACTTATATTTGTATTCTGGACAAGCCTGCACGATACCGCCTAATTTATTAATTCAGAAATCAGTGAAAAAATACCCAATAAAAGATATGAGATACGAGCACCTTGACTTACCATAACGATCGAGATCGCAAATGAATTGTCGATAATTCTGGTATACCTCGCGATTGAACTGAAGTATCATTGGCAACATTTCCATGAATATCGCTGTCCACTTTTCTTCCACGTTCAATTCACTGGCGGACTGCAATAGGAGAATAAATACATCCCGAAAAAAAATTTAGATAAAAAATTTGACACGCGTAATATTCGACATGGATAATTCATACATGATATTCTACATGGTAGAAGATTTCCGTGAATTGTAACAGTTAAATCGTGAAAAGATCATTTTGGTCAATATTGCTAAACCTTGTTTCCGGTTGTACAGACATGTAGTAAGGGGACTGTTTATTATTCAGTCAATCTTACCTTGTCTCTGATAATACTTTGAAGTAATTTAGTGTCAATAACAACGACGGCAGTTTGACATCCATTAAAACCGATATTAATTTTCACTAACCAAGTACGGTAGATAGGAAATTCGATAATAATCTTAGCGAAACTTTGGCACAGCTGAAAAAAGCACCAAGTGAAATTGTAAGATACTTCGGATCTAGAAAACAAAGTGTCAATAATAGCTCTATTTTAAAACAGATTACTTCCGCAAAACTATGGACGTCCAATGATGGCGGATGATTAACATTCAATTCTCTCAGAAGTCTAATGAATTCGGACTTCAGCTTGAAGCAGTTTTGGCATTTCAGGGAGACACCTGTAGAATCAGAACCAACCATTGAAAACAAATCAATCAAGCACAAGTAAAAAATTCATTAGATTGGGAACACAAACTCATAATCGGTAATTTGAGTTCACAGGCAACAAAAATATCTTTTTCGTCCATAACCCCTGGAACAATGAAAGCTCGTCTGCCAGCGGTCAAGTTTCTTACTCTTCTGTATGTTTGTGGCCTCGTGAAAAGGTTTTCAATGCCGGAAGCGCAACGGTTATCTGATAAGTAGTCTGATTTCCCGAAGCCATTTGGTTGAATAATCAGAAGATTATCCAGATTGACGTCAGGTCTGACGCGAACCACTAATTCCCGCAGAAGAGTTGGAAGCTGCCGACCGACTTCCAAGTTTGGACAAACGTAAAGAATTTCAGTATTTTCGTTCCCAAGCCAAGCCAATCGACCGAACTAAAACATTTCCCAAGTAGCTGTAAGACTGTTTCTAAAGTTGAGCGCCTATGGCGAATCGATTAATAACTTGTATATTCTGCAAAGTTTTGAAAGCCTTCATCACTCGGATCCTCAGATCCCTTGGATAGCTGAGGGAAGGTACGTGAACCACTAAGTGAGTATGTTTCCGTATTTCACACAAAGTTTTCGTCACGCAGTGGGTCCTGAAAATAATTCATCAATTGGGTTTTCAATTAAACAAGTATGGAGTTAAGAATCCGTTAGCAGGGTTTACCGCGAAAAGTTATTATGCTTGGGAATTGGTTTTCAGGTGAATAACAAGTTCTTGAATTTTGGGGGAATTTATGGGTGGGGATCAAAATAGAATGACCAAAATAGTTACGCTTTTGGGTTCTTGGCTGAATCAACTTGGCTGATCCAGCCAAGAAAATTTTCTATGTAAGTTAGCCCGACCAACTACGATAACTAAGTTCCATTGGTCGATGGAACCAGAAAATCGTCTGGCGCATATATAACCAAGACAGTTAGTTAGAGTTAACCAATCTTTTTGGTACTCAAACCCAGTTGTTTTTGTCGTGTGTTGACTGAAACCGGTCCCATTCGTCGAATCTCAGGTCAATTTATAGTTTCTTGACCCAGAACTCATTTCCGAAGGTATAACTAACCATTTAGTGAGTGTTCTGCACAATGATGCAACGCCGCGTTTGTCAATGTCGTCAAATCTTCTCAAATTGTCAAAATTATCTGCAGCCGAAATGCAAACGCCACTAAAAATTTCGCGGCACGTATGATCCCGATCATCACAAGCTACTTCCATATTTTTATCACAATGGTCTTCATTGACGTTTCGTTTACACATTGTGTCGCGAGAAACACATTCTTTATCCA
The DNA here is from genome assembly GCA_949699805.1 of Tromatobia lineatoria. NCBI lineage: Eukaryota > Metazoa > Arthropoda > Insecta > Hymenoptera > Ichneumonidae > Tromatobia > Tromatobia lineatoria. The sequence goes on along the minus strand of OX453053.1, from coordinate 7,578,399 downwards.
CCCCACAGACGTCAACTAGTAAGTAATCGTCTTCGTCCTCATTGTAAGTAGTGCAGGTCAACGTCATTTCGTTTTCAAGTTCGGTCAACCGTCCGGATCCATTCAACCCTTGTTTGGACATGCTTCCATCTCTCATTGTGAAGTGCCTTTCAGAAAGCACTTGATCAACAACATCAAGACGTTTTCCCCATTTTCCGATCAGGTCTGACTTTCCTTGAGAACCGATTCGAAATGGCTCAACATCTTCGCAGTCCATGTGATTCAGGTATTTTTCGAAATTGGAGTCAATCAGGACATCTCGGAACTTGCACGTTTTCATGAATTTTTTACGATCTATGTTTTCTCTATTCATTCGTAAATTTGAGCTAACGTCATTCCCTATGTTAACACATAAACTATCTTCATTATTAATCCGCATATCAGAAGTCATTTCATTTTCTTCGTGGTAAGAGTCTCGAGGACTTGAACTTTCTCTAACAACATTGAGTTTCTGATTATTTAATTGGACCTCGTAACTGCCGGATTCATCTAACGCCATCAATTCTTCTCTTACACAATCTAATGACCTTTGATTTGTCAGAGTGATTGAACAGGGATACAAAGATTCTCCGTAGTGAAATATCAAAGACAATTGGTCACGTACCGTTGATTTCATCCTGCTGACTGAAAGATCGTCATCGTATCTACAATAACCATAATTCTGAACATGGGGATGCATAGAATGTTGGTTTGGCTCATCCGATGGCGGATTTCTGGTCTCAGAAATGTTGTGGTGTACTTCTTTGTATATTGCATCCTGAAGGATTTTTGTGAATTGTTCGATTTCGTTTGCGGTATAACCGCAATCGGTGATCAATTTTCTATTATCAGCTGCCATTAGTGAAATTTCTTCGACTTCTTCGTCGAGTAAGTTGACCAGTGGACATGAACTTGATGATTTGCCTTCATCACTCTTCAAGGAAGAACCACAAAGGCATTCTTCTGATTTGTCATGTTGCATCCGTGTATCAGATATCACGTCGGGAATTTCACCGTTCAATTCACTTATTATACTGTGAGGACATTTGCAAAACTGTCTGGGAAGTTGGGAACAAAAATCGGCCCCGTCGCCAATCACTGATTCACGAGACATTTTTGTCAATTTTTTACAAAACACGCTTCAATGTAAAAAAATCGTAATAAAATTTTATGTACTACATGACAGGTTGGTGGGGCTAAAAAAATAAACAAATGCTTCCGTCGAGGAGCAAGATTGAGCAACGCTCTAGTGTCATTATTTGGAAGATTACTTCTCAATTCGAGCGTCGCTCCTGATTTATTGAGGTTCAAAACTAGATCACATGAAGAACAAGGTTTTCGAATGACTTGTCAATTTAACACCACTGAACTAATAGCCTAAAAGAAGCGTTCTTTGATCATGTTTTTAATGGACAAAAAGGTTATAGAATCCTAATATCCAATGGAGTCATAAAGCATAGTTTTAGGTATTGAAGAAAAAAATTATCATCAAGAAAATCTGATCTTATTGTTGAAGAAGTCAAGATTAAATAAATTTTATGCCAAGATCGACGGTTTATTTTTCACTCCAACAGGGAAAATTCTAACAGTAACCATGAATTTTCAATCAATCATAATTAAAGGACGTTTTTAACATGATTAATGGGCGTCTTCATCATCGATGGTTTCTTCTGGAGTATTTACCGAATCTTCGGATAATATCTGCGGTGTTACTTGGCCATCAAAAGTTGTACGTGCACAGATATTCCTCCTACAGTAACAATGCTCAAGGATCATGACAAATGTTGCAAAGGCTGATCCCATGAGTAACAAAAAAACTGCTGGACTGAACTCTGCCACTTGGACAGGCACAGGTGTTGAGCTCTGACTCTCAGGACATGTAGGACGTGCGGCTACCCAAACTTGGCGCAAACCATGAGTCAGACCATGTTCAACAATGCGACGCAATCTGAGCACCAACAAAAAAAATCATTGCTTTGTCAGTCATTTGTAATTACCAGCGCTCCATAACGGTTACGCTCTGCCATTAAATTCAATACAAACCCATATATAACCATTTTCTTGAATGGAGACTTTTTTCTCGTGACTAGTGTTACTTTTTTAGGTTTTAAAATCTCTATTTCTTGTAGATCGCATATCTCGTCATCGGTGAAGGTGTCCTGATTAACGAAAAAAAAAAATAAGTTTAATATAATTATAAATAATAATTCGAGTTATTTCATTACCGATATGATCTTATACGCAGTTGCAGTGTCAACGTGAAACGCATAGCCTCCTTTCTTCACTAGGCTCAACCCATGAACCGCATCGGTGTATGAACCTTTTGGCCTTTTCTTCGTGGGCTTCACTTTCTTATCGTAGAAAGCAAGAACGAATGGATCCTTCATAGTCTATGGCAATTAATAATCAGGTTTGACAAAACCGAAATCATTGTGAAAACAATGCCAGTATATTATTAATAAATAAGAAAATTGTCGGGTGATGAATTTTATGATTTTTCGGGGTATGTATCAAACATTTTTTATACACATATATATTTTTTATCTTACACTTTTTATTTTTTATCAGAATTTTTTATCTTCCCACTTCTTTCAGGTGACCTAAAACTTTTTATCATTAACTCCTATGCATTGCTATCTTCAAAACTGGAATTCTCTGACTCGTCAATAAGGTTAAGTTTTTCGAATTTTTTCTCTTGATAGTCAAGTTACCCAATCTCCATCGGAACAATCATTTGATTTACGATGTGATCTACTCTTATATGTGATTTAAAAAAATTGTCCATACAGTCTTCTGTTTTAATTACCCGAAAATAATCGTAGTAGTAACCAATGTCCTCGAAATAAACATCTATATTGCTATCCATAAGGTCCTTCGCAGTAGTGATAAAACGTGGTGGTTCGGCAAGGAGTGAGCCCACCACAGATGCCGAATAAAATTGATACAGTAAAAGTCCCCAAAGAAACAGAGAAATGAAGACAATCCGACCAGAAACGACTCGTGGACCATCGCTCAAGCCTGAAAGCATTACACAATCGTTAACCATCATAGTAAGATTGATCAGCTTATTTCTCTTACCTTGCTGAGTAATTGCTGCGACAGTGATAAGTCCAGTCTCTGACGCTGGATGAGTGCCTAGAGTATTTATTGGTATGTCAGGACAATAGTGTTTTTCCACCCTAGCAGTAAAAAACAAAAGGAGCCAATAGACTATGCCAACAACCGCGATCATGTACCATACGTCACTGGTAAATGGTTTCAAAAAAGGATTTCGTAAATCATTCTTCTTAGGATGACGGAATATAAAACAAGGCCTGGAACAAATTAATTGACCTGTCAGATAGAACAAAGGGCTTTCAAGATATTTGTAAAAACTCGTTTACCTCACTGTATAGGTTTCAACCGTGAATTCGCAAACATCCATTCTCTCTTCCTTGTACTGAAACGGAGGTACACTGATGTCGACCAATCCGGCCATCATATCCGCCAACATTCCATTCCAAGTACCATTTACGAGATAACCCCAAGTTTTGGCTCGTTGCATATTTATTCTAGTAAGTAATTAGAGGAGACAACGAATAAGAAATCTGATCGTGTGATTGTTCGGAAAATGGATGAAAGTTAAGGTCTTACGTGAAGTTGTATGTGTCCCTTAATTGCAGAACCAAGGCATAATGGTAACGAATCATCGTGTCTAAGTGACGATTTATCGGGGTTGTCAGGTAAGTATCAAAATCTGGTAACGCTGGATTGGTCAACTGAAAATCGTAACATTATAACGACTCAGGCCACTTTGCATTCCGATTTCAGTTTTGTCAATCACAGGATAGAATCACAATATTCTGACACAAAATATCTGGCAACATAAGACCCGCTTAAGAACTTATGCTTCCTGTTGTTTTCTTTGTAAGATGTAAGACGATAGAAAATTATAGGATCACTCTTTGATTGCGAATGATTCATGTTAAATCATAGATTTTCGATATAGCTAACATGGTTCATCACAAATGGATAGAAATTTATAAGTGATGAAACGTAAATTCAATATCAAATATTATCAACCCGTTGGTGAACCATTCTTACTGATAACGTATCTATCGTATTGAAACCATAGAAAACGAAACCGAAAGGACACTAATAACAACGATTCAATCTCTATAAATTCATCAAAGTCCGAATAGATAGAGATGATAACACACAATATAATCCCATTCAAATTTTATCGATCTGTATCAGTCTCTATATCATATTTTGACCAGGGTAATTTCTGTTTCTGATTTTACATTACAATTGCACGTTAATGTCAATCAACGAGCTTATGTATAAAAACCTGCAGTGATTTCTGACAATCTAGCAGTGATTTTCATACCACTATCGAAAAGTTGAGAGTAAGACCGTGAAAATTTCCACGACGAACGTATTTATATTGCGTTAAATCATCTTCAAGACCTTGACGTGGTGTCCATAAACCCTTCCAAGTAATGTTTAGCTGCCCATTGTGTCGATAGCTTGGATTATAAACGTCGTGAAGCACGTAAGAATCTTGTCGTCGACTAGCTAAGGTCATTTCAGACTCGACAGTGAAAGGGAGATGCTCGAGCATTTCAGTGGGTATTGTCATGGCTTCTGTGAATACCAGCCAATGATAAGATTCGTTAAAAGGCAAACGATGTTGTGAAAATTGTTCAAAGACAATTGCGCTTCGGGGACAGTCAATGTCGAGAATAACACCAATGTGATAATAGTTCACTGCTAAAATCTTCTTCATTTCAAGATTCTCCATTATGGGGATGAAAGACATTCGTGTGTCCATTTGCATAACATCGCGGGCAAACGAAAGTTTTTCTGGAAAACAAGATTTTTCAATACATATATACGTATTATTTATGGGTCATCATTATGAAAATCACTATTGCAGCCATTCGCTATTTTCACCTCCATCTTATTGAAAAGCATTCATAATAGCAAATGATAAAAATGGCGAATGGCTGAAAAAGCGAATTCCATAATTATGGACATTCTACATTTAGAGGTTATTTTTAAATTCGTAATTTTAGCCATTCAATATTTTGATCTTCCGCTATTTTGACGCCCACTCATTCAAATAACGAATATAACCCAAATTGTATTTACCATATGGATCCCAACAGTCGAATACAACAATCTGTCGTATATGACGATCCGTGTAATAATCCCTAGCAAAATTTGCGCGTATTTTGTCCGATCGACATTTAGTATTCAACACTAAAAATATGAGAAATGTAAAATATATTTTCATATTGCGCTGGTGTATTTTTTTGCCGAGTCATCAAAATATTTGTCTTAACATCTTCTCCTCTGTGACAATATAGAAATTACTGAAGGGGTAACATTTTCTGTTAAACCGCCAGTTTCTCCCATGCATAAACGTGAGTTACTCAGGATGCAAATTAGCCTAAGGTATATAATATTCTAGATACTCTTTATCGATCGTTCTGCAGTGCTTGAAGATTCTTAGTCTCGTGACTGGCGAAATCATAGCCCGGAACATGAAATCCGTATAATCTAGTAAATTTTCCATCTGTTTCATTGTTAAACATGGAAACAGAGGCGTGCAGTCTCATGCAGCGATTTATCATCGCAGAAGAGAGTTCCTCGCTGAGAATGGTAGGAAAACTGAAAGTGGCGACAGGAAAACGTGTCATTCACTAAAAATACGTATAATATCGTAATCCGTGAACTTTACGGATTTGGTCCGTCAAAAAAACTTGCTTGTGAGTTAAGAATAAATTATTTAATTAACACACGGAAATCGAATTTTTTCTGTTATCCTAAATATTGATTGAAAATGGGACGTGGTAGATGTCGATGAAGTTTTTGCGTGTTCATTTACTCAAAGAAATTGTGGAATTTCTCGGCTTTGGGCAACCATGTAAGAACAGTTATTTTCTTTTCTTACTTCAAACTTTTTTTGTTATAACTACGATAGCCGTAAAATAGCTTTGTCTTTATATTTATATCAACCATTTTATAGCTGAGGTATCAATTTCGATCAATTGTCGCTTGAGTTTAATGAGTAGCTGAGACTTTGTAGCTACCGATAGTAAATTTTTATTCATTTTTTATTTAAACATCATCATGCCAATCGCTTCTCATTTTTCATATAAATATTCGTTTTTCCGAAGATTCATTGACTTTTCAAATGTGAAAAAATATATAATACTTGTTTCGATTCATATAATAAAAACTTAATAACAAGGGTGATTAACAAAAATATTATGATTCAAGGTCATTTTTCGGTGGTTCCAGGTATCGGCGTCGGTAAGTTCCATCTGAGTCATATTTGCCTGCTAGCGTCTCAAACTTTGTTGGCTCGAACTCTCTGAAAAAAAAATTATCTGACATTTATTTGACAGTAATGATTTACAGATGATATTTGGGAAAAACGAGACAAAAATGTGTCCCATTAAAAAAAAAAGTTACTCAGTTAATCTTAATGCAAATCCGTCACTCTTGATCTTTCACTGGATTAAGTATCCATGCTTCAATATAAATCACGCTTTACTATTATTTTTTAATAAATTCAACTTTAAAGAGTCGATTACGCAAATCTAGCACTGATTTGACTTCGATAGTCGTCACCGAACCTCCTTAATTCAGAATGTTAAACTCTCGCAGTGTCGACGCTAACACGAACTAAACGAAACACAGATGTCAAGAAAAGACGTGAACGTACTCGCGCGCGCCACCTCGCGGATCGTAGCTTAAATTCGAATTCGAAAACGCTATCGTAATAAATAACAATGAGGAACGTACATTATAAATGACTCACGAAATTCCTCGAATTTCTATTCATACAGTTTATTAGATTAAACTTAAAAAATATTTTTTCCAAGTATAAATGATTTATCTGGCCAAACAATAAAACGAGTTTTTCTAAAATCTCAAGATCATGTAAACCCTTAATATTTTCAATTAAATTTCCCACACGAGCTTCTTAAACAAAATGAATTTTTTTTTTTTTTAAAGCTATGATTTTAACTGCGTAAATAAATGTTTCTTTATTTAAAAAATCACTAAGTAATTGACAACAGTAAGTCCAATTCTCACTGCATCCGAAATCGCTCCCCTTATCCTAGAATTCCATCTGCAGATAAAATAAGACATCGAACCCTAAAATTACTTCGCCAGTTTGATCTGAAAGCTACAAAACGTTGAAAACTGTTCTTTTTGTCTCACACCAATCCATTACACTGTACGTCTTCACAAAATTTCCGAATTATAATGCTCGATCCATACTTAATGATTTTTAAATGTACAATTTTTCAAAACAAAGGTATCATTTACAAAAAAATCTTTCACATGACCTTTTTTAAGGTGACTCAAGCCCCTTAAACCGATCATTCGAAAAAAAAAAAAAAAAAAAAAAAACCCCACACACTCAAAATGTCGAGGACGCGAATGTTCCATCACCTGTTTGGTTTCAAGATTAATTTATTCAATTTATTGGAATAACAGATGATCTTACGACTGGATATAAGTTGCATATCGAATATAGAGTTGCCAAACTACTGCTACTCAGTAGTCGCAACCTTGTCTGCGTTATTATACATTTATTCAGCGGATACGACGAGGAGACAGGCGTGAAAGTATAATGTATTACTTTCAATATAGTTTGACAACAGAGATTCCCATCCCGGTATAATAACAATGCGTGCCTCGGGAAAATCGGCCGCCAGCCGAGTGCATACAAATAAGCGTCCGGACGCGCATATTCGTGCGATTTGCTTTCCTGACTGCACGACGCGACAGATGCGCGTTTACACTTCCTGTTATATCTCCAAATCGGTATGCAGGACAATGGTGTCTCCTGTTCGTAGCCATTAGTTTAAGCTGACGCATGCGTATACACACGATTCGTTAGTAAAATATGTTTTGCACGTTATATCGGTGCAGGCATCAGTCGAATTAAGAATTTCCAATCTGCATGCAGATTCAACTGTGACACACGTACCTCAAATATCGAATAACCTTGACCGAACCCTCGATCTGACTCTTCGTACATTTTGCGCATCCGGTCTCTAAAGCTTCTGGTAAAACTCCTGTAGAAAAAAAATTTTTAAATACTTTTACTGTTATTTTACTTTTACCCTAGCAATCTTAACAACCACCGATTTACCATAAAAAACCTAAGAAACAACCGAATAACATTTGTAAGGTGATCGTTTTTACGGTCGTTTCCACCGATTTCCGGTTTATTGTTCGCAAAAAACCACCCGGTTGTGTTTGGTGGTTTTTACGGTGAATCAGCTGGAAACAACAGTCGTCAAGATTGCTATTGTATCTTCAACGTAATTCCGCCGATTAATCCAAATCCAATAAATAACGGGTCTCTCAGTTAAGTTCTCACTAATTTCTCCAGGAAGGAAGTTGTCAAAAAAATTTCTTCAAGACAGTTCAAGTCTAATGAACTTCATGTTACCCATACATTTTATAGTCAATCGGTAACCATGAATTAGATTCAAAACAGCAAATTTTATAATGATGACCACTCTATTTTAGACGTTGTATTATTTTGAAATTCGCTATTGTGACTTCCCTCAAATGTTCCTTATCTGCATTTTTAAAAAATATCTATTGATAACCAACAATGTATGGACTATAACGATTTTTTTTTTGCAGCTTGTGTTACATTCATTAGTTACATAAAATTTATCTGGCAAACAAGAAAAGGACATTAACTTGAGGTAGTTTCTGAGGTGAATTATGTACTTTTGAGAGATAAGATAAATTAATTTTAGCAATAATGTAAATTCCTCACTTTTAAGCTCACGACCGTCAGGGGGACAAGGTCCTTGTGACATGAGACACTTGAAATAATGTTGTAGGAGTCTCTTGCTTTCGAGAATTTCGTCAAGATTCACTTTGTCCCATCGAGTTGTGTAGGTGTCTTGTCTGGGCCACAGATAACCGTGACAACCTCGTGGAATGCCGGTTAGCACTAGAGCGACGAAGCACAACAGCGATGCGAATCCCCACAGTCGACCATCCATTTCGCGTACGAGTAAACCGAACGAAACTCAAGATCGTGCCTTTATACTCAGGCCTTCGACCATCTACATACACCGCTTAACTTCCTCCACTTCTATATCGAAGGCTCATTATTTATTTACAACATCGACGATTTCGAATCTATATACATGTGCAATTACAACCGATTCTTGACGGAAATCTATATTTTTTTACAATTAATTATTATTCATTTACTTATTCGTAATCAGAGTTGTAAATCTCCTTCACGAAATATAGTTCACAGTACCGTTTGTTTCGTAATTATGATTTCATTATAATAATACGTGGCGATTATGAAATATAGTGTAAACATTTGAGTAGCTGCAAAGAATATTATTTTTCAATAAAATTTCTAGTTGAATAAATGAAGAAATATAATTAATGCACTAAAAAAGTACTGCATTCATCATTTATGCAATTTTTTCCATTCTTTCTTTCAATATTTAAGCAAAAATTCGTATTTTTTTAAGGTATTCAAATGTTTACACTTTGTTTTATAATCGCTATATATTATTTTCATGAAATCATGATTACGAAACAAACGATACTGTAAACTATATTTCATGAATGAATGGAGATTTACAAGTCTATTCGTAATAACAAGATTTATAATTTTCGCATCATTTAAAAATTTCAAATCATCACGTTTCGCATACGAACTAATGACAGTATATTGTCTAATTAAGTATTTCAAAAATATTTTTATTGCAGTTATGCTTATTACTGCCTCATACTATCTCAAAATATTACGATACATTACTTATAATGAATTTCTTGTAGGTGTAAAATTCGAATTACCTTTTGACAAGTAAATCTCGTTGTTTGTCATAAATCATACCAATGAAGAAGTACGATTCCAGTCGCTGATAATGATGAGCAACGCAATTAAGCAATCATGCATAACAGTGTAATGGATCGCACCTTCAATTAAAGTCATTGTTATCACATGATGTAGCTGTCAAATAATTATCAGCGTCGAAGAATTGTAAACATTCTTGAAAGTCAAGAATAAGACGCCAGCAAAAAATATTAATTTGTTTATTAGACTGCTGCAAAATGAAACCTTCATTTATTTTTTTATCTACCACATCAAAAACTTATAGCCTATTCCCTAATATCGAACTTCATTAAAGCAGAGCTTCGTACGATTTTTTTCAAAGGTGACGCAACGGTCTTTTATATTCCCTATTTAATTAATAATGTAAAATTAATAATAATAAAAATTTCATATTCTCCATTTGTACCAATTTCTTATAAGTCAAATGAGGGTGTGAATTCTTCTATAACTATTGAAAAATCTTTCAATTTCTTGCTTCAAGAGTTATTTAAGTTGGTTAAGGGTTGTTGGCGTGATTCTAGTCATTTTTTAGGTCAGTTTAAACGTGATACAAGGTACAGTGAAGTTTGTCATACTATATTCGAGTGTGACTTTGTTGCATGGTGAACAAAACATATCCTTTCTACAAAATATATGGACCATTCTACGGAATTTCGCACTGCAAACAACCCGACAGACCCCAATCTTCGCCTAATTTTTTTTATATCCTTGACTATGTCAAACGGAGCATCTATGAATTTTTTCAGAATTTTATTGTCATATTTGGTCGAACCACAAAATAAATTTTCAAAAAAAAAATTTTACAAAACAAATTTTCGGCTAATTGATTTTTTTTTTCTTCCAAATTCCTGCGTATTTTTTTATGTCATTGATAATATCAAAAGAAGCTTCTGTGAATTTTTCCATAATTTAATATGTAGACGTATTCCCAAGTCACATCACAAGTAACAAAATCGTAAATGCATCTTATGAGAAATACCGTAAGAGTGCACTTAGGGTCATTGAACTTGTAAAACCAGCTGCAGATTCCACTCCGCCTCTGTGACCTTGTTCGAAATAAACGGTGAATAAAAAGTTTCTTGTGCACTTTCGTATTGCATCGTCGTGACCGATAACGGATGCATACGGTTTCAAGGAAAATCGGCCAAGCATTGAGTTGAACACGACAGTCCCTATCGAATGAGAATGTTTGTTCACTATAATTTTATTTCATCATTTCAGATGCTAGATAAACTGTGAACTTAATTTGTCTCTTTTTTTTTTTTAATGTGTGATGAAATGGTTTCCGCAACTTGTCAATGTGGCAAAACAGCAGATTAAACATACCAAAATATGATATAATATTGTGCCAAGTGCATGGTAACAAGTTTTATTAATCTTGTCAATTTCAGTGGTATTATAAAGGTTATTGAAACATTTGGCTTCAGCGGCTGCTATTAAATATCAATAAGTTGATCGGCAGCACTGACAGCATGTGACGCTGGCGATTCGCTTATTTCCTCATTTTCGTTTATTCCAGCGAGTGATCGCTTCTCACGCATACGATTATTCATCTTTTCCAAAAGCAAGAAAAACAAGGAAAGACCACATCCGAAAATAATTAGGAACAATGCAGGAGTGAATTCTTGAATCATCACTGGCACTGGAGTAGAACTGTGACTCTCAGGACATTGTGGACGTCGGTGATCCCAGACGTTACGCAACCTTTGTGATGTGCCACGTTCGATTATAAGACGCAGTCTGCATGAAATGAATGAGTCAATGTTAATACTATTAAAAGTTGAGCCGTGAATAACGACACATGAAGGTGTTACGGCTTTAATGTGTCGTAATATTACCATCGTGTACAATTTGAAGCATGTGTGTAGCGTATCAACGCGATGCTGGAGCAGATTTTTTTACCGACCTATTTTTACCGTTGGTCGGTAAGAATAGGCGATTTCGTAGTACACACTATTCATCGAAAATACGCTACAGATATACGTTAAATTTTGCAGGGATGTAATAAAAACATTCACGCTTGGGTGTCCAGTCGAATTACTGTTCAAAACATACGGAAAATGTAAAAAATTGGATATTACGGAAACTCTCAAAACCCAATATGGCCGCTCGAAATCTCATCAGGTCCTTTGAGGTAAGATACAAACGTTTCTGGAACTCAGATGTGTTAAAGTAGACCGGACACCCATTCTTTGATTATTCCTGAACCTTTCAAAACCATCGGAATGTCGATCACACAAACCAAGTTCACGAATAGTGTAAACTACGTTCGCGTAGAAAATGCTCTGAACATTTGAATCATCTTACTATATTTGATGGCAATCTGTTAATTCATCCTCGATCGGCAACATAATTTAGTCAAATTTTCCTTAAACCATTTCGTAAATCGGCTTTAGATGCCCTGTATAATGAAACACGCGTGCACACTAATCTTCAACAATGAATTAACTAATTTAAGGTGCATAGTTAACTGATGCAAACCCATAAGTGACCATCTTTTTGAATGGAGAATGTCTGCTTAACCCAGTAGATGTATGTCTAGGCGTGACAAGAGGAATTTCCGCCAATTCGCAGATTTCCTGTTCCTTGAACGTTTCCTGAAATAAGTTAATTTAATTTACCACAAAACTTTGTATCATCGTGAGTTTAAATTACTTCAATAAACTTGTATGCGGTTGCGGTGTCGATGTGAAGCGCAAAACCGCCTTGTTGGACTTTTTTCAAACCCTCCTGTGCCGTAAAGTACGGTAGCTTTGTTCTTTTTTTACTCAGGGCCATTTTTTTCTCGAATATCTGCCTTGTCACTGGGCTGTCTGAAGCCTGATCAGAAAAGAATCAGCAAACTTAAGACATTCTTTTGAATAACCGTTTTAAAAAATGAACAATAATAATATCAGACTAAATATTTACCTCAAAATGATCGCGGTTGTAAGCAATATCTTCGGCACCGACCTCCAAATTACTATGCAACAAATCTTCAGGAGTATTTATGAACCGTGGTTTCTCCGCTAGGAGCGACCCCACCAAACTAGCGGAGTAAAACTGAAACATCAGGAGGCCCCAAAGAAAGAGGAATAAAAATACGATACGCCCCGAATAAATACGTGGACCATCGCTCAATCCTGAATCAAAAACAAACATATAAAAAACCTTGAATAAAAATTAAGATTGAATGAAATATACTCCAAAAAGATTCATTTATTTTTAACAGCTATTATAAATTCAAAGTCCTGTCGGTCCCAAGCCAATATGGCTACTGCAAGCTTGTCGAACACTAAAATTAATTTACCACTTTCGTGTGAACGCTACAAGAGAAAGATTGTAGCTTTCACCTCACATAATTCACTGTGAGAATTACATCTTCACAAAATTGTAGAATTATACTGCTAATTGTGTCCTCAATGAAGTTAGAATGTAACATTTTTATACCACAGTGTGCGTGAAGTGGCAACTTCACGCACACTTCATATTCTTACCCTGCTGACAAATTGAGGCAATGGCGATCAATCCTGTTTCCGAAGCTGGGTGCGTATCCAGTGTATTAACAGGTTCTCTCCAATCATACCATTGTTCAATTCTCACGATTAAGTAAAGTAAAAGCCAGTTCAGAATTCCGACGACGACAATGCATTGCCAGACATCAAACGTAAACGGAGCTAAAAAAACATTTTTCAATTCGTTCTTCTGTGGATGCCTGAAAATAAGGACTACCCTACGAAAAAAAACAAACAAGAATTAAACTTTTTAGAGGTAGTTTTCCTATTTACATTTGACAAGTGAATTATCGTGAAGATACCTTATTATCCAAGTTTGAACTGTGTACTCCATGACATCAAGTCTATCTATTTTGTAATTAAACGGTGTTGCACTTATATCGACAATTCCTTTAATCATGTCGCCCAATATTCCATTGTACGTTCCATTAACCTTGTAGCCCCAAGTTGTTCCTCTCGTTAAATGCATACTTCCATAAATTGATAAAAATCATGTATTTTCCATACTTATTACTATACCACAATTCGTGATTAGAACGCAAAGTTTTTATAACACATTACGTACGTAAAATTGTAGAAGTCACTGAGTTGCAGAATAAGAGCGTAATTAAAACGATGCATAGTGTCGAAGTGTCTATTAATTGGACTCTTGAGGTAGTTCAGAAAGTCGTTTTTCGGTGGGTGGTCAACCTGTCAAATTTAATATTTAATTGTCATAATCCGGTCGTTTTTTAATACGGTTGGACAATTCTTTCAACGGAGTTCGAATAGCCCAAAACGACATTGCTGAAAAAGTCATCCTACAGTTTAGTGTTGCATTTGAGCGAGACGATCCAAGGAATAAATTAATAGCAGAACTCACCTCGAAACGTCAACCGATCGAGTGTCAAACCGAGATTCTCGTAACCCGATCGAGACGCGAGATTAAGTTTCATACAAAAAAACAGTGAAGCCCATCGCAAAGAAATACCAACAAATAATAATCTTCGTTCTTTAAGAAGGGAACCCACCATTAAGAGGCTCTATTTCACTGATTTCTTAAGATTTATTTTAAACTCGCTCGTTCGTGATCGTAAAATCGAGACGAGACGATTAAAACAAGTAAAAGACCGAGAATCCCACTTGTGTGAAGTTATCAATAGTCATGGCCAAACCGAGTTATCAAACAGTCGTCGAGAACTCAAGGAAAGGAATATCCCTTATAGCAGGTATTTTTCTACAAACCGCAATTGATAGATTCAGTTTAAGTCCGTGTAAATTTCCTCGTCGTTTGTATTTGTACTGGGTTAACTCGATGTTCAAGCCATCAGTGATGTTCCATTGACCCATGTACGTAACGTTAAGTCGAGCGCCGTGGCGATGACTCGGATTGTAAACATCGAAGAATTTGTAAGTATCATCACGACGAATCGCGAAAGTCATTTCCGTTGCAATATTCAACGGTAAGGAACCGAAGAATTGTTCGGGAACGGATTCTTGACTTGTTGTGATCAGCCACCAATAGGACTCGTTATATCGCATTCCTTGATCTGAGAACTGCGATGATCATGATAAGTAAAATAAAACCGTTCGCTGTTGCGATCTTCAAAATATCTGGGCACAAATAAATACGGCTATTTTTGCTCTCAATGATATAATGCTAACCTGCTTGAAAACAATATCGCTGTTGGAGCAATCAAAATCCACAAAGATGCCCAGTTTATAATAGTTGACTTTCAAGATTCTCTCCATAACAAGGCCATCGGATATATCAACATAAGCAATCCTTGTATCCAGCTGCATCGTTGAACGAGTGAATTCGACCCGGTCTGTTTTTGTATTTATATGCATGGATCAAAAAACAAGCATGCAAATCAGATGCCTCAATTTTTTAATTTTTTTACAATGACACATACACTGGGAAAAATATATTTTTTTTTTCAAGAGCAAATACCTCGGAAATTAGAAGTTATAGGAAAAAATGTCTGCATAAAAGTTATGATTTTTTGGTAGTTTTCGAATTGTTGTTTGTCCCAAAAGCTCGATCACTACTTTACTACAAGGGACACTACTTTTGCTACGAGAAAGAAAAAAAAGTGTTTCCATTGTGTCTACTTTCAATGGTGTTAGGAACTATAATGATATATTTCCGTGGATATAAATGCTTACCGTCAGGATCCCAACATGCGAATACAACAATTTGATTAGCTATACGATCCGAAAAATAGTGCCTAGCAAACTCAGAAGATATTTTGTCACTTGTTGTAAAGCGACATATTACTAAGGACGTAATGAAAAATAATTTTTTCGCCGTCATTATGTAGCTAGTAAGTGACTAGTAGAAGTTGGTTTTCGTTTTCCCTTAAATGTTTGATACTGAACATCGCCCAAACAACTAGTACCGAAAAGCAAAGAATATTTTCGTAATGGTAATATTACAAGAGATGCTTTTGCGAGAAGGACTTGCAAAATTATACACCACGATATTGTCGATGTACACGATTGCCCATGCGTCGTTCTTATACCATATAATTTTCATCGTATATGCATGAAAGTGGTCTTTAGTATTACTGGTTAGTCGTTATCCACATTGGACATCCTATCATTTACGTTAATGTTCGCCCTTCTCAACCTAATAAATTTCTAGCTTCATTTGTTCCAATTCGCTCTGAACAATAACTTGTTTAGATCATTAATACACAAGGTAACATTTTCATTTCGATATATATTTATTTACTCTTTTACTCACTAACAGCCTAAAATATTTCATTTGAAATTCTATTTGAAAATCTGGCCATAGGTCGATATGCACTCAAAATGCAAAAATAAAAAATAATGGATGCAAAATGGTGGACGAAAATTAAAAAATCTTATTAGAATAGGATAAAACTGTTCTTGGGGGTTTCTGAGCAGTTCACTGGTTGCGAATCTGTTTTCAGAACTACGAAATAAAAATTCCCGGATGAAAATTGGTTGTGAAATATGGTTACATTTGATCAAAATTTGTCGAGCCATGAAAATCTGAATTCGCCAGCTAATGCACGAAGCAATTTTTACTAATATTTATACCGAATACTGGAACTCAAAAATTCATTCATCAATAATGTTTCATTCCAAACATTCAAAGTTATCAATTTGCGTTTTCATTTAATTGAAATCAGTTTTTGCATTTTGGACCACCATATTACATCCGCCATTTTAAATTTCTGCATTTTTCACGTAGATTCGTAATCAGCAACCTCAAAAACGTCCGAGTACGAAATTTCATTCGAGTCAAATCAATAATTGCATTTAGGTCCGCAATTTTTTATTTTGCGACTTCGGATGTGCCATGTTTTTTTAAAAGAGGAAATGACGTTTTTTGGAGTTTTTTTTTCTCAGATAGTATTGAGTATTTCCACTAAAAAATCTCGGGATGAAAATGTTTGGAATAAATAAGTGCTATTGTATCACTATATTGGGAATATCATGCAATTTTCAAATTATGAAAGAACAATCTAAATTATGTATTCTCCTGGGTGAATACTGACTTCTGTCTACCAAGTACATATCATCACTATCTATTATTTTAGTGTAGGCCATCATACATTTAAGTGATCGATAAAATTATGGTATAATCGTATATCTTTCAGAGAATACGTTGGAAAAGCCGTCTACATGACAAACCTTAAGCGATATGATGAATAGAACCATTAAGATACACGATTCTAGAACAACCGGTTTATTTACAATCGAGGAAAACCAAACACAGTGAATCATCTCAACTTGCTTGGAATAGCTGACGATCAAAACGATTACAATCAATTTTTCTCTGATGAGGATCAGGTTCACGTGCACAAATAATTGAGGTTCTCGGAACAATGTAAGTGATATACACATGTCCATTTGAATACAAGAAGTATCGTAAGCCACAATGAAGAAATCAACGTTGGCAACAATGTTTAGAATACACATTTAACATTGTCATCGAACGTAGATGAATAATTGATTGTCCTAATCAGCCAACATGGCTATCAATGAGGCAATCCACTCCGTTTCGACCAGGTTTCGACCTCGACCCTTCCGATTTAGCTCATAATTTTATCTAGGCTAAATTAGGCTAAATTAGGCCCTTAAGTAGGCAAAATTTTTTTTTTTTTATTGCAATTTATTTTTTAATATATTTTTAAAGTGACATATTGAATGCCATAATTTAAAAATGAGAAAAAATTCTGAAAAATACTTTGTGTAATAACGAAATTATCTACCTCATAGCCAAAGTGGTAAAGATTTAAACCTCTCATGCAGATTTTTTTTGGCAACCTTGTAATCCTCAACTCCTGAAAATCTTTTAGCTATGGACGGTAATGTTCCCTCCGTACAAGCTAAAAGATTCTCAGGTGTTGAGGATCAACAGCAGTAACGGTAGATGGCGACGTGTGTACCATCGTGTAACAGATTCTGATACCGACAGCAGTGGTCCAGAAATCGGCAGAAAAAAATTATTTTTATTCAATGAGTACTCAAAATAAAAGCCATCTACATCGGTAAAGATCGTTAGCAGTTTTCTGAGGCCTTTAGACAAATGCAATAAAGTGGGGCAAGAAAACAGTGGATATGATTGCAAATATAAAAATTAAAAAAGTATAAATTGTCATGCAAAAAATATCCGTTTTCCAACTGAAAGATATTTTCTCTGTTGTCCGGTAAAAAATCATACTCATCGGAATGTGACAATTATTTCGAATATTCCGCTGGGAAACTAGCAGACAATAAGAATAAGACAACTTTTATGTAGACATTTTTTTTTTAATAAATTCAAGTTTTCGAGATATTTGCAATTGAAAATAATTGCATTTACTGAAATATTACTTCAAAAAATCTGAAAAAAATCACATAGAGCTCTTTTCAGTGACACTATGATACAACCAATTAAGGGGCAGTTCAGAAAGGACGAAAAAAAGTAACTTAATTAACAGAGAATGCTTCGTATATTCTATAGATTTTATATTCCTTCTAAGTATCTTCAGGCACGTAAAAAGGAAGTGAACTCTTCGTGAGAGAAGCGCACATTTTCATAACGAGCGCCTTTCAGGCGTACAAATTCCAGA
Organism: Tromatobia lineatoria; assembly: GCA_949699805.1. Lineage (NCBI taxonomy): Eukaryota > Metazoa > Arthropoda > Insecta > Hymenoptera > Ichneumonidae > Tromatobia > Tromatobia lineatoria. The sequence continues at coordinate 7,559,929 of OX453053.1, read as the reverse complement.
CGAGAAAACTACTTTGCAATTACAGACAATAACAGTTACGGGTGATATCTTGATAGTATGTTTGTTTTGTTCTCCGCAGATTGTACATTTTATGCTACTAGCTATCAGTGAGTCATCTTTACCTCGAGGTTGTTATTCTTCCTTTTATGGGGTGGTACCTAGTGATTATCTTCATCGACGCTTAATTTGCGAAAACGTTTTCTTCCGGCGATTATATGCACGTCATTAGAATTTTTTTTTTTTTTTTTTCAAATTTCATTCACATCTATTTTTACTGTCTCGAAATATTCAAAATTGATGTTGTAAAAATTTTCTTTGTTAATACGTTAAAGATTATAGTATCTTGTTCTTTTGAGGTACCTTCATAAAATGGCTCTATGAAAGAATTTGTTGAAACATAGCGTAAACATTATTGAACATGTTATCTAAACATGTGTGCCATATGAAAAACGTTTATCACATCAGAAGTTAGTATGATGTTAGTAGTAGTATGGCGGTTTTATGCAAAAAGTTCACTTAGAATTTTGACAAAACCACCACGTAAACCACCACTTCGAGATTGGTTAAAACAAACCACCGTCGAAATCACCATGGTGATTTTGTACAAAAAGTTCACTTAGAATTTTGCCAAAACCACCATGAGATTTAAACCAATCTCGGAGTGGTGGTTTTGGACAAAAAGTTCACTTAGAATTTTGACAAAACCACCATGAGATTTAAACCAATCTCGGAGTGGTGGTTTTGTACAAAAAGTTCACTTATAATTTTGACAAAACCACCACGTAAACCACCACTCCGAGATTGGTTAAAACAAACCACCGTCGAAATCACCGTGATAGTTTTGTACAAAAAGTTCACTTAGAATTTTGACAAAACCACCACGTAAACCACCACTCCGAGATTGGTTTAAATCTCGTGGTGGTTTTGTCAAAATTCCAAGTGAACTTTCTGTCCAAAACCACCATTATGATTTCGACGGTGGTTTGTTCGGTGACCGGATCTGCTAGAGTTGAAGCGAAATAAGGGAGGGCGCTAGTGGCGCTCGTGTCCGCCACACATAACCTCAATGCGTCGCGCGCATCATCGCACAAGTTGCTACCTCAAAATGAACATTTGATGGAACTGGCGCTGCACATCGAACGCGTAGCGGGGGATCGTAAAGGCGGGTCGGAAACCATTTGACGGTTGAAGGATTCACGACAATGACTCGTTCTTAAGAGTCCTTCTATACCGCTACAGATTCTAGCGCGATTAAGTCTTTGATTAATGGTGAGACAATCGTTGCAATATGTATTGGTCAATGCAGCTCATACGGTATTATTATGCAACGGGCCTTCAGCGTTTTGACGGACACAGTTGGAGGGTTTAAGAGTACTTAAGCTCTGATCGCCGATTATGTGACTCACATTCATTATTTTCTGCAAACAAAGCTGGGTTAGAGTTGTGAAAGATGGTTCGTGTCCTTTTACTCGTAGTCGTAATATGCGCAATGTACAGTGTCGTCGCAGCACTCGAGTTGTATTCCGATAAGTACGATGGTATTGATGTCCGCGCGGTTTTGGCTAATGATCCTCTAAGAGAACAGTACTACGATTGCTTCATGGACACCAAGCCTTGCGTTACTGAAGATGCTGTCTTCTTTAAAGGTAATCCAATAAATAAGCTACAAGCTAGAAATTTGCAAATTGATGCCGCATTATTTTTGGGTTTATTCACAAAAACTACCTTAAATTTGATATACGAGTGTTGGGGGAAATTATAGCTGGCCCTTTTAAGATAATTATAATTAATTCACGACTACTGTTATATTACTAGTAATATTAAGTGAATTTATTAAGAATACATAAGATGAGTTTTTCACATGTTACTTTTTGTCTTACGATGGATATAATTTGTATTGCTAATTTATGCCATCGACTGTAGTCCTTCAGTCGCAATAGCTTAGTTTGTAAGTTTATTCTTTGTATTATTCAAGTAAATATTACTGCTCTCACTCAGGAAAAAATCACTTTCCTGTGTTATTTAAATGGGAAAACTTCAAACGCGATAATGAACCTCTAAAGGTTAAAATTATGAGCTCTGCTTTTGACAGGATCATTACCAAAATCTATTCTACGATACATTGAGCAGAGAGCAAAGAAAATAAATATCGCTTATTTTTGGCTCATCATAATCACCATAAGATCGTAAATTGAATTTAATATGCCGATTAACGGATCATCATTTCCGATAATTATACACGAATTTCCTGGACAGTCTAATTCAAAAACACACCCACAATTGAAAAACTAACGACGTCGTTTCATTTGTGTTTATTAGGCAATTTTCCGGAGGCGATTGCAACAAAGTGCTTGAGGTGTACAGATAAACAAAAGGAGAATTTCGATATTCTTGTGGAGTGGTACGTCGAGCATCAGGAGGCAAAGTGGAAAGCTCTAGTCGCAAAGTTCCTCGAAGATGCGAAGAGGATGAATATCGAGCCAATTGCTGCTTAAGACGTTGAAGAATGTCTACGATGCCATGGTGCAGATTTCGAAATTACGGCTCTCATTGTGATTCTGTAAAGATCGCACAAGATGCGTTCAACAATAGAGAAAATACACGTTAACATAGTGCACTACGAATTAGCACGTTTAAAAAAACATTTTCTATGTATTATTGCATCGGGATTTGTCGAAAACAGGCGGCATCAATAAATAATTTGTTAAGCAACATGAATAAATAATAATTAAAAAGACACTCTTCATTCTTCCAAAGTAGATACTATACCTAGAAATTTACATACAAATTTGTATGTATAAATTATTAATATATAAAAAAAACCTTCTGACTACGAATGTCGTAGTCGGAATGAATGAACGTAGGTGAATAACCCAATTATAACCTTCTAAGCTAAGCACGGTGCTGTTGAGGAAACAAGGTTAATATAAATAGTAAAATGATTGAATTACAGTGGAGCTTAGATTTTTAACTAACTTAACTAACTATTTTTATTATTAAATTACGATATACTTTTCTGAGTGCATCTAACTTGTCAATTAATTCTGCTCCAAATAATGAGCAAACAATCGCATATTGTAATAAAAGGTAAAGGTTTGCGTTCATATCTTCAGAGAAATTTTGCACCGTCTTGGAAGAAAATGAAAAAATGACTCATAAGTGGTTGAGCCTGTTTCTCCGGTATAAAATTTGAGGTGTGAAAAACGAAAAGTACAAAGTTAGCCTGATAGAACTCCAGCAGTCAACATAACCGGTAGGTTTGTCATTGAATGGTTCTAGAGAATATTCACCTCACAAACAGAATCTTTCTATATCGTACCATTAGCGACAAAAGTTAATATATGCGAAACCTCCAGCAATCAAAAAGTCAAGATGTGCCAACGGTGAATTTCAATCTTTCAATGAATTCCCATAAATATTAATATTGCTCAGCGAAACGATTATTCAACACGTTTTCAGAATGAAGAAACATGTTATCATCATTACCGGATATACTAATCAATTTAGCGAAACAATAAAATGCCAAAACCTAAGGTTGTATGATGCGTACAGTCTCGCCAAAAATGAGTTTCACAGAAAATTTCGATCACTTCCCAATGGGATAAAAATCGTAAAAAAAGATGCACATGAAACGTGCTGGAAAAATTGATTTCGCAAAATAATAATCCCAAAATGTTATTAACAAATTGGTGGAAAAAAAATTGTTCAACAAACAATCAGTCAACCTAACTTTTTTTCTAATGAAAATAATATGTTACACTCAGAGAAATAAGGAGACGAATCTTAAATGGACATAATCCAGTTTTCACGGTTGACTTCTCCGTGGTTCTTAACTCCCTCAATTAGTGTATGCATCCAACCGGTTCAACATTATTCTTTAAAATCGAGCCTCGGCCTTGCGCACGATACACAAGCATTGACCTTGAGAAATAAATATAAATAATTGCGTTCAGGAAGTAAAAGTACTATAAGGGTCATCAACTCAAGAATGAAAGGGTTATATGAACGTCCTCCAAACTCACGGTGTCCCCACTTCTTGTAGCAATCTTCAAACTGGTCTTACTCTTTCACCGCGTCTGGTATAAACGGACAACGTTATTTACAAATCCCGTAATGTAATTTGGGCATGCGGAAGTGTCTATGTATTTCATGTTCATATGTGCCACTTGGCATTTATCCATTTTTTTAAAATCATTTTTTCGTCACTTTTATTTTTGTTTGTACCTTTTTTTTTTAATTACTCGGCCCATTCGCCTCATGTGGCTCTTTATCAATTAATTTTTGCTTTATTAAGCTATGTTGGTACACCGTAGTCGTCTACATCCCTAGTCATCATCGAATATTTAAAAAAAAAGTGTTATTAACTGACGAGTCATTCCCAATAACATTATGTAACTACTTCAACATATTTTAATGATGAGACATCACGTATCAAACTACTTTGAATCGATTTTGCTTGCATGTAGAGGTAACTTTGTTAGCGGAAAAAAAATCTCCGATTTTCATGCGATGTTACTGAGAATGGTCTAAAACATCGAAAAAAGTGGTTTGGAAAAAAAATGTCCTGATGTGTGTGCGTGGATGTGTGATACAAAGCGTGTATATTTATGGTTGAACATCGTGAGTGTAAATAACCTGAAATTTGCTTTCCTTATGCAATTTTTTTTTTCGTTAATTCAACATCTGATGGAAATATTTGTGTTATATTTTTTATTGACAAGTACTCGAGATCATTGAGGGTAGTTTTTTTAGACATGTAATAACGATCCATATTTCATACAATAGAAATTTTTCATAACGATAGTTTCGGAAATCACATGAGAATAACTAAAAAGACGACAAAGTCTTCGCTGCACTGCATCACATTGCATCACATGTAGTTCACTGCTGTATATTGACCATATTTGTCCTGACTATTTTTTGAGGTCTTCAAATGAAGTAGATTTTATTTTTGCATTTTTTCTATGCGTATATTATTTTTTAAATTTTTTTTCAAGTGACATATCGAATGTCATAATTTAAAACTCTGAGAAAATTCCGAAAAATACTTTGTTGAATATCAAAATCTTTTAGCTTACAGTCAAAGTGGGCGAAATTTGTCTTCAAATTATTTTTAAGCTTTTTAATTTTTTCAATTATTACAAAATAATAATAAAATTAATCTTCTAACTGGTAAAACGTTAATTTATGTAAAATGAGATTTTTCAGAGTTTTTTTCAGTTATTTAAGAATTCTTGAGATATTTCCGAACTAAGACTTAATTTCAAGTCTTGAAATCTAAAAATTGAACGTCAAGAGAGAATCCTTTGTATCCTCTTCAACTATTTCATTGTCACAATATTTCCATACGACAGTAGGGAAATTTCCGGTGACAGAGAATATTCAAATGAGAGACGTCAGTGGTGGAGACCCTTCGATTAGTAGAATGCCGCCGAATGGCAGCAGTGGAATGAACAGGACGCTTCGATTAAAATTAAATTCGTCCTTCGGAGACGAGTTGGCGCGTCGATGCGCCATACCAAGCCAAAACTCGCTCATTGAACCTCCAGGAGTGGTTAGTGACGTCACGTGAACGGTTCCCCATACGAGGTTCCTATAAATACGCGTTCATTTCGATATGTGCCCAGTTAACGATAGTCACTGTTTCCTGAAATTTCAGAGAACGTCAAAACCAACCATCCGGTCGACATTAAACTTCAAAATGTTCAATACCAAATATCCTGTGTTGTTGATTGCATTTTTCGGCGCTCTTGTCGTCGTATGTTCCGCAAATAATGATAAATACTCGGATAAATACGATAGCGTGGACGTTGATGCTATTTTGGCCAATAGGAGACAACGCGAACAGTATTATAAATGCTTTGCTGACGAATCACCTTGTCTAACGCCCGACGCAAAATTTTTCAAAGGTAAGACCAGAAACTCAGCTTAATTATTTCCTCTAAATAAAATGTCATGGTAAAATTGTAAATAATACCATTATTTACAATTTTTTGACCATTTTACCAAAAGCCAAAGCTTAGCTCATGTCACAATCCTTGACCACATACTGCCCTATTTTTTTCTACCGTCAACATTTATTATTTCTTCATCTTGAATTAAGAAATTCATCCCCATTATGATAAAAGCCTTCGTTGGAAAAACCAAGGTTATATATTTGCGATCTAAGAGATTGGTTAGACCGATCAAGTTGTATTGGTTACACCAACTGAATCAATTTGTTGGTCAACGAATAACTTGGTTGGTCAATGATTTACCTCTTTAGTCAACCAATAACTCAGTTGTCGTATTTACAACGAAACTTGGTTTTCCCAACCAAGTATTATTTTTTTTTTTCTAACGGCAAACGGTTATTAATAGCAAAAAAAACGTGATTCGAGTCAGACGAGTAAAATATTAAAATAGATGACTTAATCAACGTATCTATGACTTTTTATCACCCGCAGATCATTTGCGTGAGGCAATCGCGACCAATTGCAAAAAATGCACGGAAAAGCAGAAGGTCAGCTTCGACAAAATTTCGATTTTCTACTCGGAGAAGGAGCCTGAGAAGTACAGGAAAATAGTCAGCAAAGCGATAAATGTTGCGAGAAGCACTTAAATCGACTACGTCAAATCCTCGACGACAAAATGCAATCCTATTGCACGCGATTTTTTAAATTCTGTGTTAATACTTTGTCTCTGAATGTTCTATGTAGGGCGAACGCTACCATCATCGAAACAAATGTCGAAAATTTAATCTGATTAATGTAACCATCAGAAGAAATCCTCATACGAAATTCTTATGCGGAAGACTAGTCTAAAGTATATTTTTAAAAAAACACACACACACACACGAACAATTACAATGATGTTTATAATGTAACTGTTATTTAGATTTAATACGGTGTTGATTATTATTGTGAAAATTAAGAAAAGGATATGTTGTACAGAAAATAATATCGAATTGAAGACATATTAATGGAGTCTTTATTAATCCTCAATCCTATTCTTCATTGTCGAGGAATTCTCTGAATGTATGTCTATACAGATTGTGCGGATCATATTTATCTGTAAGAAGAGCCCAAGCTTCTGGCTTATTCTCCGTCATGTATCGGCCAATTTGCCTGGCGATGGACTTTTGTTTGTCACTACATCTTTCGCAGTTTGTTGCCATTGCGTCAGGAAGTATAGCTGCAATACAATAAACATACACGTTTATTAATTTATATATAAAGATGATTTTTCATCAAAGATATAACTAGTTGTGACAAAAACTCACTAGTAAATTGACGAGAAAAGAGAATTAAATAAAGATTCAAGTACCAATAATATGTGTCTGACTACGCGGAATATTATTCAGATATTCATAAAGACCGTCATTGAGATGAGGGATAATGCCCCATATATTTTAAATGGAATAATTGTGGATCGTCGTCTGGTCATTGACTTGACTCTAAATGATGGGAAATCGAAACGATTTACATAAATTTGGTTAGCTTATAACGACGCAATAGCGCGTCTTCGATACCATTGCGTCATCAGAGCTACAAGTATTAATATTGTAGAACTGTAAAATAGCGGGCTACTTTGCAGAGTTGGATAGACTACATGGAAATTAAGGATGTATGATACGTACAGTCCCGCCAAAAGTGAGTTTGAAAAAAAATTTCGATCACTTCCCGATGGGAGAAAAATCGGATAAAAATAATGCATATAAAAAGTGCTGAAAAAATTGATTTCGCATATTAATAATCCGAAAATGGTATTAACAAATTGGTGATAGAAACAATTGTTCAATGAACAATCAGTCAACCAAACTTATTAATAATTTAATAAGTAATTTTCTCTGAAACTCACTTTTGGCAGGACTGTAAGTATCATACATCCTTAACATCCAACATTTCACCGAAATCCAAAATTCAATTCTACTCAAATTTTATTCTTATAAAAACAAACTATAATAGATAAACTTACTTTTGAGTGCACGTCCGTCGGCGGTGCAAGAACCTTTGTCCAGTAGACAAGCCAAATATGGTTTGAAAAGTCGTTCATTTTTCATGATGCTTTCGACATTAGTATTATCGTACGCGTCGGAATAATAGTCAACGGCAACAACCACTGCACATCCGAAAATTGTCAAGGAGAGAAAAAAGGTGAGTCTCATCTTGCTGCAAAAATTATTTTTCGTTATAACGTTCGAAAAAATCTTGGTGCACTATATTATATTGAAAAAATAAATTGCACTGATTTACCTCTGTTACACTCAATTTACAGTGAAGAGTACAAGACGGGTAATGATACAAATCATTAGGTGATTTCGGACTATATAGAAATCAACCATCCCCCACTTTTGGCCATCAAAAATCGTGTCACCGCGATTAATACATTTTTAGAGTACCTATAACATTATATCTCTCCGTATGTGCGTTAAACAAGTTGAGTAGATTTATCGGTCTTGCGAGGCATCAAGCAATTTGATGATTTGGAGGCACGTTTCCCGTGCGTTGATATCAGAGGCTGTGGAGTTTCCCACGTGAAGCTTACACCTGTCACGTACAGCGACATACTTATCCTGAAATTATCATCTGAACGTGTTCAGCCACGATATTCGCTTCTTCCTCATAATAACATATTACAATACTACCCACCATCGTTGATGATTTATCCAAAATTCACTATCGCAATATGTTATCGATATAATATTACCACTTGTATGACAACACCATTTTTTCGCTCGGTTTGTGCTCTGTCGTTGCTCGCAACGATGACTCGTGCGACCCACGATACGACCTGTTCAAAATCGTTGCTTTTCCGCACTCGTATCGTTAGGTACGATTTATTTGCTGCGCAATTTAGAAAATGTTCCTTCTCCTCGATCTCAATGCGAATTAATGATCTCACACCCATTTTTATGGGTGGGGGTCAAAATAGCCAATGACCAAAATAGCCAATGGCTAAAATAGCGAATTTAAAAATAAGGAACGTCTAAATGTAGAATCGTCATAATTGTGGATTTCGATTTTTCAGCCATTCGCCTTTTTGTCATTCGGTATTTTGAATGCATTTCAATAAGATGGAGGTCGAAATAGCGAATGGTCAAAATAGCGAATGGCTGAAATAGCGAATTTCATAATGATGACCGTTCTTGATTCAGGCGTTACTAATTTCGAAATTTGCTATTTTAACGATTCACTATTTGCGGCGTTCGCTATTTTGACCCCCACCCGAGATATTAAGTTTCGGAATCTTAGACCTACGTGTATTTACCATTCGGAACTTTAAACCCCCCCCAAGATTGAAGGTCCAAGGGACTTCTGGATAGTTATTGTGAGCACTCGAATTTCGGAGTGGACGCGAAATACCCACATTTACAGATGGCGTATACGAAAGTCCCAAATTCGTGGAATTGTTTTTTCCTTGACGTGTTTTTACATCAGTGAACATCCAGAAACAGCAAAACGGAGCAACTTTCGGTTGAACGGGTGACGCGCGTTAATAGCATCAAAGAAATATTATCTTCGGCAGGGATTCGTCATTCATATTAGCTAGAATCGAACAAACTAAAAAAAAAAAAGGCATGCTTCTTTTGCCGGTCAACAAAGACAGGGAAACGCAGTACAGCTACGTAAAGTGCCAAAAACCGGTCCATGAAGACCATCTAGTTGTGTGTGTCTTGATAAAAAACAAATAATACAAAAAGATACAAATAAAACCTATCATTCCGAATGTGGACTTTGGATCGTGAATTTACGAAGTACTATCATAAATTAACCAATGGAATGTTTTCCTCATATCATATAATATTTTATGAATAATATAATTTTCGTATTAAATTAAAGGATAAAAACATACGATACTACATATGGACCAGAAATGTATTATTTTAAGCGGGAAAAAAAAGAAAACAAGGAATCAACGGAAAATTATGATTTTTTTTCTATAATTCATCTTTGTAGTGACTACAGCCTTGATTGAAAAATCGAAAAAAAAAAATAGTTTGTCCAGTTTTCGAAAAACTCAATTTTCTGTCTCATCAATTGAATCACGTTTCTCAATGCATATAATTTTTCAATTATTTTTCTTGTTATATTGTTGTTTGAAGAAATAGCTTGAACGTTTCAAATTATTGATACGTTCTTGTATGAAAGTATCTTATTAAAAAAAAAGTTAAAGAAAACTGTTGTAATATTCTAAAATTAATTATAAAATATTACGATTATATTTTCATGGGTTCATAAACCTAAAAGGGATAACTCAAGGAAATTGGTTATGAAAAATATATTCCTTTATTATGATTGATGAAAAAAAAAAGATCACAAGTTGTATATGTGAAATATATTTTTTAATATAACTTATATTTCCGCAATTTTTTTTCCACATGCGAAATTATATCTACTCCATAACAGCTAATAGTTACAGGAATGTGAATACACCTAAATATACGAGGTACAAACATACAAAGATCGAACAACGATTACAATAATTATACCTACACGTGATGTATAGTGACTTTTAATCGCGTGACGAATTCGACACGCAGCACGTTTATCCACTATAAACATAGAATTGTGTTCCGCTTCAATAACTAACAAATGTAAATATATCTGAATGGCGTTTGTACAGTAAGTCCTAAAATATTTAAAGACCCTTGAAGCCTCGAATTTTCTCGAGCGCTTGACAAAAATGTTAATTTTCATGTGTTTTCCACTACTTTCCAGATATTTGCGAGTAAATTTTCAACATTTTTCGGCTATACACATATAGTTTTTTAAAATTATTTTGTGTGATGAAGAAACTCATCTAGATAAATAGGAAAGTGCTCAATTATCCGGCAAATGCATAAGTTTTGCCACATGCAATCCGCAAACATGCGAAAATCATTGCCCGTTTACCCTGATAACATTTTGATAATTGCTTAAAAACACTTAAATTGTTTACAAAATAAGGGTATTTGATTCGGCAAAAAAAAATCCTCTTCTCGTCACCGGATAGTAAATTCGTTGGACTTTTCGAGGGTTTTTTGTTTTAACTTCAGGAGGTACAAAGAAACGTAAGGTGCTTCATACACGCGGCTTGTGAGGAATGGGAAATTCACACATATTTCTTTGATGATATCGGAAACATCCTAATCTTGGATTACCCGGCAACAGAATAATCGTGGGATAGAAGAGGTAGAAACAAGCCTTGTTACTGTTGTTCTTCTGCACCGCCGTAAGCCTGAAATCATGTTTTTATATCCGTAAGATTTTCAACGTCTGGTACAGATGATTTCTTTTTTTCCCATGAACGGTAAGTGAAACATCATCAGTGCAATCGCACCGAAAGTTTACGTGACGAATCAATGGGTCTATGCGGGGTTAGTATGAGAAATATGTAATATTTAAGATGACCCAGTAAACAAAAAATGTCTTCAAACTGATATCCATTCGCCAGATTCCGATTCGAGTGATAAATTTTGACATGAATATGATTAATGTGTCTAAATAATAATTGTCACAAACCTGAGCTCAAATTTTTATCCTTCAATATATCCTATTTTTTAGCTCAATTCCTTACAGATTTTGTTTAAATACATTTCTTTTTTACTGAGGAAGCAAAAGCAATCGCTGATACTGCCTTTATTGTGCCAAGTAATACAAGGTTATACCAATTGTGCGCTATACTCCGATATATATATTAAAAAATTAATATAAAACAGAATCATATATAATTTGTTAATTTGTTTTTTTTTTTTTGTAACGGTCGAATTCAACGTTTTTATGTATGCAACACGTTTATGCATTGTTATGAGATTAGTATTCACGATTTGAGTAATTTTTTTATATGGAAGACATTGATAGATTGAACAGTCTTCAAGAATGTTTGTCTGAATAGCAAATCAGAGATTTATCATTTCGATGAAATGAAAAATTGATAGCGAGGGTCATAGCGGAATCGCATACATAAAATGGATTATTTAACGTGAGGAGACCATCTCGTATGTGCGAAGAATAGTGATAAGAATTAGGGTCACTACATCTGCGCCGTCTTGTGTACCTTCATGGCAGCTTTAAAACCGACTGTTGCGAGGATTCCCAAACCGAACATAATCATGTGAGGCAAATAACGAATACCCGGGATATCCGGCCTTTTGGCCAGCAAAAGCTGCAGCATCGCAAGTTTTTTGTCCGAATATGGAGGATATCGGCAGCTGAAAGAAATAAACATCCATTAATCTTATATAAGGTATAATCGTCAACCATCATCTTCAGTTGTGTTCCGTTAATGAAGAAACGATTTTTTAGTTTGAATTGAATCGTCTGCTCAACTGTTCATTTACTGATCACTCGATCCTACATTGTATCGCAGTATTTTGAAACTTATAAATGAAATCAGTTCAAACTTAAGTTCGAACGTGAAGTAAAAAACGCATTTCTACTTACGAAGCCAAAGTCTCCCCGATTATGTTGAAGTCCTTAACCAGACAACTTTTCTTGTGTACGAAGGTGTCGAAGCTAAGTTGTCCGTGATAGGCTCCCATTCCCGACGAACCAACACCTCCGAATGGCAGCGTATCAACTAATCGAGGAAATTTATAAAAACGTCATTAAAAACTTGTACTGGTGGTACCTAAAAAACTAGTATCATATGTATTACAATTTTTTCACAATCACACCGATACCTGAATGTTATCAATTATTTCAGTTAGCTTTGTAAATTAGCTTTTCACCAATTATTTTTCAAATATATTTATATTTACATAATGATATATTAGCCGTTTAAAAAATTGTGTCTTATTTAATAGTCTTAGTAAAAAGATTCCGAGACATAATGACACAGACAAAGAACCTCGAAATATAAAATTCGAGAAACAAAACATCCCATTAATTGACAATTAGAATAGATTTTTTCGTGACTCAACTGACATGAAATGCCTCATATCCGTAGATGTGATCCAACAACCGTCTATACATATTTGTTCGTAATGTTAAAACACTTTTGATTTACTTTTTCGATGTTGATAAAAATTATATGGGCACAGCTGTAGAAACTTTTTTTTTCATGTAACTCAATTACAGAATCCCATCTTTAGACAATAATTTATGACAGTAGCAGCCCATTTTTACATTACACGGAGTGTAATGAAAAAAATCTCGGACTAAATATTTGTGTGGGATATTTTGTTTCAGAATTCAGTCTTAGTGAAATCGTTACTTTTCTCACAACCAATATATACGTAGCAAAATATCTGCTTTTTTCAACCGTTCCATTATTATGTACATACAAAAAAGAAAGTTAGCACAACATTTTTGACGATTCCATTTTCCCACACCATAAACGAAGATACATACCATGAAACATATTCTATTGACATTCGAAGTATTATATTGAATATTTCTGAGGCACACTTACTTAATTATTTTTTGAACATCGATTAATCAATCAACTTTTACCATTAATTTACTAGTTAATTAATTAAGTCACAAGTGCAGTGTACATTCGTCACGATGCCATAAAGTAGGGTGCAAGTTTGTGTTACAGATGTTAAACCCTTTCAATACCTTTCTCTTTTCTGTGTAGTAAACACTTTGATCCTAATCTTTAAATATCATTTCGAGTAATAAATAACACTATTCTTTTTGCTTCCCCGTAAAGGAAAATGCTCCAAAACTTTCGAATTCCAAGATATTGATCCGAAGTTTGGTATACGAGTAGAATGTGGATAGACAAAAGCTAAGTTCAAATCTGGCCTGAATACATCAAGTGGTTAAATTATTATTACATTTTAGATTTTTTCTAAAATCACTCATCACAACTTTTCCATTCTACAAGACCTTTTACGCAAATTCGTTTTACGAATCGACTGTTGTAGACTGATAACTGATACGAAATTTTGTGAAAATCGTTTGAATCATTGAAATTTTATAGGATTTTGAATATTTCGAAGTTTCCGAAAAATTGGAATTTCCGTTGTAGTACGAATTTAAGTATCAAATGTTGTCCAAATTGGTTAGCAATAAGTAATCAGCTTCGTTAATTGATCACCTAACGAAGCTTTCTGTCCAGGATTTCCAGGAAAGTTAAAAATGAACGGGGAAGCAACTAGACAATTTCAATCTTCAGCTTCATTAAGTATACCCAAATATATATATATATATTTATGCATATATACACATATTTCTCAAAGAATATTTCAATAACCGGGATTCGATAAGAAAAAATCATTAATAAATCCTCTCCGTCAGTAGCAAAAGGGTTTTCAAATTGAGCTTTAGATAAATGATAAATAGATGTACCTGTTACATGCAACACCGAGTCATTGATCGCAACGCCACCGCTAGATGTGTTCTGGACGATCAGATATATAGTTTCCATATCTTTGCCAAATAGGTACATCGCTAGGGGCTTTTCTCTGCACCACATAATCCGAAGATAATCGTTAACGTTACCACATTATCTTTACATTGCTTATATTCGCTATTTACCGAACATTTACATACACATGTGTAATTGGAACAAAAACATTTAACAATTCATAAAGTGCAAGACAAAGGATTTCATGACAAATGCACAAAGGGATTGAAAGACAATTGGAAATATTGCGATAGGCACGATATTTCATATGAAGAAGACTAGAAGCGCATCGATAATAACGTTAAGCAATAAGACAGGAGACATTTGTCAATGGTACGATTGATCCCATGCTTTTAACGGTCATTGCGCAAGTCGTGCCTTTTCCCACGCATGCTAATAAGTTGCATACATTCATTAATGCTCCTAGTTCAATGAACCGCTGGATTATTTATTTAGTATAACCTAACACAACCGTTATAATAGTACATTACGATACTAGTGCGATAAAACATTTTCGCGACGAGTGTCATCACAAAACTCGCATTCGGCTCGTGCTGCACACTTTCTCGCACGAGTATCGTATACAATTTTATGCCACTAGTGCGAGAAGTGCCTATTCCACGCACGCGAGCGAAGCGAAGTGTGCGTGAAGTAGCGACTTCACGCACACTGTGGTATAAAAATAATTTCGATGCCATTGAGAGCCCTTCACCTTTGAAGCGAAAATTAGAACTTACCGGCGTACTGCATTATCGTGTCGTTGACGCAAACAGCACCGCTGCGAGTCTGACTTACAATCAACTCTCGCACTCCGTTATCCTTGGTAAATATGTATAATGTGAGGGGGCACTCGCTTCGTGGATAAAAGAAAGAATAATTGGTATGGACTAAGCACTATGAGAGCAATATATTGTTTTTTTTTTCTTCCATGCTAAATCTTTTTGCTCAAAAATTTGACGATTTTTCATAGGATCCCATGAATGACAATTCGGAAGACAGTGAAGAATGCTGACAATCAAGTGCAGATAGTAAGCGAGATTCAAGATGACTGCATGCATTTTTTTTTTGCATTCTGTTCATTTTACTTGCTTTTGGTTAAGATGGTAGCATTTTGTGGATTCAAGAATGACGGATAAATCGTGAATGAAGGCATTTTTGGACGTGCCAATAACACGTTACTATTTATCTGTTGAAGCAGATCCACGTGAAAAATCTAAATCATTCCGATCGTCTTCAATTCAGCGAGGTAATGAATTAAATACCTTGTTGTTACCAATTAGAACAATTACACAGGAACGTGTTACTGGACATGGACAGTGAGTGTTTAACGGTATTAAAATTCAAACTTTTTAGTGCATTGTATGGATTGTTCGATTAACTTTTTTTGATGTTCTTGCATTACCCAAAATAAATAACATTTTTAAAGTATGCACACCATTACGTGACAATCTACTTGGGAAACGAATAAATAAATTGTAGTTTTAAATGAGGAATTTTTTTGTTTGTTAGAAAACTTACCGCTGGTTGATGAAATTAATGGCTTCATAAGCATTGCTGACAGTGACGATCGGTAAAATGGGCCCGAATATTTCTTGCTGCATTACAGGGTCCGTCGCTTTTACATCGGATAAGATAGTGGGTGATATGTATTTCTCTCTGGAATCTGTGTCGCCTCCAATCGCTACTTTGCCGTTTCCTGACAGGAAGTTGACCAAACGACTGAAAAGATAAAATCAGTTAACTGACCGCTCGCGAAGATCAAGTGCGTGGTGGTTCGTTTACAGCAGTGTTAAGGAGGTTCGTCGTAATTTTTGGGAATTACAAGACTTACTTGAAATGATTGATGCTGACGATTCGACAAAGATCAGAGCTTTCTTTGGGATTTTCACCGTACCATTCTTTCAGAACTTTGCCCGCTTGCTCGATGAATTTGCTTTGAACTTCCGGTGTGCACAGAATGTAATCCGGTGCAATGCAAGTTTGCCCTGAATTTATGAATTTTCCCCATAAGATCCGTTTTGTTGCCACAGCGATATCCGCGGTACCGTCAATGTAAACTGGGCTGAAACGTTACAACTTCTTAGATCTCTTCAATTTTTCTGATGCTAATATTCAGTTTATTTTTATGTAATAATGACGATACCTTTTTCCGCCCAATTCTAAAGTAACGGGGGTTAAATATTTGTTGGCCGCTTCACGGACTATTTTTCCGACAGTTGTTGATCCCGTGTAAAAGATGTAATCGAATCTCTGTTTCAAGATTTCAGTTGTTTCCGGTACGCCACCAGGAACAACGTGGAAACATTCCTAAAAGTTCGGTCATCAATTTTAAAAAAATCATCAACCTTACCGAAAATAAAGCTTGATAATAATAACACAAGGAATATGTAAATTAAATTGAATCGAATTAAAGAATCGCGGATTTTACAGCCTAGAGCAATGCATTTTTTGGCGTTGTGCAGATTTTTTTTTACCTAAACTTAAATTTTTTTTGGATCGCGACGAATAGGCCAAAAAAATACAAGGTGAATATTCAACATTTTTTTTACAAATTTATATTGAATAGAATTGATGAATTTGAATATTTTAATAAAATGAAATAGATAATTTCAACATAATATCAAAGTTTGGCAATTATGATCTGTAGTTGAGAAAAGTCAAGATTTTTTATATTCCTTTAAAAATACTTACGTTGTCCAAATATTTGGGAATAAGGCGAGTAAGCAGAGCCGATGTCGCTACGGAAACTTCGGATGGCTTAAGAATAACACAATTGCCAGCTGCTATAGCACCGAACATAGGCACGAGACACAATTGGATCGGATAATTCCAAGCACCAATGACGAGAACGACGCCGTAAGGGTCTTTGTGAATTTCTACAGAGTCCAACATGTTGACTAAACCTTTCGGTGGCTGAAATATTAATTTATTCATCAACAGTCAAAGGAGAACCGATTTTGTCCATGTTTAACGGCAATAATACATTTCTCAATATAAAACATAATTCATCATCAATTCACAATTTCATGTATATATGTATATTATCCAAATAAGAATGTACTTCGAATTCCGATAATGTAACTAACTATACAAAAACGCTAGGGTTAATAATTTTTGTGAAAAAAGAAAAATAATTTAAAATTATTGACATATCGAAAAATTATTTCTGCAAGAAATAATTATTTTAATTAACTAAGAAATTATTTTAATAAACATCTGGATATCCTTCATTAGTTTTCATTATTATAGTATTTTATAAAATCAGTTTCGTACCTTTTCTGTAGCGGACCATTCTTTAATATGCATCAACATATGTTTTATGTCATTTATACAATAATCTATCTCCAAAACAGCCGACTCAAATTTACACTGAAAATAAAATATTATTTTATATTTACGATGAATCTTAATAAATAATGATAATGATAATTTGCAGGAAACTAACCCTTCGCAAATCCGCATTGAGCGCAGCGTGCATTTCCGCTCTGTTTTCCTCAATCAATTTTTGGAACAATTTCAATTGTTGTATTCGAAATGCCAAAGGACGTGTTTTGCCGGTAAAAAAGGCATCTCTCGTCTTTTGCACGAGCTGCAAATTAAAATGCATGATACAACACATCTGACAAACAAAAATTCATGTGCTCTTAAATGTACGGCAATTAATGAACTTACGTCTGCGTAATTCGTCGTTGCCATTTTTCCGTTCATTTGTGCTGAAAAAAAAAAAAAACAAGAAAATTCACATTTCCGTACTGTGAACGTCTGTTCGTACGTTACAATCGAAGGCAAGTCCGAAGAAAAAGTGAAAGTAGACACGTGTTATAATATCGAAAGCAACGAACAACGGTTTTATTCCATGAAAATAATAAACTCCAACAATTCCAGTGATTTTTCCATGAGTCATTGATTTCTTCTTTCAATCGTTTATACTTATCAAGTGCTAAGGAAAATCTTGAAAAACTCAAGGAAAATTATAATATTAAGCATTAGATTTAAATTCATACTTTGCATATTCACATATTCATTTCCTCTAGAAATGGAAATAAAATTTGAAAAGCACATTGCACAGTACTTTGTACTTTATTCTGACCCCCGTTGACGTTATCTTATCTATGATAAACTATAAATAGCTTCGACTTTCGCGAACCGTCGAATATGAAAGGAATATACATTTTGCTATCTGCAATTTTATAAAAAATATTTTATTTCGAAGCTGTCGGATTGAATAGCTTGCACAAATGGACCAGCGATCGGTATCATAATTTGGCGGCAATCGATCAAATTCTATTACTTGACTACATTTAAAAAATACTCATTCCAAAACCCTATAATAATAAGACCTCGCTAATTTTAATTATTATATTATCTTGACCTTATGGATATTTACAAAATATTAAGCAGTATGAAAGTCACACTAAAATTAAATTCAACAGCAAATATTGTTAGCATACCAATTTTACTTGATAAAAATACTCCAAATGAAATATTCTCCAAATACAAAATGGAAACGTGATAATTATTATCTCATAATCAAATAATTTTCAAAAAGCATTGACTGTAAAAAAATAATAACTGATGATCATACTTCACAAAAAAGTTTGTGACTTTGTAAAAGGTGAAGAATAACGAAATAGAAGCGCGCAAAAAACTTGCATCCTTATTAAAATAAAAAACAAACCTTCAATCATGAGCAAAAAAATGTATGAGTTAGCCTTCGTCTGAAGGTGAATCTAATTAATTTCCATACATGATACAGGATAGTAATAGACACAACGACTGTCATCCTTACTGCACTTAATGACGTCACCAGCATACACACATCGGAGTATAATGATTGTCTGCTTAGAGTTTTTGCGCGCATGCTATACGACAATATATTACCGCATATAGCATAAATCTTGTGTTAAAAAAAAATTAACGACGCCAGTAATTGTTAATTTACAATTGAGCAAAAGCTAATACTTTTTAAATGTAAATCTATCTATTTATCTATCTGTCTATGTACATGAAGTGACAGAATAGCGACGAAAAGTCATTGGGAGAGAATTTAGAAATTTCATAGAGACAATAATGGTCTATAGATAGAATATGTAGCATGAGTCTCGGCATCGATCGCTGGAGCGACCGAAATACGGTCACTACTCCAAATGAGCACAAAATATTTTTTTCAAAGCGTGCAAACGATTATAGTTATCGTCGACCAATTGATCCGTGACAATTGCCGATAATAAACGATGGAGTAATGAATCAAGCGTGAATCAACTGACAGGTCAATTGTCAAAAAGACTCTTACCTTTCTGTCAAGTGGCCACCGACCGATGGCAACTAGATTGAAAATTGTCAAATAATGTGCCTCGTTTCTTCGTTATTTTACACTTAACCAAAGATTTTATTTAACAATAGCAACACTTTAATGAGGAAGCTTTTGAATACGATGGGATAGCACCAACGACTGATCTCCTGAGCTACTGAGTGAGGCTGAATGTGTTTCGACGCTCTTTCACAACTGTACCCGTTTACATAACGCATTTATCAACCGGTTGGAAGATATCGTGGTGAATTCTCGTCAGAGGCCAGCACAGACGAGACTTTCTCCTTGCTACGACAGTCGGTTATGAAACCTACACTGGCTTAAGGAGGTTCGTCATTAAAATTGAAAATGCACAGAAAAGTCTGAAATAATTACCGCGTTCTTAATAATTCATAACAAGCTCACATGAATTTTTTGGGAATTTTCGTCTACATCGTTTACACAAAATTTAGTTTTTTATGCATACATTTTAACATGGGCTCTTATGGCATATTTACGAATAATAAAAAAATTGAAAAAATTATTAACATCGAAAGAAAAAAATTAATTCCACCAAATACTTAAAAATTCAAGGATGTAAATAATTTTTTCAATTATTTTTTTTTAATTCGTAAATATGTGGTGTGGAAAAGATTAATTTTGGATAATAATGATTCCAAAATGTTATTGAGAAATTTATTAAAAATAAAATTTTTCGAAATTTTTTTGTTATTAAGAAATTGGGAAAAAAAACAAATATTCAACAAACAATCAGTCAGCCTAACTTTTTTTTCTAATGAAAATGATATGTTAATTGATTTGAATGCATACGAACTGTTCCAGATTTTTTTCTTTATTTTTATTTTAATTTTTTTTTTTTTTAAATGCGCAGAATATAACAAATTTTCGATATGCCTTTTTGCAAAAAAATCTTGAGTGTAGTAAATGGTTTTATTTGAAACAGAAGAAAAAAATTCATGTTCTTTTGCATACGAATACTTAGAACAGCGCGTATACGATTTTTGAGATATTAGTTATTTTTTTTTTCGGAGCATTTTAAATTCCGTATAAAGCTGATGATGAAAAAATTCGCCATAAATCGAATCGTAACTAATTAATATCATTATAACGTATTGTTTAAACGGAGAAGCAACTTTTTTTTAAAACATTGTACCGTAGCAATACTATTTAATTATGAATGAATAACATGTCTTTTCAATACTCATCTGAATGCAAGTATAAATCAATGCCCATAAAATTCTTCAAGTTCAGCTATTGGTACGTAAACCTTAAGTACTGTTGCTGGGAAGTTGAGTCGTAAGCGACTACGTATATTAGTGAGTTGGGTCAACTAGCTGACTCATCTTCGACAACGACATATCATCTATTCGTAACCCGAATGAACCATAATTAGACAAAAGTGTCAGCCATTATTACTGACTGTATTTACGCTGAAACATATGGCAAACAGTAGAAGGATCTGCTGGGAAATATATTAATCTCTGTAGAGCTTAAGGTAATATCGCCGGTACAGTCTTGTTGTTCAAGTCCTAAAATGATTATGAAGTTTCTTTTCATTGTGGGCCATGAAAAAACGCACATTTTCGTTTGTTAGAGATGTTGATATGATTAATCGTTTCCGAGATATTACAGGTTAATTAAAAAATGAAAAACTCGGCGCACTTCGCCAGAATTTTTTTTTTTTAAACAAAAATTTGATCTATCTGTAATAATTACTGAACCTGATTCTCACACTTTCTCTGGCATTTTTTTTTGTGTGGCTGATTTCATATGCATATGCATAATCTTGCATATTGACATGTAAATGAGCCAGTCCACCGGAATTCGGCCACCATTTTATTTTTTTTTTGTAAAATTGAAAAATCGGGTTTAGTCAATCGTATATAGATTAAAAATTTGTTTGGTTTTTCGTTCCAGGTCTTATACTTTACGAAAAAACCGTCCAACCGCACTCAGAGAAAAATATCGTAATTTAATAATAAAAATAGTTAGTCCGACGATAATCTAACTATAATGTACAGTTGTTTTCTTGTATTAAGATGAAAATAAAAAATTTATTTTTCATACTTCAACATATATTAAATGGTCAGACTCCTTTTTTCCCATTCTCAAAATAAATTGTCAAGGTTAGATCTTTTATTGTGCCGCTAAAGTGGCGTTTAAAGCTCAAGTTTTCAGACCAATCTAGTGGTCTTCATTCACAGTGACTGAGTTCAATGCCCCATTTCAAGTCCAAATCAAATATGGCTAACCTTGCATTAATATTCTCACGTCGCCGTAGTTGACCTTCTGTTCAGTACCTCAATGTTTAGCTCCATAATATTTGGAGACCACACAGCAGACTTATAATTATAGCTTGATACGAACTTGACGACGGTCCATTAATCTCCTTGACCGTGATGCAAAGTACGAACAGCAGACAACGACTCTCGGTGTCAAATAAATCAATGACACTGATCATTGTGCAGTCACAGACGAAAAACTTTGCACATTGCTTCCCCATATAAAATTTGAAGACAAGTGTGAAGAGGATATTTTAAAATTTCAATTTTTAACTTAGCTTGGTTTATGAGGAAGCCAAAATAAAAAATAATAAATGGCTTCCCCATAGAGAAAGCTTTGTTAAAAATTGAAATTTAAAAATATCCTCTTTACAGCTGTCTTCAAATTTAATATGAGAAAGCAATGTGCAAAGTTCTACTTTGCATCTTTTTGAATGAAACACCTTTAAAATACCCTCACATCGCATTGTGATTAAGTACAAATTTTTATCTTACTCTCTTAACTTTTGCGGAAGTCCTGAGCGAAAATGTACATTTATTAAAAAATTACAGATGCCATAAAATCCGAACGACTCTACCGATCACTACCAAATTTCGTCCATAGCGCGGCTGTATGGTATTTTTCGATTGTAGAACATTTTGGTTTTTTTTTTGAGATTCGACGTAATTTAGAAAAAAAAACATTTTTTTTTTAAATTAAAAATTTTATAAAATCTGTATACATAAACAAATTAAATTAAAAATCACGTCAATCACAGAGGTGTCAATACTCCAGTTACGTGCCAAATCTTAGCTCGATCCATCGTGCCGTTCGTGAGTTATGGACAATTGAATTTTCGGTGTCTGGAACATACATACACACACACACATACATACATCCAGACATATTTTCTAAACCACTTTTCTCGACGTTTGAGGTGATTCCAAGTATGTTAACATGAAAATCTCGAAAAAAAAAATTCCACGCTCACAAATCTTCCTCTATGAGGAAGCAAAAATGGATCATCTCCGGTGACTTCACTAAAAACCATGCAAAAAAAGTACCATCGGTATTTCGATAAGCGTTGTGAGTCGGCTCAACTTGAATCTTGACGACATCGCGTCCCATTTTTCCGCTCTCGTTTGTAGGTGTCTTGTTGAAAGTATCTTCAAACACTGCGACGATGTCGCACTGAGACATATTCACTTTTTACACACTACTTTTTAATTGACCTCGTTAGAGGAAATGATGGAAAATGATTTGTTTTTTTTTTTCAAATTTTATACTCGAACGCAGGTTTCCAAAAAAATTGAAAGCTAAGGAGGAAAACTGAGGAAAGTCTCGGTTAGTACAACCCGCCTTCGACAATCGTCTATTCGCGAATGGCTTAACGAGGCCTAACAAGAACCCTGTCAGGGTGGGAATAAGCTGTTAGCAAATAACACCCTATGTGCAAATTGAATGGAAAACCAGCATATGGCCTGTCCCTGATATTGCATGCGCATATAGGATTGCGCTATACTTCGATTGTCATTGACACGACCACTTAGTCCGTGTAAAGACTGCAGTAACGCCTTGCAGTAAAGGTAGACCTATACTATCAAAAGACCGTTTAAAAACGTTTCCATTTTCAATGAAATGCACTGAGAGAAATCGTCATAGTACAGTTAACTATAAAGTGACAACTATTGATTTTTAGTCCTTTTGCAGTTACAATGACAATAAAAATAATTGTGACAACTAATTAAGTGGTAACAACTCTGTTTGTGCCAACTACAAATAAATAGTTGTCACTTTATGGTTACTAATATCATAATTTTCTCTCAGTGTGATTTACACTACATTCGTAAAATTTTCTCCATAAAATTACACGGAGAAAAGTGGTTAGTTGTCAGATTTATTTATGCCATATTTGACCATTTCCGTTGGTTGCAACGTATCAATTTCATGGTTTTTATAACTACGCCCTTTTTTTTAAGTTTTCAACAAGCTATAATAAAAAATAAAGCAAAAAAAAGCTTAGAATTGTGTAAATCAACTCTATTTTTTTTTATCTGGCTTGAAAGTCAGCATGAAACGATTGGATTAACTACGTCTCGGAAAGCACGTTTTAGCAGCTATAAGAGAACTTGACAATCACATAATGAGTGTGTGCTTATAGACAGAATAATGCATTTTCATGCGGGAACATAGCAGTTGTGGCGCTTCAACATGACTACGTCAAATTGTACTTCTAACTTCAACCTCTATCACCTTGCCATTCCATCGTTCCAGTCTTAACAATACGTCACCTTAAAGATCTATCAGCTTCAAATATATTTGTTATATCCAAATATATAACAAATATATTTCAAACTGGATATTCAATTAAGTAAGAAATTGGAAAATTAGTTACGAGAAAAAATATGATAAATGCAAACGTAACAATACAATACGTATAATGATCCCAAAATGTTATTAACCGGTGAAAAAAAACAATTTTCCAACAAAAAATCAGTCAACCTAACGTTTTTGTGTAATGAAAATGATATGTTTATTTATTTGATTGCATACGAATTTTTTCAGATTTTCTTCTTTATTTTGATTTTGATTTTTTGTTGGATATGTGTTCGGCATAAAACCATCTATTACACCCAAGATTTTTTTACAAAAGTGACTTTCGAGACTAATACCGATATTACGTTATTATTACGCGGCTCTTATCAATTTGATTAGGATGTTGTATGAAAATCTTTGAAACGTGCAATGAAAAGCGCATCAGCGCCGCTTTATATTGAGATCAGTTGGCTTGTCATATAACTTACATGTCATCGGTGAATGGAGTTGTTAAAAAAAATCTCGGTATCGTTGATCCGGTCACTGCAAAGGTTTGGTCACGAACAAAATTTTTCGTTTCAAGTGTCTCGTTTTATCACATAATTATCAGTTCTCGAGAAATCACTCGCACACTCACTGTCTCGCTGTATCGAGATAGCGAGTGCGACCGAACGAGATGTTTATGTGGCTCAACGCAACGTGACTGAGTAATAATAATTGTCGGAACAAGATCTCGACGCCGTTTTTATGCACATTGCAACGAGACCTGCTCCAAGAGCATCATACGTGGCTCGAATTAAAACAATAATGCTGATGACGGTATTGCTATCATTGAGATAATATTTAGAAAAACAACCTGGGCCAATGGGACCGGGTTAACGTTCCAAATGGTAAATACACGAAGGTCTAAAATTTCCAAATTTAATATCTCACCTACATTTTCGACGAAAATATTTCTAGCGAATTTCACAGCAAATGGTTAAAATAGCGAATTTCGAGATTAGAAACGTCTGAATCTAGAATGATCATCATTATGAAATTCGCTATCTCAGCCATTCGCTATTTTGACCATTCGCTATTTTGACCATTCGCTATTTTAACCTCCATCTTGACCATATTAAAATGCATTCAAAATAGCGAATTATAAAAATGTCGAATGGCTGAAAAACTGAATTCCATAATTACGGACATTCTACATTTAGACGTTCCTTATTTTTGAATTCGCTATTCCAGCCGTTCGCTATTTTGGTCATTCGCTATATTGACCCCCACCCCAATCATATTTGTGAAGCCATATACTTCTTCTTCTTCTTCTTCTTCTTCTTCTTCTTCTTCTTCTTCTTCTTCTTTCTCCTCCTTTTTCGGCTATCGCCATCTGATGATAGCATGTGCCACAAATATACTTCTCTCTCCCATCTGCGCCAATGCAGACACTCACATTATCCCCACCACTTGTCTTTGAAAGATAAGCGAAGGCAACATATGAGGGATTCCAGTGTATAATTATGATCATGTTTTTTGTTTTTTTTCGTTATCTGCTTTTATTGCCTTATCTAACCCGGTGAAACGTGTCGTACGAGAAAAATCTGTCAATATATCTACTGAATGTGAATAAATACTCACTGGACTCTGGAATTGCAAGGACTGATGCATCATCCGTTGCAAGGTCAACTCTGCAGACTTCAGATTCCGATGCCAAATCTGTCCGGTACTTCATCTGCAGCGGATTCTCCGCGTCTCCAGTGACTCCCATGTCTACCACTACTTCGGACGTCTGAAATAAATAAATAACATGACTTACGTCACTTGTCGTTTTTACAAATGCAAATGTCATCTGGGAGACAAAAAATATGACAATAAAAAAATTATAAAAAATGAAAAGGCTACAATATTGTATATGAATGGAAAAAAAAATATCCATCTCCTATTCAAGGTAATAGCAAATGTGCGACTCTTACGGAAAGAAATGTTTGGTTCTGACAACTACGTTTCCAATTTGCTGTACACAGTCTGTTAAAAATTAGTTGCCTCAATCATATCGAATATTAACCTCAACTATTCACGATTAGTCCTCGCGAGATTAGCGAGGTCAAGGATGTATGATACATACAGTCCCGCCAAAAGTCATTTTCAGAGACAATTTCGATCACTTCCCGATGGGATAAAAATCGATAAAAAATAATCCATATAAAACGTACTGAAAAGGTTGATTTCGCATAATAATAATCCCAAAATGTTATTAACAAATTGGTGAAAAAAAACAATTGTTCAACAAACAATCAGTCAACCTAACTTTTTTTCTAATGAAAATGATATGTTAATTTATTTAAACGCATACGAATTTTTTCAGAATTTCTTCTTTATTTTTCTTATTCTAATCAGTCGTGTTAACTTATTTTTTGGTTATGGTAACTAATCTTTTTTTCTGTCTAGGGTAACGATAACGTGTCTTGAGCAATTTCTCCAAAACTGGAGAAATTGCTCAAGACTCTCAGTGGACTGATTTCATGTGCGTGTCTGCTTTAGAGTACACAACGATATAGATTGTTCAAATCGTATTAACCACATATGGTATTCACAATCCTGAGAGATTACAAACACGAGAGTAAACAGTGGCACGCGCTTTTTCTTCGATATCGTGTGTTCTTGATATATGTCTTATCGTTGAATTATCAGTCATTATGAATAGTCGTGCCTAATTATACCATGACGTTTGACACTCCAAAATTATAGTGGATGCAAAGGAAAACGTTAATTAACTACAGCCAGCGTCACATCATCAGGTCTTTTGTGTAGTTTTCAAAGTGATTGTAGATTCTTCCAGATTCTATCGTGACCTGCAGATAAAATGCAGTGTCAGTTCAAGACTTGAAGCATTACAAGAGTATCTTGCTACTCGATGAGAAAGATGAATAATCAATATATACTCGATGGGATTTTGGGATTATTATTATGCGAAATCAATTTTTTCAGCACTTTTTATATGCATTACTTTTTTCCGATTTTTATCCCATCGGGAAGTGATCGAAATTCTCTCTGAAACTCACTTTTGGCGGGACTGTACGTATCATACATCCTTAAAAAAAAAAACATGGCACTAATTGTCGGTTACTTCTGCGTTACTTTGAGGTTTGATTCTGATTAAAACATTGGTCTGTTTATAGTTGCAATCGGGTTCTTATCTGTTTTTATTTGTTGATATGATTTCAATGATATTCACCATGACGAAAGTACATATTCCTAATAATCGCTATATGCATATACGTAACCGGCTTAACATCGGTTATTGAAAAAACGTTTGTTGTCATTATATAGCGAATTATCCAAGACCGTTCTACCTCACGAACCTCGACTGTCTCGATTGTTGGTCGTCGAATCGTTATATGATGCACAACATAATATATAACATAACATGAATGCATAACGTCACGAGTGCAAGTTGATTGCATTTAAATTGCAATTTTTATATTCTAGTTTTTTCAGAAAAAAAAAATCATGTCATTGATACATTGATACATCAACCTGACATAATTATTGAAAATGATAAATATGGCAATAATCAATTATTGCCGATCAATTAAGTGAAAAAATATTTTTTTAACTTCAAAATACATACAAAAAGTAGACGCATCAATCATATACAATAATAAAAATCTAAAAACAAACAAGATAAATAAAAATAAATATATTTTAATTTACCATGTCCACTGTCGATTCTGTCACGACACAAACCACAAAACTTCACTTACGAAGAAAATAAAACTGCTCCTATTCACTGTTGACACTGCAGCTTAACTTCACTTAATTCATTTCAATTACACTGAAAGAACATATTACGTCCCAGATAATGTGATGAAAATAACAGTCGGTAGAGAAAAAAACGAAAGTTTCAACGCCACTTACATAAACAGAAATTCCAACTCGTGTAACAAGGAAAAAAAACCTGAAACTTCAGCGACTGTCACAGAGTAAATTTAAAAAAAAGTTGTGGCGAGTAATAAAATATCGACAAAAAACCATTACATTAATGACTTATTTTGTTGAAGGAAAATTTTAGCAGCGTGATTGTGTCTTCTCTATAGCAAAATATTTGAAACAGTCGCGTTTGATTCGATCTTCGGGAGATACCGGTATAAATCCGGTTATGCATAACTCAAAGTATAGCCCGAGGGACGAAGTTGGTGCGAAACCATCGCAGACAGAGACTCACCATGTTAGCGTCGTCGGATTGTCAGCTTCACCCGATCCTCGGTGACTATGAGAACTGCTGGTCACAGCAACTATAAAACGCTATAGAGATAGTGAATATCTTTGCGCTGCACTGACCAACGAGTGCTGTAAAACCTCCGTCGAGTTGGACTCTCGAAGAGGGCAAGAATTCTCAGAGCGTTACCTTGTACACCGGTCAACCGCTATAGTTTGAAGTAAACTCGAAGATCGCGTTTAGAGTCGCGCTATGGACTAGAGAGTGAAAGAGTGAGAGAAAATAAAACAAGTTGCTTGCACTTTCCTTGCTGGTCGTACATTAACTTATCCGGTTATTTAGCACGATCGGGAACCGGTTGATTGATTGAACCGAACGACTATACCATACGGATAGTACGAAGACAACATCAGATCGTACAATGAAATGGCAAGTTCATCGTCGCATTATGCCGTTTACGTAATCGTAACAACGAGGAAAGAATTATACGAAGTATCGACGATGGCGGTACACAATAAAAATTTGATGCGGTCGGCAGAGGCGACGAAACGGAAGGGGGAGGTTCACTGGTGCAGAGGTGTCCCATCCGGACGGCGCGCTCGTGTGCATATCATTATTTGGCACTACAGTAGAACCTCGATTAGACGAGTTCGGGAATCTGGTGCGGATAACCGATTTGACGGCCGTTTTTCGCTCATTAGAGAGAAAGTTGACAAGTATAAGCTTCCCGGCGACCACGAAAACGACCTAAAAAGTCCAAAAAACGACCGGTCGTTAAATGCAAAAAAGAGTAACCGTTCAAAAGAGGTGAGAAAAGATAAACGACCGGGAAAACAACCATTGAAATTATTTTCGGTCGGTCGTTTTCTTGGTCGTTTTTTTCGACTTGCCTGTTTTGAACGGTTATTTTTTTGCATTTAACGACTGGTCCTTTCTTTGGACGTTCGGCCGGTCGCTGGACCTGCCAGGGTTCTCAACTTTCGTCTTCGGGAAATGTCAATTTTATACTGTATATAGAATTGACATGCGATGGATGGATTATGTTGTACACTAGGAGAAAATTTTATTATATAAGTATATAATATACTTATAAGTATAATAGGGCTCTCGATATTACACTGACATACTGACTAACTACATATCATCGTTCGATTTGAGAATAAGCATAATATAATTCCATAGATGGAAAATTTCTCAGATATCAAACCAATTGGAATAAATTTCAACGTTCAAGAAAAAGTTTCCCTGGAATACCATATATATACCATCGCTGACAAAACTTTTTTTCCTTAAGAAAAACCTGTTTTATAAAGTATGAACCGAATGAGCGCAATCTGACGGAACAGACGGTATTTAATTGGCTCACCTCGTCAAATGTTCTTTCATATTGTTAAATTTTAATGGTACGACTACGGAATACAACTTAAATTTTTTTCTAAATATCGCCGGTAATTGCTTATTGTGATTCTAAAATTTTTGACGTTAGTATAAAAAAAATTACAACCCAGATTTATTGTAAAAAATATTGTATGTGAGATATATGCCATCAATCAACAACTTTGATAATAAGAAGGAAAAAATTATCGCCGGAATTCATTACGAACGATAAGACACTGTCAGCCAAGGGTCGTGATTAATTTATGCTCTCAAAGCAGGTCATTTCCTACAGAAGCGGTTATTCGTGCTAGAGTGAAAATGTTTCGGTATAGTAGTAATTAAATATTGAACTTTGTAATATATTTTTATCAGGATAATCCTATTGTTTTTCAGATGACTTAACGTGATTTACACTAGTTTGTTGAAAAAGTCCTTTAGATTCTAATGAAAAATTATAAGGGGATTGATCTAAACGTAAGTTTTTTTAGATCAATTTTTTTGCAATTTTTCAGAGCTAACATATTGTTAGCCCAAATTTGAAAGTCTGGAAAAAATTCTTAAAAATTCTAACAAAAGAGGAAAAGTTATCAAATTTTTCTAAAATATTGCTTTCCCCTGCAAATGCTCTCTTTTTCTAAGAAAAAAAAATGCGATTCATAGAAAATATGTTCAGAATGTTACGATAAAAAAGCATATATGGAAAAATGCCCGATGCATGTATAGACACATGTGCCCAATGTGGGCGTGTGCGTTTTCTGGAAGGCCGTGAAGACGAAAACGGTCTCAAATTTTCAGCAATCTAGTTGAAATCAAGATTTAAACTTTTTCTCGCTAAAATCGAAAAAGTTTAAATCTTGATAGCTTATTACTTATTTTCCTGTTAATCGATTGAGGCCAATTTCAATGGCAATCTACTTTAGTGATCAATCGACTTGTGTCCCAAATTTCACTATCAAGAACAACGATTGACAATTTTTGTTACCGACCGAGCAGTAACACATCGTCTTGAGTGCAGAGATCTCAGGAAAAGTGACGTACCGATCAGTGATTGAGACGACAGCCGATGCGCGACTAAAAAAATAGCTTTCCAAGAAAAAAAATCTTGAAAAAATACACGTAAAATGCGATAACTCGCTTGAATAGTAGAGTTTGAGAGGCCACACATGTTGTCAAACATTCGTATCCTCCATATTCAACGAAATAAAACTCAAATTTCAGTCTATTATTTGCATTTATTTCAACTACCAGAAAACGCCGTAAATAACGACAAATGTCTATTTCATTAACTGGAATGACGGAGTTATCTAAATGTAAGACAAGTAAAGCTGACTTTCTGATTACAAAAATGTGTTACAATAAGGCACGACTTTTGCAAATTGGCACAAATTTTGAGTATGCATTAAATTGCTTTTACATCTAACACAATAGTTCAAGTAGAGCGTCACATACTTCAATCGTGTATGTAACATAATTTTGTCTTTTTGTGATATTCGTTACACGGATACGCACTCATATATATCCTATTCAAGTAACTTTCAATTCAACATCTGAATTGGAAATTTCTGATGCATGAATTCAATTATTCAATTCGTCCGGCTCAGTTTAAATACATTATTTTTAGCTGGTATATACTGATAGTTGTTACATAAACGTATCGGTAATTAGACCGAGTTACAAATTTTCCTAAGTTGACATTTATCTTACACCACGTTTTATTGCTCATAATAGTTATAATCATAAGCCTTAGCCAATCATCGATATTGTGTTTGGAATATCGAGGTATCGAGACCTTAAAAATATTAATTGTTTTGTTGGTCAACATCTTTTGCTGGATTGATTGAACCCTGCATATCACAAATTATTATCGTCGTTGTTTACTCCGAATGTACATATTTTTTTGCAGTAAAGTATATTAGTCCAAAAAAAATCGGTAAAAACGCATGATATGACTTTTTCTGGCCCTAAAAATATATAATATCAACATGTAACTAAAAACCTTTGCTAGTATCTCTTGTGTCTAGAAAAATCTCGAATGCACTGGAAAAATCAGTCTATTTTCTGGTTCACCACAGCTGTGCAATAGTTATTTACGATACTAGTGCAATAAAACTTTTTCCAACGAGTGTGAATTTACAGCGCGGATCTGAGTTACCGATAAAGCGATCGTTGCCTTTTTTGGAACAAGAAAGAACCCGATCGCAACTACAAAGTGCAAAAACAAACCTCTAAGTATCTCAGAAGTAACCGAAATTTTTTTTAAAGTTGTTTTTTGATTATTTCAAAGTCCTTCAAATAACCAAATGATAACCGGAAACAGACCATTGTGTTCATTTCAGGTCAATTAACAGTTAGTCGTCGGTCACTTAGTCGCTTTTGCGTTATTTTGGAGTTATTGTTTGTTCCAAAACGACCTGTTACTGTTTATTTATCGTATTTATTATTTTTACGTTAAGAAAACGTTGATCGCGCGAGTATCGTACAAAATTTTAATTCACAAAGTTGGAAAATAGAGATTTATGCACGGCAAGTTTGCGTAAAAACGCGTCGTTCAAAACGAGTGAAATAAAATATGTCAACATATCGTTCATGGAATGATAACGATAAAAGGCGTGTCGTCATAATCGTCAGTACCAATCTTTGAAGCGATCTACCGCACGTTTCCATTCGTGGATCACAGATTGATATTCCCATCTTCGTGATCGGTTTGGCTCAAAAACTCTGTCGATTTTTCGCAATTCCAGCAATTCTTCTTTAGTTGACCAGATTCCTGGAAACATTCAATATGCACATTACTATTCTTAACAATACGACTGATCTGATAAAAGTGTATGAAAAAATAAAAAAAGTATGACGGGGTAATTTGGCACAACTGAACAAAAGCGAAGTTTTAAATTTCTAATTAATAAATTTATTGCCTACCACATTGCAGTCCAGCGAGGAAAGTTACGCCCAAAATGGACATTTCGCTACTAGTTGCTCGTTCTACTTCCAAGCCCGTCAAGTCAGCCAATAGTTGCATCACAAAATCATTGCGAGAAACTCCACCGTCGACTCTAAAATATACACGATGCAAATATTAAAACCACCACATTTCTACACAATAATATACCAATAACGATGAATTTGTCATTATGTATAAAGTCGTCTTCTCACCTAATCTTATGATATGTTCTATGTGTTTCAGAACACAATGAATCGTATAGCAGAACTATTCGAAAAATGAGACTCTCCAATAGCGCCCTCACGACATGAGCACGTCCTGACGTAGGTTTCACGCCCAATAATCCTGCCGCTGCGGTTTGATCATTTATTGGTGCCTGGCATTAATATAATTATTTTTATCGAATGTTTTAGCCTGATTGCAATCATATCCTCATATCTTATCATTCATACCTGTAATCCACTAAAAGCCGGAACGAAGTAAATTCCGTCGGCATTATCAACAGTTTCCGCCATGTCGGACAATTCAGATGGTTCCTTCACAAAACCTGCAATCAATATAGTCTCTAAGAACAGGCAAAAATATGACGCTAAAAAAAATGCTGAATTAAACAGCTCACAACGAAATGTACAATTATCGCCATATTTTAGTAGCCTACTGAATGAGGCGATGTGCCAGTAGATCAATGTCTTTTTTTTTTATTGTTTAGGTTTTCAACAAAAATATGTTTCTTTCTCCCTTATTATCAATTGCCCGTCTTTAAACCCACTGAGCCCTCACGTCCTTATTACCGGGTTAAGATCAACGATATATATAAAATTAACTTAAGATGATGTCGCAATACTTGTGAAATCGTCTTTACTCAAATAGCAAGGAGACACAGACAGATAATACGTGGCGCATTCTCTAACAAAAACTCATTAGTAACTTTATTTTTTCTTTAATTTATCTTTTTCGAGGTAATGACAATGTTGAAATGCAGAAATAAAGAATTACCTAGAGATTTTATCCACTCAATCACAGTCCCCGTATCGTTTGACGCTCCCTCTACCATGTATACGAGTTCATTTCCAATTCGCCATCCAACCAGAGGATACAATCCTGCAAATTATATCGTTAAGACTTATCTTCAAGTCAATAGTCGAGTCAATGGTCGAGTCAATGGACGAGTCAATGGACGAGTCAATGGTCGAGTCAATGGTCGAGTCTGTAGTCGAGTCAATAGTCGAGTCAATAGTCGAGTCAATAATCGAGTCAATAGCCAAGTCAATAGTCAAATCAATAGCATATCACCTGAGACCGACGCATGAGGCTCCCGGCTGGTGTTGACGTTGAGAAACGTTCCGGTACCCATGGTTATTTTAAGATCGCCAGGCTGAAAGCAGCCGGAGCCAAATAACGAAGCAGCCTGATCGGCCATCTACCAAAACAGTTAACGCTATTGAATCACACACCCACACGGTAACTTGATTGAACAATCTGTTTACTGTTTTGTTCGCCGGGACTTACGGAACAGGTTATTGGCACTTCGACCCCAAACACGTGTTTTGGAGTACAGCCAAATTTTCCCGCGGTGTCTACGACTTCGGGAAATATGTTTGGAGGCAGCTTGAAGAGCTCCATAGCCCACGAGGACCAGCTCATGGTGAATGGATCAAATAGACCAGTCGCTGATGCACTTGATACATCGGTCACATGCCTTCCTAAATTATAATGTATAGTGATGTTTGAGACAAGCGATGGGCAATGCAGTGAATTTTTTAATAATTAACGCACTATCAAATATTGACGTATGAGCTTCTGATTCTAGGATCAGAATACGAATACGGATACGGATACGCAGTTTTAGCAACTGCGTATCCGAATATGAATGAGCGCAACGATCTTTGAAAATCATTGTTTATTGAATCGCCCTCGTATATGTATTGGATATATTGTAATTTTTATCTTAAATATTCTCTTAGCAACCCATTGAGATTGAATTCGTTAGGGCCACTTTAATGATTATTCGAATCATATATCGGCTCACCGGTAAATTTGTAAAGTAACCAACAATCAACGCCGCCAAAGACGGCCTGTCCACTGTTGGTCGCCTCCCTTAATCCTGGTACATGCTGCAAAGCCCATAATAGGCGCAGGGTCATCTGTAAGCCACGTTGCATAACGCAAGAAACAAATGTCATTTTTTTTATCTATACTTTCCTACACCGACAAAAAGAATTGGTAATGCCAACCGAATCTGCAAGATTTCTTTCGCTACGATTTCAACAGAAAAATTTGGTTGATTGGAACGAATATTTCTTCCAATCAACCAAATATTTGTTCAGCCACCCGTAACCGCAGATTCTTTTGGTATTACCAATTCTTTTTATCGGTGTAACTTCTGCGAATACACGATACCATCTCGTAATTAGAATATAATAGAATAGTAGTTACGCATTTATATTCTCTTTTTAAGCGAAGTTAATCTCGCTGTGTTAGAAAACTGATGAGGATTTGGTAGTTTAAACCTTTCCATTCATGTTAAAAAAAAAATCCTGAACATCAGCTTTGAAAAAGAGCATTGTAATTGCAAATAACTCGACAAGCAGTTAGAAGCCTTTGACCACAATTACCAATTGACAGACATGCAATTACAATTAAGGGTCACGCTACCAGGTGACCTTCCGTGTGCTCGCAATATATGCTATGTACACGCGAAGATAACATATGATTCAGCGAATTTATCTTAGTTACTTATAAGTAATGTTGCAATTAACTGAATACTGACTTGGGTGTTCATTAATTTCAATACGCTGCCGGCTAAAAAGCGCTTGCTGCGAGTAATAGTGTAGAGTATATGAGAGCCAATTCTCAGGCCTTTCATCGTCAATGACGAGTTCCATTCCTTCACCATAGAATCCGCTCGTAAATCCTTCCATGTTATGAACCTGAAAAAAAAGAATGCAAAAAATGGTCACTTCTTCGTTTTTTACTTATCTCTAAGCAGCGATAAAGCTGCGCGATATTTACTGTACACTAACAAGTGTCGCTACCGATTGCAGAGTAAAAAAATTGTAATAAAATCAGAACGGCTCGACAGATTCTCGCGATCTTTGGTACACATAATGTTTTACGGGTAATCCATTTATATGAAAAATTTTAGCTTGGTGCCTCTTCAATTGCGTAAGTTATAGCGTGAAAACGATTTTATCAGAATTTTAAAAATGCTTAAAGAAAAAAAAATTTCAATACACTATTTTGGTCATTCGCTATTTTGACCCCCACCCAATAAAAAAATGAAAATGTAAACGTACAGTGCACGTTAGTGGCTCTCAAAGTTCACATTTCCGGAATTCGAACGAATTGCATAATTTATGATGAAAATTAACGAGCCTCTTTCTGGCGATTCAGACTAAACATAATTCGAGCCGATTTTGATGGTAACTACACACCTATGATATAAATTTCAGCTTTACTAATTTCAAACTTATCAAGCTTAAGTTTTATTTCTTCATGATTTAAAAAAAATTGTAATTATTATAGAAAACGAAGGATAAGAAAAATAGCATGAAAATGTTGAACTATTACGTAGTTATTACATAGCAGTAATTTCTGCTCCGGCGAACCAAATTCGAATCTGACAGTTCTGTGGATTCTGTAGTAACAAGCATTATTTTTCGTAGAAAACCGAGATTGCTTCACATACTCGCACTGTGACTTCTCGTTGGACTTGGTACCCGTTGGTATCTGAACTCGATAACGATTATAGCCTATATAGGCAAAATTTTACCTGTGATAATGCTTGCCTGTCTCGGGATGCCAAGATGTAAAGCTACAACGCTGAGTAGAGATTCCGAGTGATGCTATGGAGCTCGCGTCAACTTTACTATCTACAATGAAAATTATTTAATTATTAACAGTTAAACATTTTCAAAGGGACATATATGTGTAAAGTTATAATAGTACTGTAATGTATTATTCAAAATCTACTTTAAATATGACGACGTTAATATTGCGCCATCAATGTAATTATACTTTTGTAGCGCACATTAATACGTAGGAATCGATTAAATAAATTAATTGGTATTCAAATTGCATTGTATGTAATCCACTTGCCATGCAATGCATCCTTTATCACTTTGAGTATTGCACTCCACAGCTGATCGGGGTCGATTTCAACGTAACTAGGCTTTGGATAAAGTAGCTCGACCTATGAATGAAAAAAAAAGATTTATTCAAATTGTTAATGAAGAAATAAAACGTTTGCATATGAATATATGGATGGTCTGGAAAAAATTAAATTTCTACTATCTCTATAGAACCGCTGTTGATTGTTATATTGATTCGGATTTAGTCAACGAAGTAGAGAGATAAAAATTGATCACACCAAATAAGGAAAATAAATTAATAAGCGCTGAAAAATCTAAACTAGTATTATTTTTGAGAATTTCAATATCTTCTTTTTCTTATCGAACTATTCGCCTCTGGAGATCTCTTTAAGAATTTGTAAAGGTAGGTCAACCATTTTTTTTGTTTGTTTTTTTTTTGTTTTTTTTTTTTTTATTATATCAAGATTTTTTTTGGTCAATCCTTCCACGAAATTTTGACGAATTAAAAAAATTATGTTGAAAATAGTAGTGTTAAATTTAGTGTCTGACACTTTAGGAATAGTATATTTGTCGGTTCCTTTGAGAGCGTCATAAAAACCTCTTACGACGATTACATTGACCGAATCCCCAAATGATTATTCTGGAAATATTCACAACATCTCCTCTTTACAGTTGGCGATTTTCGCATTGACCGTAGAAGATCGGCCATGAATTATCGCGCGCCGATCAACGTGGATGACCTCGAAGTGAGATCGGGATACATATATGAACTTTACACAGTCTCGTCATTTATACGAATGAGTTTCTTGTGAAGAAATTAATTACAAGAATAACAACCAGCCACATAATTACACTAAGATTCCACTCAGATTTTTACACAATATTTGACGCACAAGCAAATTAAGTCAGCAGAATGATATATTCTAATACACGCGTTGTCAATCAAAAAATCCTACAAAACTATAAAAAATTTCATTATAAAATTTCTCTACAAAACCGCCCTAATAGATAAGCCGGAAATAATTTTTCAAAAACATATATTTCTAATAGTAAAAAAAGTCACAATAAGTCGTCAATCTATTGATACAATTAAAGTTAATTTAACAACCACAGCAAACCTGAAGTATGAATAAATCGAGTTAGTATCGTTGTGACTGAACAAATGTGTTATCGAAAACGTCAGGATACGATTACAGTATATCCATTAATAAGTATACGATTCTCCAGAATAGATAAGTTGTTTAAAGCTCAAACCTTTTCAACAGCCGATCCAACAGTGACGGTTCTCTCATCGATGATATGACATCGTACAGTAGTTGTCCCAACATCGAGAGCAGCGATATATCGCATTTTTCGTCGTTAACTTAAAAAAAAATTCTTTCCCGCAACAAGATACTCGAGGAATTCGAAGTGAAACGCGCGATCCATAGATCGTAGAACTTTAGTACGTCGCAGAGCCACCAGATTGTTAGGTAGTTAGGTAGAAAGGTAGGTGCGCGGTGTAGAGTCGAGAGAAGAGGACACGCGGCCTGCCTGATGGCATTGACCAATCACTCCGATGACTAAACCAGTTTGAAATACCAGTCGGATCGATCCATCGAAAAAGATGGATCAACAGAATGTATTTTCCTTAACGATACGACGTTATCGAAGCCTTATCGGCTTCTATACTGGTGCGTTTTGTGCTGACTTAACTAACATGGTGACGCGTTCTTAACTACTGCTCATGCGCTCAAACGCTACATAGCACATGCTTGCGAGTAGCGCGCGATAGACAAGCTTCATTATCTTATAAAACCGTGAATGAGCTGCTAGTAAGTTGCGCTGCGTTGCGCTGTCGTTATAACACTAGCGACTTATCGAACGCGATGCAAAAATAGCCTGACGTACATGCGTCTGTATTGAAAAGTATCCATTCATCGAGTTAGTTCTGTCGCAAAGGAATTCCTAATTTGTTATCTTTATTCTGCAGTATGTTTTAGTTTAAATATTGAACTTTACGTTTACGAGAAATTAGCGCAACTCGCGGATTACCGGGAAAAAAAATTAGTTTTGAAAGCGACGTTTTTAGTATAGCGCAGAATGGAGGAGTATAGTTTAACGTATATTTATCTCAAGATATATTAAAATTAAGTACTAATAATAGTGAGATCTAAGATAAACGAATTATACGTAGTGTAATCGTCAGTAAATAACGATACTATTGAGCTAAAGAAAAGCGTATGCGTCACGGGACGTATAACGGATAAATCCTGATCGATCCTATTCGAATCTATGGGTGCTTTGCTCCATTTCTATTGATTTCTATGCCCCCTCGGCATAAATAGCTTAAGTGGAGCACCACTGAACCGTGCAAATTGCTTCATTTCGTTGACTTTTCACAAAACTTTTTTTTTCACTTTGGCTTTCTCATGGAGGAGGCTTTGTGAAAAGCAAAAAATAATGAGGACACAAATTTGCGGGCGTTTTTTTAGCAGCGCAAAAGAATTTGAGGCTGTATTTAGTCATTTCAAAGTTGTCGTTGACATCAATAGCCTGTTTATTTTTTTATTACAGATGAAGCGTTTCAGGTGGAGACTGTTCACCGCAAAACACCTCGACAAAAAAATGTAATGTAAATGTAAATGAATAAAAATTGTTTGAAAAATTATTTTGAAGCTCGTTTCAATCAAGGAAATCTTTTATTCGATTATCTAAAGTAGCTTGGGGTTCAACATTGCTAAAAACAAAGAAAAAATAGGTTTAGATCTTTTTTTTACACGTTTGTTTTATATATAAACATTTTGACTTTTGACAGCCGAAAAAAAAACAAAAAATGGTTCGGTGGCATAACGTAAAGGTCTCTTATTCAGGTCTACCTCCGACTATCACATGTTAAGAATAATAATACGGAACGTAAAGATTTTGTGTTGAATTTACATCTCATATGCCACCTGCAAATCTTTGATTACGTCATCGCTCTTGTGCTCAACTTTTTGACTGTAATGGAAGAGCATTTGGAGATCTGAAAAAAATTACAAAAAATATTACAATTTGCGTGACAGTGAATTGTGGATGTATATATTACGTGAAAGATTTATACCTTGCTTATCGGATTTACTCATAAACATTGTGAGCGTCCGAAAACGCTTAAGTTGACTCAAATATCGAAGGTAATCGAAAACCGGCTCTTCGCGCTTCGCGAATTCCAGTCTCAGCACTTTTACGATTTCACTGAACGTGTTGGACTCCATCGAGTCTTGGAAAAGCGTCGGTATACGTTCAGCTGGAATTTGCTGCAATAATTGAACCACAGTCCAATAAATATAAGTTAATCGAAATACGGAGAACAAATACAAGTATTTAAAAAATTGTGCAACGTCTATAACGTTAACCAATAGTAAGGGTTTTTAATTTAAACAGATTAATTTTCAGTTTTTCCACATATAACATAAAAATAACAACCGTACAATAAACATAAAATTTCTTTAAAAAATTGTAAATCATTAATATCTAATCGATCAATTATTTGTACCCGAAAGTAGTTGTATCTGAACTCCGTAGATTTATTTCTTCGCCATGTCGAGAGGAATTGCACTGAAGTTTTGGGAGCTTCTGGGATTTCTTCGCAAGCGTTTTTTTCACCGGCTTTGCTGATAGAGGCGATTACGTTTGTAGAAGTGCTTGGCTCCAATTCTTTTAATGACGCTGCCGGAAAATCTTTGGCAACCGGTTTATTTACTCCAAACTCAATTTCCTCGATAGAAACGGTTCTCAGAGGTTTCTGTGTAACGTAGGAATATCGATAACAGTTTCTTAGACTGAGCTATATAATTATTATTGACGTGTGTAAAACATCGTAATTTTCTTAGCCCAAATTTGTTCATATTCATAAAAGTACCTTCGATCTTTGATGTGGGGCTTTTTCACAAACTTCAACAATCCCGACATCCCCAACTTTTTCCGGTAACCAATCTGGAAGTTTTGCGGCCGTTACGAACTCAACCTTCTTTTCAGAAACTGCAAACTCCTCTTTTTTTGTTGTCTCTATTGTGGGTAGTTTTTCCTTGAGCTTTTCCGCGACCGAAGATTTTTTAGGCTTTTCAGATTCGATATCTTTCTTATTCTCATTTATAGATTCCGCTACAAGTTTTTCTACGACTTTTTCGTTTGCTGTTGATTGCCCGACGTTTGTGCGTGTGCTGGATATTATCAGGGGCTTAAAGAAATTCTAGTTTATAGATCGCTTTTTGAAAAATTGATAGGAGAAATTTTAATGGCGCGTGATTGAATCATCTACCTTTGAATTGTCGATTGATTTATTGACGCGAGCAAGTAAAGATTGTGCTTGTTTGTTCGAGGGTTCCAGTTTTAACATCTCTTTTATGTCTTGAGCAGCTTCTTTGTACTGTTTGAGCTCAATTCTAGCTGTAGCACGTCGATGGTACGCCTTAATGTAAGATTCGTCCAACTGTAGCGCCGCAGTACAATCAGCTTCGGCCGAATGCAGGCTGTTAAACGCCATTAGAAAAACATTTACGGTGAAAAATTGTTACGAAACGATGTATATAAATTTAGTAGACGAAAATTTTTACGGGTAATCCATTTATATACAAAATTTCAGCTCGGTGCCTCTTTAATTGCGTAAGTTATAGCGTGAAAACGATTTGTTCAAAATTTAAAAAATGCTGTAAGACAAAAAAATGTCAAACGATTCGCGTCAAATACAATCCTAAACTTTGTTATATAACCTACTTGAGTGCCGAATTACAAGAAAATCCATAGAAAATTACGACAGCAATCATGCGTACAAGGAAATCTGCACATACACACACACACACACATACAGACATTTCGTAAAAACAATTTTTCTCGATGTTTTAGACCATTTCAAGTATTCTGCCATGAAAATCTCGAAAAATAAAATTTCACGAAAACAAAGCTACGAGGAAGCAAAAAAAGAAAAAGTCAACATAAAAAAGTCAAAATATTGTCATCTTAGTGATCAGATTAGATTACACTATCTGATAGTATGTGATGTTCAAAGACTCAAGTTCAGACTTAGTTAAAAAAAAAAATCAGGATTCGGTTAAATGCAAAATCTCTGTAATCTAAATTCATACTTGTCTATTTTGAGATGACAGAGAGCGCGATTAGCAAAGAATACAGCATCATAAGGAAAAGCTTTGATGGCTTTGTTGTAACAGGCAATTGCCTTGACCCATTGTTGTTGCTGAACAAAGATATTTCCCTGAATTTTGTGCTCCGTGGCCTCAGCATGATTTTTCTCCAGTTCCTCTTTTGAAAGTGGCTCTTCTCCGGAGTCACTAGAATCATTTTCCTTCTCAATAGCCTCGCACGCTTTCTCCTAGGATCGTTTAAATCAGTTATCATAAAATGTGTGCTTGATGTAAAGAAAATTAAATTGTTTACGCACAACATCAAATTTATCCCACGATGAATAATCAGATGATTTTATGCGTTTTGGCTTTTCAGAATTTTCTTTGCTCTGCAGCGGCTGACTCTCTTTTGATGCTTTCTTTTTCTTTCTAATAGGTGGAAGAATCTGAAGAAAAGCAAAAAATTGAAAGCACATCGAAGAAATTGTATACAAAAGTTGAATTGATTATTTCTACCTGATCTCCTCCTGTTTTTTGTATCTCTGCATCAGTTTTCTTCATTTGTTCCTCCCAATTCTTCATATCCAAAAATTCATTGCGCATATCCTCCGAATTATCCCTTACTTGTTTCTGAAGCAGTATCGACTTGTCAATTTCCATATTGGTGAGAAATATTCAAATCACTCCAACAGACAACGTGAAGTCTACGCGAAAATAACCTGAAAGTTGAATTTATTTCGTTTGAAACTAAAAGTCGTAAAGTTTGGTCGATATTTTCGGGATAAATATTTCGACAGCCAAGACAAAAAGCGGTTCAATAGTCGGTACGATCAGGTAACTGATGATTGTAATGATCATGATAGATCAGGATCAACAACCTGAATGCCGGGTTGGGATTTATTTTTGAAAAGGAGTAATTGTGTTTCGAACAGTCATTTACCGAATGTTAGTAAGTAAAACTGTAAGCAATTGGACTGGTCGGGTTATCTTTGGCCAACACAAGGTATATTGGTGCAACCTGACATTGTGTTAGGAATTAGGCGCAAACGCCGGAGAACGGTAGCGGAATATTCCGAAGTCTTCTCTGCCGAAGTAGTCATTGGTATAGTAGAACTCTGTCGGTCATATAATAAGCGAATCAAGAGACGCGGCAGCGGGCAGCACTACGATTTCCGTGGCCCCAATATTTGATGCTTGTTTCTGGTAGTACTTTTCATACTGAATTAAAAAAAAAAAAAAAAACCTATTTCAAAAACACAACAACAATAATAATAATAGTTTGAATTTTGTATATAATGTGAATATGCTGTCCAAATTTGCAAACGGTTAATATTATTAATTAAATTAATTAATATTATAATTATTAATTAATTTTTATATTAATATTATAAAAAATTAATTAAAGTTATTAATATTAACAATAATAATAACTTCATAAATAAAGGTAAGCTTAGATAAAATTGTCTTAGTCCCATATTCTATTTTCTTGTAATAAAAGTAAAATAATGACACCCGATAAAAACAATAATTATGTTATGGGTTTACCACCCATAATTGTTCACCGGAATACGAATATAGATGCACGTATGATGCGGGATCCACAACGTGCGCTTGACATTCAATCCTTTTAGATTTTGGGTCTATGCCATTCTAT
Organism: Tromatobia lineatoria; assembly: GCA_949699805.1. Lineage (NCBI taxonomy): Eukaryota > Metazoa > Arthropoda > Insecta > Hymenoptera > Ichneumonidae > Tromatobia > Tromatobia lineatoria. The sequence continues at coordinate 7,516,358 of OX453053.1, read as the reverse complement.
GTAAGATCGGGCGACACCAACGTTCTTAGCATCTACATATAGTGTACATGCCGCTCTGTATATGCTGACTATACGGATACGACGAAAATGCAGATATGAACTCGTGAGGCCTACCAGTTCGCGAGCGGCGAGCGAAGAGCGCGCACCTGTCTTTTCACTGGACCCTTAAGTGCCTTTTATTCAACCGGCTGACCTTTTTTACTAGTACATTTTTATTGTTTTAACCGGCAATGATTCGTTCAATAATAACTTACTGGCCAAATTCTGGAATTCAACGGATAATTTCAATATAATAAAGCAAAAAAATCAACAATGAAATTTAATATTTAAAATAGTGCCTTCGAATCGAAAATCACGTGACTGGGGTGAATTCTGGTGCTCTCGACACAGCGAAGTTAGCTGACCTCGATCGAGATTGAACTCGACGAGATCGCAATCGTCATAAACGGTAAGAAAAAAAAACAACAACAACAATTAAGCAATCTATGGCGAGTCTCAATGAGAAACCAGTAATAGAAGTGGAATCGCGGAGCCTTTCATCCACCGATAGTTAGCGTTTTTGGGAACTCACCACCAACGCTCACTCTAAATTTAGTCGTACCAGATCTTAAATTCAAGTAAATAAACAAAAAGATGTTATATAATGCAAATAAATTTATTTATTTATATTTCGCGATTTATTATGTTTACTTCTTCATTATATTTTAGATTATAATTATTAAAGTGATACTATATTTATATACTATAAGGTCACGTTTGAAGATTTTCTAAATGTTTCCTACTATTTATATATTAAAATAAAAAACAAACAGGAGCTTGAATAATTATTATTGCTTGTTTTTTGACTGAAGATATAGGATTGTCAATTTTTTTAAATTCTGCCGGATGAAGGCAACAACGACGTTGTAAGGCGAAATTTTTTTGAAAACTCGTGACCGCGACACTAATTTATAAGGGCCGTCATATCAGCCATTAAATGTATGAAAATAAGTAAATAAGTTTCTTATTATATAATGTGAAATTATTAACTCATTTATATTCTATAATTAATTATAAATTTCCTCCAGAAAAGATTATAATCGTAAGCCTATTGAATTTCACATATGCATGAATATGTGAAATTGCTTAGTAACATTGCACTCGTCATTGCTTAGTAACATTTAAAAAAAAAACGGAAAAAAAAATTGTAAAATCAATTACTGCAAAAATATAAGACAGCAAATATTTTTATTTTCACCAGACAGTCTAAATTGTTGGCTTGCATTCGTCGGCTCGTGCCCAGATGACGATCATGTGTCGTAGACAAATATCTTTAGATATCAGCATAGTGCGAATATTTTTAAAATTGTCTAGGTACCCGTTGTCGTCTACTTAGCATCGAACCAATAATTCTCTTTGATTCATAACCACGCAATGGGTTAGCAAATTCCGATTCTCCCTGGACGTGTAGCTGGCCGAGTTGCCTGCACTTTGGCCCAATTTTCTTTGGGAAGTAATCGCAGCGTGCTTACGTTACTGCATGCATATAAAGCATACATGTATACATGCCAACAAAAAGTCACAAATATTTACGCAAAATGCGTATAGAGATTGGGAGCATTGGGCTTTCGCACGCGCGTCTCTGTAGATATGCCTCGAAGCGCATCGTGCACTGAGAGAAAAATATAATCGAAGATGTAAAATATTTTTTTACGTAGTACGCGTAAAATTCGATTTTACGCACTGTTTTTAGTGCGAAAAAAAATTGAGGGCTTACGCCACCTTAGCGCTCGGAAATAATAGGTATAAGAATAAATATTTATTTATTTATTTATTCATTCATTTATTTATTTATTTATTTATTTATTTATTTATTTGTTTGTTTATGTATTTGTTTGTTTATGTATTTATTTCATAATATACGGGCAATGCCCAGCTTTAGGGAGATAACAGTCCTATATCCCAAATTAGACTTTTAGAAAGGTGCAGTTGAAGATATCTCGAATTTGAGTTTTTTGTATGGTGTTTCATTAAAATGTGACAGTTTGTGTCGTTCATATGTTATAAACTGTTTTTTTAAACTGTTGACCGGATTCTCCGATTTTTTAGATTAGGTCTGTGATTTTTGTTGTTATTGTTATTCACTTAGTCATTTACTGTAAAGTCATGTTTTCTGAAAAATTATTTTAATTTTCTTAACCAGAAAATCCGATCAGCGTGCAATCACATTGTGAACTGTCCTTTCACAGTTCAAAATGTGACTTTTACAGTAGAATTAAAGCAAATCGAATTCAATTTAGTGTAGCAGTTTATGAATAAATACTTCCAGTACATAATACATTCCTAGTAATTTTTTTTCTCACCTTAATGTGTTCAATGAGACATTTGGTTTCTTTTACTAAATATTTTATCCTTCAAAAAACGATTCACTTGAACAAATTTCACGGAATTTAAAAAAGTCATATAGTTAAAAAAAAATAAAAATTCTCAATGTATCTGCTTTATGTCACTTAGAGAATAGATGTAATAAGTGCGGATGCACGCGTTGACTTAAGCCCGGGACTTGCGCTTGGTCACGCGCGCGTGATGTGGAATTTTGCAACTTGCATTTCTTTCTGGCGCTGTACAACGACGACTAATCGCCGTCTCGACCGAAGGTTCTCGCGATATGCACTTAAAATATATTTAACTCTGAAGGCTCTGGGATCGACACTGGGGGCTTTATGACTTTGGGTCCGATTTGCTACCTTCTATTGCTGGCACGATATATAAACTTGATATTATCGCCGGTCGTTATCACGCGATCTCTTTTTCGGTGAAATAATTAGATTGTTATTTCCCGGTGTGCAACGACGATTCCAAGAAACTAGGCCAAAATGTGCATGAAAAAGGAAACAATGCAAAAATGAGAAGAGAGAAAATATCGGAAATAATAATAAGGAAAAGAAAATAGACGGAGAAATTGAACAGGCGTTCAAATCTCGAATCGATTGCTTATTGTATCTCTGAGATATCATCAGAGAAAGTATCTGTTTTGGCTTGCCTCTTTCTCTCTCTCTCTCTCTGAGTCATGCATGTTTGGATGATCGCGCTCTCTCGCACCAGTTCGTTTGGCACTTCAACCAATTATAATATGGGGGAATCTGTTGATCAATTAATTTTTCGACCAATTTGTAAATAAAATTTTGGAATTACTGTAACTCAGAATGATTATTTTTATTACTTTTACTGTGGATGAATTGTTTAAAAATTTTATACCATTGAGAAAAATTTGCAATTGTCTTTTATTTTTCTTGAACTTATGTGTGGAATGAACCCCAAGCGATAGAACAATTTTACTTTAACCGACTGCCATTGACTATCTCGCTGTCCAATATCGTGACACTGTCGCCCGATAATCGCATGACTAAATAGCCAAAGATTTTTCGATAAATTCCGCCTTTCGAAATGCCCGGAAATCGCAATCCCTTCGACGACAAATTATATGCATAGTCATACTACATATATTTGGATGCCAGCAGACAGAGTGGGTTGCAAAGTTGGATTCTCCCCACTGGCTATATTTACCAATGAAGCTGCATACTGGCCGTTTCCCAAAAGTCTCGGCTATTATTCACAGGGGAAATCGTACTGCAGAAATATAACGATACTTGGTCGCAGTTAATGCATACGAACATTCTTGAGTTTCGTCATCAAATAATAAGTCCAGTGACACAAATGTGGGAAATCCTGCAAGGAGTAACGTCTGATTTCAGCCGGTAATTAGGTGGCGTCCGATGTACAAACAAATTTTTTTTTTCGTGCGCCGCTGTAATTAATCAACGAATTGCGTTCCAAAGTCTATAGCTTCCGAAATATGAGGTATTTTGTTTTAAAAAACACACTACGGTGTACAGAAGTTCTTATATTTGGACCGGAAATTAGGGTGTCAGAGTGGAATGAGCTTGTTGGGCTTGAAAAAGGGCGTATTTTGCCCAATCTGATTTCACGAAGGTTTTCCAGTTCAACTCGGAAATCGGCGGCAGCGCAAAACAGGTTCGACTTGGATTTTGGTCTTCGTCGGTAGGAATTATCGCTACAGACGAGTTTGCGTGTTATATCAGCCGCAACAGTTCGTTCCGCATTGAATGTTAACCACAGCGAACGGTTCAAGAAGCGAGCAAAGTTATCATAGCAGCTTTCAGTATCGATGAGCGACAGTCCGCTGCTGTTCCTAGTGCTTGAAGAATCGAAGCTGGCCGCGACTCCTAGTTTTCGTGTCTTCACAATTTAGACGTTTTTCCTTTGACCTTGACATCACGACAAGTGAAGCCTTGAAGTGGTACCACAGTTGGGTAATCTTCATGGCTGTAATTCTCGTGGTGGGTGATTCGTAATGAAGGTCGCAATTATTAAGAACAATTCAAGTGAAAAGTTTGAAAAATTCAACACAATGACGTCCCAATTTAGCAGATGCTCCATTCTCTGCAGTTAAAACAAAAAGAGACAATAGCTGCAGCTGTAGTTATAATAGTTACGAATTACTCGGTATAATGATCTACTGAATTGTTACCGTCACCTGAGTCTTTTGGAACGTTACTTTGAAACCGGAAGTATATCATTCTTGCAGTATTCTAGCAATATTATACGATGTCGTCACAATTTTTTTATTAAATCTTAATCTATTTCCATTACCTCAAGACTTATTAGTCGATATTTGTTCGAGGTCTTATTGAAACATTGTAAATGTTAATTTATTTCCAATCCCCGGAGTCGAACTCAATGCTATATACAAAGGTTTCGAGTCTGGATCTTATTTTTGGGGCGATTTTATCTTTTCACTTATATTTGCCCGTTCTTGGAGGTTTTCATTATTTCAGGTCTCTATTTTTCGACGAATTGTACTTTTCGTGGTACTAATTTTTAAATGATTCCATTATTTACATTGTTACCTTTATTTGCAGATGAAGGGCGTTGTTCTGTTGCACAGAAGAAGTTACAAGAGCTGCGCGTTCTGTGCTACGTTACATCGAGTCGTACTGCATCCCGAGCAGAATTCTGACAACGATGCGGTCTATGATTGTGAAGATGCAACACGATAATGGCCCGAGGATTTGGTAGAACCGAAAATGAGATGGGAATTGCGATAATCGTTCGCCATCGTCGTCGCCGTCGCTTACATCGTGAATCGAGGCAAAGGCGAATCGCTAACTGGGGCGAATCGTGAAAGAAGATGACGGTCTCTTATCAGTATGAAGTCGCGAGCTCGACGAGCGGCGGATTTACGAGATTACTCTTCATGTGGCGAGGCTCCCTCTACAAACTCATCTACAGAGAGCTTTTGCTCTTTCTTGGTCTCTTCGCAGGAATATCAGTCATTTACCGTTACGTCCTTACTAAGCCGCACAAAAGGTTTACATCAAATAAGTCAAAATGATTTTTTAAAAGCTTTACATACAGCTCAAATCAATTTTCGAACCGCGAATATGTTTTCCTCATGAAGTCATAACTGACAGTTTCATTGTTATAGAATTTGAGTACTTTACGACTAGAGGAAAAAAAATTTCAAAATGTACTCCTTTAAAAGTGGTAAGAATATTGATTTTTGCTGATATTGATACTGAAATGTTATAAATAAATTGATTTCATTTATTGTTTGGCGAGGTTTGAAAAGCTTCATTGCCTTATTATCAAATAACTTTCGATGAACAGTCGGAGAATTTTTATAAGGATAAATAATTAATTTTCGTTTTGTTTTCATGACAGAAAATTTGAGCAAATAGTCGTGTGGTGCGACACATTCATTAGCCTGATGCCACTGACTTTCGTGCTCGGATTTTACGTGGCTTACGTAGCTGGTCGGTGGTGGCAACAGTACATCGCAATTCCGTGGCCCGACAAGTAAACATCCCGATAAATCACAGTGCGAAATAACATCACTAACACGAAGCTGGTTAATTTATCAACGCGGAGAAATAGTACTTTTTGTAACGCATGCACGAAAAGTGCCGGTTTATGCCGGCCACGACATGAAGTGACGCTTCATGAAAAGGCGTATTATAAATACTGGGAGCGTATCCAAAATACCGAAACCGTAATTTTCGTGTATTTGTTACAAAAAGTAGTATGCGATACTTGAACGTGAAATCGGACTCCCGAGAGCTGCTTTAAAGTCCGCTTTCACGCACTAGTATCGTAAAGTACTATAACGATACTAGTGCGATAAAAGTTTTTCTGACGAGAGAAAGTTATCGCAACCAGCTGAAGATGCGTGTTGCAATTGCACGAGTTATGAAAACATTTATCGCACGTATATCGTACGAAATTTTATTTCACAAAGTGTGGAAATGGGGTTTTATGCTGAGCGTGCGTAAAGCCGCGTTTCTCGCACCGAGTGACTTGAATACCTTTAATTTTCAAAGTAAAACTGCGAAAAATATCGGAATGCTATGTTAATTTAAATTGTTATGAATTATTGCTGGGTATTTTCCTTTATAATATACTACAACGATAATTTTTTGACGTTTTCAAGAGTCATGCACCTGGTAGCTTTGTACGTGACGGGAAATGACGAGTACGGTCGTATGCTGCGCAGAGCACTTATGCGATACCTTAATCTATCCCTCATACTCGTATTGCGTTCCATAAGCTCGGCGGTCAAGAGACGTTTCCCCACTCTCGACCATGTCGTCGATTCTGGTAAAATAAATTGTGAAAAATATTAAAAACGAAGTATTTTTTTCATCCTATAGTTAAGAAAAAATAAAATAAAAAAATAACAATGGTAATACTCAATTCTCCAGGTTTCATGACTTCTCTGGAACTGGAATTATTCCAATCGGTACCCAGTCTTGAATTTAACACATACTGGATTCCGTGTACGTGGTTTATTAATTTATTGAAAGAAGCTCGAAGAAGTCATAGGCTTCCCGACGCACAGGGATTGAAAATAATAATGGAGGTACGTCAATTATCTGAAATATCTTTTAATAACCATTGACAATTTTTTTTTTTAATCGACTGCTCGTTTCCATAATGTTTTTAATTGGTGGGTGTTTCGAGGGAATTTAAAGAATGATCACTTGTTGATTAATCGTCAATTGTGCGACGTTCTGCGTATTATTACACTGCAAAAAAAGTCTGGAAGTTTTTATGCATAAACTCGACAATGAAATTCAATGTGCAATTGTGACATAAAATGAAGTCATTTTGCAACGAAATTTAAGCAAATTAAAAAAATTTAAATACTTTCAGAATTCGATTGAAACATATTCTTATTATAATTACCTCCAAAAATTAATTTACATCGTACTTGAATAGTTAATTTAGTGTACCAGCTTATGCATAAAAACTTCAAGTACATGTACATTAATTTATACAATTAATTTATACATGTTCAAATACTCTTCAAGTTTTTTTGAAATTCCTCCTTTTTTTGTTGGAATATTGTGCTTATGATTTATATAAAAAATAAATAAATTTTGGAATGAAAATGTGTGAAAATTATGGTGTTTTAGGAATTCAACGATTTTCGTTCAAAATGTGGACTTTTGTGGAGTTACGATTGGGTGTCAATACCTTTGGTGTACACACAAGTTGTGACACTTGCAACGTACAGTTTTTTCGTTGTTGCTCTTGTGGGACGACAATACATCGAGGGTACTAAGAAGCCATTTCAAATGGAGGTCGACGCCTACCTGCCTATTTTTACAATTCTTCAGTTCTTCTTCTACATGGGATTATTGAAGGTATGGCTGACGCCGGCGTTGTTTTACTATATTCTCGTTCCGTATGGATTCTCAGAGCACTGTGACGCTCTCGTAGCACGCGATGAGATAAGGTTCAAAGCAATATTGTGAAATACGTGGGCTTACCTCAGTATTCCTCAGATACGTATCGGCACGTCAATGATAACATTACCAATGGGTCACCAATTGCAGTAGCAAAATCTGCATTTAAGAATTAAGGCTTATTACCCACATGTTTTAGACCGAAAATGTTTATTCAATTTTAATAATAATATTTTGCGACACGTAAAACGAAAATTAGACGTTACACGTCATTGGTAATACTAACAATAAGAACCTCGAAAATAAACAACAAAAATTTCAAACAGCTATCGATAACTTAGTGAAACAATAATATTTATTTATTATAGTTATCGATAAATTAGCAGAACAAATATATAGATCTGTTATAGTTAAAATAAAGTCTGTTTCGATTGAATAAAATCCTATTAGGCTGGCCATTAAATAAATAATTTATTTAATGGCCAGCCTCATAGTATTAGTTTTGTTTTTTTTTTTTTTCAAAGGTAGCCGAACAGTTAATCAACCCGTTTGGCGACGACGACGAAGACTTCGAACTCAACTGGCTGATCGATCGTCACACGAAGGTAATGAAATAACAAGTTATTAACAGAAACTAATTATTGGATACTGAAAGTGTGGAAATATAGTAAAACCGTTTCTTGACAGGTTTCATATCTTGGAGTGGACACTTTGATGAACAGATGTCCGCCCCTCGTGAAAGACATATATTATGATGCTGAAAATCTTACGTTACCTTACACAGAAGCTGCAGCGGCTTACAAAAGGAAAACGTACCGAGGCAGTGTCGCGAATATGACGTAAGAATACTATTAACAGATTGTCAACGTAAATTCGTTCCAGGTAACTACATATGTCTTCGATGTTATTGCAGAGTTCCTGAAGAAAAGCAAACAATGTTTCTGCCTGATATAACAGAAGAAGATGAAGAATCTAAAAATTCAGCGACTCCTCGCACTTCCACTGCCAGCTTGACGCATTCTCATGAGAGTCCAACCACTGGCAGGCGGTAGGCAAAATTTGGCTATTTTATTTGGGGGGCCGTCTAATAATTAGGTGATGCATTTTTTATTTTATTGTCTCCCCTCGTGATGTGCCGTTACGTTCGAAGCATGCGGAGCCATTATTCTTTGAATTGGAATAATAAATAAGGTTTATTATATTTATTATAATTTCATAATATAATTATTATAATATCATAATAAATAAGGTTATCTCGCCTTCGAAGCTGTCATAACAGTAAATCTCAATCTGATTCACTAAAGTTGACTACCGCGAAAATTTGTTTAGGATGAAAACATTGTGAACTCTATTACGTTAGACTCGTTTGTTTCAGCCAGATTAGCGGGTCCCCTTCAACAACTCCGAATGTGGGTCGAAACGGTTCTGAAACTATTGTTCAGCTTGATCTTCAAGAAATCAACGAGGAAATTGAGCAAGCGGACAGACGCGCCATAACGGAAGTTATGAGGAAGACATCAGCGCGTTCGTCAAAATGTTCGACGCCTCGACTTGATCAACAACGCAAGCCATTCTTCGCGGGTGCGAAGTCAGCTAAGGTGAACCTGCAGCCTTGGCCAAGTGCGACCAATCTTTCACGATTAGCCGCTAATCAACAGCAACAGCAACAAACCCCGTCAGAGAATACGACGTCTTCTGGAAAATCTGGCGCTGACGGCGAGACTTTCTCCTCGCAAAGAAGAAGTTCCGTGACTCCTACACAATGCCCTCCTTGCATTAATGTCAGCAGTCATGACCCGTCTCTAGATAGCGCTGACGACGACGACGCCGAAGAAGATGATGAGGATGAAGAATCATTGAATGATGGTAGTTTTATCAACTTTGCATTTTCGCAAGAAAACATTGTTGAACCAGAAGATAACAGACCGTCTGGTTGTCACTGCAGCGATCAAATCATTCACAATAGCGACGATCATTCCGATGTCTGTCAATTCCAGTGTCTTCACTGGGAGATTTGTCAGCATCCCGACCACCGCAGACATCTCGATGTCGTGGAAGTGCCCAGACGACGTCTAAACAGTTGCCCGAAGTTTTTGGTGCGCCGCCAAAGCTCAACGGGAAGTCGCAAGAAAGCCGTTCGATGGAAACGAAGCCGCCATAATCAAGAACTGGAGGTGCGAAGAAAAACCGTCGATTGCGTACCTTCGGTGCAGAAATTCATGCCGCAAACGAGCAGTTCACCGAATCTGAAAAGTTGGACGGTTCCCACCGCTGCTACCTCATCTACGGATAATAATAAGCCGAATCCTCCGGAAGATACTGATAAGGACAAAGACGAGAGCACTTCCAAGGACAAACTTCCCGATTAATCTTTGAATTTTTGTTCTTTGTTATCAAGCGATCGAGCACAATTATTTTTAATGGATAGAATTCGCTCGTTACTTCAGTATTATTCACTGATGTGTATTCTCAGCACTTATATATGTGTACACTTTATTTTTTACGGACGGTATCGACATACAAGACAAGCATACAAGCAGTTCCACGTATGCGTGTAAAGTTTTATGTAGAAATCCATCCGGCGAGTTTTAATTAGGTTGTATCTTATACGTGATTCTGTTAAGTCTTTGTTTTCTTTGTAGAATCGCAGTTCTGGGAGAGTAGCAATGTTCTGTAATGAATTTGATTTCGTTGCAGTTTGGATCTCTATTGTCACTCGTGAGCCTACATTTAAACGATCCTCTGACCCCTGGCATAATTTTCATTTCTGCTAAAATTACGGCGTGGGCAAACACGAAATTTTGACAAGTATAATAATTATCGTCGTAATTTCGATAAAATCTGCCCGTATGAATTATGAGATTGTCGATTTGCGATGAGGTCCAAGTTCCTGTAAACATACAACATTGGATTCTATTTTCTCTCGAATAACCCAGATTTCTTTTTGAAGAAAAATGTTACACCAAGTATCAAAAGTGTAGCCATCCTGTAAATAAATACTTTGTAAATAAAAAATTCTATGATAAATAATATTGAAAACAAAGCTTCCTCTATGAGAAAGAAATATCGGGGTAATTGAGATATTCGTATTATGATCATTTTAATAAAACATTGCATTTGTACATTTGCAATACGAAAGAAACAAAATTTTAAAAACTTATTAACGAAAAGTTCTATCAATTACTAAGACGCAATCAAGGTGTATATTTTATTTCATACAGTTTGTTCCTCCGAAAGTAGGTCAACCGAGATTTTATCATCAGCGTCGTCTTGAAGTAGTCCCAAAATTCGGGTGCTTCGTTACATCACATTCTTCGTCGGGCAGACGCTGACACGTTGGGACCGGTGGTGTTTCGCAAATACATTTTACGCACACTGAACTGTAATCCGTTGCCTGATTGAGTTCATCACCTATATTCATTGTAAGATTTCCGACGGTGCACGTCATAGCTAAAAAAATAGATAAAAAATAGGTCAGCTGTCAACATAGATTAATTAACAATTTATTGAAGAGCTGTGCTAAAGTAAACCAGATTGAAAAGCAATCATAATTTGAAACTATTCAATTTCCTCCCAAAACCTTGCTTCAAAATAGGCCCGCGTCTCTTAATCCGAAAGTTAAAGTGAAGAACTTAATTTTAATTAGAGAATTCTTAATATTCATGATGTTTGAACTCACCTGGGTCGCTAGGTGCAGATTTCGCCTCTCCCGAAGAATTTGCAATGACAACATCATTAGCGTTCTCTAAAATGGTCCACCAAACAATACATTTTATGTAATATTCATCGTCTCGGTAAATTTTAACCCAATTTATTATCCAAGGACAAAGCTCAATGATGAAATTTAATTACTTATTTCTTATTTTCTGTACGTCGCGAAACTAGCGTGATATTAATAACTATAAAGTATAAGGTAAAGAAATAACTACATATACTTACGGCATCGGTATGCTACACTGCAACTCGTGCTTGGTGATTGACTTTGATAATAAGTGGGAACGCAATTCTCACGAACATCATTAATATGATGAAAAGTGGGTGCACAATAGCTGTGCTTGGGTTCGGAACAGAATGGTTCGACGTTCTCGCCTAAAAGTAGTAAGCACAGAAATTGAGATATAGGAAGTAAAAACGTAAAAATATTGAGACCTATATATAAATACGAGGAATAATTATATCACTCTTACCTACGTATCCAGGGGCACAGGCACATGATTTGTTCGGTTCTGATTCAAGCTCAAAGTATTCACCATCTTTGTATTCCTTGCCATTAACCATACAAGTAGCTCTATCTTCTGGTTTTTCGGCTATTATAAATGAAACAAATTTTTCAAATTATTTCAAATTATTTCAGCTTCCTCTATGAGGAATCCAAAATTGATTAACATACTTCCTTGTAGAGGGAGCTTTGTGAAAAAGCGAAAAACAATGAGGAAGCAATGTGCAAGGTGCTACTTTGTTAATTATACTTACGACAAACTTCGGGACCAGGGCAACATTCTAAGGGACTTTGCTTCCGGTAGCAACCAGGTTTCGTTGGCCCGAAGAAGCAATCGACAACTGCACACGTAAACTGGGCTCTTTGATGAAAAGATATATATATATATTAAGCGAAGTAAAGTTGTATTTTTAGAAAAAAAAAATAGCAAAAATAAAAAAACGTACCCTCTATTGCCATAACCGTTGGAACAGGTGCAGCCGATATCGCATGGGTTGCTATCTTCTTCCCTCAATTGCTCGCCTATCGCGTATTCGTGACCATTGATGACACATTTATCGGCTGGTATGTTCTTGAGATGATCACAGTTGTATCTCACCGGACAAGGAGAATTTGGAGTCTCAAAAACGGGCGTACATCCAAGATCCTTGTAATATTGGATTGGCCCCGAACAGGACGAAGCTTTAGCAGGCAAAAGTAAGCTCTTCAATTCCATAATAACGAATAATTCTTGTCATCTTATCATAATCATTACTGATTGTTGTCAGGGTGGTTGCAAATTTAGGAGAAAATTTGTTTTTAACCTCGGAGGACAAAAATAGAACAAGGAAAAATATGGGAAAAAACTGGAGTTGTGGATAAGGTAGTTGATAAATTTTTATTTCTATTTCAAAGTTTAGAAAGAATTTTTATTATAGAAGTCATTTCAAGAGCTTTAATGTCAAGAGCTCATTTCAAGAGCTTTGAAATGAGTTTATAGAAAAGAAATTGATAGAAACCCTGCTAAAAATATAAAAAAAGATTTAATTTTTTGACCTCACACTGTAAATGGCAGTTTTATAGTCGTCAATGACAAAGAAAGCAGACAAGCTTGTTGCTAAGGTTTTGATATTTTCGGTTAATTGCTGTCAAAAAAATGTGACTTACCGTGAAATTGATAATAAAAATATTCAATGACTCACCTGTCGCATTGGCGCTGATAAAAGATAGAAAAGAGAGGCAAAACCCGGCAAGAGCGATAGCGGTTTTGAAGTGGCGAGTAACCATGGTCATCGATGCGACTGGACTGTCGATGAGCGACTGTGTGTAATTCAGCAACTCTTATACAAGCCCGAGGTCTGCTTCATCGACAATAAGAGGGGATACGTGTGTGGAAACATGAGTGAAGAACAGAGAAGAGCGGGAAGATCCGGCTCAAAAGCACTCGTCGCGCTCCATCGAAATACGAGGCATTCTGTGCCAGTTCAATTACGGTAACTTTAATCATTTTTTTTAACCCTATTTATACTTTTTCCAAATCTGCTATTTTTCATATAATATCCATACATATAGTACATTTCACTGTAGGATATATAAAATTATTGCGAAATAATAAGTGTCCGAAGATGATGAACAAATATTCGGACATCGTCAAAAATACTTTTAAGATTTTTTTTTCCAGCTCTGCAAATAACGTTTGTTTGCTCTGTCAATTTTCGCGTAGTTTCTGCGAATACTCATCGTTAATATGATTGATTGTTTAATTTCAAAAGAAAAATGATGAATTACCAAAGGAGTGAAAAAAGATGATGAAGAAGCATTGATAGGGGAATTAACATGGAATGCCACATATATGACACACTAATGATATCGCATCCATGGAAGGAAAATTCGTTATCGTTTAATCTCGTGATCTTGGCAGGAAAGATCAAACAAAGAGCCAATTAAATCTGCGTAATTGCACACAAATACATTTTTTTTTTCCTGAGGTATATTTGCGTATTTAAAAAAATAGTGACACTGCTCGCGTCATTGACGACATATCGGAGCAAGTACATCTGGTTTGACCCACCGACTGTTTACTCAGCGAGAACATGATTATGAAATGACGCTAGTAGATTTTCGGATTTTCGAATGAACAATGAAATAATACTAGGCTCATTTGTATTCAACATAAGCGCATATACTTCCAAGGCCAACGCGTCTTTACTATTTGAAAGAGTTTGTTTTAGAATTCCAGTATTTTTTAAATATTTGCCTTGTCGAAAAGTCGGCATCTTGGATTGAAGTGATTAATATATTCGCTGCTGTAATGCAATGTAATGCCATTCATGGGTAATCAAGTGTTTGTAGGAAACACGATCAAATTCAAAGACAAGGGAATTAAGTAACTCATTTCACCTTTTTAATGAAATATATATCTGCCGCTTAATCACGTGCGGGCCACGCTCGAATCCTTGACACATATTTTAAGTAGTTTTTCAGCATACTGATGAAAATGGCAATAAAGTATTAGAATTTAAAAAAATATGTGAACGCCATTTCTTATGGTTTTTAATGTCAGAGTTCATTCAATGTCCTGTTTAAACTGAAAACTATAATCCGAAAGAGATGCTCATAGAAATGACTATAAAAAATTATTAGAATATGAAAGAAACAAAAGTAGATGCGAGAGTTTTTGGGTTTTTCAGGATATTCCAAAGTTCATGGTATGTATAAATATTTTTATTTATATTTTCACCCATTGCGTTAATATCGTTTAAGGAAAAGTACCTGAGAAAAAATAAAAAAAAAAAATAGATTTTTCCCCATCTTTCTAGATGTATTCTATGATATTTGATGGAAGAAATACGTTTCAAGAGAAAAATTTCCTAATGACACCCATTTTCAGCTGAATACTGAGTACTTACCCTTTACGTATTAATCAAAATCGCTGAAATCATTCATCTTCAATGAATTGAGTTTTTTTTTTCGTAAATGCATGAAACTTGAGCAATGTAGGTCATGTAAATTTTGAGCTATGAAACTGAAACTGTCTATCAACGTGTAGTTACAGTCAAGGTTGTTTGTAAATTAATTGCGAGCAGATAAGCTAGTGTTTACAGTAATTAACCAAGCTTGGAAACTAGTACTTTGAACACTGCGCGCAAGATGTAAAATAGTGAGGGTAAAGTAAAGTAAAAGTCTCTTTCCTCACTTCGTGAAGTAAAATCGTATACGATACTCAACAAAAAAAACGTTCTTCTGCTCGTGTGATTGCAGCACTCGTGAAAAATAGTACATTATGCTACAAGGGAGGAAAGTGTGTGATTTTCACCGGGAGAAATTTTTTTTCCGCCCTCGTACCGTAATATGCCATTTTTCCCGGACTTGGCTGAAATAATCGCATTCCGTGGGCGCAACGCGGGCACAAAATCGCTAATTTTCAACCTATGACTCGTACGCATGTGTTATTCCGTTTTACTACTCCATAGAGAAAAGCGGTTCATTTTTGTCTCGCAGTTAAAAAGAATTAAAATCGTACTGCACATGAGTACTCGTCATCGGTTAAAAATGAGCAATCGTTGCGACTTTGCTGCCAGCGCGGAATGTGATAATTCTTTTGCGGAAACCAAAATCGGATGACGGGAGTAAGAGCGATTTGCATCTCTATAAATTTGTGCCTTCGCTCGAGCACAATTTTCGCATTCGGTGAAAAGCATTTTGCTCTTTTAAACCACAATATACGATTTTATTACAATAACAAAAATGAAATCAAGAAAATTATTCGGTGTTTCACTTTATTTGTCAAAGCTTAAACTTAGATTTATATTATTTTATCACATTTGATTAATGAATAAGGCACATAAGTTTACAGTTAGAAATAAACTGAAATAACAGGCACATAAAAATGGCGATTGCCGTTAAAATCGTTTCGATTTGCGTACAAGATACCATTCTAGCTTATTAGCATCCAATTTACGTGCTTAAGTATTAGTTGCATGACGAACATACATATTATCGTAACGGTTTTCTATTTTATAAATATATATTCAAAATAAAAGATGAATTGCCGTTTCGACGTCATTTACGGATTTCATGATGAGTTAACCAACTAAACCCATCTTATAAATTGGAGTACTTTCGGAAGAATAATTTTATCCAAATAAGCTACTCTTGGGAAGGTACAATCACATCTAGTAATAGTTAGTGTATCGTACAAAAAATAAATAAAAATCTCTTATGGATAACGTCCTACAAAATGAAACGTTAATGGAAAAGTAAACCAAGAAACATAAAGCAGCAAAGATCAATTACAAATATGGTTGCCAACCGCAAAAGAGACGACAGAGATTAGAGGGATCGCGGGCTTGCTGAATAAGACGTTCCACTTGACCAGGAATACTCAATGTCCGACCATCCGCCGTTCCTTGAAGCTTCCCATCGATAATCATCAAAGCTTTTTTGGCAATCTCGTTCGTCTTTTTTATCTCGTGATCGTCGATATGACCGCGGGTAAATTGACTACTGGAAACCTCGAGCTCGTTGGTTTTAACGGGCGTTATGGCCCATGAAAAGAGCGGATCGTACAGGAGAACTTGGAGCACCGTTATCAGGATTTTACGGCGATCTCGTAGAACGGCCATAGTTTCTTCGCAGCAACGTTTCATAACACCTTCGACACCGCATATTCCCATTGCCACTTCCATATCACGAGTCAGTCGGAATGGCACAGTTTCCGGAATCGGCAAAACTTTGCCTTGGGCAAATGCTATCCCAAAATCAATATGTATTACTTCCGCAGTCGTTTGGTCAATCAATATATTGCTAAAATGTCGATCTCCCAAGCCCAGAATATACCCGACCATCGAAGTTGTAGCCACGCTTCGAACGTAAGCAAGTCTCCTCTCGAACCACATTTCGGCCGAGGGATATTTTTCCAAGAAAAAGTGGTGAAACGCGGGATGTAAATTTTTACAGCATTCCAAAAACGTTTCGAGTTGCACTTGCCGCGAAGCATTTTGAACGGCCTTCAATTTCATTCTGCATTTTTCGGTTTTCCAATCGTTCGGATAATACTTTGAGTGCAGACCCATTTTTCCGCCGCTGTCTGTTAAAACGTGCGACATCGGTAGAGTATTCTCGCACCATTCTAAAACACCTGATCTCCGTGAAAGCGGCACAATCTTGTAAGTTCGAATATGTAATCTCCGGCGTTTAGTTTCTCTGCTGGCTTTGAGCATCGAGTTCATGACCGTACAAACCTGTTGCATAACAGCGTCTTGTCTCAAATCATCTTGGCCTTTGACCAACTGTCTTCTTCTAACTCCATCGGAGCCAATACAAACGATGTTCTTCGGTGCATTAACTCCACCTGGAAGCTTAAAATTAGCTTCGTACTCACGTATGCCGACAATTGTATCGTAATTGCCACTCGGATTGACATCCAGTGTTATTGTCGGTACAATAGTGTGATTGAAATTACGAATTCTCGTTATTGCTTGAGCACGTGGAATTTTGAGTACGTCGCTTTTTTTCGCCTCGTCAGCAGGAACCTTATAATAAGCGAGCATTACCAGAGCGTCAGAAAGTAGACTGATTTCTTTAATAATTGGACGAATTTCTGAGTGCAAAAGCTGCGCGATGAGTGCATTTGACGCAACTACTCGCGGCTCCGAGCGCATCGACGAATTCTTCCGGAAGCTTCCCTCCATTGGCTTGTATTCCTCGTCTTTGTACGTGTTTTTTAAAGCAAATAATACAGGCAGCGTATGATGCGGATGCTCCTTGGCACAGCGCTCCATCAAATCGTTTATTTTATCAGTGAAATCGTTGGAAACGTTGCTCATGTGCGGCGCAACTTGACACAAGAGAGTTATGAATTTGTAGGATGCGACGCGCGGTAGATTTTCCTGGAGTATTTTATTAAGCTCTCCGTGAAAAGTATTGTCAAGCCAAAGTGAAACCAGACGAAATACGAGGACATCATGATCATTGCCATTTTGCAAGGTCTGTAGATAATTCTTAGCAGCCAGAGCAAGATATATGTCTTTTTTCCTCTGGATATTTTTCAATTCGACTGCATCGTCGATTATTTGTTGGCGATATGTTGCCATCGCTTCTGCCACGTCCGAATCCGAAAATTGTGCAATATCTTTATCCTCATCCTCGTTCGCGACGGATTTCACCATATGTTCGTACTGGGCCGATTTTTTAAATCGTATAATCTGCTGATATTGAGCATCCGCAAATTGTCCGAGGTCCGCTTGAGCATCGGTCAAAGTCCTGACATCGCTGGACGATGGAACTTCGAGTTCGGTACTTATACCGATGGATTTCTCGTAGTATTCATCAATGATCGTCTGTGGTTTTTCACATTTCGTTTCTGCCATCCAATTGCCACAGATTCGAAGAGCTTTTGCACGCAATTTCGCGTCCAAAGAGGGTTTCTTAATTAAATCTGACATAAAACAACGACTGATAGCGTGTTCCTCTTCTTTCCAGGCCAGCATAGCTTTTCGGTAAACGAGATGATTTAGCGCGGCATCGGGAAGATCAATCTTTTCGCCGAGTGTATCTAAAGCTCTCGATGCCATAGACAAATATCCTTGCTTTTCAGCAACTCGCGCGATTTTCAAATGAGTGTTTATTATGGCAAGATCCATATTCGGCTCGTTATTACCATGAGATTTTCGTATCTGAAACATGGCGAGTCTCTGTGCCAAGATTGGCTCGAGATATTGCAAATCGTGAGTATTGACGAAATCTTGAATCTCCCACTCGCTGATAAGTTGATTAACATTTCCATCAGATTCTCTCGTAGCGGCTGCAAATTGTTCGACTTCTCGAAGCATTTGCAGCTTCGATAATATCGGGTACATCGTTTGCGTGCATTCCAAAATTGTTTTACGCAGCGAATTTACGATGCTTGTGCGAGCTTTCATCACAGAAGCTGCTAGGCTAGCGACGTTGCCATCGCGGAGATACTCGAGCGCACGATAATGCGAAGCGTGATAATTATGGTTTTTAGAATCGTCCGCAATTTTTGTGTTATCTTGGATAGTGTCGATCGCTCGATTCGAATCAAGAGAGCTCCAATCGGCGAGACGCCACGCCGCTTCGTACATAAAATCGTCATTATTTTCGGTTCCTCCGTTAGCTGAATTTATGACAATCCCGAGAAGATATTGGTGGCCCGATTTTTCTAGTGCATTCAACATATCCCGGCAACTGGCATTCGTGGAGTAATTGAGTTCCATGTCCTGCTCGAGCATAACTTTGTCCCATCGTCTGAGATGCGTGTAATGCTGCGTCCTGAACGTCGACGAGTCGATCGAATCCGAGTGTCCACATCCATAAATTGAATCCGGATCGCCAATATGCAAATAAGCTTCCCTAACGATGTGTTGCAATAATTTTCCCGATGATGGATTGACTTCGCAGATGGAATCAATGGCGGATATCCAACTGCCCGTCAGTTCTTCCCTCAAAAATCCCGAAGTTTCAACAAAATTTTGTCCCCACAATTCAGCGTACAGAAGTGATGTAAAGTAAGCCGAAATATAATCCGCAGCGTTAGCGATCAAGAGATAATCAAAGCTGAGTTCTGTATTATTCTGAAGCGATTGTATCCTCATAAAATTCACGACATTTAGCATTGAGCGAACGCATTCGTGGCTTCGGGAAACATCTTCATTAGCAGTTGCATTTTTCTGAGGAGTCGAAGAAGAATCTGTTGAAAGCAAGTTCTTGGAATGACGAATTGATTCGAAGAGATGGACGAAGAAACGATTTATACAGCTGCAAAGTTTGTCAACGAGCGAGCTTCTCGCGGTGATTAGTAAATTAATGAGTCGTGGAAGAAGCATTTCGGAAAATTCGACGCTTCGCTTGCAAATCGGCTTAAGTTTTTCGGTGTAGGAAAAGCTGAAGCATTCAAGAACCCTCGAGGCTATTTCGATGATCCATTTTGAGTAACTCGCGTAATTTTTTGGAACCCACAAATCATTTGATTTCATCAGAATATCCAAATTGTTGTCTTTGATAGTAATCGGCAAGGCAAAGTCAGCATTGCTATCTCTCGTTCTGTTGAGAAACGGATAGATACAAAAATAGAGCGTAGAATTTTCTATGCCGTATAAAAGCTTCATCTTCTCGTGGAGATAATATTTTTCGGACAATTTCTTGGAAGTCGAAACGAAAATACTATGAAGTGCCGCGGCGCTCGCTTTTCTCAACTCAATGTCATAATCTACAAGATAATTGGACAAATGATTTATCACGTCGACAGTGAAATATTCTACTTGATCACCTTTTCTGTCGCATTCTTTGCCATAATCCGTTTTCGGTTGCAATATAATTGTCGTGAGATCTGCTGGGCCAAGTTCGCCCAAACATTTGGCTGCTTTGAGCGAAATTTCGGCATCGCACGATAAAGTGAGTTGTACGAGTTTGTGCATCAATCTGTGAAGCGTGCTTAAGGCGCAATCTTCCGCAAATCCTCTTAATCCCTCTAATTTTCGGTATAATTCACGCAGCTCATCTTTTCTTGTTGAAAGTTGATCGTTGAGGTGAGAAAGTCCCTCGAGATTGCAATTCAAACTCTTATTAGTGGTGGCATTCAAAAAGTGCTCAATTTCTTCCTCTAAACTGTAGGATCTGTTATCGCCGTATTTCAATCTCTTGTGGACTTGTTTTATCTCTTCAAAGACTTGTTCGTTCGGAAATGAATCGAGCTTTTCGATAGCTTCAGCTAATACCCGTTTCTGATTGACAATCAAGTAACGAAGCAGCGAAATAGCTCCTTCGATTTTTCCGCTCTTTATTATCGGTATTAGACTCGAGACTATGAAGCTCAACATTTCTTGAATCTCGTTGCCACGTTTTGGTAGCGCATAGCTAAGGAATTTTTCAAAATACGAGCAAGCTAATTCCGATAAGACAGTTTCTTCTTTAATAAAACCAATTAACGAATGCGAAATGTCTTTCACTATGTAAAACGACATGGAATCGAAGTAGGATTCGGAAAGTTTCTCGATAACGAGCGTATAAAAGTAAGCCCACTGATGAAAAGCTAGAAGCTCATAATCCGTGAACTTTACGTCGTAAATGTTGCTTACTAACATCATTAAGGTTTCTTGCAAAACGCTCGGATGTTTAATAACCAAATGCTCTATGAGAGAGTTTCTTTTGATCGATAGATCATTTTCGAATGACCGAAGGCATTTTTCGAGCCTTTCCACGTCCAAATTGGGCTCATTTTCGCATATCGGCAGCGCTATGTTAGTTCTGAAAATTGCATCAAAGTTTTGTTGGTCGTGAAGTCTCTTTACGAACTCAACCAGAATTCTGGCCATTTTTTCTTTAGTTCTGATCAAGGTGGCGAATTTAGCGACTTTAGAAAATTTCCCGCTGTTCTGGCGTAATTTTTCATGTATTTCACGCGCGTATCGTGCCGCGCGTTGTTCCTCAGGATCGTTCGTTGAATTTTGAACACTCATGGAAGTTAATAACACCACGATTGGTGCTAAACAGTCCACGATTGTTTGCGCAAATGAAATGTCGAGATTATGGCATAGAATCGCGATTTCCTCAAACTCGAGTCTCTGAAGTTTAATAATCACAAAAGTCTCGATGTAGTGTTGCAAAAAATCTTCGAAGGAACGGCAGTCAGTGAGAACCCAGGGAAATTTTTCGAGTTCATAATCGACTTCCAGAAAGCGTGAAAGCAATTTATACAAATTTACTTCGACCAATTTTCGAGGCCAGATCTCGCGGTTGTCTTTCGTTTTTGAAGATAGAAGAAGCACCTTTTTAATCGTCGTAGCTTTGATATTTTTTTCAACGGAGAGTTGAATTATGGCGAACAAAGCTCGACTGTGCAATTGTCGCGAATCGTTGCTGCGTATTATTGCTGCTAATATATTCAACGCTGTTGTTCTTCTCGTCGCGAGTTCGTCGGCAGTTGGCGCATCATTGCCAAGCAAATCTACAATTGCTGAGACAACCTTTTGCAAAAATTCGAGTTTCCAATTAACGTCGAGTTTTTGTGAGGAAAAAGCTGTGAAAAACGCTTGGACTGCTTCAAAACGCACAACGTAGAAGGGATTTTCGATGTAGCTTATTAAACTTTGAATTATTGGTTCTGTCGAATCGCTAACTCGGCTCAGTCGCCACTTTAGAAGCGGATTTATGGAAATAACTTTAGCAAAACATTTGAGAAATTCCGCGGCAACGAGAGGTCCGTGATTTTCGTTAGCAATCAATTTTTTTATTTTTACTAAAATTCTCACAAGCGAATCGACGCAGCTAATTGATTTTGACGTCTTCATCAAGAACGGAACTATTTTTAGCACCGTTCTGACGATTCTGTCGTCTTCTTCTCCCAGACTCAACAATTGTCGAATAAATTGTATGGCCATTTCGAGGAAATCGTCATTCCTCGATTGTTGATCGGAAAAACGGAAAGCTGTAAGAAACCTTAACGCTGTACGAATACATTTGCTGTTTTTCGTTGTGCATTCACTGTTTTTCGTAATTTGTGTCAAATTTTCGAGGATTGTCTTCTGAGTTGAAGATATTTCGTTGCCGATCGAAGTGCAACAATAATAAGTAACAATTTTTTCAGCCGCAGATAAATGTCTATCTCGGGAGACACGAATCTTGCATTTTTCCGAATTTTTTAGCAATATTAAATTGTTGAGATGTTCTATAAAATCTAGCGGTGTTAGGTCGAAGATTATTTTCTGAACTTTTTGGTGATATCGTGAACAATACAATCTTTCCAAGACTTCGATTGGTTCTTCCTCTTCTTCAGAAATGTAATTCAAAAGCGATTCTTTCGCCATAAAAATGTCCAAAATATTTGTAAAAGCTTCGCCGAAAGAATCGGAGAGTCTCGACATTTGTTGGCCACAAAAGTCAACATTTAGTTCGGTAAAATTGGACATTATTTTGGCAACTACAGTAGCTTTAGTTATCCACATGCATATCTCTTTTTTTCTGACCTGCGGTTTTGCTAGAGAGGAGCTCAAAGTGCTGATAAGGGTCTCAAAAAGGTCCCCAGTGATCTCGTGAGTTGCAATTGTTTCTTTTATATTTATTTTTGTTGATATTTCGGTATTTTCGAAAAGTTCGGGATGGAATAAAAGCGCCAAATTACACTTTTCGATGTCGTTTGAGGCTTTTTCTTCCCAATCGTCCAATAATTCATTTTCAAGGCTGGTTTCAAAAGTTGAAGCGATATGCCGTAAATCAAGGGAATTTGTTTCATTTCTCGAGCGACTTAATCCTTTATGGTAGGACGGTTTTATTACGAGTTCGGTCAACAGATTTCCGAGAGACACGACGGGTATTTCCGTCGAGAATGTCGAGGATGGTATGTTCAGTGCCCATTTTAATAGAGAATCTCTCGTGGATGACTTTGGTTTTGAAAATTCCGGGCCTCCGGGATGGACAGATTCGTCGCTCGGTATCGATGCATACAAGCAAAGATTTAGCAACGTTTCGACGCTGGAAGATGACCAACTGATCGATTTATTGAGATAAAGCAGAAAGGCGTGAGAACTCGATAAATTTTTGTGTTTTATCATTGACTGCATCAACTGGTGGCACGATACTTGATTTTTGTTCATACTCGATGCACTGAAATAGAAGACGTTTCTAAGTAATTATTATTTTTTCATTAGTACTCTATTATTATTTCTCCCCTCTCAAATATTTCTCGAAAAAAAGCGTTTTTGTGTTTTTCGAATTAGGTCTTCATTTTTTTGAGACTGTAAAAGACTAAAAAATGAAAATCAACAATATTTACCGCAGCACCGTCTCCCAGATATTTTGCCAGCACATTTCAACGTCCTTAGTATATTCCGCTTCGTAATAGTGTCGTTTTTCATTTTCTATGAGAACCGCCGATAGTTCACATATGCTGTCAAAAACCATTTCGTTGTCGAGCGATTTTTCTCCAAAATCCGCAACGACCTTCAAAAACTCTACGTAATCGCACGACTTCAAAGCGTCGGGATATTTTCGTAGCAAAACCGTCAGTATTTGAATAAACGGCCAGTTTGATCTGAGATCTTTTTTCATCAGCAATATATCGATTGGTCTTTCAACTGGCATTGTCAACCGACAAAATTTGCGCGGATTATGTTGATCCTGCGTGTTAGCGCGACTGAACGATGCGTCAACTAGATATGACGGATCTTTCAGTATTTGTCTGCAGACTGAAATAATTATTAAATCGTAAAGCGTTATCAATTAATTTTCAGTGCCAAAGCAATGTGTCTTTTATAATGTATTTATTATTAATAAACATCAGGGTGGTTGTGAAATTCTAATTTTTTTTTTCCTTTGGCTTTTATATAAAATTAGAAAGAAGCAATGATACGATACCTTCGCAAGCAAGTTTCAGGAGATAAGGCTCAAGTTTTTCCGTTTTCATGTTTCTGAAAATACTGCCGTATATTCCACGCATTATGCTGTTCCATTTTTTTGAATTGCAAGCATGTTCAGCGTCTTCATCGGGAGTGATCGCGCCGCCCGGGTGATGAATTTGTACGAAGAGTAAAAGCATTTTATACATTTCTGGACAGCCTTCCAAGCAAATTATCGGTGCAAAGCAACGTTCGCTAAATTCGCAAAGCGCGAATCGACTCTCGGTACCAATTTGCAGGCAAACTGTGTACGTCAATTTGTACAGCGCCTTTAACATTTCTTCCTTTGTTGTACCGATGTCTTGGAATACTTTTTCTGAAAGTTTTTTCACAAAGATCTTTCTGTATAATTAAGGAGCGGTATTTAAGCTGCATTTTCAAGAAGTCGATTTTTCTCCTTTAATTTCATTTCAAAGATCTAATTTCATGGAATTATAAAAATTATAAGCGTTTCACTGTAAACGAAGACTACCGACCAACTACTTTCATTATTTCTACTTAAAGTTGTTTAACCCAAAAATCGAATGTCTCGATATTCGATTATCTCGCAACTCGATTATCTCGAAGGTCGGTTATCTCGCAACTCGATTATATCGAAGGTCGGTTATCTTGCACGTCAATTATCTTTCAACTCGATTGTATCGAAATCGTCAACAATATCCCGTAAACGGTGTGGATGAGTAGATTGAAATTTGGACTCAATATTAATAACAAATCCTTATGGTAAAAAGTTTCCTCTATTTCGCGTCAAAATTTAACAATACGAAGATAGCTGTTGAAATATATTATTAACATTATTGTTAATAATTTATTTTTAAGGTATGAGACCATTCTGGGGATAGTCGCATATACCTTCAAACAGTCATGTAAATAATACACAGTCGATGCCTATAACATACCACGGTCAAAATATATTACCTAAGAACGGTAGTATATTCTTGATGTCCAGCATCAAATGAGTTTGAGAGCAGCCATACTGAACAACCAATCTCATAGCATCTAAGAGAGTGTTCTTGAATATATCTGAGCTCTGTCGATACATCTTCATGCTCAGATTCAATATTTCTCTCCACTGTTGGACGGTAAATTTAGTCCAATACATTTCGTTCGCAAGGACAAAACGGATTAAAATATTCATATAAGTATCGTGGTAGGGCTTATAGACTTCATTTCCCCAAACTTGGAAGGAAAGAGCCATGAGATTGTCACAGTTAAGTGATATTTTGGGAGTGTTCGTAGCCAAGTTAATGGTTTTAAACATTAGAGCAGAAATAGAACTCTGAGCTATTTTAGCTGCATTGGCACTTGTACGTATACCAATTTTGTCAGCTTCCTGAAACGCATAAATTACGCATATTCTTATCCCCATTATTTTTTCGGATTGCCAATATTTACCATCAGAGCTGATCGGTGAATGGCTAGCATTATTTCATTCCACGATGTCGGGCTATTGAAATTTTCAGCCGTGTGAATGTTAATAGCTTCTACACATTCATCATTGGCATAAATGTCGAGCAATTGGTCACGAAATTTCTGCAAACCAGTATAAGCTTTTTTTTTACTTAATTGAAAAAAAAAATTTATTGTAAATTTTTACATTTCTCATTGAAAATCACACACACATTTATAATTTTTTAATCATTTTTTTTTTTCAAAATGAAAATGATATTGTGTTGTTTAAAAAGCATCTGAGTGGATTTAAAAAAAAGAATATGTTAATATGAAATCCCCTATTCATACGTTTTACTATTTATCCGGTATAAAGATGAAGACAAACATGCATGACACATTATTCACGAAATAAATAAACAGAATAGGATCGAATGTATGTAATAAGTATTGTTGAAGGTTAGTTGCTCACCCGGCGATCTGTCACGTTTTTGCTTTCCGCGAAACCGAGGATTTCGGTAAGGTTTGCCAAAAATTCGTTCATTTTTTAGCTTCGTTTTTATTCCCGATTTCCCTAGCAAATCAGAGGCGCATTTATTTGTTTCACTTCATTTCCCAAAAAACTATTCTACGCGCTGACATTGCACTGACATCGTTCACCGGTGAAGTAAATTTTTCAAAAAATTATGACAACAAAACCGCTCAAGTCCTAGTGACGGTCACTTGACATTACAGACGCTTCTTTCGTTCCGTCCGCGTCTTCGTGATTAAAGGTTATATCATATAATCAAACACGTTAAAATTACGTCATAAAAAAGAAAAAAAAAGGCGCGTTCTTCTGTGCATAAATTTGAAAAAGTTATCGGCAACAATTGGTGTTTTTGTTCATTGTCGAACTATCGAATGTATATATTGAATCGTTATTTGGTTTTCGCAGTTTGAAAGTTGTCAGCCCTGCGTCGATGGAGAAAAGTCGTGGGAGTAGTGAAATTTGGTTAATAACCGGTTAAGTAGCCAAACATTTAATAACCGCGGCGATTCACAGTTTTTTTTTGGAAAATATTTATTGTACGAATGGCATTACGAAGTACAGCCATTATTTTACATTTTTAGAGACCTTTGAAAAAAAAAAAATAGGCGTAACATCTACCAGATAAAATTCATAATTTTTTGAGATTACCAACGTGAAAAAACCTATGTATGAATCTACCATAAGCCTGAGTCATCTAGCATTAGCATCTACATGTTATTTTTGTCAAGATAATGCATGATAAATATGAGTTTAAAAAAATACTTTTGCAGATTAATGGTTTCACTTCATAAATAAGTTCATTATTAAGTAAATTAATAGTCACTTTATTATCAAGATTAAGTAAAAACGATAAATATAATTGTTAGATTATTAAATATATAGCCTCACTACGTTCGGCTTCCCAAGATCGTGATAAAAAAAATGTTTCTTCTTTTACATGCCATTACCTGAAAAGCTGCATCAATTTACAAGAAAATTATGAGTATTTAAAACCATTTGCTACGTCTCATGTGCAAATTCGAATTATTTATACTTATCGAAAGGGTGGAGGCCCTTAAAAATGATATCCATTAACTTTTCACAAGATCTGAGATGAATAAAAAAAATCGCTTCGAGAATTTAAATTGTCGAGTTCTAAAAAACAGCCGGTATTATAACCGTCTAGCTTACCGGTTAGTTAAGTAAAATAACATAAGTAACGGGTAAATGCATAACACTAGAATGAAGCGGCGGGGGTAAAAGCAAAGCAGGCCTACCGCCGAATGTTTTGCCCTATTGTTCGGTAATGTCGTGAGAGAAGACGATGAATTTTTAAGTGATTTATCAAAGCAAGAACAAATTAATATAATTGATAATGTTTAACGTGTCAAATGGGATGAAGTCTCCGATTTGGTGTAAACGCAGATTTCGGTAATATCGGATGTTAATCGTAGATATAGCCCAAGGGAACCCTTTGTCATGGACATGCAGGCTCCCAATGGTTCGTATTCTGTTTTTCTTCGTAATCACCTATTGGAAGCTACATGAATATATCGGCGAGAAATCCGCATTTATAATTTGCATGCATTAATACAAAGCTCATTACGATTAAATGATCTCGGCCACCAAGACTCGCTTTAATGTTACGAATATCTCGTAAAAAAGGTTAACTAAGCCAAGGTGTTTTAGGGACGCCTGGCGTCGCTTCCAGGAACACGATTTGTTACCTTTTGCCGCTCCTCGATTATCCACATGGATTTCGGAAGCTTGTTTCTTTTTATATTTTCCAAATCGAATGTCTTTCAGACAATATTGATTAAGCGAACCAAGTCACCTAAAAAAAGTCATAAGGAAACAAATTCTGTAGATGATGGCCTTTTTTTTTTTTAAATCTTGCATTTAAACTAAGCATTAGATTTCTGGAATTTTGTAAACAGTGCATCTTAATGGTGCGAGGTAAAAAGTGAAACTTTTATCTTGTCTTTTGAAGCAAACTAGCAAACAGATTTTAGTATTTCATGTCACATTTTATCTGTTGAAAAGGGCATTTTATTATGAATGGAGCTATCTTGGATGTAGTGAAAATTGGATTTGCTACAAGCAATTGTTTAGTGAACTTTCACTAATGAGAGATTTATTTATATATTTAAAATCATAGTTTTGTCAAAAAGGGCTAAAAAAACAAATTTTTATAATCATACTTGAATGCTCTCTTCGACAGATAAAGTAAGATTACTAAAATTTCTTCACCGGTTCGATCTGAAAGCTACGGCGAGTTAAAAATTTCATCTTCTGCTTTGCTCCAATTAGTTGCATTATACAACTTTACAAAATTGTAGAATCATACGAATTGGTATGTATTTATTAGGGATCAAATATAAGATTTTTTTAAAGAAGCATATCATCTATGGAATTTCTGATCCTTGTGACTTTTTTCCGCAACTTTCCTTCTTAATACAATTATTTCAGGATCATCTTGAACTTTTTAAATTTTTCTCACGAGCAGTCTATTCATAAGTCCACATATTTTTCATATTAGTTTATTAAAACAAGCTGGAACATTTTTATATGTTTTTGCCCTTTAATTGGATCATCATATTTTCTTCAATATTTTGCATCTGTGCAATCAAATAAACATGAAAATGGTTTCTTTGATTTTTATATTCTATTACACTTGTATTGATGTATATTAGGATAGTTTAGTTATACAATTTTGGAAAGTTCTTTTTGTGGGGCTGAATTATCTTATCAGTAATCCAATCATAATCCTGCCTACAAGTTTATCGAAGGCTTGTTATAAATTTTTTTTAGTATCTTTATTATTTTGATATACATTTTGGATAAAACATCAGTACGATTATGTGGTTATTGTTTTGTATGTTTTTTTTTAGTTGATTTTTCAAAATTTTTAGCAAGTTTTTCTTATGTCAGGCCTAAATAATTGATTTGCCAATTAGGAATGGGTCTTTCTATGAATTCAGTTTTCGCATCCATCCCTGGGATGCCCGAACTGGGGATGGTGTGGATGGGCGATATGATGGTTCACGGTGAACCAACTCATGAACTCATGTTGGACCCTCGCCAAGCGGAGAGCCCCTTTTTCACTCACAACTCTCATTCCTTTGAGGATATAAGAAATCATCAGATAGCGCCGACAACAATGGTCAGATACATGCCTGCTCAGTTTTCCAACGAATGTTCAGAACCTGACGAAGCTCTGGAAGCTGTGGACACACGAGAAATGCAACAAGTAATCAAATTAAATATTCCAACTGCATTAAGGAAAAAAGAGATTGACAACTAATTTTCATAGTAAATGTGATTGTTTTTTTATCTAAATGTTAACTAGTAAGTATTCATATCCACAGGAATATGATCCTCAAGCAGAAGGTCCTGAGATGAGTGAATACCTTACATTGGAGGATTACATGGGAGACGAAGAACGAGAACAGGTTGTTAATAACGCAGCGACTCAAACGACACAAGACAATCGAAACAGGA
Organism: Tromatobia lineatoria; assembly: GCA_949699805.1. Taxonomy (NCBI): domain Eukaryota; kingdom Metazoa; phylum Arthropoda; class Insecta; order Hymenoptera; family Ichneumonidae; genus Tromatobia; species Tromatobia lineatoria. Next base: position 7,486,598 of record OX453053.1, on the reverse strand, counting down.
AGATCAAGCCGATAAAACATCCTGGCCTAGTTTTGAAGACGCCGATTGCCTATCAGCCTCACACAGATCTGAATTTTATACCAATAAGAAAAGATGGCATAGGTAAAAACATTGAAAGAGAAACAAAAAAAAAAAAAAATTTACATTCAATTGAATTTTGATGGAAACAAACTGCTAAAAACTTCCATTTTTTACCATTTTCCAACAGCCGTTTGTGAGAAATGCGGTGCTATCGGCGTCAAGCACGCATTTTATACGAAAGAGAGAAGATTCTGCAGCAGAGCGTGTGCTCGTTCTTCGGAGCACGCGGCGCCGACTGCAGATTCAACGTATAGTCCGTCGCATTCGCTAGATCAAAATGCCTCAACTAATAATCCGGATTCGCCGAGCGAAGCAAAACCGGCCAAGATTGAAGCAAGTTTATACGATTTTTATTGCAATTCTTATTTCAGATAATCATTAAGGATTCTTGAACCTGCGGGAATCGGTGACGAGTCTCAAAGTCAAATCGTGATAAATTTTCCCCTAATGAGAAAAGGAAAAAATTCGAAATATATTTAATTAATTCGCATTTCCCCCCGTCTGCAGGCATTACGCCTATTCCAGGGTCAGTAGTCAGTCCCCCTTAAGGTCCGGATCAGTAACCAGGCCCCCATCCGATTTCCCTCTCAATATCGCATTTGCCATAGTATTTCTGTAAAGGGCATAGGAAAACATTGCGGAAAAACCTTATGCCGGTCTCGAGTTCGCCTACGTCACGATTTTCGCCGAGAATATAAACACAAACTACAGCTGTATACATGTGACCCCGACAGTAACCTGTGTGTGTCTCACGTATAAATCTAAAGTTTCATCGCGTCCATGGTTTTTTTTTCGACGAAAATTTTCGACGGCGGATTTTTTTCAGTAGCTTGCTAAAAGTACACAAAATCCTTACTATTTATGAATGTTTCCAGACAGTTATATTCGTGCATTATATTAATAAGTGAATAAACATAAATACTTATTCAGGAATCGATAAAGCTCGCTGAAGTTGAAGCAAACGATTCCGCGATGCAAAGCAATGATGCGAAAGAAAAGGTTGTAGCGGAGCCAGTGATGCCTGAAGATTTGCCAGTGAGACGAAAGCGAACGGCAGAAATGGCAGGTTCTTACGATTGGACCCCGCATTTGACGGAACCGGGCTTTTGTGCCGCACCTGTTTCGTGTTTTAAACACGTAAGTCTTTCACTGTCTTTCATTTATCAATGAAAACACGAAAGCTTGAGATTTTATTGAAAATAATAATGACTGTATGATGAATTAATAACAGGCGCCAATTTCCGAGTTATGGGATAATATAACAGTCGGTATGAAAGTTGAAGTAGAAAATACGGATTGCGATGAAGTGTGTGAAGCATTTCCAGACTCATTTTGGGTTGCAACGGTACTGAGAATATGTGGCTATAGAGCGTTACTGAGGTACGAAGGTTTTGGCCACAATTCTGACAAGGACTTTTGGGTCTCTCTTTGCTCGAACGACATTCATCCAGTTGGCTGGTGTGCGACTATCGGAAAACCTCTCATACCGCCTAACAGTGAGTATCGAAAAACGATATCCAATCATTCATACGTCGCGAGAAAACCGTTGCTTTTCAGTAGATAATAATGTTTAGTTTCTCTTAAATAGATTTACTACCACTGCTTTCTGTTTAGTATATTCATCGAACTATTTTACGTTTCGTTGATTTACTAAATTGCTTCAAATGTTCAATAATTTATCCGTCAACCTAACTTTTTAAAAAATTAAAATGAATCTCGCATGAGGGACCTCTAAAAAATTACCTACAGAGCTTCCCTTCCACCAAAACGTATTTCTGCATATATTTCAACTTTTCCATCAACAGACGAGAATTTTTTTTTTTTTTTGGGACACCCTAATATGGTAATGTTTAGTATTGTAATGTATATATTCCTGAATAACAATATGGAATAAACCATTTTAGCCATCGCCAACAAGTACAAAGATTGGAAGGATTTTCTGATGCGCCGATTGACGGGGGCTCGAACCCTTCCAACGAATTTCTACAACAAAGTAAACGAGAGTATAAAATCGCGATTTCGTTGTGGTTTGCATCTTGAGGTGGTGGATAAGAACCGAATCTCACAGGTGAAAGTGGCAACGATACAGAAAATTGTGGGAAAACGTTTGCACGTTAGATACTACGACTCTCCACCGGAAGACAATGGATTTTGGTGTCACGAAGATTCGCCGCTGATACATCCGGTCGGATGGGCTAAGCGAGTCGGTCAGACTCTCGACGCTTATCCGGAATATTTGGAGCGTGTGACGCACTCGAAGCTCTGCGTCGACGATTCCATGGAGAGCCTATTTCACGTGCCAAAGAATCATCATCTTCATCTCGGCTACACATTTCGGGAAGGAATGAAGATCGAGGCAATCGATCCTCTCAATCTTTCCTCAATTTGTGCCGCGACGGTTATGCAAGTTTTGAAGGAAGACTACATTATGATAAGGATCGATAGTTACGATGAAGACGCCAGCGGAGCCGATTGGTTTTGCTACAACGTCAGCTCGCCATGCATTTTTCCAATTGGCTTTTGCGCTCAACACGGATTGCCACTCACGCCTCCAAAAGGATACGATCCTACGACTTTTACCTGGGATACTTATCTCGCGGAAACCAATACTGTTCCTGCACCTGTGCAGCTATTTAATCGGGTTAGAAAATTAACAATAATTCTCTACGAGTCTTCAGATACAATTATAATTTCTCTGTAGATTTTGTTCATTTTACGTAAGCTTTTCCAAGACAATTCCAACATTAGACAATAATTCGTGTAAAAATATATATATATTAGTGCATTCTCATGTTTGATTTCTACTGGGCTTTATTAAACAGTATTTCCACAGTTTCCAAACGATTGAAATGTTATTTTCTAAAACAGCAATAATATTGTAATGAAAATAATAAATGGAATTATCATTGGCAGGAAGTTCCGCAACATGGATTTATCGAAGGTATGCGACTGGAGGCGGCGGATCTAATGGATCCCCGATTGGTTTGCGTTGCGACAATTACAAGGGTTATTGGCAGGCTACTGCGTGTACACTTTGATGGTTGGGAGGATGAGTACGACCAGTGGCTTGACTGTCAAAGCCCCGACGTATATCCGGTCGGATGGTGCGATCTCGTCGATCATAAATTAGAAGGGCCCCGTGTACTCACGAAAAACACTAGTCCTACCGGTAACTATACGTCATCGAAGCAAAGTAGAACTTTGCGCATTGCTTCTTCATTAGTTTTAGCTTTTTACGAAGCTATTTTTATGAGGATGTATGTTTATCTGAAAAATACTCAGGAGGCAATATTCTACTTTGCATCTTTGCTTTAAATAAATAAATATAAATTTTATTTACATACTAAGTATTTACATTTTATTCACGTACTAAGTAATATCTTGAATAAGTTTAAGTTCTATAGAATCAACATTGTTTACTGTCACTAAAATGTCACTGAGATGAAATCTTTGGGAATTCACTTTTATTCATAAAACTAAAACGTGGAAAAAGGTTTGAATAAGTTGATCGGTATTATGCTTTATTGATTTTATCAATGGTTTGTTTTACATTTCAGTTAAAACACCAAGAGGCCTTAAACGTAAAGCTAAGCGAAAATTAAAGAAGGGCGGAAAATTGGCTTGCGCAAAAAATATTTTAACCCGTCATAGTGAGCGCAGTAATGCGCTTCGCGAACGGGAACGCGAATTGGAACCGGCGCAAGGCACGAAAATCGAGAGAGATCGAGATCTCGAGAGTCTGCCGGAACAAGGCGAAAGAGAACCCGAACCTGCTCAGGAACCTGCTGGTCCTGATCAAACGCTTCCCAGTCCAACGAGCGGACAGGGACAAGCTTTAAACGACACACAGAGCGAAATTCAGAGTCCACCACCGCCGAAGGAGAGAACCGCTACCTCGTACATCAATGTTAGTATTTTTTTATCGTACAATAAAAAAACATTGAGCTTTAACGGGTTTACTCTAATTAGGCGGGCAAAAAACGGCGTTTTCTCAAAATCACAGATGTTTTCTGTGTTGAATAATAAATATTCGATTATTCTGATTGGCAGGTTACGTCGGCGAGTGGAAAATACATTCCGAGGTTAGCCGACGGATTACATAGAAATAGCGAAGCCGGTGAATTAGTGCCAGGAGAATGGAACGTATTTGATGTAGCGCAATTTTTACGTGTAAACGATTGTGCAACGTACTGTGACAACTTTAGCAAGCGTAAAGTAGACGGAAAGACATTGCTTACCCTGACCAAGGACCAAATAATAGACCTCACAGGTTTTAAGGTCGGGCCATCCCTCAAGATATACGACCTCATTCAACAGTTGAAAATCAAAGTGAATCCAGCTCAGGAAAGGTTAAAATTAGGACTGAAAAAATTATTATAACAGCAGAGGTAAAGGAATGAGAGGGAGAGATTAAGTGAGAGAATGAGCGTCGCCGTTAGCTAACATGATAATCGGTAAGTTGACGATTAAAGCGCCTAGGTTAGACATGGATTTACAGGTAAGGCGTGTGACTACCAATAAGTTTTTAGTTATCTTCGTATAACTACCTGTTCAATAAGTTTTGTACGCAATATGTACATCGTTTCGGTATAAATCAATTTTACGAAATAATTATCTTCTTTTCTCGAGAGTCGTCCATGTCGTTTTAAAGCTTCCGACATCCAAAATTACATTCGCTTATGAAACAACGAAAATTCGGTATCTCAATAAGTTTTATCGACAAAACATGTGATTTTTGGCTCTTCTCGATCTTCCTTCAATTAATTCAGATTGAAATATATTTTTATTGTATTTTTTACAAAAAATTCTCGTAACTAATTATAGATTTTTGTGTACATGAGAAATTTAATATTTGGATGTCGGAAGATATACTGGGATATTAATAAAATTATACATTATCATTTGCCAAGTGATTAATTCGTTCCACAATGATGTAGCTTATCATTATTAAACAATATTCACAAACCCGTGCCACGTTATTAATAGCAAAGAAAAAATCTGCGAGTTTTGTTAGTAAGTATCACATCAGCATTATGCACAGTAAATAAAATTGTCTGTTAAATCAGAGTGCCAGATTTTGAGGTAAACTCCATTGTGTTAATTTGACAAAAATTTGAAATAATTCAGATTTTTTTTCTGTTAAAATTCAACACGTATACGTTTGATACATTTTTATATTGTAAATGAGAGATATGTATCAAATTTACATATTTTCATGTTAATTTGGAAATAACACAGAAGTTATGTTAATATGGCGAGTTTCCAAAAAAGCTAAATCAACATAATCAATTTTTTATTTGAAGTGGCAAAGGTATTTTGTAAATATAACATATTTTTTGTGTAAAAATGATACAAAATGTATGTGAAATAAATAAAAAAACACAGATTTCAATGAAATATTCTATGTAATTATCTTGTATAAAGATAGCGGATAAATTTGTGTCAAATTAACACAAAGTTGTAGACTGAATCGGTAGAAGGAAAACTTCTGCTAAAAGTAAAGTAATTTAGATTCAGTTTTTACTGTGTATAAAAAGTATCTTGCTAAAAATTCACAGCCTACTTGAAATACTCGAAATTTTCGGTTACAAAGGAAAACATTTTTGCGCAATATTCTTGACAATTACTTTCATCTTTAATGTATAATAAACAACGTACGTTGCTATCACATCAACATATATATTACACACAACATATATTATATATTTATAAATACGCGAATTATTTTTAACGATATCCTTCAACGTCTGCCTCTGGAACGGAAAATAGCCTTTAATATTCAAGTCCGAGATTTAAAATTGTGCGAATTCAGAGGAAATGCATCGATCAGAACTGGGGAAAAATGTAATTAAATATCGAATGTGGCAAAGCAATAGTAAATGACGTAGTATTGCTGCAGTGTGTGGAAGTAATTAAAAAAAATTAAGCACAAAAGGAGAGTATCGTGTATGTCTATCTGTAAATATTAATGGAGATTTATAGCAATCTTTTGACCCTGTAAATATATTAACAGCGCCGTATTGTATACCAAAGCTACGCTTTGCTATTCGTAGCTGATACTTGCAACATTGGACTATGAATTTCCCATAAATGGTAAGGTGATCGATTCATCCCCGCAAAAATTTTCGCACAGTTTTATTTTACACGGTCAAACCACCGAAACTACGAATCAAATCAGTCATACTTTATAAAATGTCCTTATTTATTCACCGTCTTTGATATTCTCACTTGTTAAAATGGTTTTAAAAATATAGGTTTATTCGCAATCGAAGCAGCGTGATCCAATTTACATTTGGTTTGTACCGATTTTCGATCCGAGCCAAAAGATTTCGCGACACATGATCTCCGCTACTTGAAAACATTAATTCGTTTTATTAATCAGACTAACAAATTCTTATTTTATATTTTCGTACTGCAAGAAATTAACATTTTAAATAGTGCCGAAAATTTAAAAAAGTGACAAAAATTAAAGTTCCTCTCTTAATTTCGATTAACCACTATAATCATAGTCAAGATCCAAAGTTTTTTTAAAATTCAAATATTCAAAGTGGCCGAAACCCGGCCAATTTTCGTCCTGGATCAAGTCACGCCGTCTTTTGATCGTGATCAATTGTTCGGTTACCAATTCAATTCTCCTCAACATAATCACCGCAATTTACGACTTTGACAAAGCTACATTTTTACAATTTCTTACGTAGAGTTTTATTTAATCATTCGAATCGAAATAGTAACAGCAACGGATTTGTTAAAAATCATTGATACTTTTTTGTGTATTCTCGTAAATTTCACGAGATTACACAAAAAAACTGGTTTACTTACTTTTTCAGAGAAACAGAAAAATCGATGTTCGAAATTATAAAGAAACGAATGGCACCTCAAAAAGAAACCTGATAATAATAGAAATTTGCATTTATCAATTGGTATTTTCGTAAAACCGATTGTAAAAATGTAGCAAATTCGACAAGTTCAAATTGCAATGTGACTACCTTAATTTTTTAGCGCCAATTGATGTAAATGTTTTTGTTTTCCTGCTCGTACGCCTTAAAAGTAACTATTCTCACGTCACGAAATTCATCAATCAGTCCGACCGTGGCAATGAATATTGTAACGATAACTTCTACTACTGGTAATAATCTAGTACTGTAGTGGAGGTGATTACAGTGAGCACGTAAACGCTGCGCGTATCACTGTGTAATCTTCGAAATTACGCAATATAACAATCTAAGAGAAAAAAAAAAAGAATAATGAATATTAAAATATACAAGGAAAAAATTTAATCCCATTAAGGAAAAGCGACAGAATTTTTTTTTTTTCGTAGATATCGCTTTATGGTGAAAAATAGGCGCAACCTTTTTCGCGAGGAACTGAGCGTAGAAGAAAAATGATAAGAAAGTCTTAGTGTACCGAAAGAGCCCACGAAACGCAATGTACATGTATACATTTAAGTTAATTCTAAGTGATGTTAGCCTGCATTTAGAGTTTATTCCGCGGTGATGATTTATTTTCCTCACAAAAGGAGACGCAAGGCATGTCTAGGCAGTAAAGGGTTAAAAATGCAGTATTTATGAACGACTATAGGATAAATATCAACTGTACCCTATAAACCCTTGGACCCATTTTTTTGTCAATTTGTATATCACATATATTTCTTTTCAATATTATTTGCCTTCAAAATTATTTTTTTTCATATGAAAAGAGATCGAGAATAAATGTTTTTCACTCATATTGTAGAGATAATTTGCTGATTATCATAATTGTTGATAGGTGTTTTCATCAACAGCTGACTACTTTTAATCTTGTTCTTCTGGCAACATACGGCGCATTCGACGTCAGATGAGCTACTTATTTTCATATTACAAGAGACTCTTTGTATGTACCTACCCTTTGAATGTAACTAATTATTCAGTGAGTTTTCAATAAGGAAATATTTATTTGCACATTTAAAACCATAACTTTGTCATGAAGTCGTCAAACAAAAATTCCTACGGAAGGCGTGTGCAAAGCCCCTTTTTTATATCCGATGAAAAAACCAATAATTTTCCGCTACGAATAACTCTGAGTTCCAATTATTAACAGTGCACTTTTGAAGCTTTCGAAACTCCCGCGCACAACAATCTCGAATGGGTACACAAAACTGACGTCAGAGGGCGATTGACGCATCGTATCCAGTTTTGAAGAAATAATAACAACACTTCGGCGTCAAACCAGTAAAAGTATGCAATATTCATGATTTTCTTCGAAACGATGAATAAACTTTTATTTTTTTAACATTCCTCCAGCGTAAATGGTGTACTCAAAGTAAAAAAAAAAAGATCTTCCCCCTTTTTCGTCTTCTCATCAGGTAAAAATATAAATATGTTAGAAATTCTGTTTTTGTTTCGGCGCTCACATACTATTAATTGACATCACCGTAAATATATTTATAGAATGTCTTCTTTTTTTGCCGGTAAAATAAAAAATGCACAGAAAAATCTGAAATAATTATCGCCTTTTAAATAATTCATAAAAAACTCACATGAATTTTTTGGGAATTTTCATCCACATCGTTTACACAAAATAATTTTTTTTATGCATGCATTTTAACATGGGCTCTTATGGCATATTCACCAATTAAAAAAAAACAATAATTGAAAAAAAAATGTACATCGTTGAATTTTTAACTGTTCGGTGGAATTAATTCTTTTTTATTCGCCATAAAACATTTTGTAAATTTTTTTTTTCGTAAATATGCCAAAGAGCCCATGTTAAAATATATGCATAAAAAAATGAATTTTGTATAAACGATGTAGACGTAAATTCCCAAAAAATCCATGTGAATTTGTTACGAATTATTATAAACGCGGTAATTATTTTAGATTTTTCTGTGCATTTTCATTCCCCTGCCGAACCTCCAATAATGAATTCAGCACTCTTTGGACTTAAGTGAAGCGCTCGAAGATCCTTAAGTTATTCGTACGCCGATGCATAGTGCGTTTAGCGTAGCGTGGAATCAAAGAATTTTTATGTCAAGCGTAGCAGCCTGTAGCCGATCTACGTAGTAAGAAGAGTCGTTCGTAATGGTTGATAGTATTGGGTAGTGGGCCCAAGTGTGGGAGGGAGGGAGGGAGGAGAGGGGGGGAAACTGGCTGACTGAGTTAGACGAGAGCGGGTTATCCGCCGGTTGGGCGAGCAGTACGTACGTACGGTTTGCGCAAACGCGGCTTACTCTCGAGGGTTCGTAGTACTACGTGTTTGAGTAGTGTGCGTGAAACGAGGAGTCTTGCGGTTGCCAGTGGAAGTGGAAGTGGTTGGTTCGGTAAAGTTGGGGTGGGGGGGGATTCGAGGTATTGCAAGGAAAATGGGCGGGGCCTCCGCCAGCTGGCAGATGTTTCCCGCGCGGCCGCGGCATTCCTCTAGCGTAAAGCTACGCGTCGTCAAACTAGTGCCGCGGACTCTATTCGATATATCGCTAAAAATAAAGTAATCTCAGTGCGTTGTTGGGTCGATTGTCCATCGTTAAAGCCCGTCGAGTTAAGTATAACCGATAACGACGTTAGAAATATTTATCAAACGGTATAACAGAGAAAGTAGAGCCGTGGGATTGGCTCGTAAGATCGTAGTGCTCAGGGCAGAAGCATCCTCCGTATTGAGCCCCTCTTTCGGTCGCGTGCGCGTCTACATCGACACGATTCGCAAAAGTTGGTCCGGCGAGAAGCGGTGAGGGGGAATACATTACAGTTTTCGCCACATGACGGCAGCAGCTGAGTTTCGCCCGCGGCATCCGTAGTCCAACGATCGTCGCGTCGCCGAAATATTCCAGCGTTTCGTAGATTCTCCAACCTCCGTCAAAAAACAAACACCTGCCTGTCGACGAAAAATTGATGCAATCTCGCCTCCTATAAAAAAAAGCCCGCAAAGGCTCTCGCGTAAGCCTCGAAATATAATGGACAAAAATTCTCTAAAACTCCGCAAGATGATGCTAAACGCGAAGCTTATTGGATTAAAATTTCGAGCCTTTAAGCAGATGCTCGAACGTCATCGATATTGATAACCGTTATTTACGTGGAGAACAAGCTACATAAAACGTCTTTACGCCACTAAGTGCGAATGGAAATATTGGTCGTTACGGAATTTTGAAGATAACCGATTTTTAGCGGTCAATGTGTCGCCGCGACCGGCTCTCAGTGCCAAGTGGTAGTTGTGAGTGAACAACACGCCGTGTTTTATTATCGGACGTTGCGACTGTGTACGTTAGAGAGGAGTGGTAGGGGTTTAGCGAGAAGAGAGGGGAGAGAGGAAAATATAATCGCGCGGTGCCCCAGCGAAAAGGCCCGATAAACCGGTACGCTCCTGGTACCGGCGGCGGAGTGATCCGCGTCCCGTCGTGGGGGCCCTCAGCTGTTTCCCGCCAAAGTTCGCCATTGCAAAACGCGTTCGGGCGTTGTGTGTGCGCCGCGGAGTGGCTGTCCCGTGGACGAATCTCGGTTGCGCGCCGACTAAAACATTATAACGGCGTAAATGATATTGAATTATTAACCGGATCCCGCGAATACGACTGATGAACGGGCAATTTTAATACTTTTACTCTATATCGAGTAAAAAGCGCGTTGTTTTCTTCTTCATTTAAGGTGAGAGTTACGAGTGATAATCTTGTGCGCGTAGTGCTGCTGTCGTGTTCTTGCCGCGAGGCACGCGGCTTTCGCACGGAGAGTTAAAAAAAAAATAAAGCCCGCTCGGTTCTGGATTAATTCGCGATCGTGATAGTGTTTTATCAAGTTTGCCAAGGTTATTAATGTTTATATGATATTATTGTCGTGTTTAAACGTTCGTGGCGAATGAACTTCGATATAGTTTGCAGTGGCTGACGATTGAACGACGGGTCAAGATATCGAGTGTTGGTGCGCGGATTAACGACGGAATATAGTATGTCAGTGTTTGGTAGTTGTGACGATAGGATTCTGATCGAGGAAATCGTCGAGGCTACGAACGAGGAACAGGAATTTTGCAGGTGAGTTGTTTTAGAAGGATTTTTATTTGGTTAGGGAGAATTTGGTAAGTTTTGTTGCGAGCTTGTGAAGCGAACACATGTCAGATGCTCTAATCAAAATAACAAACAGCTGCTTTGTCGGCTTCGAGCGATCAGGTTATTTTCTAGGCTCGCCGAACATAGTGTCACGCATTTTTCACGTGATTTGTTTAGTTTGGATGAATGATCGGGAAATTAGGGGAATATAATGTTGTGCAGAGGCGAGAAAAAATAATCGAGTGGAGAAGATGCGAGATGAGATATTTTGCGCGTACTGTCGACGAAATAGCGACGTTTCTGCGATCTGCTCTCTTGCTTCTCTCTGGACCGGCCGCCATGTGTGCGCGAAATTTGTGGCAGCCGGTTTCGCGAGATGATTCGAGGATCCGTCGACTATTCTATCCTACGCTCTTCGTACCCAGACGATCAACATTTTTCAGTATCTATTTTGCATATATAACTCGGGATACGCGGGATTAACCTTTTGTCTTTCGGTTCGTTGCTGCATTTTTGTCATCATTATTGTTATTTTGTGGATGGCTGTTGCGATATATATTTCGTTTACATTTTTATTCCACCAGATTGTGTTGAGAATAGCACAGGCTTTTTTCTTCGTCGGGTAAATCATTTCTGCATGACGTTTCTAAACGTGTGTAACGAAAAACAAAACACGATCTTTCGTTTTATTTTGTTTTATGTTTTTTGCACAATGAGCGATTATTTCGGTATTATATTGTGAAAAAAGGTCGGGAATTTGCACGGTTATCTGGCAAAAGATTTCATAAAATCCGGAAAAATATTTTCAAACAGCGAACAGTGAATAATGAAAGGAAAATTGGCTTGTTCTCTTCGATTATCTTTTTTTTCGCGGATAATTACCACGGAATGTTGGTATAATCGAGGCAATAAAACACGTCCTTTGCTCCCGCTTTTTTTTTCTCTACTGCGTAAATTACATTCCGTCAACATTTTCCAAAAATTGACTCAATTTCCTTATTTTTTCCACACACAAATTGATTCCAATATATATTTCCCAAAAACCCTACCATATGACTAAAGTAAAAAATAAGCACAATCATATTTTTAGTCAGTGACAAAAATCAAAATAACGGATAGCGACACCATCGCTTTGATTTTTTCTACGACAAAACATAACAATATACCAATTTCACATAATAATGTATAAAAAATGTTAACGGTTACTCGTGAAACATATCAGCAAATGCCGAAAAATTAGCAGGTAACGTATAACGCAGCAAAAGATTTCATAAAATCCGGAAGAACATTTACACACGGCGAAAAGTGACTAACGAAAGAAAAATTCGCTCGATCTCTTGAAACGCATTTTTGAGTCGTTGCGAATAATAACCGCGAAATGGTGGAATTATCGAAGCGTAACTAATGAGCTATCGAGTCTGTAAGGTCTGATGACCAGTCGTAATGCGGTGAGTCGCGGATAGTGGACGGGAATTACGATGACGCGTCGCGCGGCGCCTGCTGATGATGCTTCTCGCTCGGCTGAAGGAAATATCTCTCTTCGTAGTAACGTTTCTCGCTCGCCTCGATTCTCTCAGCTGTTGGAAGCCGGCCGGCGGCTGCCGAGACCAAAGCTACAACGCTCTTTACTCGCTCATCGTCGAAGCCGCGCTCGCGCGCGCGCGCGCACCTTGCAGTATATTGACTCATACATACATACAGCGACTCGATGCTCGAACCTCGCGTAATTCGACGTTTCCTGCCTTCCAATTGCCACGCGGTTACCACCTAACGTTCCGTGCCATTACTACAACGTTCTCTGTGTCTTCCCCTCATCGTATTTGCGAGCGCTTCTTTTGCGGCATTGTTTCACACTTGCTTTTGCCCTTTTTTATTTCGAATATACATGCTTTATATGCTAAATCTCAAGGGATAGTCGAATTAAAATTTCGGAAAGCCTTCGCCGTTTGAAATCTTCAAGGTAAAATTAATACGCAGGAAGCTTTTTTACGGAAACTGGTATAGAAAATTATTGTACGTGTTTAATGTATAATTGATGTAGTATCCTGCTTAATTAGTTACAGAAGTCGTATTAGTTGATGCATAGTTTATTGAAATTGATTACCGTCTCTTAAATTCGTTAATAAGGTCGTGCTTTATATGTATCTATTCACATAGAATCCACCGGTAAAATAAGAAGTTCTAGATTCGCGATCAATCTTTCTGTGTCTTCCTATGAATGATCCCGAAATATGTGTAATTTCCGAAATCCATTTTTTTTTCTTTTCGGAATATGTGTTATCTCCCAAACCCATTTTTTTTACGGTGATAATATTAATTGAAATAATTATAATAAAACGGCTATTTGGATCCAACGTCGACATCTTGTTTTTTCTGCTAATGGATTGCAGGTATTTTGCACCATCGAACTTCTTTTATGCTCAGAAAAAAATCACTGAACGAATGGTGAGGCGGAGATAAAATGTTATAGGTATATGACTTCTAAGAATTTGCTGTGTATACTCTGTTTCGATGTTTGGCAATCGTGTTTTCACCGTGACAAAGATAGGCCGAGCTAGCCAAATAACAGAGTAAGAAAGAGAGAGATTGTAAAGGAAGGAAAAAGAGAGTAGGCTGTCGCGCCCGTTTGCCGCTGGTTTCATCACGCGGGTGAAATCCTATCCGAAAGTTGGCACCACTTTGCATAGTTCGTAGGTATCGTATAAAAGAACAACGCTCTCTTTATATCTCAAACTCGCGGCTGCCTTTTATCCCTTCGTTCATTTAAATATTCACGATCTCATTATCCTTCGAATGAGAATTAAGACAGCGATAAATTAGTACGTTCGGATTTTTTTTTCCAATTGCTGTAGAAAGGTTCACGATAGTCATTGTAAGGTGAGATGTACCATTTGAGAATTTCGATAAATATATAAACATTCGTTCCTATAATTGGAAGATGCGATAAAATTGCCTGTCACGAAAGATTGACAATTTGTTTTCAATGTTTTATCTGACAGGATCTCTTCAAAATTGGCTAATTTTAAAAAAATTGTTGGTTATACAAAAAAATATATATATATTCATTTTTTAAAACAAAAAAAAACATCCAAAATTACCAGAAATTTTCTCCGGACGTTGATTAGAAACAAAAGTAAATGTCGTGCTTTTTTTTCCTGCATTCATTGCATTCACATAAAAGTCTGTCGAGAAGAAAGCTCGAAGAAAGGTCATTGCACCCGGCATCAGGGCAACAACAACAACAACAACGACAGACGAAACGTATATTGTCACGTGTATGTAATAAGCTTGGTACGTATGTAATAATAACAACGGTGGTGCAACGCGTCTCAGGGCAGTGCACAGAGCACAGCGTATAAGTGGCCATAGTAGAATGAGCACGCTCGCTGAGAGAGCGCTCACGTTTATATACATATATATGTATATATTTATGTCTCGGTGTTGTTGCCGGTGCGTGCGAGCGAGCGAGCTCGATGTCGCTCCTGCAACCGCTTCTGCTTGGCTAATATTGCCGACAAAAGGCCACGAGGAAAGTTGTTTCGTAAACGGCCGAGTGACCGAGAGTGGTTGGTGCTGTTGTTGGCTGCCGAGCGACGACTGCGCTTGTCCGTTGTTGAGTTAGCAGCAGCCAGTGACTACGGCCGCAGTCGCCGTACAAGAGAACGCGGCAAAGGAGGAGAAGGAGGCGATGGCGCGTATAAGTTACGTAAACCCGGCGTTTGTTGCACAATAATCGACTTCTATAAATAACTCGAGTAGTGCACGCCGGTATGTAGCTTATAACGCCGACCACGACCACCATTCGCGAAACTCTCCTTGTTTACATCTTTTCATCACCTTTGAACCGCACAGGCGCACTTAACCTCTGCATAGACGCTGAAAAAAAAAACGCTATAGACAAATTCACTACCTTTTTCTAAAGAATTTTTATGTTTTTGACTGAAATTCAAAGTGGCAGTGCCAATGTGCGTAATGGATAAATCTTTTAGTCCTTATACAAACAGAGTAATACTATCTTTATTTACACCTTCTCATCGCTGTTGAACGACGCTGGCGACCTCTGCCTATGCGAAATAACGCGGGATGAAAGTATCTACTAACGCTGAAGATTTTTTTGCAAAACGCTTATCCGAAGATTTGTTATATTCTGCGCATTTTTTTAAATAAAAAAATCGTAATCTAAATGAAGAAATAAATCTGGAAAATTTGTATGCGTTGAGATAAATGAACATATCATTTTCATTAGAACGAAAGTTAGGTTGACTGATTGTTTGTTGAACAATTGTTTTTTTTCACCAGTTTGTTAATAACATTTTGGGATTATTATCATGGGAAATCAATCTTTTCAGCACGTTTTATATGCATTATTGTTTTTCCGATTTTTATCGGAACTACAATTTATAATAACAATTGAAAAAAAAAGTTAACGTTAAAGACGTTGAAGATCCACATACTCCGGCCAAAGGTCACAATTTGTCCTTGAGGGTATGAAGCGTAAGCGAAATTATCGATGCATGCTACTTGCGAATAGCGCTACTAGTCTTGTTAGGTATTCTTTTTTCTCTGTCGCCTTACGTTCAAGTTTTACGCTCAGTGGTGTCACAAGCGAGTCGCAAAAAAAGTGTTATTAGTATCCCATACGATAAGAAATTTCTTTGTAATCGAAGACTTTTGACGACGAATAAAAAAAATGTAAGGACGGTAAGTAATATGAGAGCGCGTGTGAGGATGAATCAAAGCAATTTAAATGGCTTTCATTCGTCCCTTTGACTGACAACCCCGTAGAACGTCTTTAGTGGATGTTTAATAATAAGTGGGAAAAGTTCGCCAAATGTCAAAAGCATTCGACACATACGCCATGTGACGAATAATGCCGTCAGCTGCTGGCCTGAAGGCTCAAGTCCATATATACTGTGTTAACCTGGTTAGACTAGCTAAATCAATATGATATTTATGGGACTTGTTGCATAAAGCTTCCAGTTCTATAAATATACCATGATAGTGCAGGTTTACATCGCCTAAATCCACTCGAGACGACAAACATTGTTGGGACGGTAAAAAAACATGTCTTTTTTGCCCATACGTATGTTTGTTTGATGTCATGGAAAAAAAACGGATTTACACAAAGGTGCGAGCCTAAAATACTTTTTTCTCTACTGTTTCACGAATCCCAAAAATTCTTAATACGTGCGAAAAAATTAATAAAAATAAAATAGAAAACAAAAAAAACAACATTAAACATTTTTATAATTTAACTCTTCGTTTTTTTCCAGTCATACTTATGGAATAAATAATAAATTGGTAAAATGTAAAATTTAACTCTTCGTTTTTTTCCAGTCATACTTATGGAATAAACAATAATTTGGTGAGATGTAAAGTTGCTCAGGGATTCGATTGACATTGTGCGGAAAATTTCTTGCACTATTGACATTAGATAACAAACTTAGTGGCACACTTATTAATCCAGAGGTGTCGTGCTTGTGCTTCGATGCATCATATGAACAGTGTTATTTTAGTGTCTGTGTATACGTACTTTGCCATTTGCGATAAGACAGCAGTCCGAACCAACACACCTATGAATATCGTGCAAGTCCTTCTCTTAACTTTTCTTTATCAGTAAAAATAATACATCATCAACTGAGCTCAATTATCATTAACCTCGTGCTCATCATTATACAAGGCTCGCACAGTCCGTTGGTTTGTTCTGTGGGCTTCAAGTTCGAATCGATGAATATTTAAATAACAAGAGACTTAATCAGTATGAAAGCATCTTTGAAGATCTTCAATGTCACCGAGACTTATTCTCTTGAACAAATCAATTTTAGCTTACAATTGAACTTTATCAAAAATTTGTATTCAATCATAATTATAAAATGGAAATTTCGAAATTAAAAAAAAAATTTATACTTGCTTAAATATGTATATAAAATTGAGTAATACAAATTTGATATAAATTAAGTGGTTCCAAATTTGACCATTATTTAACTAACTTTATTACAACTTTTTATTAAATTATGATGCAAGATATCATTCATTTTTATAACATCTTAAAATTGATTTTGAAAAATAATTTCTTTCCCAATTTACGTTAAAATATTCGTTCAAGTTACTGAAGTTATCGAATGATAGTATAAAACGAGTTATAAAAAAAAATAAAGCTGCAATCGTAGCGAGGGTCAGACCTTGATGGTATAGTTGTCACAGAGTTAAGTTGGTCGTGCGTCGTTCTTGACCACGCTCAACGTCGCAACAGTGCACTTTGCGCCGATGCATAGATTAATCGGTGGCCTGTTAATTCCGTGATAAAAATCGTTGCGTCGTCATATCACTGACTCGAGCATACCGTGAGTTTTGTATATATGGATATCACGATCATTCTTAGGAAATTGAAGAAATCATATCATATAAATATTCTGGTAATACAGCTAAAATATCTAAAGCAACGCTGAAGGACTCTGATCGATGGCCTATTGGCAATGCGTGAAAAATCTCGAATTTTTTTTTTCCCCAAAAAAATCTCTATAAGTTAGCAAAAAATGAAAAATTTTACAGCCGATAACAATTCAGATTGATTAAGATTCAATACTGACATATGCTGAAACATATTCATGCATAATGTCAACAAATAGAAAATAAAATATTTTTCAATAACCGCAGCATCGATAAATCGTGTAAATAGATAAGCGTTGTGACCAAGTATCGCAAGGAAGTTTATTACAATCGGCAATCGTGGTGTAATAGATGACGAATTACTCGGGGGAATTCCCGTCGTGCTTATTCTAATGCTGGTGGACAGAAAGCGAGACAGCGGCAGAGCGGATGGATATAAATGTACAGGAGTCACCTAACAAGATTGTTAAATGTTAAGTAGCGGCGAGCAGGTGTTAAACCCATTCCTAGACGAGGCCGTCAAAGTGCATAAGGTTCTGCAAGTGCAACGTCGATGTGCGCAGTGCCCGAGCCACGCCATCGCGCTTTTCCTCTTCCTCTTCCTCCCCCCACTCTACCTTGCTTATTCTTCCACTCCTATCGACTATACGCTGCTTCTCCTCGCCGTACTACGTAATACGTTACACACACTTGCGGTCTGTCGAGCAGCTCCTCGTCAGTATACACAATGTATCGCTTTAGCTATACGTCTCGATGTGCACGTGCATCTACTACGTCGAAGCAGACGACGTTGCACGCAAGGCGCAGTAACAAAACGAGCCGCACCGAACAAAACTATAGTAAACGAGACACAAGACCAACAACCTTACAATAAAAACACTGCGCAATAACGTCCTTCAACAGTATACAATTTAATATAACCGTAATAATACATTGTAAGTCGTGATTCAGCTTGCACGTAATAACATTTTGATAAAGACTATCATCCTGATAATAATATACGCGTCATTTAATTATTGATGAATTTGTAAAAAAAGGTTTATCATTTTTGAAAGGAATAGTTGAACTTTTCTTCGTATAAATTCTTTACTTTTTTCAATATGAAAAAAATTGTTTCCCCGATTTTCGAAACTTCCACACGAGTAATTTTTTTTTACCGAAACCGCGAACTGTTTTTCAGAAAAAAATTAATATTTTGTAAATCCAATGAAATTTTTATTTCATTCAATAATTCAATAAATTAAATATATAATTGGTAGGAATAAATCTTGCACTTGAATATTTTGAAATAAATGGTTTATTGGAGAATTTAGTGTATCGAATAATATTTTTCTCTTAGTGTACAATATAATTTGGATGAAAATTAAACGTGGAATAGTCAAAGGGAATTTCAAGTATATTTGGAAATTTTTTTTCGAGATCAGCAAATGTATGAGACTCACTGAATTTCGCTCTTTCCGGCAGAATGTCGTGCCGGATGCACCACAGCTGGTAATTCCGTGTCCCGCAGAGCGTTATCGTGCACACCTCGTTGTAGCTGTTCTTATCAGTGACCATTGCCGTTCAGTGTAAGCTCGACACGATTCTCTGCTACTTTACTCAAGAGCCGGACTCGAGGTTTACGTGATCCGGTGCAACGGCCTGTCGCAACGAGCTCAGCTCCATTCCGACAATTTCCGCACACGACACGTTTCCTTCTTTGACTTGTTCTCTTTTTATCTTCCCTTCCGCCTCGCTCTTCGCTAGTTCTTCATCTTTTGCCACGTATTCGCTTTCCAGATTGCCTCAACATCCTTTCACCTTTCAAAATATTTTTCTTCTCTCAATTCGCCATATTTTTATGATTCTATGCTATGAGGTATTCTAAGGGTCTCCTGAAAAAAGGCATAAGAAAAAATGCTGTGAATGATTTCCTTATTGAAATAATTTTATATTTGAATCGCACTGAGTAATAATCACGCAATAGAACTGTACAATTTTTTAAAGACATACAGAGCACAAAAATTGTGTGATAAAAACAGTGAAATTTTTAACCTGTCCTAGCTTTTAGATCAAAAGGGTGATAAATTTCCCACCGTTTGCAGAACCAACAATATTTTTGTATAACTAAACGATTTCCACTAATAATCACAATTAAATTTTCTGCTGATTTATCCTAGGAATTTTTTAGTTATAGATAAAAAATATTTTGCGGGTCTGAGAAAACTCGAATTTCGCGGCGCGGTTTTTTTTTTTTTTTTTTTTTTTCTTGTGTCGCTGTTTGATAACTCGCCGCAATATAAATAGCACCAAGGCCAGCTGCTTTACCATGTCGCCCTGTATTACTGTGGATGACCGAAACGAGCGAGAAAGAGACAAAACAGCTGTGTGCAGAATTTAGATTGATCGAGTGTAGAAGCTTCGTGATGTTGGCAAATCTGAGAAGGAAGGAACTAGGAATCATTCTCCCTTTCACTCTGTCTCATTGTTGGTCTCGCATTCGCGTCTTGCTCTTTTCATTGACTTGCCTTCACTTCCTTTAGCCAGCCAGACAGCAGACAACAATGCACTCTTTATGACCTGGTCGTTTGTGGCTGGATCACGGTCCAAAAACTCCTTGCAATATTAACCCCGATTCTCACATCCGGTCTATACTTATGAAATATTATATTATTACGCTTTTCCGTGCTAACAAACGTACGCTTCACTTCCGTTATAATAACAATTTAAATAATCTCTGTTGATTCGTTTTTATTTAACTGAGAGACAATAATAGTGAATGGCTGAATAAGCGAATTCCATAATTATGGAAATTCTACATTTTGACGTTCCTTATTTTTAAATTCGTTGCTTCAGCCATTCGCTATTTTGACCATCAACCGTCTATGCTCAGCAAAAATTATTTCTGCAACATTAACAAAAATTATTTCTGCAACATTAACAAAAATTATTTCTGCAACATTAACAAAAATTATTTCTGCCACATTAACAATTTCTGTATACAGCCAATAACGTCACAGGATTTGCCTAGAAATATTTGGAATCAAGAAAATACTTGACTATAAAAGCATTCGCATTTTCCGGTTCGGCCAAGCGACGAATGGAGAGAGAAAACGATAGAGAATTTAGAAATGAAAAGAACCAAGTTCTAGTAGGGAGAAAAGGAGCAACAGTAGCTGCTGCGTTGGTACCAGTAGCAGTTTGAGTATCATCGACATCAGTTGTGAAGCAGTGATTCGTTTTGTAGCGTCTCGCCAGCGCAATTGCTCACTCGGCTTCTGCTTCTTCTTTTCTCTGTGGTTCTGCTTCCTTTCTGCAGATGACAGCTTCGTTTACCGAACAAAACTCGCCGGATATTATCGCCATTCTGTCCGTCTTCATTTCAGACAGATACATCAGAGCTCAAATTGGAAATTGTCATGTAATAGTAAAGTCCAAAAACTACATTTTCTTGATGAACAATTAATGACGACAAAAAAATATTTAAAAATTGATATTTCACCAGAAGCAAATTTATTTTGATTTTGATTTTCTATTTATTTTGTAAACTGCGCAGAATATAACAAATTTTGGATATGCTTTTCGCGCAAAAAAAAATCTTGAGTGTAGTAGATGGTTTTATGTCGAACACATATCCAAAATTAATTATTTCGCGCACATTTTTGGGAAGAAAAAAAAAATCCGAAAAAATTCCCAGATGTGTACAACCCTCAACGTGTACAATTTTTATATCCAAGAATCATACCCTTTCCTTTATAACCTGTAAAACACACAGAGTTAGTATATAACAGATTGAGTATCGGCCGCACGTGTCCATGAATTTTCTTTTCACAAGAGTTATAAGAGGGCTCGCATGGACAACGAGCGTAGCTTTCCATCGAGTCTGCAGCAGCTGCCGTGAATTGAGTGCCGTTGAGTGCGTAGAGTGCATGTATATATCGCGTCGAAAATGAGGGGGAAAATCCCAGAGCAGAGCGGCACGCGTAGAAAAGCTCTTTCTTCTGTTTCTCCATACGCAGTAGACTCGAGCCCATGCTCGTCGGTTCTACCCTTTGCACAGTCAAAGCTACGAGGTTTGTGCATACGCCCACCGGATTCTCGTCTGGCAGTGCGTGCGTGCGTGCGTGCGTATGTACGCCGCAAAGGATATAAACCTGCACGTGTGCGACTGAAAGACGAGTAGGGAGAGGAAGAGAGAAGCGTTGATGCGATTCGCCGGCTAGGCGGCGAACCTGAACTTGTACGCCAACGGACGAACACGACGAGTCGAGTTGTTGAGGAGACGCGAGAGTCGCGCTCTCGTGGCCTTGAGGGCCCGCGAGGTTATACAGGGTGACTTGAAAAATATCTTCTCTGATTGTTTTAACAATTTTCGTTATAGAGATTATACAGGTTGACTTGAAAAATATCTTCTCTGATTGTTTTCACAATTTTCGTTATACAGATTATACAGGGTGACTTGAAAAATATCTTCTCTGATTGTTTTCACAATTTTCGTTATACAGGTTATACAGGTTGACTTCAAAAATATCTTCTCTGATTGTTTTCACAATTTTCGTTATAGAGATTATACAGGTTGACTTGAAAAATATCTTCTCTGATTGTTTTCACAATTTTCGTTATACAGGTTATACAGGTTGACTTGAAAAATATCTTCTCTGATTGTTTTCACAATTTTCGTTATACAGGTTATACAGGTTGACTTGAAAAATACCTTCTCTGATTGTTTTCATAATTTTCGTTATACAGGTTATACAGGTTGACTTCAAAAATATCTTCTCTGATTGTTTTCACAATTTTCGTTATAGAGATTATACAGGTTGACTTGAAAAATATCTTCTCTGATTGTTTTCACAATTTTCGTTATACAGGTTATACAGGTTGACTTGAAAAATATCTTCTCTGATTGTTTTAACAATTTTCGTTCTACAGGTTATACAGGGTGACTTGAAAAATATCTTTTCTGATTGTATTCACAATTTTCTTTTATATTCTTTCTCAAAGAAAACGAAGCTTTTGCTCTCGGGAAGTGTAATAATTTTTATATTTCATGTGTTATTCAAGATTTTTTTTGCAAAACGCATATCCAAAATTTGTTATATCCTTCGTTTTTACGTTTGATCTGGTTGCGCAAGTGATAGCCATGTATGCATAGGCAAAGAACCACGTGCAGGCACTATATGGTGCTCTTCTTCCTCGCCTTCCACCGGAAATCTAAAAATAGCAACGTTCATCGTCGAGATTTATAGAAGGAGAGAGAAAGCGGCGGAGAGAAAGAGCGTGTCGAATCGATAGTACTTCTAGAACACGCGGGTATTGTCCGCTATTTTACAATATCCATCCACATATTCACAGCACATATAAATGCATAGCTTTGTGCCGAATTATTAATTATAACAAATTATGGTGGTTACTAAATATCAAATCTCCCTAATTTATTTACCGAAAATCAATTATTATAATCATCCGTGTCCTCACGAGTTTTTTTCCACCAATTTGTAAATAACATGTTGGGATTATTATTATGCAAAATCAATGTTTTCTTCCGATTTTTATCCCATCGGGAAGTGATCGAAATTGTCTCTAACTCACCCACCATACATCCTTAACCCTTTCGCAGTGAGGTAAAAATGACATTTTCGTGCCATTTTTGTGTTGGAAAAAAATTCAGCGACCCCAAAAACCATGATGTACCAAATTCCAATCGAATCGATGCAGTAGAAATAGCTTGTTTTTCAAATGCCCATATATGTATCATGACTTTTTTTTGTCCATATGTGTGTCACCCACAGTCAAGGGGTCTTAACCCCGTTCTTAAACCGTTTCTGAAAATAAAGTACTGATTTGACCAGTGTGAAACGCAGTAGGTACCTCAAAATAGTGTAAGTTTAACAGCGCTACTGAAAACCGCTCGAACGTTTGGATACATACATACAGAGAGAGAGAGAGCTGCGTATAGTGGCCGGCCGGCCGGCGGGTTGAGCTCGACACAGCTGATATGCTGACGGAGATAGCGAGGCCCGACGTGGCGGGCCGCACCGCGCGCGCGAAGGCACCGGTAACAACCAGCTGAGTGGCGCCAGCCATCAGCTGTTGGTGACTCACGCGACCGAGAGAGCGAGGGCCGCGTGCTGTAGAGCACCAGCAACCAGCAAGCACACACCACTGTTACACACGCATACATATACACAAACTCTCCGCGCCGAGCTGACGCGTTCCTCAACTCGGCTCTCTCGGCATTCTATGCCCTCGGTCGCTTCGTTTCTCGTTGTGTACGATCCGACGATTGCTCTATCTCACTCAACGCGCGGCACATCGTCGTCCCACACGAAATAGCACCAGCAGCACCAGCGTCAAGCTACTATATTTCCAACCTCGCCTTTCCTTCATCCTAGAGTATGTAGTATGTGGCATCGAAGCTCATATATATAACACATACGCCGGTAGGCCACCCTGAATAATTGGCTGTAATGTCGGACGTACTACGACCGTTTTTCCATTAGCAGAACTCTACTACATTCGTGGAATGCTGGAAAAGATTGAAAGTTTTTATCCATAAGCTCGACATCGAAATTTAATAAACAATTGGGGGAATTCCTGTACTTTTTCAGTAAAATTAAAGGAAATTATTAAAATTCAAATGTGTTTACTGTAAAATTAGGTAAATCATTGAATTTGCTGTACCGTACATTGATTTTACATTACACTATTATACCAAGTTTCATATACCAGTTTATGTATAAAAACTTCCAGCAAAAGTACATTACACTTTAAGTAGATTTTTTTGACAGTGTAGATGTTCATATTTGTATGAGGCGTTTCCTGTCAGCTCTGCTATTTTTTTTTTCTTGAGTCTCTGAAAAATTTATTACTGTCAGATTTCAATACAAAAATTTTTAAGTGGGTCAAAGGGTATAAATTGACAGAGAATGCCTCATACACCGGTATTGCGACGTTATGAGAAGCTCACATGTTCCAAAAGTGCACTACATGTTATTACTATAGATTGCTCGCTTACCCTATATATGTATAGGTAAGCAGAGTGGAGGGAGACGAAGAATTTAAACGCATAACGTTCTCCGCACGCGGCGTTCGATCCAGACGCTCGGTCGCTCGAGTACGACGTTATCGTCGCGCTCGCGCAGTACCATATTTCCCTCTAGAGAATTCTTGTTCCCGAGGAACTACCTCCAGGCCTATATTCTTTACGCAGTCGGGCATTGCGTCTATACAGTAGAGCATTTTGCGCCTCGAGATATGTTAATTTGTTTGTAGATTTTCAGCATGTAAGAGAAGAAGCCATGAATTTATTTGTGCTTTATCTAGAGAAAATAAAGTGCATTGAAATTTTCGTGCAGCTGTGTGATAAGGAACATGGTGAATTTTAATTTTTTTCTTCCTCATAGAGGAAAATTTGTTTAAAATTGAAATTTCAAAATATCCCCTTCACTTTAAATTTTATATGACAAAGCAATGTGCAAAGTTCTACCTTGTATTTTTTCATTTTTATACGTTTATTAAAAAATAACCTCGTTTTTGTCATTTTTTTCTTAGTTCTCGTGTTGATTTTGTAAATGTAATATCTTACCGATGATATGCATATGTGAGTACCTCGTTAGGAGGTTGATTTATTCGTGTATATCTCCATCATGTTTCAAACGGGCGGTACGCTTGCACCGAGCGGCGCGTGTACTTCGGTGCACGTGAACTTCGGTGCACGTGACTACACGTGCCCTCTGTTATCACCAGTCTGATTTGTTATGATGCACACGGGAAGTAACGATAGGTCAAGAATTGCCATCTTTGGGCGAAAATCTCGCTATCTTATGATGGTCGAGGATTAATTTAAAAAAATTTTATGTTCTTACAGAATTTGTTCTACTGAAATTCACAGTAGAATTGACAATTGTCATAAAAATTTTTTTCACAATTTAATATAACTATAGAAATTGCTACTGCAGCTTCTAGTAAAATGTACTGTACTTATAAAAAATAATCCAAGGAAAATAACTAATAAAATTAATAATTCTAGAAATTCAAATAAAAAACTTTCAGTAGTTTTTTTAAACTGAAATGTTTATTCATGCTCCCATCTCTCTGTACATTCGGCGACGTGCATGTCTCTCAGTACTTTTGATACTTATATGGTCTTACCTTGTTAATATGTAGGCCATATAAGCCGACATGTCGCACCAAGTGCAGTTCATCAAAATGGAGAAAGTGCATAGTGTCTGTGCGCTTAATTCCGCATATCTTACTTTCGGTCCTTTAATCAGTTTCATGAACCTTACGTTTGATATTTCGTCAGGAGATTATTTTCTTCTTAACGGATTTATTTTTATCAAATGATGAAAAAACTCGGACTATTAAATAACCAAATTCCACATGTTTTAATCTATTTAAATTTTCGTAATATCTTGTGTTCTTTTATTTCGATGATTTTTTTTCGGGTGTCTGTTTCTCGTCGAGGTGGGCAAATGAAAGAGAAAAAAAGGGAGACCACGCGAATGATACGAAGGTTTTAAAAGGTAACCATCCGCAGCGACCTACTTTTCCGTCTGTCTCTATTCTCTTTTCTCTCCGTTCGTCTGACGACCGGGCGGAAAGGCCTAGCGATATATTCCAGCGGCAGTAGCCAAAGCCAGACAGTCAGGGAGAGAGGAAGAGAGAGGAAGAGAGAGAGAGAGAGAGAAATAGCAGCAAGCTCAGCGGGGTTATATCTGACGTCACGACACGAAAAGAGAGCGAGTGAGTCGACCGACTGACCGACCAGCCAGTGAGCCACAGTCATAGTCAGTAAAACTATGCGCACGAGCTTCCGGTACAGCGAATATGTATGGCAAGCACCGGTATATTATTATTAGCGAAACTAGCTGATGGTAGAGATAGCGACCCGGTGGATGGAATAGTATCAATGGCGCTTTTCTAAGGATTCTGGGCTTGTATGTCTTTTTTTTTGCGTCTCTGTTTTAAATAAGTCCAAAAATAAATTGTGCTAATTTCATATGTCGGAATTTCTGAATTCTTTACAGCGATGAAAATCTTCTTTTTTTAGAATTCTTGCAATGAAAATGTTAAATTTGTGTTTGGTTCTCATTTCCAATAACAAAAAATATAAAGTAAAAGATTTGCTTTATGAAGTTAAGAACACTATTATTTCAATATTTTTATTTTGTGAGTAAAAGTAGAGATTGGTTAGCAAATTTCTTATGTCGGAATTTCGGAATTCTTTACAGCGAAGAAAATCTTACTTTTTTAGAATTCTTGCAATGAAAATGTTTAATTTGTTTGGCTCTCATTTTCAATAACAAAAAATATGAAATATAAGATTTGCTTTATAAAATTAACTACACTATTATTTCGATATTTTTATTTTGTGAGTAAACGTAGAGATTGGTTATACGTTTGCGGATATTCTATTCTAGGAACTTGTAAACACATGAGTTTAGTAGAATCGCACCCGTGACACGACCGTGAACTCGTGGCTGTAAAAAGCGCACGCGGAATATATGAATATATGTAGAATAGAATGAAGACGATTAACCGTTTGCTTGAGATTATTGCACTGAGAATATCTAGAGAGTGAAAAGATAAATGAATATAATTGAGAGCGAGGATATTTATTTGTAAAGTGAGAAATATGCTCTAACTGCCAACGCCATAATTATTTTTAATATTTTCTTCTATATTAAAACGGCAAAGAAATGGCATTATTTTTAAACCTCTTGACAGATCCTCGCCAGATTCAAACTGATATTCACTTTACTCACACGTAAATTGCGTACCAAATTTAAACCAAATGTCTCAAAAATTGCAAAAGTTAGAGCATGAAGCAAAAATTTAAAAAAATTAAAAATGTCACCTATTGTGTTCCCCTCGACGAATTGATACCAAATTGAATCCCAAACATTATTTGATAACAGTCCATTTCTGGTCCAAATTTGAGTCGGATATCATAAAAATTCCGGGAGTTAGATTTCGAGCTGACATTGTCCAAAAAATTCAAAATGTCATAAATTTTGAACACCTTGACAGATTAACTCGAAATTCAATTCCATACCTTGTTCAATGACAGTTTACTCGTGGTACAAACCACGAGACCATTTTTAGTATCCTCATATGATGATCTAGGAAATAGTTTTGTTTTTTACGAAAACAAATCTTTTTCTATGCGGAAGCAAAATCAGTTCGGATTAGTATTTTTGTCTTCACTCCTTTGGAAAGCGCGTGCGCAGAGGCAGAGAATAGCGATACGTTATGGAATACGTAGCCGGCGTTGGGCGTTCGATTGTATAATTCTGGCCGGCGTCAACCTCGTAAATCTCCACGTGCTTCTTGTTCGTAGTTACAATAACGCACAACACATTATTGTACGTGTACGCAAGCGCTTTTAGTTAGCTGCAACTGCTGCTGCTGCTTGAGCCCCATTGTTCGAGAATAAAGCTTGTGAGCATGTCAAGTTACGTTTGGTCCTTGTTTACATAACATAATGCTGCACCGCGTGCGAACCTGAAGAGTCACCTCCCCGTTAACCCCAATTTAATGTCGATAATACGAGCTGGTTTTGCGTTTAAGGTTCCTTCGGCTCTGTTCTGTCAAAATAATTAACTAAGATACGAATAAAAAAAATAAAAAAATAAAATGAAAGTGGAATACAATTATCAAATAAACGGTTGCCAAATTCCTGATCTGGCAACTTTCTTCAATTCTACTCCGATAAAACATTCTAATTACGAATATATGCATAAATTTTCATATCTTTTATTGTTTTATTTTTGCAATAAACTTCTAAGAACATTAAGTTTTTTAATTATTTTTTTAAATTACGTTGGAACTGCGTCCAACGTTTAATTGACGTATCGAGGCGATATAACGATCACGATCGATATCGGTGAGCTGCTACTTTTCTAAGAGTCGTTAATTCTTATCAGAATTAAAGCGTTGTGTTGGTTGTATGTAGTAGAGGCAGTTTAGAACACACGAGAGAACATCGAAAGTCAAGAGTTCGCTCAAATAATACTGAAAATCACCTTGTCGATTATACGAAGAAAAATTAATCATTTACATTTCTCAATTTTTCTATTTGGATGAAAACATGTTGTCTAACCGTTTTCATAATTTGTCATAAAAACTGTAAGGGCCGTAATAAAAGATCGAAGATTAATTGGTACACGTGCCTTTTTTACGATCGTTGAAAATTGAATCATGAAGTCAACAATACACGTGGAAAAATATTGGTAATACAGTTGACTACAAAATGACAACTCTTAACTTTTTGCCCAATTCTTAAAGTCAACTATAAAGTGAAAACTATAATTTATTAATCCCTGCAACCATCTTCATAGTTGTGGTTACTATAAAAAATTGGTCGTACGAAGTAAAAACGAAGATTTATCACTTCATGGTTATACTAATACCATAATTTTATCTCAGTGTAAAAATGGATAATGATCGATGAGAAAAGTTGCTCAAGAAATAAGACAAATGTATCGAAATATACGGTCAGGTCGGTCGAGAAGTGAGACGCTCGCTCGTTGAATGAAAATAGTCAACAATGAACGTCTATTTTTGAGTGAAGAGTATTTTCAGTGGACTCGAAGAAAGAGTGGAGAACGAACGAGCGACTGAGTGGAAGGAGGTGAGCGCTAAAACGAGGGCACGAGAGATGGAAATTCTACCAACAGCTGAGCGCTTTACGGATCAACGAAAGTCGAAGAGAAGCAAACGGGAGTAGACGAGCTGCGGCTCAAAAAAAGGAGAGAAAAAAAAGAAAACGAATGAGGAAGGTGAAAACTCGAAGTCAACGTGTGGGAGGGATGATGAGTCAGCGTAAAAGGGCCGTGACCTTCACTCCATCTTTCTCGCTTTTCTCATCTCTACTCTTTTTTGACTACGATTACACGCTCCACCATAATGTAAACACATTTTAAAATGTAGCGGGCTCTGAAAGATAATGACAATTTATGAGTCTCTTCACTTATCACGACCTTGGTTAATTCCCAATTTTACAAAAATATTCAACGTCAATTAGTAATGAAACGTTAAGAAAAAATGCTTTGATAGTAAAAAAATATCAATTATTGATTGAAGAACAAATTGAAATTATTGTAATTTCGATTTTTTTTTAATTTGAAAAATGCCCAGAATATAACAAATTTTGGATATGCGTTTTGCAAAAAAAATTCGTTATCTCGCGCATATTTTCGAAAATGAAAATCAAAATAAAGAAATAAATCTGAAAAAAAATTCGTATGCATTCAAGTAAATTAACATATCATTTTCATTAGAAAAAAAGTTAGGTTGACTGATTGTTTGTTGAACAATTGTTTTTTTCACCAATTTGTCAATAACATTTTGGGATCATTATTATGCGAAATCAATCTTTTCAGCACGTTTTATATGCATTATTTTTCTTTCCAATTTTTATCCCATCGGGAAGTGATCGAAATTGTCTCTAAAACTCACTTTTGGCGGGATTGTACGTATCCTATAGAAAATGCTGAAAATTTTATTTGTGCATAATAATAATAAAAAAAATTTATTGCCAAATTACTTAAATAAATAATAGTGCAACAAATTACCCGGCAACCTAACTTTCCTTTGTTATGTAAAACATTTGTTTATTTTTCTAAATACGTATGTATTTTTTCTTATTTTCAATTTTACCCTTGGAAAAAACGGTCATTTTCAAACATCGGATAAAATTCCAAAAAAATCCACACGTATCCAGAAAAATAAAAAGCTAGAAAAAAAATTCTAGCAATAAAAAATATTAACACTGGATGAAGTTTATGTTAAGTGTTGCTGAGATCATATTGTGTACATGATAATATGTGAATGTTGGACCAAAGAAATTCACCGCTGTGTGGATGTATTCTCGAGGCTACATGTGCGTACTACTATGTAGCGTATGTAACGCATGTTTCAGTGGGCGCGTTCACACGCTCGCGCCGAAGCTACACACGGCATCACGTCATTCTCGTAATTCCCCGACGTATGTTTCCTCCTTCGGTCGTTTTTCCTCCATACATAATACAGAGCCTAATTTTGCGTAATGCACGCGATCGCACCGTTCTCGAGGTGATTCAGTGAGATCCAGTCTAGGCTCACAGTCGTTACTCGTAGTGTACGCGTATATGCCGCACCTGCACACACGCCGCTAGACCTTTTCATGAATGAGAACGCGCATTACTTGCTATCGCTACTTATGAATCGCACACGCGCTCCGCTACGATTGCATCGCACTCTCTCGTCAACAGAGCTCGCTTCCTTTTATACGCTTGGTGATTTTATTGCATATTCCATAAGCTCAATCTACAACTTATTACTCTTATTTAAGGTAGTCCTCGTGTATTCTCTGACATCGCATAAGTTCGAGCGAAATCGAGACAGAATTACGAACTCTTCTCGAAGAAATAAAAATCTGAAAAAAATCAACTATATAAAAGATGCTGAAGGGATTAATTTGGCATAATAATAATTGAAAAATGTTATTAACAAATTACTGAAATAAATAATTGTGCAACAAATTGCCCGGCAACCTAACTTTTTTTTGTTATGAAAATGATTTGTTTATTTTTCTGAATACGTGTGGATTTTTTTAGAATTTTATCTGATGTTTGAAAATAGCCGTTTAAATTGTACTGACAAACCTCTTTAATTGAAAGTGGAAAAAAATGGTTGAAAGGTAGATGCGAGAGAGTGGGGAACTTCCCACGATGAAGGAAAGCCGAAGCATGATGTCTGTGTTGCGCAAGCGAAATCCGACTACACTTGGAGGCAACCGGTCGGTGGCTTCGCGCTCTTGATTATACTTAGACTGTACAGACGGAGGAAGGGCTGGTTGCTCGCATACACGAAGCAAGCACAGCGGCATTTATATGGCAAAGCTCCAGAAGCGGCACATATAGTAACAGTCATACCAACATCGAGAGTCAAGCGAGCGAGCGCGCGAGAACGAGCACCCGTTTTATTGCACGTATCCTCTCCGGTTGCTACTGGAATTCCGTCATTTCCTGTCAGTACTACTAGCAGCGAGCACGAGCAACACCCGCAGTACCGCAACCACTGTCTCACACCGCAAACCTATACGATGCGCGTTATTATACATTTATATTATCCCTCATAACTGCTTCTTCTCTGCATTCTCAAGTTTCCAACAACCAATAACTAGACACATTCGCATATTTTTTGTACAATTTTTTTTTATGCTTTCATAAATTGGTTATCAATTATATATGAATATTTTATAAATATTGAGCTCGAGCACGAGCAACACCCGCAGTACCGCAACTAGACACATTTTAATATTTTCTGCACAATTTTTTTATGCTTTCATAAATTGTTTATCAATTATATATAAATATTTTATAAATATTGAGCTGTTGATTGACTCCAGAGAATCTCTGAAATGACAATCAAAACGAGGCTGCAAAGTAGAACTTAAGCAAAATACTTCCTGATTATTGGTGGATTCTTACAAGTGTAGCCAACGTAGATTAACATGCTTCGTCATGGAACGGAAGCTAAGCATCGATTTGCACATATCCTCATAAACCTGCCTTTGTAAAATAGGTAAACAATGACGAAGCAAAATGTAACGCTCGCCTTTGTACCTTTTTTTTTTTTAGTATTTAAGGACAGGACAATAGCTTGCTTCTTTATATATATATTCCGTCTTCGTGTACGGATATATAATAGAAAGGAGTGGTCGAAGATAGGAAGCTTCAGTGGCGAAAATCCAAGTACCACAATGTTTGATAAGGTGACAGTTGAACAGCCGCAGAGTCGTTGCGGAATGACGGTCCGATTTGTCCCGATTTTTGACCTTTGCCATTTACTCGTTTCTTACATATGGGGCGTTCCGCGTCAGTTCAACCACTATTACTTTTTAAAAACTTTTTTCTTTTATCCCACAAAATGAAATCATAATAACAAAACAAATTGTACTCTAAACTATATCTCATGAATTAATAGGGACTTGCAACTCTGATAAGCACCGATTTTAACGACGACAAAATACCTTTTTTTCGCCAATTCTCGGTTTTGTACCTATCGCTGTGGTTTATAAAAAATAAAAATTAATAGTCTTTGTACGAATAAAAATGATAATCTAGGAGGCAAGTTTTTTGGATACCAGTACTTAGACTTTTTGCATACTTGGTGCGTGATGATGAAGTAAAAATGGTGGCTGGTCTGACAGCGAATGTCTTATACAGTCTGTTCTTCCCTTCAGACTCGACTTCCGTACTCTCTATGCTGGCAATTCCTTTAAAAGCTCCAGTCCTGGAACTTGGGCGAGATAACGGTGGTTTTTCGAGGTGCCAATCGCCACCACCGAATCAATGTGCTTGCTGAACACGCTATACCGGTTATCCGCCCGTAAATCAAATATCCTCGCTTTCTCTATCTCTATATATACCGCCTATATAGTAAAGATTCTGATGGTGGATTTTTTTCGTTATCTATTTTTCTATTTTCGTACCCCTAACTTGCTAAATGTCTGCATATATTTTCACTTCGTTGTAGTTTAGGACTTTTTTCAATACCCTGTCAATATCTGATAAAATGCAGAGTGAAATCTATTGAATTATCAGTTATTATGTTCCTCCAATTTTTGACACTCCGCTGAATAGAATTTTTTTTTTAAATGACACAAAAGTAAAAAAAATTGTTTTAGAAGTTAATCCGTTTTCAATTTTTTTGTGGATTCACGGATTGTGGAATCACGAATTATTTGTATAATCTATAGCAGGATGGGCAATATTTGAAAAAAATTGTATTAATAATAATAATAATAATATTTACATTTTAGTTTTTAAAATAATAAATTACACGAAATGTTATAAAATCAGGAGATATAATGAGATATGACTGTATTTCTGTTGTGAAATGCTCAGTAATTGATGATATATTGTATTTGTTTCAGTGGTGGTGAAACAATCGACGAGAATTCGGTGGCTGGTAGTGTCGTGTTAGCGGAGGTATCGGACACTCAAGAACTGCTGGTTTCTGAACTAATTGTCGACAACAACAGCAGTTGTGGTAGCAGTAGTGGTACATTGCGTGGTGATACGAAACACGGTGTCGTCCACGTGGTGCGCGAGGAGAGCGAAGTGACACAGGCCAGTTGCCGGCTAGGCCGGCAAAACGGCAGCCACACCGTCAGCGGCGGCAGAGTAACGCCGCGGTCACACATGGAACAGGAGAAGAGAATGCGGCGAGAAATCGCCAACAGTAACGAACGCCGGCGTATGCAGAGCATTAACGCTGGTTTTCAGTCACTCCGAACACTTTTGCCGCATCATGAAGGAGAAAAGTTATCCAAGGTAAGTGCCAATAATACACCGACTCCATAATCTCTTCTATTTCTCTATTATTTAAATTCATATTCCCAATATCGAGTATCAAATTAAAGACTGATAATAATTTTTAAGACTGGCACCGCAAAACTGGCATAAATGGAATGAATGGCATAAATGGAATGAATGGTAGTGATTTTGAAAATTGTTAAACTGGTACAAAGGGTGACACGCGTACAATTGGTCCTTTTTATGCTGCACCCTTGTACAGAGTTTTTTAATAGCTTTAAATTGCCTGGTTAAATTACCAGTTGAATATACTGCTGCAAATCGTTTATCCGATTCATAAGTGTTAATTAACGTAGTAATAAAATGAGGTGGTGATGTACCGGTCACGCTCGTAGACCGGAAGTTCGTAATACTTCACGTGAAATTCACCGACTTGACTCTTTTATTTCTCTATTTGTTAATCCATATTTCTCGATAATATCGAGTATCAAATTAAAGACTGGTAATAATTTTGAAGACTGTCACTGCAAAAATGGTATAAATGGAATGAATGGTTGTGATTTTGAAAATTGTTAAACTGGTACAAAGGGTGACACGCGTACAATTGGTCCTTTTTATGCTGCACCCTCGTACCGAGTTTTTTAATAGCCTTAAATTGCCTGGTTAAATTACCAGTTGAATATACTGCTGCAAATCGTTTATCCGATTCATAAGTGTAATTAACGTAATAAAAAAAATAAGGTGGTGATGTACCGGTCACGCTCGTAGACCGGAAGTTCGTAATACTTCACGTGATTTCCTGTCTCCGCAAATGGAAAAAAGTAAATAAACAATTATTACGCCGTGTATGAACGGAAGTGCTTTTCATCGCAGCGACGATGTGACGAGATTGAATGAAAATATATTCGTAGCAATTTCAACGACACAACATTACATTTTTATTTATTTATATGTGCTTGAATTTTTTTTGTTTTTATTATAACGTTGAAAATTGAACGTTTGACTATGCGTGATACAATGTTTTGAAGTACGCATGGTTGGAATTTTCATTCGACCGATCGAAAGATCTATATGTTCAAAAACTATCATGGCAATCATTTATCTCATTAAGAAGTCATTGAATCATCACTCAATCATCGCTCCCACGTAGATGCGGTGCGACTAAATACGTGATAAAAAATATATCAAGTACGTATACCAATCACACCGTTGCTAAATGACCCAAAAAATTGTCATCTCACCTTCGAACATCCATCCACTCACGTTTTTTGTAATAACAGAGTTCGCATTATCGTTCACCAATCATCAAGCAGGCTCATCTACCATCATTTCACTATAATTTTCCAAAATGTTTTGAATAATTTGAAAAAATTCGTTATGGTATGTCAGCAACGAGAGACAATGTTTTTTTTCTTCAGTTTTTCAAATTGAAGATTCTTCTACTTCAGTGTAGGCGCTGCACGTGAATTCAGGAGAATTGCAAACCAAAACTATTTAATAGCTAAGATAAAAACGAAAGAGAATATTTTCGTATACATTCTTTAACAAATAATAAACAATTCATTTTTATTTTATTTATATGAGCTAAAACAGTAACTGTACTGTCAGGGAATGGTTTAAATACAGCACGTGCTATGCTCACTGACGAACGATAGTCAGAAGAACTGTCGTTGGTAATTCGTTCGACGCGGTGACATTTTGATCCCATCGCGTGCGAGCCTCTCATAATTCGTGGCACGTCGCTTGAATTCGCAAAAGGCGCTACTGGCTGCGAATTCGGCGAGCACCGTCGACGGCGGACAATTGTAAATGTTGATGTGTAATCGAGAAGTTTGTGTGTTAAAGAGAGCGTGGCCAACGATATATGCAGAGATACTGAGAAAGAGACTGAAAGCTTTCGTTCAAGGCAAAAAAACGAAACACCGTTGGTAACCATTTCAGCAATACGACACTAATACCTATGATAATGGGAGCTACCTTCCCATTTGTAAATGGGTGTGTACTTATTTTCGATAATTCACCACGTAACCTATATAATTCCATCAATACAGTTTAATCGCTTGCCATATTCAGCTGCTTTCAACAAGCAGACACGGAAATTGGAAATTGGGCGAATCGTTCATTAAAAATTCATTAAAAATTCATTAAAAATTCATTTAAAAAAGTAATGCTCAGTAATAACGTTGTTCTAGAATTGGAACCTTGGGTTGAATTTTAGAAAAGCTGATTGATTTATTGAATTAAACGTGTTGGAAAGTACCGATTGGTTAACAAGTCGACCACTTACAAAGTACATAGCGTCGCGAGAGATTCGCACTACGAGGACACGATACGTGTTTACATAAATCTTGGTTGCGGCCAAAGCAGCGAGCACAGTACAGGGGAGTCCCCCGTAACTCAATATTTCGCGTACCGGTTTAGCTGTGCCGCACGGTTCGGTTCCCACGCATTTCTCTCGGCCCCACGTTACCCTCTCCTTCTTCACCGTATCCATTCCTCCTTCCACCACGTTCGGAACCATATCTTTTTTTTTTTCTTCTTCCTTTTCTTATCTTCGCTCTTCTTCATGCGAAAGAAAGAGTGACAGTGACCGACCCTCGAGATTCTCGGTCCCTCGACCGTTCGTCCCTTCCTTTTCGCTCGAGTTCCCCCTTCGAATGAAGGCCACTTGCAGATCGTGTATTTCGCGAAGCCATGGCCTACTAAAAACATTTTGAGATCGGCGTATCGCACCGTCTTTTTTTCCGCCGCTCCTCCTCCTCAATATTTAAGGATTCTTGGTATTATGTTACGCAATTCGGATTCACGATTCCACGAATTAAAAGCCAAAAAACTTTCAGGCGGAAGACGTACAGTTGAACAAAAAAGAATTTTTTTTTATTATTTAAAATAATCATTAACTTTTTTTCTTTCGAATCTCATATATGCTACAGTGAATTTAGTGATTTAGTGTACGAATACTGAAAAATTTAATTTCATAATAAATTATTTTATTGTATTTTTCTGTGACTAATGAGTGGTTTAGTGCAAAAATTATATTTCTATTTGTGAAAGTAAAGAATAGTTTTTTTAAATTAATTTCAGTAGAAACGGAAAATCGGAAATTTTATTTTTGTGACGTTAATGATGGCATTGGTGCCGATAATTAATTGAGCGAATAAATGACTGTCGAAATAAGTGGTTTATTCATTCTGAGGAAGCATAATTAATTATTGTTTGTTTTCAGTGTTGTTTGGATTGTATTGTACATGGAATTTCTTGGCAAATGCTTGTCCCGTTCAATGGAATAATAAATTAATCTATTTATTTATTTATTTCTTCATTACATCTGGTTTTTGAATTGGATTGTTACATCTGGTCTTTGAATTGGTCTCATTTTTTTTTTTTCGCTGACATACGTATTTGGAGTTTGTTGAACAGGAGGAAGCAATTTGTAAAAGTCTGTGACGAGTGTGCATAACGTACGCAAAAGCTCGCAGTGTCTGTTACGCACGCACGTTCGCCACAGACGTCTCGACCCATTTTCATTTGACTCTCGCCATGCGAGAGACACACGGTATTAAAAATAAACCGGTCTCACGTCGAACGCTGATGCCATCGCTGGGCGGCTGGGCGAAACACCCGCGCGCCCAGACTTTCCTTCTTTTCCCCGTACTTGCTTAACTCTTTTTATTTCCGGCATATTTAATTGCGGTTCTTTTGGAGATCTTCAACACGTCTTGGAGAGTTCTTGTAGTTTATCAATCATCTTTACTGCACTATTAAACAAATTCCGAAGTGTTGATGGGTAATTACATAGCGTTTCGACCTTCGTCGGACCCTTGACCTCTCAGATTTGGTCGAAATTTTTTTATATGATTGAACCAACTTCAAAAAGTAGTGGAAAATTTTTTCAGATTTTCTTTATTGCAATTTTTCTTTGCGATTTTCCAAAGCTGACATATTTCAGCCCAAATTGAAAAATCTGAAAAAATTCTCAAAAATTGTGCATGAAATAACAATATTTTTTTTTTCTATAAAAAATTATTCAAAAATTTATAAACGAAAGAGGAAAAGTATATGTACCTCGAAAAAACTAAAGAGAAATTATGAGAACTCTCGAAAATTACGAAGCTTAACAATCTTATCATTCCTGTTATTAGACTTGTCACCGTGTTGCATAAAAAATCAATTTTCCCAGCGTCTGGTATTCCACTTGATAGAAAGACTAGTTATGGATGAATTTCACTTTAAAAACATGTTTATACCAGAGTATGAAAGAAAAAGTACAATAAAATTGATTTTCCGCATAATTGCTATTTACGAATAAAAAAAGAACCGAAAGCTACTCGTTGAAAGAAAATTCTTCATGGCCTTCGAGCGTCTCCGATCGCATACTACGCTGGAATATTGCAGCAGCAAAAGGTGTAGTACTACGGGAATGGGCGTGGGCCTCAAGCAGCAGGCAACCGGGCAGCGAGGCAGTGCATAGAACGAGAGAGAGTCGAGAGACGCGACGTCGAGGACATGCGAAAACAAGTGCGAGTAGAGGAGAAGACGAAGAGAGATGGGAAGAGAACTGGTGGATTACCGGCGAGAATGGCGAACAAACAAGGAGAGAAGAAGTGAGACGGTAGAATGACGCTGAAAGCACGTGATGTCTGGGTTCCCGCCGTCCTTGTCCGTCCCTGCTGCTGCTACTGCCCCCCCCCCCCCCCATCGTCGTCTGTATTGTGCAGCAGCAGCAGCAACACCAAGACCAAGATAAACCGCGATGGGACGGAATATACGCCGTTTTAGTCCTCTTCTTCGCTTCTCCTTCGTTCCCCTCGTCCATCTTTCCTTTTTATCCCTTTTTCTCTTCGTCCCTTCTTTTCCCTTTATTCCTTATGATCTTTCGCCTCGGCATCTTTTGCGCGGCGACCCAGCGCCCTCGAATAACCGGCGAACCGCCAAACCAACTCTACTCTCGAATAAGACCGTCGCAAATAAAACTGAGACACGAGAAGAAAAGCGAGGCAAATTTTTTGCAAGAATAATTTTCAAGTAGTTTTTTCAAAGCGATCCGACAGACACAAAAAAATAGGTTTCGCAAAGCTACAAATATTTTTGTTGTTCTCAGGGAACTCGTAAAAAAAATGGTGATTAAGCTCGGTCAACCCCAAAACATGTTAGCGCTGGTTAGCCCAATAATTCTGATTTTTATGGCGCTCAAATGTCGTATTAGGAAAATTAGGATCGTGCTAAACTCTCAACCTGTAATTCAAACCCGTTCGATAAGCGGTTATTATTTTTTTGACAACTGAGAAAATGTTAATATTCATAAGTCAAATATATCAAAAAATTAAATTTGTTTTTAAAATTTAGCGGGAATAACCGAGTGCGAAAAACATTGCGCAGTGAATTGTTGGCGTCTCACATGTGGGTCATCTTTCTCTTTCTGGTTCATGAGTTCTCGTCTTTTTTTTTTGTCGTCCCTCGGCGAACTCGATTGTACGCGTCCCTTATCCTTCTGCGTCGCTCTGAGCGCCCTGACGCTGACGGCCCCAGCGGTGCTGCAAAGCCTCTCTTGTAGCGTCTCGGTTCTTTGCTTCTCCCACCACTGACATCACCATTTCCCCTACCTGGCCCACGGGCTCTCGTCGTCCCTTTGTTCGTTTCGCTTGCCCCTTATTTCACAGAATGAGCGATGCCCGATGCCTCCTTCTCCTCCTCCCCGCTGCATCCTTCTTTCTTTCTTTCTTTCTCGCTCTTTTTCACCGGTTTATTTGTTGTTTTTCTCTCCGAGGGAGAGAGCCGCAACGAATAAAGGTCTCACCTTCGCTCGGCTCTTCGTCGTCGTCCCTGCTTTCTTTAGCATAAACCTCTGTCTCTCGGCTTGGCGGACCTGGCGAACCAGGTCACTTTTTAGCCTCCCATACAACGTCCCCATACATATATGGACTTCTGTTTGTATATATATATTGGGCTGGTTCAGAAAAGGCTTTTTTTACAGTTGATTATGGAGATTTTCATTCTTACACAAAAACAATTTAACCCAAGTATCTAAACATTATTTTAACTGTAAAAGCAATTTCATTAATTTGTCAAAAGACAATAAACAATATTGCTCTGATTACCGAGGTCACATGGAAATAATTTGTCGCTGTTTGTCACTGAACGATGACTGTTGAATAGAAATGAATGAAATAAGACAATACAGTAATACATTATTCTATGACAGGTTGTGATACTTACCACTATACTACCGAAGATATTATTAAAGTTTCATAAGCGAAACTAAAAAACAATCAGGTATGTAAAAAGATTGCAAAACCAATTCTGCAACTTTTTGTTTATCTAATTCTTTACACGTATACGTAGCATTTCTGTGGTTAAGATTCAACGTCACGAGACGAGGTCATTCACGGCAAGTTTATTACACGTGCGTTCACATCGCTTTATCTTAGAATTTCGAGTCAATGTTGTTTATTCACTGGACTGTTTCTCCCGCCGCGTTTTCAACGAGCTATTTACGCATGGCTAGTAGATAAAAGTACATCTATACTTTTCGCAATGCATGGATCGACAGAGCAGCATATTTTGCACCTCGGGTACATCGACCAGTTAATGCAACGACGACTACGGTTGCATCGTCCGGTCTAGTAGGTAGATACGCTAGTTGGTACTCGGGAATAACTTTGCATACCGTCTGTCTCTCTGTTGTGTGTCTCTCGGCCTCCCTCGGCGTGCTGCAGAAGGTCGATCGTAATCGGCCGACTGTCTGAGCACGAGGCGACGGGATATGGGATATAGTATGCGACTCGACGACGGAAGTCGTCGAAAAATGTGTTTCAACCGATGAGAGCCAGTGGCTCTCATTACGCTTGCATTTTCATCTCGAGGTTTACGGCCAATCGTTACATTTTCGTCATCAACCAGAGTTGTCAGTTTACATTCATTCATGAGATATAGTTTACAGTACAATTTGTTTTGTAATTATGATTTCATAATAATAATATGTAGTGATTATAAAATAGATTGTGAACATCTGAGGAGCAAAAAAAAATTGTAATTTTCGCTTTAACATTGGAAGAAATAGTGGAAATAATAGAAGGAATAATTAATGCATTACTTTCTTAATGCATTAATTATTATATTCTTTCATTTTGCAATCGTATTACAATCGCCACATGTTGTTATTATAAAATCGTAATTATAACGCAGATTGTATAATAATAATTATTGCTATGAGTATTAGCCATTTACAACTCTGCCATCAAGCCATGCTGATGCGATTATATGTCAATTATCGTAGATTTGGTCGCGAAAATATTTTTTGCAATTGCATATATTCTTTGTTTAAATTCAAGAAAATTTTGAAACTGAAAAAGAAATTATACTCTATTTTTCTTAAATCACACGTGACATTTATAATTGAATTATACTCCGTTTTTACGAAAATATTTTCGAAAATTATTATTTTTGTTCTCGGCCTTCTAAAATATAAGAAAAAAATGAAACCTTTTTACGTACAAAAATAAGGGTGGTTTATATATACCAGAGCCATTTCGAGAATTTTCTCAGTGGCACTAGAAAAGATATTCATGTGAAGGAATGTTTGGTGTTGACTTAACATGGAGTGAGTGGGAAGATCGTAAAGCTCGTCGACGTTCGCCTTTCCGTCTCCTCCACGTCTGTACCATTCTTTGAAGACGACAAATAACTCCGGTGATGGTGTTATTTGTGCTCGGCGGCTGTCCAGTCTGAGCGCGAGAGAGCTACTAAACAAAAAAATATATGAAAATAAAGAAGGACGTAAAAGATCGTCGTATTCGTTGTCTCGGTAGGATGTAATGCGCTTTCGGACCTTGCGTAAATCTTCTCACGCGTGTTGCACCGGTACTACACGAAGGGGTTCGCGAGACCCAGCAAACCTTTACTACAACATATAATAATACAAAACTTATCTCTTCCACGTGAGACGACGGTTTTGTACGAGCGCAGCATGAGCACGCCTTAAAACAGTCGCGTTGTGCTGCGAGGCAGCACATACTCCTCTTCCGTTGTTTGATCATAAATTTGAGAATAAATTGGCCGTCACCGAGCGGTCAACGAGCTTCGAACAACCGACACGTTATCATAGAATGAACCCAAGTAAATGGATAGTTCATGCTTTGTCGAATTGGCACAGAAATTCTTTTCGGGTCTTCACAAAATTTTATTAAACAATTTTAAGCGAAAATTGAAGAAAACTGGAACTCACATGTTTCTGCGTTTTCCCATGAAATTTTGCATCGAATATCCCTTGTGCTGCAGCACCAGCGGTCGCGTGCTGCGTTCCGCATTCGTCGCGGTATAATTGGTCAGTGGTTGGCAGTCGGCATAAATCCAGGTGCCTTCGAGTTTGGCCATGATTTCAAGCCTCTTTTGGCCCTATTCTACCGTTCCAAGTCGACAGGAAGACGTCGGGCTGTAATCCGAAACGTTTTTGTTGTTGTAATTCCGTTTTTTTTTTTTCACATGCTACGCCTCGCGGCAGTCATCATCAGTCGTATTTATAGAACGTGACTCGGTGATTGCATTTGACGGACGGAGCGTGCACGGGATGCGCGCATAGAGGAAACCCGGAGACACCAGGTCCGAAGACGACGACGACGAACATCGCTCGTGACACGCTCACCCTAATGACGCCATTGTTGCCCCGACGCCTGCTTCTCGAACGTAAACCACCTGCGTCACATTCTCGTAAAAACTCGAGAAAAAGGTGGACAGAGACAGGATAATTCCTTATTCGTTCTGTTGCCGTTTGATAAACTATGGCCTCATTGCCCTGTACAATCACGTGCTAACGTTGTGTCAACATTTCATTGTCGGTGACAAGTAAGAACAAGTACCGTGCAAAATAGAGTTGAACACAAATGAGTAAACGAATTTGTGGATCCATTGTCTCTCTTATTTCAGTCTTTCATGCTTCAAGACTTGACGTGTCAGTAAATTAAAGAGTTACATCAAAGCAATTAAGCTCAACGGGATGAGACAGTTGAATAATGCAGTTTAAGATTTTTGTTTGTAATTAAACTTAAAAAAAAATTACTGATAAATTGAAATATACAAATACTGGAAGTTGTTATGCATGAATTGATCTACAAAATTTATTATACTAGTGCGACGTAATATTGATATATAGTACAATAAAAACGCTAAAGTACTTTTATTTTTATCGACCAGCTTATGCAGAAAAACTTTCAAATATTAGTCTATAACTTTATTGCCTTGGAATAACGAGCTTAAAGCTGTTCTAAACTTGCACCTAATTGAGTCATCTGTCCGCTCTGTTTATGGTGATTTTTTATGGTGCTCTTCAAGGCCAAGCGCTTTCCAGGCCAGAAGTAAAACATAAATTTGGGTCACTGGATCCTCGAAGAACAAAGCTCACGCCCACCAACGTTGCGGAGAACGGCCTCTAATGCTTCCCATTAATAATTGTCGCGGGATCCTTTGCCGTGTACGATATATGCTATGCTCGACGGTAGTCAGAGCAAAGTGCACACTTAATACTAAAACGTACGTTCTGCGTTATTGTACGTGTCGTGTGATTATCGTTATCGTTCGCACGCACCTCTATTATGCCATAAGACTTGGACGAGGAGGACGTCGATAAAACATGGAATTACTAATAAAAAAGGGTTAAACCGAGCGAATATTTCCTAAGCAGTTGCCAACTTGTATGAAAAATCTACTCTCGCGAATGTTGTAAAAAAAACCCCGATTTACTTCACGTGCTAAGTTCTTTGCAATGTCTTTTACTATTTTAAATTATTGTAAATGATTAACGTAGTCATTTAATAAGTTAACTTTTCTAATAATAACATAAGTTAATTTTTTTTCAATGTTATTATTATTTAATTTTTTTAATGACACGTTATGAATTTTATATAGTTTTGATAATATTATATGGGGATCATTTTGAAGAGTGTAGCGTTAGCAAATACTTGTCCCATTTCTCTTCATCTCGCGGTAACCTGATTATACCTGTTTGACGGTAATGCTATATAGAAAGCCCTCATATAAGCGTGTCTCGTGACTCAAGTCCAACGTTGAGAGCTCTGTGAGTATTGCATCGGGTGCAGTGAAAGATGCATGCTCGACACAGTCGGAACTGCGCAGCGTTCTGTAGGCGATTTTGCTTATGCAATAGTCACTGCGACGATGGATTATTCGTTATGCTGTGCAAACTTGACGTTTACCACAGTTGTACTCGAAAATATGCGCGCCTTAAGTGAGATTGTTT
Source organism: Tromatobia lineatoria (assembly GCA_949699805.1). Taxonomy (NCBI): domain Eukaryota; kingdom Metazoa; phylum Arthropoda; class Insecta; order Hymenoptera; family Ichneumonidae; genus Tromatobia; species Tromatobia lineatoria. Next base: position 7,442,584 of record OX453053.1, on the reverse strand, counting down.
CAAAACATAATACAATAAATTCTCATAGTCAATTCGCGACGGTACATATTTTTCTCCCGATAAAAATAAATAAACTTCATAGTTTAACATTAATAATATATGTTAAATCTTTTTTTGAATAATTTTAAATGGAGTCAACTGAAGAAATTTGTTTCGTTATTCTCTTGCGCTCTGCAATAACAAACTATCTCATCGACTTCTTATTACTAGGAATTTATAACCAACAAATGAGCAATCGTATTTGCGAAATGGAGGTCGAGTTTAATGACCGTCATTCGTCGTACTGTGCACCCGCGTTTCCAACTGTCGCGCAACTCTTCTACCGCTTACTCGTTTGTTGACAAACACGTACACATGCACCCACAAATATAAATGCTTTGAGGTTGTCTGAGATGTCGGTTTTTAAATCGCAATTCAATCCGGGTCACGTAGAAGCTTGTCACTTTGATCGGATTCAGTTATAATTAACGTTCGAGAAAATAAATGGAAAATAGCATTTGTAATTGCGAGACTAGAGTGATCGATTGATGGAATAAATAATTATAGACTCGGCGAGCCCTCGACGATGATTCCAGTAAAGGCTCGTTATTATCTGCCACATTTGGTCTGCTGTAATTAACACGGCTTATATTTTGTTAAGAATTTACCGTAAGAATCAAGGTCAACAATCTTTGCCGTAGTTTTTCTTTCATGATTAACATTCTTTGTTAATCATGAAACTTTTGATAATTTTTCTAAATTTAAAAATTGTGGCCTACAAAAATTCCATTTTGAAAAATTGTAACAAATTGCAAATCGATTTTTTTTTTTTTTTTATGTTTCAATCTCATTCGTCAAATTTGGATTATAGCACAAAAAATTGTGGACGAAATCAGAAAGGTTAAGGACCAAATCCAGGTCGAAACCAGCGGGAATCCCCCATATACACTATTGAGTGTCTCATTCACCTTCTGTCTAGTCTTCTTCGCTGCATCTCGTTGCCATGAGGTAGACCCCCTCATAACATCATACTTAATGATGCTATGTTTCTATATTTTCAAGAGTAGAGTAAAGAAATATGATTACATATCCAAAAAAATATAAAGAAGCAACATTAAGCCCACTTTGCTTCTAAGCTCAAAAACTTCTTTATCTGATACGGGATTTTTGAGAATTTTTCCAGATTTTTTAAATGTTATGTTATGTTATGTTAAATGATGGCCTATAAAATTTCCATTTTAAAAAATTGTAACAAATTGAAAATCGAAAAAAAAAAAATGTTTAAATGTTTAATCTCCTTTGAGAATTTGGATTATACCACAAAAAATTGTGGACGAAATCAGAAAGGTTAAGGACCAGATCCAGGTCGAAACCAGCGGGAATCCCCTATATACACTATTGAGTGTCTCATTCACCTTCTGTCTAGTCTTCTTCGCTGCATCTCGTTGCCATGAGGTAGACCCCCCTTGGGCTATGTGTCAAGGAGTTTATTTATCGAGAGACGCACAGTTAGAGCGAGATTTGTGGTCAATAGGGTTCTTCGAGCACGTGCTACCTCGTTGTTTGTATCACATCGACACCACGCGATAAATATATATATATACACCTGCAATTCCACTCGTTCCTCTGACAGCATAACTCATATCTATTCATCAATCTCTCGGTGATTACAACCATCTCTTACTTCATGAACATAATTCATGAGAATTCATGTCCTTCGATATCTCGGTTCCTAAGTTTATGCAGCAATTTTATTTTTGCTGACGAGTTCTCTTTACATTTTCTTACACGATTATCGATCACATCGCAATGCCAGGATCGCGATTGAGAGCAAGTACGATCGATTATAGCGCCACGAGCGAATACCTTGCATACTACACTATCTGTTCTATTTGTCTATTGTACTACTGTCATATGTACACGGTGCTACTAAAAATACGACAACCATGTCGAAAAACGAATGTCAACCTAAAGACAAATACAACACAAATAACACAGTAAGTAAAAACTGAAAAATTCCATGGTACATATAAAAAATTGATTTTTCAAAAATTCTGTTTATTACTTGAAATTATTCAGGTATCGCAATAGAAAGTAATCAGCAGGAATTTTCTCATCAGACAAACTTTGAAACTTTTATCAAAATTGATTATGTTTTGAAATGTTTTGAAATTGCACCTAAAAAACGTGAAACTCAATGAATCCTAATTGGCAAAAAAAAAAAAACCAACCATTTTATCGATGCCATGCACTTTTTCGTCAACAAGGGAGACAAATAATTTCATTACATTTTTATATTTTCATTGCAGCAATGCAATTCAATTTATTTCTGAGGACAATACACGGCATTTTTTCCAAAGGATACTAAGGTCATTTTCTTCATATTTCGTGACACCTTATATTTCCGGTAATCGTGGAACAAGCTGATTGCCCTGAAACCATCGCCATTTGGTTCACGTGGTGCAGGCAAAGCTGTATTTATGTAGGTGTCTGTGTAGGAACGTTTGTCTATGTACTGAGCTTATGTGTGTCGCGAGGAGTGCAAGGTGAACGAACTGGAACATCATGCCGCCAACATAGAACCACCTTTGCGAAGCATAGTCTATAGTGATAGGTAAATACCAGAGACGAATAGTCGGGTTACTATAGCTTTCAGTGTATTTACTACTAGAATGTAGTGCACGACTAGGGAATTTATCCTCCTCTCATTCTTTCACTTGTATTCCAGAGCAATAGAAAGCAATGAAATCGTTCTGCTCGTCTTGCTGTTCATCTTATCCCAATAGTTGACTTACTTTCCATTCTAATTGAGTAATTGAGAAATTACACGCTTCATGCCTACAACGCGGCTTATCATCGCTTATCTGCAAACAATGTAACTCCTCGTTTACTTATTTTATTGTTCGACGCTCTCATTGTTACGTCTACCATCTCATTCGTTTCACCAGCCGATCTGAGTTCAACTCATCGCTTTGGTTAAACATTAATTCTTTTTCACCTTGTTTAATCGTCGAGAAGCAACCATAATTACAGTGCAATTGTGTATACTATGTACTATTTCATTGTGTATAATTGGCATTGTTACTAATCAGTTTTTTATGCCTTATTGACTCGTATAAGTTAAATCTATTCAAGGTTTCACCCAACCATTACTCTATTAAATAAACATTCATCGTACAATTTTATTCTTAATAGCGATGTAATGAAAAATAATCTTCGGCGATTGTACAAATGATACGTATGAATTTTTGAATACCTCCGAAGATAAAGAGTCTTTAAAAGCATTATTTTTTGTTTGTTACTGCTAACAAACTAAATTACAAATTATTGACCATCGAAGGATAACTAGAATTCTGTAAATTCTACTTTCAGGAATATTTTAAAATGGTCAAAAAACAATTTCAGATAGTTCTTCAAAAAATTTCGATTCTCTGAGTGATTATTCGATTTGATGGTTGTTAGGTCATAGTTATTCATCTGCAGATTGTGTTTATTATCTGATGTACGCGATGAGATAAATGGAGATCCGTAGACTATACGGTATTATTGAGTCTGAGTCGTTGGCTGTCGCGAGTTCCGGTTTCGTTCTTCATTCGTTACACCAGCTGGGCATTTTCTCCTTCGTTTTTATCGCATGCCGCGGACTGTTGCTTCTCGTCATCGGCAAGCAGCAGTAGCAGTAAAAGCGGGAGCAGAATAAGCCGCCGATGTGCTCCACATTCAACAATGTATGTGCAGCACGGCGATCCCCGTTAAATTTTTTATCGTGGGATTCCGAGCAAATGTCTCGCTCGCTTAGCCAGCAGCA